>JALXJV020000023.1:23860507-24460507 GCA_024633595.2 Lepomis macrochirus | reverse complement strand
GGGTCTGTCTCAATTCTTCTTCTTCAATGTGCAGTGCAATCAGTTTACAAAATGCTTTTCCAGAATGTAATATCTGAGAAAAACAGAGTGGCTGAATATCTATTTTCCATTCTGAAAATGTATAAATGTAAATTCAGCATTTGAATCAGCAGATCTTGTAAAATTACTCCACAAACTGAAGTAAAGAAATTGCATGTACTAATCTAGTTTCTTCATGTTGTGAAAATGGTATCTTACATGTGCTTGAGCCCAGTTATATATATCGTCCTTATTTATTAGATATCTACACCTTGTTTCTGATGCTATTATGGCTGCACTTTTTCCAGCAATACCTATGTAATATATTTACATTCTGTAATTACCTCTTTCTATTGTAGCTGGCGGAGTCCGCCAAAATTCAGATTGCTTTCCCATGCAAGGGATTCACAGGAAACAACACATGCATGTACTAGACCCGATTCAAAAGTCAACAGCCAAAGATGGATGACATTACTGACTTCTTTAATCCTCCTTATAAAAGCAGCATTACTTGACTCTTGAGGGAAGAAGAGCGAGCCATAAACACAAGACCGACAGTAGCTCACAAAGTTGTTGTAGTGACAGACAAAAAGTTGTAACAGAGCGACATTTACTTGGATTTCTTTTTCTGGCCAGCTGATGTTAGTCCAATATCCACTTTTTTATCTCCACCAACTTATGGGCTCAACTCTTTAGCTAAGTGCACCATTGTACATCAGCTTGCATGCCATGCATGCACTTGTCCATATCCATACACTTGTTCACACATTTGTTCAATTCTCCCCCAGGAAATAGATTTCCACGACACTTCTGACTTATAGTGGTTAGCACTGCCGCCTCACAGGAAGAAGGAAGTTTGTGTTTCTTTCTCCATGTGTCTGTGTGGGTTCTTCCTCCCACCATCCAAAGACATGCAGGCTAGATTATTTAGTTTCTCTAAAATAGTTCTTAGGTGTGAATGCGAGTGGTTGTTGTGTGGCCCTGCAATGGACTGGCGACCTGTCCAGCTTCCCCCTTTAAACCCGCGACCCTATACGCAGGATAAGCAGTTGACGATGGATGGATGGACTTATATTGAATTTGAATAATAATTTAAATCGAAGTATAGATTGAGACATTTACATAGATGTGCAAAAGGAATTCCTTCTCTATTCTTTCTTGTGTGCTGTAGGAGCACTTATTTCTCACATATGTTTGTGAGAACAATTTATTTGCAAAACAACGTTATTGAGCAATAAAATAGAAACAGAAGGTTAGTTATTTTTGGTATAGCTGTGGTATGAAATGAACTCCATCGTCTTAGAAGTGGAAAATCTGACTTTCCAGCATTTAGTATTTAATAAAAGAATAAACTGGCAGTTGTTTTTGGACACACTTATGTCTACATGCCTCTGTTTACAGTTACACTGCAGGGAAGAATACAAATATCCAGAGCAACAACAGATGGACAAAGAGAAACCCCACCGTGCAGACATTTCTTTAATACTCATTGGAGCAATAATGTCAGCTATAAACCAGTATTTTAAAGGAAGAGCCGGCCCCTTTGGTGCTGTATGTGAAAGCTTGGGGAATCATTACCATGGCCTCTGCATAACCTCCATAAGTCAAGTTAGTGTCAATAACCTGAGCTTTAAAAATTGATAAGGGTGATCACCCCGCTCATGGAAAGACCATTTCTGAGAAGCAGACGTCCCTGTGAGGTGATTCTCATATATAAGTCATGCCTCACATTCAGGAGGCATCACTCTGAATATCGCTTCAGGACGATCATCTCCGCCGTGTTTGGGCCTTATCAACATATTGCTCACCGGAGAGCTCAGACAGATTGATTGAGAGAAACTATTAGGCTCATATCATTCTCAGATACTACTGCACACCTCAGTGCATTTCTGTTTGATTTACCCTTAAGCAGAAACGAATCTGACAATTTCATGGCTGATATGATACAACAGACTCGCGTTCTCTCCGGAAAACTCTTGCTAAACAATTATTCATATGCGGGGCTGACCTCCATTGCATGCAATGTAACGCACATGATCTGGCAGGGCTGTTTGACACATGTAAATGTGTTAGATCAGAATGCCAATTTGGAGAGCCCAGCTGAGTGCTGTGGAGAACTCCTTCCTGTTTGACATGTGGGAACATCATAGAGCTGCATTTATTCATGTGAACATTCACATTCCTGTCCGCCGGCTCTGGAGACAAAAGATGTTGAACTCCCCAGAGGAGAATGACCTGGAGGACAGACTCACGCATACCAGCTGGACTTGACGCCAATAGTGCACACACTCTGCTTGGACTAGCCCATCTGAATTTATTCCTCATTTACATCACATTGTAGGGGGGGAAATGGCTTTTGTCACAGGCTTGGAGTCCAGTGAATTTTTTTTTCCGACATAATGTAACATGAATCTACCAAATGCTGTTTGTGTAAATTTCTATATCAAGTAGTCACCTAATAGAATATACATCATGTTCAGAGCACCATTGATCCATCCTACCAGTACTTGCAGGATAATAGCAGACAGGCTGGCGCTCATGTCCTCCAGCCCTGAACTGATGAGTGCAATAAATCTGAGAGACATGTAATTGTGCTTATTGCATCTGTGTAAACGTCATAGCTGCCCGAATAAGGGCTTTGATGAACAGCATTTGTTGTAGGGAAATATTTTATTATATACTATTACTTCTCTTCTCTTATTATTGCAACATTAGAGGAAAAGCACCACCATGAACCAATGAATGGTATTCACAGATCAGACAAAGTGGGTCATGGTTCATCATTTGAAGTCTATTCATCAGTTATTCCATAGTTGACCAGTTAGGAGAGTTAAACCATATTTTAAAAGACACTTGAACACATGAACGATCCACATGAACAACTGATTCCAAAAGGGGGTTTGCAAAAGGCTGAGCTCTTCAGTATCAGAAGTCACACCGTGTAAGGAATAACTATATAATGCTGCCACCTAGAGGACACATAGAGAAAGACATTTACAGCTGACATGGCTTTGCTCTCTTGTGCATTAAACATACAATACAAGACCTTCAGTCCCTCAAGTTAAACCCTTGCATGCTAATATGTAAAACAACGGATATGGATAACAGAAATCTTCCTTTATTTTGTTCTGACTTACCTAAAAGTAATAAAACCACATTTTCAAGTAAAACTCCTGCAATTAAACATTTTTGTGGTAAAGTATTCCCAACTAATTGTACTTTCTATTTCTGCTTTATCAACATTTAACTTGCATTTTAATGTTGCAGCTTGTGGTGGCTAGTTAAATATATACTGTACACATATAAATGGCCATAATAAGTAGAATTTTACAACTGAATGCCTTATTGTGAAAGTCAGCTACAATTGTGAAATGGAAATACAAATTAATTCAAATATGTTACTTTACTTTATTTTATTTTATATTTACTCTACCTGAATTTACAACTTCACTTCCTTGGACAGTTTGACAAAATGTAACTTTGAAAGACAAAGGTCTGATGGATTCCACTCAGGCTTGATTGTTTATCAGCCTGGATGGCTACGTTCAAATGTTTCATATGAAATGTTGCTGCCTGTCAGTATTTCAGCACCTTGATATTTTTATTGGAGTTTTAAGTTTTTAAAGAGGTGAATTAGAACCACTAATTGAAATTACTTTTTCAGTTGCTTATAAGATTCAAGTTTTTATGACCTTTTATACTTAAAATAACACAAAATGGAAAGTACCTCAAAATTGTACTTTAGCTCTCCAGTAAATTAACAAAATTATAAACGCAACACTTTAGTCTTTTCCCCCATTCATCATGAAACTGAACTCAAGACTTTCTCTATGTACACAAAAGGCGTATTTCTCTCAAATATTGTTATTGCAATACCCATGCTGCCTGATCAGCATCTTGATATGCCACACCTATGAGGTGGATGGATCATCTCGGCAAAGCAGAAGCGCTCACTAACACAGATTTTGACAGATTTGGCTTAGTAATAGGCCTTTTGTGTACATAGAGAAAGTCTTTAGATCTTTGAGTTCAGATGTTCTCAGAGATCTCAGAGTTCATGATGAATGGGGGCAAAAACAAAAGTGTTGCGTTTATAATTTTGTTCAGTGTGAATACATTCTCTTCAAATACCATATTTCTGGGTTAGGTTGGTTTATATCGCCACTTCAAATCTCCGCATCTTTACTGTGTGTGTTTGTCTGTGTTTGCCATTTGACCAATTTTAACAGCAGGACATGTTTTGTTAGCATTAGCAGTAACTTAATACAGCTCTGATGCAGCGGTCAGAAGAGTCGACAGTAAACGGTGAGGCTGATATCAATGAGCACAATAAGTACAGACAGTACCGGTGGATTTGGTGCATGCATTGTTTTCTGCATCCTTTGCATGCAAAGGCAATTTGAATGCAGTATGGGAATGGTGGACTCCAACTATATAGAGAGGTCATTACTAAATGTAAATTCAAGAAAAAGGCTATTGCTGAAAAATGCAGACCATAAATTGTATGAAAAACAGCGTTTGTTTTCATGAAAATTTTAATGATTATACATTTAATTTAAGTGCCACATGATGACCCTGAAGCCCTTGGGCCCCTGGAGGGCCTGGCACACCAGGGCAGTTGCCCGCTTTGCCCAGTTGATTATCCAGTCTTGTGTCAAGCACATACTTTTACACATCAAGCATTTTCAAACTATCCATTCTTAATTTCACATCTCCGTGAAATAACGAATCCTTCCGATGTGTCAGCCGTTCTCCTACTGCATCTGCTCAGCTAGGACGGAGTCCTTCACTCCAGCGGCCAACACAGCAAAGAGGAAAGAGGGGAGGAGGGAGCGGAGGTAGAGGGCCACCCTGGGGATGGGGTGGGCCAGCACAACCTCCTTCCTCTTCCTGTTCACCGTTTGTATAATCTCATTGGCCAGGACTGATGGGCGCACGCCATGGGTCAGCTGTCTGGCGATAACTGTGAAAGAACTGTTACATTTAGATCTATGTACAACAAAAATATATTAGATATTCCAAACATTTGAGAAAAAATGTTATTAAAATGAATTATTAATTAATCTCCACTCCAAAAAGCCAATAAAACATCATCAACTATGAAACGTTCACCCTCTAGTGTATTTCCCATGAACTGAAACAGCTTTGTAATTGTCGTGCATGTACGATTACACTGTCAGTCACTTCCATACCGGTTCTTTTACTCACATGCAGCCAGAGTGTTTGCTTTAGGGGCGGGCTCCTCGACAGGCGGCGGGTCGGAGGCGTTGATGAAGGTATGACTGATAGTGCTGACGAGTATCCCATAGTCCTCCACCTCAGCCCGCAGGCAGTCGAAGAAGGCCTGCGCCGCATGCTTAGACGCAGCATCTGGCAGGTGGTGACAGACACCACACACACATATTAATTATTGTGTACAAACACAAAAGAGGTGTGACTGTCTCATTCATAACATTGCAGAGGACATACTTAATTCCATACGTAATTATTTTCTGTTGTGTCACAGGATGCCTTCCTGTCTGTTTCACCACACTGTTAGAACAACACTACATGTTTGAAGTCTGATAGTACGTTGGTTACTTCACCCGCATTATGACAATACACAACTATTACTTCAAATACAATACTAAGCTAGTAGTATCTAACCATGTAGTTGCTTTGGGTTTCATTTGTCCAGGTTTAAAGGGATCCATCAGTGAAAGTGCTGCCTCCGCGCCATTACCACGGAGGTGAATGGAATTTTGTTTGTGTTGCTCACATGTTTGGAAAGTTACATTAAACATTTCAGCATTAGCGTTAACCACTGTCTCTGTCACTCTGAATTACCCACAGAATTTGCTGTCAATAAATTTCATGGGGACTGTTTCTTCTGCAGAACTCTAAGACTTAGATTTATTACAGTAGGTGTATAATGTTGCTCCGAGGATTGACTAAATGACTAAATGCTCTCTACTATTTACTTTTTTGACATAATAGATACACGGCCCATGCTTATTTGATTTGATCAGATAAGACAGAAAGTTTTGTTGAGGCGTGTTTAGGCAGAAAGCTCATTTTTCAGTTCACTTTGACAGCTAGACCTTTTGTACTTATTCACCCCAAACAGCCAATGTACCAGTTGTTAGCAGTTCTGAACTAGCTGGTAAGGCTAGATTATTTCCCTCCGGGCTCTCTTCTTTTCTTCATCTCGGTACGTTTATGAAATATTTTCACAAAGCCTTGGCATATGCACACCTTTTCCAGCTCATATTTACCCATCCTTGCCCCAATACGCATCTAATCATGTCTCATGGCTTTCATGTAAATGCACCACCACAATAGTGACAACTAATGCAGTCTAATACAACAGTCCTGCAGTACTTCCTACCTTCATGAAGGGTATCATGTTCAGTTCAGTTTTATTTAGGCTACCTTCATTGGTACACATGTGGTGGACAGACCACACAATCATCAGTATAATGCAAAAGCAACTCAACAGCACCACAAACTACATCCTCAAAACCATGACCACGCAGTTGAGTCAACACCTCTCTACAAACAGTTCCAACAGAACATTAATTGTGTATATTTAAGAGATTATCAAATCAGGAGATGATGATATTTCATCACAAAGTATGTCATTCATGTCAAAAAATAAAATGTAACACATGTGAAGTTACTCACTGCTCAAGTATTTTTTTTCAGTAGATAAATTCATACTCTTACTCCAGTCATTAATTTGATCACTTCTTATATACTTGAGTACAGTTTTGGGCTACCCTACCCACCTCTAATGGTTAATTACCATAAGGTAATAAAGGAGAGTGTGAAAATATATTTTTCATGGTTTACTTGAACCAACCCTTTAATTTTTTGGAGAAAAGCTCAGAGAGACTTCTATTGGCAACTCACAAGAACTTCTGAATGGGACAGCCAGTCTTCCCTGGATGCTGTTGACCAGCACGATGTGTCCCGACCTTCTTGAGATCATTGTTGGAAGAACACCTGCCACGTTATTTGAACATATTAGGATTTAGATTTTTTTCTTTAAAAAAGACCATAAAGAACCAACAGATTTTTCTCAGGAATGTGCTGCCCACCTTTGGCCAGAGTGCTGGGGCCGAAGTAGTTAATGTCCATGATGTTTTTGTCCAGTTCCAGGGAGACACTCTGCACCGGGGCCTTCAGCTTCATGCTGCTGTTACAGATCAACACATCCACACAGCCGTAACACTCCACCACCTCAGCCACCACATCATCTATGCTGTCCATATCACTGAAGTCCAGGATCACCAGCTTTGGGGCAAATGTCTAGGGAGACACAGGATTGTTTCACTGTTTTACTCCTTGTTTGATACTTGTAAGTTGTTCCTCAAATGTAAGTCGCTTTGGATAAAAGTGTCTGCCAAATGAGTAAATGTAAATGTAAATGTTTGGGCAACATATTCTGTTCATCAAGCATCAATCTCTCACTCCAACAGTTTAAGATATTTCCATGTTGTAATCACATATCTTTCTCATTTTTACTAAATATGAAGTATTCCTCTTTAAACAAAAAATTCAACATTATGGGAAATATGCTTCCAGGCTGACAGTTAGATGAGAACATCGATATATCACTTTCATGTCTGTATACTGAATATGACACTAGATCCAACAACCGCTTAGCTTAGCCTTGCGTAGATCCTAAACGCAGGCGTAAACAGTAAGACTGTCTCTGTCCAAAGTTAGAAAAATCTGTCAACCAGCATCTTTGGGCAGATCCAGGCTAGTGTTTCTCCCAATTCAGTGTTTGTGCTAAGCTACTGGGCATCGCCTGCTGGCTAGCTTCATATTATTATACAGACATGAGAGTGATATTGATCTTCTCATTAAGTATTTTTCCCCAAAATGTCAAAGCACCCTCTTTAACAAAAAAACTTTGCTCGTTATGCCAACACACCAAATGATTTTTGTAGTGGGAACAAACAAGAGCAGCTTGTTTAACGGTCAGAAACAACGTGAGGTGATGGCTATCATAAATATGCTTTTGTCTGGATTAATAACTATATGTAAAACTAAATATAATGGATATGAATGCACATTATTTATGTCTTTGGTACATTTTGACACATTATCATGCTTTAATGATACTTTCACCATGTCTCATGCTAAGAATAATATGAAGCTTTATCAATCCATGTAAATCAGTCATTGCCAATTTGAAGCGCACCCTCTTTTTCTCACAACAATATATAGGAGTTTCTTATTTAACATAGAGACTTAACATTCTAGGTGCCCTAGTGGCCTAGGGGTTTAGGCCCTAACCATGACACACAAGGTTCCTGGTTTACATCTGGCCGGGGAACTTTGTTTGAGATCATTTCCGTCCCTCATTTCCTGCAATCGTTCTTCTGTCTACTTTCTAATAAAGGCTTAAAATTCCTTGTCTTAATGAGGCACGTTGGCATTGTGTAATAGCCTGAGTGTTTCTTAATATAACAAGATAAAGAGATGTGTTTTTATAACAAGAGCTTTTTCTTATAAAAACTGAACCATTTGGAAATAATAACTTTAAAAAGTGTCATTATAACACGGAAATTTATTTGTATAACATAATGAAGATCTCATTTTGAGAGAAACTGAGCAGATATATTTTGTCATGGTGGTAACAATACACTGCCAGTAGAGTGGAGTGAAAACATCCAGCGCATTCACTAGAAGCTGCAGTGGGAACAAAAAAGGTAAATGAGCTATGACCTCCATGATAATACAGAGGAAAACTATTTTATCAGCAAGCAGAAATTGATTTGATTGAGTTCACGTGATTGTTAATTAGAAGATTGAATATTGTTATCTATTTATGGACTTTTTCTGTGTAAACACATCTGCTATGGCCTGCATATAGAAGACACGTGGAGGACAGTGTGCTAGTGAGGATATCCTGCTATTGTGTTGACAAAAGGAGGAAGTGCTGATCTGGAGGGGGGGGCAACAGAGGAGAGGATTATGATCAAAACAAGGACGGAACCTGCTACACTCTTGCTTAAACTTTTTGGTATGTCGATGTTGTGTGTTAAGGCCAGACACCACCATCAAACAGGCTTTTCCCCAAAATTTTCTCATATCACAAAGAAACTTCACAAGCTGAAAGTGCACATAAAAAGAAACTTTTTTAAATTTCAGTTTTTATATTTTTAATTTTAATATGCAAATGAGGTATTTCCTTTGTACATTAGCTGATTTGCATATTACCTACAAATCAACGCACCGGGAGTAGAGGATTATGATCACAACAAGGATAAACCTGCTATTCTCTTGCTTAAAACTTTAAGCACACCATGTCATGTCAGTATTGTGTGTTAGTTCCTTGTCGCTATGAGGTATGGTAGGCTTTGTTCTCGGATAAGACTTGTCACTGTACTGTAACAAAGTCTCCAGTTTATATAAATAAACTTGAGATCGTAATGTTTAGTGGAGACGCCACAGTGAAAGATTTGTTTTTCAGCTGGGTAGTTTGCCAAAAAGATGACTCAGCGCCTCAAGAAAAGAGTAATGGTTTTGGTTTGGAAGGGTTTACTCAGAGTCTGGCATGTTTATGATGTTTCAAACTGAAACTAACGTCAGCATGCGCCACTTTAATTTCATTTCCTCACCTCTCTGGGGTCAGCATCGTTAGTCAGAGAGTCATACAGAGATTCCAACTTATCCCAGCTAGTCCCACACAGGATCAGTCTGGCACCGCCATTATGGAAGAGATGGGCGCACTCTGAACAGAAAGGAAACACATGTTCAGTCACTTCATTTAAAGCAGTGGTTCACAAACTTTTGTTGTCACACTCCACTTAAGAAGATATAAAAAAGTTCATGCCCCCCACCGCTGCAAATGTAGGTTTCATTTTTATCAATCATTAAAAATACAGTGCGATTGTAATAAACAAGATTCAGGTCATCAAAATAGCCTTGCCAGCATCACAACACTGTTTGCATATGTCACCACATGAGTCATATGCACGCAACCCCTTGAAGTGGTTCTACGACTGACCCCCAGTTTGAGAATCACTAATTTAAAGGAATAATTGAAAAAATTTGTGATACGCACTTTGGCAATTTCCTGCTGAGACTTAGATTGATTGAAGACACTGATACCACTCGTGTGTCTCTGCTAAATGTGAAGCTACAGCCAGCAGCTGGTTAGCTTAGCTTAACATAATGACTGAAAACTGGGGGAAACAGCTCGCCTTGCACTGTCCAAAGGACAGATTCCAGAAAGTAACTGCTGCTGGCCAAGAAGTATGGAACTCCACATAACAAGGTATATTAATTAGTGAGCTTTAGAGGTCATGAACAGTTCAAAGCAACTCACTTTGAATTTGATCTGTCTGCAACACAAACAGCACAAATCCAAGATATGAATCACCACCCAAATTAACTGTCCCTTTGGCACCATGCCTTAGAAATCTAGTGAAATTTCATGGAATGTGCTTTTGATCTGCTGAAAAACAGAGAAACTAACAAAGAAGGATAAACAAACCCTCCATGGCATTTAAAGTAAGATTAAATATTAAAATCACATGCGGGATCATTTACCAGTTCCCACCCCGGACACAGCATCAGTGATCACCACCACTTTGTTTCGCACTAAGGACTTGGACATGAATTGCATGACCTCATTGTAGATGTAGTAGACCCCTGCCGCAATCACAATCAGCAGGGGCAACACCATCACAGAGGGCAGGGCCATGTTCTGTGGAGGAGAGAGTACAGGTTCAGATAAGTGCAGGGAGCATCGACAGTCCTACTGACCTGCATTGGAAGAGCCAGCAGTCTGTGCTGACAGGACAGCTCAGATCGGGTTCCAGGTCTCCCACGGTGTGGTAAACTCACACAGTGTCAATAACGGTACATATAATTTGAGTGATAACACAACTCAGATATCTTAATAACAATAAAAAAATAATAATAAGCTGTTTTACGGGGTGTTATGGGGCAGACTATTTCTTGGCTGGGACACAAACAGGATATGACATTATAATGTCTTAATTAGTGAGCTTTAGAGAGCTTTGGACACAGGCTAGTTCTTTCACTCGGATTCCAGTTTTTGTGCTATGCTAATTCCAGCTTCATATTTACTGTACAGACGCAAGACTGGCATTGATCCTCTTATCTAACTCTCGACAAGAAAATGAATTAGTTTATTTGACAAAGTCTCAAACTATTACTTTAAAGTGGACAAGGTAACATGCTAAGTTAGATAAGTGTAAACTCATTTCTAGCTCCGAGTCATCCGTCCAGACATCTAAAAGTATTCGCAGACCAGAATTTTACTGTATGTGTATGTATTTGCTTAGACTGTGACAAACTATAGCTTTCTGCTCTAAATCTTAAGCCCCCTGAGGGAAGAATTTGCATTTGGTGGCCTTGATATAAAACTTACCATGTAAAGTGAGTTTGAGGAGAACAGCTAAATATATTCTGGCCATGCTGCCGTCACCTCAAGGATATTGTCATAGGATACCCCAGGAGGGGCAACCGGGGAGACTCACATTTGTGAGCAATGGTTGACCTTACTTGTCCTGCTTTACTTGGGAAATGTATTAAAATAACTCCTAATGCACACTAAAACCAGTATTTATTATTACTCCAGAGACCTACTTCCCAACTCAGCCCCATATCTGGGCTGACACATGATTGCGTCCCAGTGGGTTAGTCAGCTTGTGAGCACACATGTATAGCAACCACGCAACCGACAGACATACACACACCTGTAATCTGTGTTATTCTTGGTTCACTTACAGCACGAACAGGGAGCTAATCCTTCAGCAGGACTGGCTGTTGTTTTTTCCGGGTTTAGTTAGGTAACAGGGGCCCTTCTCCTCCCTCTATGTCCCTCGTCCATTCACACAGCTCTGTTCTTCTGTCTGTCTGTCTGTCTGCCTGCTGTCCACTGAAACCTGCTGCTTATAATAGCCTCTGCTTTAGTCAGCCATTAATACTCACATATGTGGTGCATAGTATCCAAGGCATGTTCCCTTGTTGCCAGCATGAAGGGGTGAATGCACCTTGTGTTAAGGGGCAAGTTGTTGCATTGCACTGCTGTCAGTAATGTTTTCCAGCTAATGAGTAACTCCCTTGTTAAAAAAAAACTTAAAATGTAGAAATATCTTGACTACACTTTCTTATGTGAGGATACAGCTTAAAGACTGCATCACTAAAGCAATAAAGATATGAAAATTAGCTCTACCTCAGCCACCTACAATGAAAACCTGAATGCACATTAGCCTATGCTATAACAGTATATAAAGTACTTCAATTAAATCCTTCTTGATTAGCTACTATATTAAAATGTAAACAGGAATATTAATCAATGATATATAATATGAATGGATGAGATGCATGCAGTTTTACTCGAAAAATACTAAACACATTTAACTGTGCTTAGCTTGTTTTATTTTACTAAGTTCACCTCTGTTTCTCTGTACATTTACTTAAGTAAAATGTGAATGCAGGGACTTTTACTCGTTTTTTATTGTATTGCTTATTTTACTTAAGTTATGGAGTGTGACGCTATTTAGGAATATGATATCGCGAGATTAAATATGCTTTAAGAGCATCTAGTAAGGTGTTCAATTTGCCATAATAATCTGATGAAAAGCTTAGTAACAGCGCCCTCTTTGTGCGCGGCGAAAGTGAACAGTTATCGCGAGACTCCATAGAATTCCAGGATTTTGTGTGTGCTCTCTCGGCTCCTCCCTCACTCCGTTGGGAAAGAAGAAAATAAACCTATTGCTGCTAACCAGGCTAGTTAGGGAACCAAACCCTAGATACTCCTTTTGCCCACTGTGACTGGTCGGGAGTTTCTTTCCCTGCATGCAGGGTCTCTAACTGGGAGAAAAGCACGGGCACCGTTTGGATTTTGGGGCGCTCTCTTTTTAAAAAGTCAGGAGAGAATTTCATTAGCTAAGTTAGCCCATCTGCGAGCTAGCTAACTGGGCTAACCGAAGCCTAGCAAAGGAGCACTGGATGAAGTTCGCATGGACAGACTGCTGTGACTGGGAGAGCTGCCTGCTGTCTGACTGGAAGCTGTCTTCTGGGTTGGGTCATTCACATGGGAGTCTTTTGTTACTTCGTGCACACTGTCGCCTCGGAGCTTGAAGGCGATAACGGTGTGCAAATGTTGTTTTTGTGGCGTCCATCGCGTTATTGATTTGGGAGTGCACTGGCAAGCTAACAGGATATTAGCCACCTTTCTCTCTCCTCTGCTTTGTGGTTGCAGGCCATGGATTGAAAAGCATTCATCACTGAGTGAGTGATGGGAAGGCTGGCTTGATGGCAGCTAATTATTTATTGGGAAACAGCAATTGGATACAACGAAACAGACAAAAGAAGCGTTTGATTTGAACATTGTCCCCGAACACTTTAACTCCTGTTTGGTCTTTTTTATTTTTTACTTGAAAATGCATCGGAGTGCTGGAGCTTTTCCGAAGTTGGGATAACGTTAGTGGATAGATACGCACAGGAAAACAGCGGGAGTACAACGCGACTGTAGTCCCCTCAGAGAAATTATTGTAGTGTGATTTTTAAACAGGTGAAATATAATGTCTGCCGCAAAAGAAAACCCTTGTAGGAAATTCCAGGCGAACTTCTTCAACAAAAGTAAATGTCAGAACTGCTTCAAACCACGAGAGTTACATCTACTGACGGACCAGGACTTGACCCAGGTAAGCAGCGCCTATTACTAACTTAACAACAATAATAATAATATTAGGAATATTTAGTCCCTCGTGTCTTTTTAATAGTTTAAAATCCAGTAAATGATTACCAGTTAACACTCCCTTTCAAGAACTATTGCTGCCAAACTTCAGAACGTGAGAAATGATTATTGGCTTGGAAACCAGCTTATCAAGCTCATGAGAATGTAGGCTGACAGCTAAGCAACATCCTCGTGGTTTTTCAAATGCCTCGCTTGCCTTAATATGTTCTAAATGTTAACAGCAGCCCTCAGAGTTAGCAGGATGTCCTTTAAAGAGAGACATGCCTGTATCTGGTACAGTCAGTCTTTTAAGTACTTGCTAAGCGGCAGTGCTGGGGTGTAGAGAAAATGAGGCTGTTTGTTTAGTCTGAAACACATCTATGGTTTCCTCACTTCTTTCTTATGCCTCTCTCTTTCCATGTGCGTGAACCAGAGTGGTGAAAGTGAATTCCTGCGGATTTCTTCTAACTACAGGGGCTACATTTGCCTGCCAGTCTGGTCTCTGTGATTGATTGTGTAACCTTCAGCTGTTGTTTATCTGCATTTGTTTGTTTTTAGTGTGTACCCCAGGCAGACTAGCCCACTATGTGGAAGCTAGTGGGGACCCGAATGCAGAACAGCAAAGATAAAGTGAGGCTTCAATCAGCTGTGGGGATCATCTTATGAGCATGTTTTCTGAGTCCCTGTTTCTGTCACTCCGATCATTAGTTCAGTTTCTGTTGTACCCTGTAATTGATCCCAGACCTGAGGCCCAGATGGGCCCTTGAACACAGCTTAAGGAGCCAAACAGCAACGTCAGCATCCTCTTCTCCTCTGCCAGTGTGTGGGGGCACAGACTTTCAAAAGCATGTACCGCTTGCTGCTGAGTTTATTGCAGGTTAACCCTTCAGATGCAGGACCCCTTAGTCAGGATAGACAGCTTATGGTTACATCACTTCCTCTAATCTCTGTGTGTCCGCTACGCACTAGGCCATTACTGGTGTAAAGCTGTGTTATGCAACTCCACATAAACAGTGCTAAACTTCTGAGCCTTGGTCAACAGGCCCAGGGTGAGGGTTAGATTTTGTAAAATGCTCCCAGTGTTCAGAAACTTATACGGGCTGACTAAGAGGAGATAAACTCACTAACTCAGTGGAGCAAAAAAGCTCCTGTAATGCTGTTAAAACACCATGAATCTGTGATTTATCTAAGTGAATTTGAGCCCTAAATTAAATGCAAGTCATTTAGAACATAAAAGGAGCTGGAGCTTGAGAATGCAGCGCTGAAACAGATAGCCCACATGGAAAAGTTATGCAAAGAGAAGAGAGCTGAATGTCAGAAGGACAGTATCCAATATAAACAATCTCTTTGTTCCAAGCTGCTAGAATAAAAGGTGGGCTGGGGGAAGGGCTGCCGCTGCCGCTGCTGCTGCTGCTGCAGGAGCCCCAGTGCATTCTTTTATTTCAGTCAATGTGCACCAAAAGGAGTTTTTATTTCCCCACGAGTTCCAAGTCTGTTGTCAGGGTTTTTCGCTCGGTCCCATGAATTGTTTGTCCCCTGAGAGCCGAGATGTTCGTCAGGCTTGGCGGGCCCTCCCTGTTGGAGAAAAGTGATCACGCTATCCGGGAGAGGTGGTGGGAGGCAGGGCAGTGATGGAGGATGCAGGCAGGATAAGGTTTACATGTACGTGGGAGGGACGGAGAAAGACAGGCAGGGATGTGATGGGACTTAAGGAGTGGGAGCAGGAGTCGCAAAGGAGAGAAAGGAAGTGTGGGTTTGGAAAGAGAAGCGTTCCCCAGCGGCTTCTGCTCAACATCCCACCATGTGAGGTTATAAGAGTGCACAGTGGAGTCAGACTTTACAGAATATAGCTGTAACGGGTACCAAATGTTCCAACGCTGTTACTGACTGCAGGCTATTCTCAGAGTT
The DNA here is from genome assembly GCA_024633595.2 of Lepomis macrochirus. Classification (NCBI taxonomy): domain Eukaryota; kingdom Metazoa; phylum Chordata; class Actinopteri; order Centrarchiformes; family Centrarchidae; genus Lepomis; species Lepomis macrochirus. The sequence goes on along the minus strand of JALXJV020000023.1, from coordinate 24,444,870 downwards.
GTTTTCATCACTTCTTGCCAAATTGACTAATAGCTCAAACCTATGGCTCTGTCCCAGCCTTATACAGTGTTTCTCTAAGAACTTTTGTATGTGGGGTCTCTGTTGTGATAATGGAATGACTTTCACATGGGTCCCCTGGTATCACACCCAGCTGCGTTTGTTTTTGTCACCCACATCCTGGGGCCTGTACTGCAGAGCAAGGTCAACAAACCCAAGATCTCTCTGTGTCACCTGGCTTCATTAAAGGCTCGTGCAGACTACACGACTTTCAGCGCTGACCAATCGCCGTGGCCGTTCAGACTACACAACTTGCCGTCTTGTGACGGGGGTCCTGAAGTCGTTGTGGCGTTCACACTACATGACTGATCGGTGGCAGGGGGTCACACACTACACGAACTGACAGCGGCTGTGTCACCCGACGTTTTGTCAAGGAAACACATGTGAAATGTGAAACAGGAAATGACGCGAACCTACACACAAAACAGCTGTTGTTTGTTATTAGAAAGAGAGCAGTTATGAAGACAAAGAATCTAGGTGAAAGAATGGATTAGCACACACAGGTAGCAGGCATTGTCTGAGCTACAGAGAGAGCTGGAGGTGAGTAAAGTGTGTTTGCAAAGAAAAAGTAGCTGCCTGCTCTGCCAGCTGCCTGCTCTCATTGGCTGGATGTGGATATCGAGTCGCCCAAATCCTCCAGATATTTGGCATGCTAGATATCTGGCAGGCGTCGGCGATGTGTCAGTGATTTGTCGGGGACCTGTTTTGATGCGTCGATGAGTAGTTCGCTTATAACGACTGGCGACCGCCGATCGATCACTGATTTACCCCTGACCACAGCTAGGGCTGGACAATAAAACAACAATAATTATCGCGATATTTTTTTCAATAACAATAAAACAAATGTTCAATAAATATTTAGTAAATGTTTGATTTAATTCACTTAAATCATACATGAATTAGGACGTAATTTTTGTATTAAGATGTTAATTTTGTTGAGGAAAAAGGACTGAAAAAAGCTTTTACTTAATTTTACTCCTCCATATTTGTTTTTATCACAATTGCTTTGAATGTTCTACCGCAGATTTGTGAAGTGATCCACTGTTTGGCAAAATCAGCCTTTAAAGTTAAAAGAAATAACGATTTGGTACTTATCCTGATAATTATCGATATCAAAAGATATGAAACATTTTATCGTGATAACATTTTTGGGCATATCGTCCAGCCCTAACCACAGCCTGAGTAAGTCAACCCAGGGTTTTCCAATCTAGCCATGAGCACATTCACAGAAAAGGGGCGGTGTTTGCCGCATTTGACCAATCGCAAACATGGATAAGTCTACTGCCAGCAGAGCAGCATATTTTACAAACAAGAGCGAGCCATAATATTATTAGGGCTGTCTCCGGCTAAGGATTTATGTAGTCAGTCCTGCTTATAGTCGAATCGTGTGTTTTTGTGTATGGCGATTGCGAGCCGAAGCTATACTGAGGATTATTGTTGGCCCTTTTCTCTCTCTCTCTCTCGCTCTCTCTCTCTCGCTCGCTCTCTCGCTCGCCATTCACCGGTCTTGTGCAGAGTTTAGCATGCATTCCGTGCTGCCGACAACTGCATGCACGTTTGCAGTTCGTCGCAGGTCTATTTCAAGTAGCCGGCTATTTTGTGTGCTTCATGAACGGTGATAAATTATCTGAAAGTCCCACGAGTTGCGGACTCCTGGGCACCACACCAGTGAAGCTGGGGCTCCGTCTCTTCAGCAAGTGTTCCTCTTCTGCCACTACACACACATACACGCTACTCCTACGCATGCTCGCTGACGACCCAGGGTTAGGGTTACAATTTTGAATTTATTCACACACTTTAAACACCTTTAGTGAAAGTGTTTTTTTTTCTTATTTTGTTTATTTACAGCATTAAATGTTGAAATGTATATTGTAATAGGCTGTATATTAAAACTGGTAGTTCTATGTAAATCAGACTTTGAGCTCCCCCATATAGCCAAAATGGCATGATCCTTGTTTTCAACTGTAGATTGACTGTCAATTCAGGCTCCGCCCATTGAAGCATTGAATCTTCGACTATTGTGGGTCAGCCCTAAATGTCATAAACAAATAGAAGAAGTTAAACTCATAATCTAGGTTAAAAGCAACACAGCTGCAGCTGCCAAAGGCAGGGATGACAGGAAATTGCTGACTGTGTGAATGTGAAAGTTAACAAGCTTGTATCGCTGCCCCATCATTGGATCATGCGAGTTGATCTGAGTGCAGTTACGTGCGTGATGTTAAATTATTGTGTTGCGTAGATGTTTTCTTATACAATTTTAGCCTTATTCTTTGAGGTGCAGCGGTGTGTGCTGAAAAAGAGATCTGTAAACACTGGTCTGATGGAATTCTGACGCATTCTTGCCAATGGTTAAGTGCGTCTGTGTAACAGCTAAGCTAAGACGCCAACTTTCTGTCATTGTATCCATGATCGCTCTTTTGTATGTCACTAATGCCAATCAAACAATGCTGTGTAGTCATTAATGTAATTAATGTTTATGCTGTCAAGTGCCGGCGCAATTATAGAGGTGTTTGAAGGTCTGCCCGGGAAGTACCTGTAGCCTTTGTTAGACAGCAGTTATGAGCTGTGATCTCAATTCTTGTATTTGTATAGTTTCATTCACTGTGAAGAAGAGTGGGCGTTGCAGTGGGAAGGTTTGCTGTGGAAATGGCTTTGGTAGGTGTGTGAAAAAGAGAAGATGCCTTTTCCCAACTTGCTTAGCTGGCATTAGATATTCATTAAAAGGAATCACAAACATTCTACGTTGACCAATCACAGTTCTTGCGGCCCCCCGGGTGGTGTCGCCGTCGCTTCCCAATACACACAGTTCTAGTTGTAAGGAGTACGTCACCTCCACACGAAGGCTATATGCATAGACCCCTTAGCCTCTGTAAACCCTAAGCATACAACTGTAAATCTACCTTATACCGTCTGCGTCCGTGTGGCCCTGAGGCTCTGCCCGTCCATCTTTTGACGGTGAACATGTCTACTTATGGCGACACGATCTCCACCTCCAATCGAGGGTGTGACGAGATCTTGTGCCACGTGACAATATTTCTTGTCGAGCTGAAAAGGTGTCTCGGCGTAGACGATGCCCTCCGCCACGGCAACAGAGTGACAGAGAAGACACGAACAATATGTTAGCCACATTTCTTGTGCCACACAACATTGTCCAGGAACACACTGCGCTGGCAAATCAGACACGTGCAAGAGCACATTCTCTCGTACAGTGTCAGGTAGCTCGTACCGTGCATTGTGCTAATTCTACTGGTTACTTTGAGATGAAAACGTTTTATAATTTGGGTACATTGGTTTGGACCCTGTGTGTGTGGGAGAATATGCAGGGGTGTGTTCTTGCCCGTGTTCTTTCTGAAACAGATGTTCCGTGTTTCTTTCTCTCTCATAGCCGTTGTCTCTCTACGGTCTGTGCCGTTTTCAGGCCGTCTGTCTCTGCGCAGGACGTCAGCACTTGAGTGAAGTCGTTTGTCGTCTTCTGCCAAATTAGCAGGCCGATTTGATTTGTCTGGGTCACAACCCCTCCGAAATAATCTCTTTAACGGTTTCATCAAAACTGGCCTATGCACATCCATACTGTCATCTGCACGCCCATACAAGTTCAAACAAGACAGCTATAGATTTATGGCAGGCGTGCAGTGACAGGGCCTGTATTAGAAAAGCAGACTAATAATCGGATCCTTCTACCGTCGAGCAGAGGCTGTTTAGGTTTGTGGGAGAGTTTGTGCTGGTATGGGAGCTGCTTGCTAATGGTTAACAGTTAAAGCAGAGAGACAGTCAGTGTTAATGGAGAGCAAAGAGCGGCACTTTTAAAGAGCCTTACCTGCTGCCCAGTGGGGGGAGGCTCTATGTTTATGCGTTTCCACATCTTTTGAACTTTCCGGCCTGAGGGTGGTCAAGGTGAATCGTGTGTACATGTATTTAGTTTGTTTTGCCACTAGTTAGTCAGTCAGCGTTTGTCTTGTTGGTCTCATGCTGTGAGCAAACAGGAAAGAGATTCCCTCAGTCATGTCATCAGAAAGAGTTGATTACAGCAAAAGGCTCACTAGCTGGTTGTGTGTGTGGCGGCAAAATGCACCGTGAGAACAGAGGCAACATCTGGACCCCAAAAGGCTTTTCCCTCTCTCTCTTTCATATGTACACCATATCGCTCCCTCCCAGCCCCCCTCAGCTCACACACTCTTCCAGTTTTAATGACTACCTAAATTGCTCTTTTTCTCTCCCCCTCTCTTTTACAGGCTAAACCTATTTATGGTGGATGGCTGTGCTTGGCGCCCGAGGGAACGGACTTTGACAATCCTATGCAGAGATCCCGGGTAAGAGCGTGCATTATAGGCCCGCATGTTTGTTCACTAAATGGGTTTACGCACCTTCCCTTATTTAAGGGGAAGGCACCGTAATAGGAATACCGAACAAGCTCCATTCAATGAAAACGAATGGGTAAATAATGAAAATTGAGGCTAAACTCTAATGCGTAATTGTTTTTGGTCCATTGAGAAAGAGCAATGCGTCTGTGCTTTTGTAACTTATAAAAAACCAACTGCTGTGGTTCAAAATCAGGCTATTCTGATAGCATCTATTTCCTCTGACAGAAGTGGCAACGGAGATTTTTTGTGCTGTACGAACATGGCTGCCTGCGCTTTGCCCTGGACGAATCGGTAAGTAATAAATCTCGTCCACTGTTCAGACTTCTTCCTCTCCTTCCATAGTAGCAACATTATGAAACTGAACCTAAAGCCCTGGGAAATTCTACGTATAACAGTTACAACCACACTAGTTAATGTTCAGTTTTTACAAGTGGACCCAGTTAGCACTCGTATGGGCTTGTTTGCAATCTATGCCTTTGATATATTGTGAGGGTTTCACACTTAAATATTATGTTCCCTAATGCTGTTGTGGTTATTGCAATAAAATCAGAAGTGTTTGATTTTGTGTGTGTGTGTGTGTGTGTGTGTATGTATGTGTGTGTGTGTATAAGTATATATGTGTGTGTGTATATATGAGGACAATAAAAGATGTTCAGGTGACACAGTTTATACATATTCATACTGTGCGTCTGTGCTCCGTCTCCTTCTGTGCTAAACCAATGGAGGACAATGGAAGTGAAGACCCTGGCCTTAAAACATGGACACACGCTGATCACTCATCACAGGACTGAGTAAATAGTGTGGAAAACAGCTGGTCTGTACACTTTATGGTTTTGTTTGTGACACTTCCATTTCCAGTTTGGAAAGTCTCTTATAGTGTGTACCCAGTCATATTTGAACATGAAATAAAATCTGGCGAGTGTGTTTGTGTCTGAGATGCAGGATGAAAATAAGAGTGTCATTCATCGGGGCGTTTCATCTGTTGTTCTGTGTATAGTGTTCTCAGGTTCACCAAAGAATATGATGAGGCCTGCAAGGTCACCTGGAGGTGGGGTTGACAAAACAAATAAGACTACAGCAGAAGTCAGCAGTGTTGAAAAAGTGCTACCTCACTGGAAACCATGCCTATTAGTTCACGAAGGGTTAAATGGAGCAATAGAGATAAGCAGGGTGTTTCTGAAAGAGTGAAAGAGTGGTGCTGCAGAATCAGCTCAATCGTTAGTACCATGGTTTTACATCATTATGCAAACCATGTTGGTAAAAGTGTTAAAAAAAAACTGATAGTACCATCAAAGTCTTATGCCTTTGAGAGATTCCTAGATAAATATTGTGCAGGGAAGAAGGTCTGAGAACTAAAGGAAGGCTGGGAAGTCGCCTTTTGGTGCCCTGTAAGCCTGTGTTTGTGGTGGTAGTGTGTCGCCAGGGGAATGTGACACGGGTGACCAAACCCATGCTGGCTGATCAGACTGCAGATTAGACTGGTTATGTGTAAACACTGGCGGCCACACACAACCAGCCGGCCTGCCAGAAATGCACAGACTTTTACATGGGCTGTAAAGACAAAATGCAGGTTGTTAAATTCGTGGGCTCAGGTTCAACAGGATCTACAATCCAGGATAACAAAAGATTTTGACAAGTGAATTATCTTCTTTACAATCTTTTTATGTGAAAGAGATATACTCTTTTAGCGGGTGTGTCCCCGTATGGCCCTGTTCACACCTGCCATTAACACGCGTCTTCAGCCGAGTTCACACTACACAATTTTTAGCCCGATTTGCTGCTCGGTGAGCTCGGCGGCCGTTTGGCTGTGATCGGAGGGCGAACGTCGGTCGCCAGGTGTTATGTGTGAACGAGCCTTAAGGTAATCTGATCTGAAGTGGACCACAAGTGTGAATACACCCAAGACACACTGAGGCTCCATCTACACTACTACGTTTTTGTCCCTTTGCTACGTTTGCCCCTCCAGGGTAGCGTTTTAGTGCGGACAGGCAAAAACGGACAACTGATGACGCAGACACGAGCATTTGGCTTTCTGATCGGGTCATACAAAGCAAAAACATGTCACTGACAAAATTTTGGTGTTTTTAATAAATATTTTGTACTGTGCAAATAACACTTATGTCCTGCACTTGTACTGTGCATGTCGCCGTATTTACTTTGCGATGACTTACAGTCTGTCTAACGCCGCCACAGTCGCTTTGGACTCCCGTGTTACTGGCAGTAGCAGTTCCACCTCGTTGTTGGTCCAAAAAAATATCTGGTGTGGTTCTTCATCTGTATTAATTTATTCTTTTGCCAGATCTTCTGCAACTGCGGAGTAGACTCTTTCATGTTTACACCGGCACACACATGCCCAGCGTACCTGAACGCAATTTCAATTTAAATACAACCAACAACGCATTGGTCTTTGCAAACGAAAGTGTTGGACGTGTTTATTTGCATAAAGAGGGGAAGTGACGTCCTTTGAGCTGTCCACTTGCGATGGGATCACATGATAATGCCAGGTATAAACAGGGCTGAGTGAGTAAGGACAGTGAGGGGAGAGGAGATGCGCTGGCTGTGTAAAAACCTGACCATGCCTCTGTGTGTTAGCCAGGCGTTTAAAGTCACATTTGGTGAATCTCTTTGTGTTGCAGTGATGACAATGGGAGGAAACTTGGTTGTGTTTGCGTGAGTGCGCGTGCCTGTTTCCACTGTGTAATGGGTTTCCAGTGACACCCAGGCTGGTGTGCGCTTGTGTTTTCCTCTCATTGTAACAGTGATTCCAAAACTGTCTGCCTCATTGTCCTTTGGTCTTTTCATGTGCTCCACAAGCCAGGAAAACTGGGTCATGGAAATGGCTCCTTTGTACTCTGTACCCTGAGGATATAACTCCAAAACCTTGGAGCTGGTAGCAACACATTAATGGTCTTGATCTCATCAAGCTCATCATTGTTTACCCAATGGCCAAGCCGCCATTGGAGGGCACATATTATTTGTTTGAGGTCAGGGTTGAGATTTACAGTTTTATTACCCATTCCTCTCATGTGGCTTTTATGTGGTGGAGAGATTTTCAGAATCCACACCCACCCGTCCTTTGTCTTATGACTCTTTTGATCACATTATCTCTGTTGCTGTTCATCAACAGACCTCTCATACCAAGGAAGTTCGTGCCATTATTCTTTTTTTCTTAGTTCTGCTTAATGCTTACTTGTTAATAGTTAGGTGAGAAGATCAATACCGCCCACATACCAAAGCCAACAGTCTATCGGCCTGAAACAGCTAGCCTGGCTCTGTCCAAAGGTAACCGAAAAATCAGCGTTCCAGCACAAGTAATCATATTTTGTGGTTTAATCTGTACAAAAATCCGTGTAAAAATGTCAGTGTGCGGTTATTGCTTGGCACGGATCAGTGACTTTTTGGATAAGTAGCTTACAGTCAATCACTGCACATCTACATTACAGCTTTTTAGCTGTGTTTACTACAACTGAACAATATGCAAAAAAGCTTTTATTTAGGCAGATAGGGGCTGGGGCGATTCGTTGACGTAGTCGGCGAAACCGATTAAAGCGTCGCTGCATCCGGTGTTCGCGTTAGTGGGATTCTCCTGGACAAGCTCCTGCACCTTCGACCGTCTAAAGTTTGGGAGTATTTTAGACAGACTCTCAATAAGGTGCTGCTTCATGAGCTCTCTGTGAATTGGAATTGTGAAGCGAAACAGAGCACTTAGGGCTGGACAATAAAACAAAAACAATAATTATCGCAGTATAATTTTTTTCAATAGCATAACAAATGTTCAATAAATATTTAATAAATGTTTGATTTGATTCACTTAAATCATGCACAAATTAGGACTTCATTTTTGTATTAAGATGTTTATTTTGTAGAGGAAAAGGGACTCAAAAAAGCTTTTACTTAATTTTACGTGCATATTTCTTGACAAAGATTTTATCACAATTGTTTTGAATGTTCTACCTCAGATTTTTGAAGTTTTCCACTGTTTGGCATCAAAGTGTTGACACAAAATCAGCCTCTAAACTCAAAAGAAATAACAATTTGATGCCTACGTGATAATTATCGATATCGAAAGATATGAAACTTTTTATCGTGATAACATTTTTGGCCATATCGTCCAGCCCTAAAAGCACTTTGTCCACACGGCAGCACCGCACATTGTGTTTACTTTCTGTCTGCAAGTAAGCACAGCACACTATCACAGGACACGTAGTACGTTAAAATGTATTTTCTTCAGCCCCGTCATGTTAAAAGTAATTTCTGCCCCCTTGCCGCTGCTGTCATGGTAACATGGTAACGTTACACCGCGTGTCATCTAACGTTCGGCCGTTTCTTCTGTTTAGTAACGGCCATGAATGAGAGAAAACAGCTGGATCTAACATTACAAACAATCCGCGACTGTCTGTGCAGTCTGTGAATTGTTTCATTTGCTCCACACTGATGCAGAAATACATTTGATTATCACACTGCATTACTCAATATTGAAATAAATCAATGTCAGAAACATTTAAAGTTTTAAGTAAAGTAGCCTTATTAAGTAGTCTGTTGTTACTATCAACACATCAGTGAAGAGGAAATTTGATTCGTGTTGAGATATGCTGCTATTGTCATTATTCTAATGTGCTTCATCAGCATGATTAAATAAAGTCTTGATTAGACATGTTTTTGATATTTATTTTGGATAAATTATGTTTAATGGAGTAATAGGCAACTTTTTTCTTTATAATACACAAAATTAGATCGTTAGATTAATAGACTAATTGAAAAAATAATCATTAGATTAATTGACTTGAAAAATAATAATTATGTACAGCCCTAAGACAGATATTGCAAATTCTAATCATAATCTTTGCATTTCATTGATAAAATAAATATATAAATGATGATCATGTGATTTTTGCAGGCGGTCTGTTTTTAAAATTGAATGCTTCATTTTTAATGTATGCATTACCCCCAGACTCTCAAATAGGCCATATAAAAAGAACTTCTTAGAGAGAAAGTCTGCTAGCCCTAGGCTAATTTATGCAGATGTCATAGGCTTAAGCTAATAATGGTGGCTAACAGGTTATAGCGCTTGTAACCCCATCAACTTTGCTTGTACTTACCAAAGTAATAGAAAGGGGTTGCTGGCTTTATAACAGGATAAAATGCCAATAGCCAAATCGTAATTGAAAATAATATTCAATGATTTGCACAGTCCTATGTTGTGACACATTTTGCCTATATCAAAAAATTGTGGCTTCTGTGAGTTGAATATTGTACTTGGCCAAATTGCAATATCATAGTGTTCACACCAAATGCAAAGCATTTTTTTTCTTGTGTTGGTTGAGTGTGCTTGTTTGTTTTTGGAGTATTTGTTTATTCCTAGCGGGACAGACAATAGCTGTAAGCCAGGCTAGATACACAGGTGTGTGTGTGTGTGTGTGTGTGTGTGTGTGTGTGTGTGTGTGTGTGTGTGTGTGTGTGTGTGTGTGTGTGGACTGTGTCTTTGTGTGTTGACACCTGTCTGCAAAAAAAAAACTTATCAGGGACGCCAGTTATTTGTATTGTTGAGGTGAAAACATAAACCCTTTTGAAGGGACAGTTTTACACAGTTTGTGCTCTAAGGTCTGCACTTTTAAATTCCAATATGGTTCTCAACTTGACTTAAAATAAGGTTGTTATCAGCTCCTTACTTAATTGGATCAGCCAAGGGGAGTAATAAGGTTACCATGTTTGTGTCATTCCTATTTTGGAAGTGTTCGCTTTTTGGTATTTCTGTGTGTTTCGTCAGTCTAGGTGTTTGCTCAGACATATGTGACTATGATAATGACAAAAGTGGTTGAATTGAGCCGTTTTTCCCTTATTGATGCTGTGGACATCTGAAGGTCCTGGGAATGATGACATCATCTGCTATTTTTCTGCCAATCGACAGCAGGGTGCCATCTGAAGCAGTGGCCTCTTAAAGCTGTACTATTTTCATGAGAAGCAGAGGGGAAAGATGCTCTCCCATCTAAAGCAGCATTCCTCCTCCAATGCCCTTATTTGGTGAACTGCAGTGAGCTCGTAGCCCGGGACCACAGCGAGCAAGAGAAAGGGAGCTGCAGCCCCTAAAAGCCACAGAGGAAACGTCAGATATGCCTCAGACCCAGACATTCCACACACGGCCTGCCACAGCAAGCACCCAGCTGTGCTGATGCTGGCGCTGGAAATCAGATAGTTGAACAGTTAGAGGGATAGTTTAAAATAGATATGAAGACTGTGAATGGATAGATAGTGAGATGGACTGTCATGGGGAAACAGATTTTTCCAGAAGGATTCAAATATAATGAGACCACCCTGAAAGGTTTAAGGTTAAAAGGTCAGTGACCATGAGAACATGCTTGAAAGAGGGTTCAGGAGGGGACCACTATCATTTTTGAAAATTACAACCCGTTCAGTGACTCACATTCATTTTAGTCAGAATAACCCAGTATGCTCTGTTTTGTACTAACCGTTGTTGATTTTCTGAACGTATTTCCATCATGGCAGGCGTAGCATTGACTGTGTTCAGAGAAGCTAGACTGGCAGTTCCTATCTGTTACGAGTTTTGGTGGAGGGTGCTGTCTCAAAGCACGTATAAAACAGCAGTCTCCTCTCCAGAGCCAGCTGTGGCGGACTGGCCTTTGACTCGGCCTGTAAAACCCTCTTGGAGGATTTATTATTATTTATGGAGTGGGTTTACTCCACTTGATTTTAAAGCCGGCGCTGCCGTTTTTTCATGCCGTTTTTACAGCTTTTATTTTTTGAAAACTTTAGTGTTGGACCAGACTTCAATAAAAAAATAAAGATTTTAGCACAGGGTAATTACCTTATAGACACATCTCTTTTTTTGCTATGAAGAAATTCACTTGTGAGTCCTGTGTGGGTTGGGCTGTTTCTCTTTAGTTTTATAGCCCTTCGTGTCATGTTCGCCAGAGTGACAGACATCTCAAGAGGAGTCTGTGAGAAAGTCGTTGCTTTTAATAATATTCCATTGCAAAGCTAAAAATAGTCAGCCCCACAGAAGGCAGAGACAATTGAAGGATATGAAATTGGCCCGGTTGTGTAGAACTCAAACTCATGACAATTCACTCGCGTTTGAATGGTAGTTTTGGCAGATACATCTCCTTTGTTTTGGTGCCAGCAGCAGAGGGCAGTTTCTAAGCAACAAGTTGCGTTTATACTTTCAAGAACAGGATCAACGTGGCTTTAGAAACCCAGACTCCACCTAACAGCAACAAATAACAAAAAAAATCACCTTCAGGCACCGTGAGCGTCCCTTCATCACTGCCTGATCTGAAGTGCTCCCAGGTAGTTGTTGGATCAATCTAGACTCAATTCGCTTCATCTGTTGCTTATTTCTTTGATTAAGTGATAAACTGTTTGAGTTATTGAATGTCTGAGCAAGAGTGTAAGACCCACGGATAATGAGTTTATGACCTGATTAATCAATTAGTCAATCCAAAGAAAATTATTTGCCATCTATTTTAATGGTCGATTTGTCATTTCAGTAATTTTTCAAGCAAAAAGCAGCAAATCCTTACATTTAAGAAGCTGGAACCTGCAAATGTTTTGTCATTTGTCAAGTCTTTTTTTTGGACTGTTGGTTGGACAAAAGAAATTTAAAGGTGTCACTTTAGGCTGTGGGATATTATGATGATTAATATAGATTAATAGTGGAAATAATCATCAGATTAAGCAATAATGCAAATATTTGTTAGTTGGAAGCCTGATATAGTAGGTAGGTACTGTAGTTACATTTATTGTCAAAATATAACTTTTACATTAATCTGACGCTTCTATCCAAAGCGAGTTACAATTGCTGTATATGTCAGAGGTCGCACGCCTCTGGAGCAACTAGGGGTTAGGTCTCTTGCTCAGGGACACATTGGTTGATGTGTTAGAGTGGGGAATTGAACCCGGGTCTCCCACACCAAAGGCATGCATCTTATCCACTGGGCCATCACCACCCCATTTAACAGGTGAATGAATGATAATGAAATTGGGTCTGTAGCTGCCTTCTGCTACGCAGCAGACAATATACATTAAGAATCAATTATGAAAAATGGTAAACAGAAATGAACTATAATCAGTGGAGCAGCACTGAGGATGGATGTAAGTTTGAGAGTCTGATAGCTTGGAGGAAAAGCTGCCCTGCAGTTTGGTGGTGCGTCAGCTGAAACTTGTATCCCTTCCCAGAAGGCAGCAGGATGAACAGGCTGTGGCTGGGTGGGTACAGTCCTTTAGTATCCTTTGGGCTCTGCGTCGGCACCTCATCTCACCTCAACTGACCGATGATGCTCGGTAGACGGGTACCAATGATCTTCTGAGCAGTTTTAATCACCTGCTGCAGAGCCCTCTGATCCTGGGCCATGCACATCCAGTTAGTGATGTTTCCAGTCAGGATGCTTTCTATTGCTCCTCTGTAAAAGCTGACAAGAACTTGGCGTGGGAATTTGGCCTTCTTAAGCTTCCTCAAGAAAGTCGTCTCTGAGCTTTCTTCACCAGCGTGGAGATGTGAGACGACCACGGCCAATGATGGTGGTGTCGTCCACAAACTTCGCAGTTCACAGTTCTCTCCGTGTCGGGTGATGCAGTCGTGGGTGTACAGCGTAAACAGGAGTGGGCTGAGCACTCAGCCCCGGGGGGAGGTCTCGTGTTGAGCACTAGAGCGGAGGAGGTGTGATTGTCAATCCAAACTGACTGGGGTCTGTTTGTGAGGAAGTCCAATATCCAGTTGCAGAGTGTGGTACTCAAGCCCAGAGTGCTGAGGTTGCTGATCAGTTTCATGGAAGAGATTGTGTTGAATGCTGAGCTGAAATCCAGAAACAGCATTCTGATGTAGCTTGTTTTTCTCAAGGTGTGTGAGGCCTGAGTGTGAGTGGCATCTTCTATGGATCTGTTGGTTCTGAAAGCAAACTGGTGAGGGTCCAGGCTGACTGCGATGTTGTTCTTTATATGCTGAAGAACCAGTTTCTCAAAGCACTTCATCAGAATGGGGGTGAGTGCTACAGGACGGTAATCATCCAGACTAGACACTGCAGACTTTTTAGGTACGGGAACGATGGTGGCTGGCATATACTTAGGGCTGGGCAATAAAACAATAATGATAATTATCGCATTATAATTTTCCTCAATAACAATATCATAAATGTTCAATATATCATCAATAAATATTCGGTTTAATTCGTTTGAATCACCGACAAAATAGCACTTAATTTTTCTATTAATATATTTATTTTGTTGAGGAAAAGGGACTGAAAAAAGATTTACTAATCATATTTGTTGAAAAAGATTTTATCATATCACGTTCTGACCATAAAGGAAAGTTTAAACCACATAATTAAACTTCTGGTTTCTTCAATTTTTCACTCTGTAGCAAAAATCAGCCTTTAAACTTGAAAGAAATAATGATTTGACATATATTGTGATAATTATCGATATCGAATGATATGAAATGTTTTTGTCGCGATAACATTTTTGTCCATATGGCCCAGCCCTACATATTCTTTATATACTAAATCAGACGTAAAAAAACATCAAACAATCAGCAGATCATCTACTTTGAAGACATGCGCTCTTGCATATCTGCACAGTATCTACCATCATATTACCCAGCCCATACCGATGTGGCAGGTTTAGCACACTGCAGAGTTCCACAGAGTTCCATGCCGCTTCTTAACATGATGGTTTCTTTCTAGTGGAGGAAATTCTTTCACTGCGTCTTGAGTTTTAAAATGCAACGCAGTGTAGTTGCCGTATTTGGCAGCCCCCGGGGGTTTAGAGGCAGATCTCAATAAAGCTGGATCTGTTTTCAGTGGCCTTAAAAGGAGCTGGAAAGAGACCCAGCACCTGTTTTACATCTGTAGCAGGCACAGCCCGGCAAAGGCTGATAACACAGCCGCAGGAATCAGAGTAGGCCGAGACGGTTGGAGAGGAAGTTAAGGGGATTTCTTGAGTCTGATGTTATCGAGACAAGTTATCAGGTTCAAATGACAATGCATTTGTTGTCTTGTCATGCGAGACAATACAGGAAACTTGTTTGTGGCTTGTTGAATATATTGGTAGATGTTGAGGTTTTTCTGCGCTCTAAGTAAAGTTTACAAAGCAGACAGTTCTACGTACTTCACCGGTCTCACACACAAAGCAGCTTTAGTCTGGCATCTCATTGCTGTCATCTCCCCTTTTCGCTCAGTGTGTGCTACAAGAGAAAGGATTCGCCTAGTTACCATGGTGAGCTGGTGAACAGTGGAGTGTCCATACAGTACAGGCCCACCTGCCTCTTAAAAAGAGAGGCAGGTGAGGAATGAGGGATTGGAAGAGACTAAATGTGAAACCTGCCGAGCCAAGTTTGAAACACTGTGCAGCACTGATGCATGTTTTGCTTCAGATCTCTTCTGTTGAGTTTTCAACTATTTGAAATGTGATACCGATGATATCAGTGTTTAGTCGGGCGGCCACCCGTCCGATATGGAAACAAACCAGTGACTCAAGCATCCCATTTAAATTTTTTCCACATTTGTCATTTTATGTTCCACTGATATCATTTTGCACATTATGTACAGTTAGTATTCTAATACTTTGTTGATTTATGTGTAAACTGCTCTTCAGTTATTTCCTTTATTACATCCAATTGTCTGCTCCAGCATTCCAGTTGTCATTTCATCCAAAGGTTCAGTCACATAAAGGGTTGGGTGTTGTTTGGATTTCTTTAGGATTCCGGTGCCAAATCACTACTCTTTTAAAATGGTTCCGGTGCCTAAACTGTGCCTGCACTGATACTTGAAACTACTTAAAAGTATTTATATTTAAGTATACTTGAATATAAATATAAGTAAATACAAAACACAACAAAGTTACAAAACCAATTCACAACCCAAATACAGTAATCTAACACTAAATAACCGTGACAGTACTAACGGCAAAATACATTTTGATTTGGTATTCATGTGCTACAAATGGCTGTTGTATTTGGGCAGAAAGGGCTGTTTATTGTAGCTACTGTGTTCTCCAGTGAGTGTGTGATATATGTAGAAGTCTGTCAATCATTTATTTTCCCACCCGCGATTGGCAGAGTGTAAAGGGGGGCAGTTGTTGTTGTTGTTCCTGCTTGCCTGGGGTGTGTGTGTGTGTGTGTGTTAGCCTCGGGACAGAGAGGGTGAAAAGCGAGAGAAGTTACAATGTGCAGCTTGCTGTCGAGCCAGGTTTGTTTCTTTGGCGTAAGCTGCTGGCGCACAGTGGCCTGTATTGTTGCAGCATTAATAAAAAAACCGAGCGAAACCGACTGTTTGCTTTTAGCCTTTCATTGAGGGACTGCGGTGAATAGTGGTGCTGCTTCTTACGTCCGTTTCAGAGCACCAGTGGGAAAATATTTCAGATGATATATTTAAATGGTACCGAAATTTGTGCTGTAATTCGGTCTGGTAGATACCGGTCGTTTAGGAACTGGTTCCAAACTGGTACCGTGTTTCATTACTCAACCCTAATCATATAGGCTAATAAACAGGCTAATATGTCATGTTGTGTCTCCTCCAGCCAAGCACGCTGCCTCAGGGCACCGTGAACATGAACCTGTGTACAGATGTCATAGACGCCGAGCCCAAGACGGGCCAGAAGAACTCTCTGTGCATCATCACCCCCGACCAGGAGTACTTCATCAGAGGAGAGAATAAAGAGATCATTAATGGGTAAGATGTCCTTGTGTGTCTGCAGACGGGTTGTGCAGGATAGCATGTGCACACACAAATGTCAAAAACACTCTTGTCCGTCTCCAGGTGGAGTGAACAGCTGGTGGTGTACCCCCGGACCAATAAACAGAACCAGAAAAAGAAACGCAAAGTGGAGCCTACGACCTCCCAGGTAATACTCTTTACACGGTACGCAGGTGGAGTACATGACACAGCTTGGATCACATTGTTTTGATGGTTTCATGTGCTCGTGTCCAGGAGCCGGGTCCAGCCAAGGTAGCTGTGACCGGCTCTGGTATCCCTGAGGCGGAGAAGGTTCCCGGACTCGAGCTCTATTATCTGGCAGGAGGAGCTGAACCAGAGAGAAGCCGAGGGGGCTGCCGTCTGGGCCCCTACTGACCTGCCTCCAGGATCCCCGCTGCCCCTCGCGGGTAAGGAGGATTAACACGTTTGAAATATAAATTAAAGCTCATCATTCATATAAATTCATTCAATAAAAAAAGAAGTAGTCGAACATTTTGAAATCTTTTCTTATTTTTTGTTATAAAGGCATTAAGATGTCCGGTGGCTTCCTCTGTTCCTCTCGTGTAGGTGACTGTGTGCCTCTAGCACAGGGTTCTGACGCAGGATCAGTGAATGGCGACGAGGTGGACAGAGGCAGCCTGCCGCTGCATGGCTCCGCCCCCCAGCCCCCCAGTGACCTGCTCTCCCCGACAGGCTCATGCTCCAGCCTGGGGGGGGTCCCGCGCTGCCTCTCCCCCAGCCCCCAGCGACCCCTTCCCCTCCGGCAGCTCCCTGCTCTCTAACGGCTCCCACATCAGCGGCTCTGTAAGCTCTCTGGACTCGGACGCCAGCGGCAGCACTGTGACCAGCACCGAAAGCCACCCCGCCAACCAGAGGGGCAGCCACACCTACAGCCACCACGACACGCCACGATCCCGACGGCTGGAGGCCGAGGCCAGAAAGGCTGAGAAGAGGAGCCGCTTTAGGAGCCCTGACAGGCAGGAGAGGGAGGCCGTCCTCAGCCCCGAGAGGAGGTCAGTGTCTGCTCCTTCTGTCTCCTGCTGCTGTTCAGTAAAATGTTAATCCAGAACAGTGCCCTTAAAGTCATCTTACCTTGCCTTTCTTTATCTCCAGTGGTTCCCAGACATTTGGGTAAAAAGAAGCAAAGTTGGAAACTTTTGGAGAAAGACATGCTACATTTGGTGAACATCACTTTCTGAAGGCAGAAACAAGTGTTTTCAGACTGAACCTGCTTACAGCTGACATTATGTTCATTTTTAAAAATAATTTTAAATTTGACTTTTCATCCCAAAAACATGAACTGAAGTACAGGTTTAGACACATCAGTGACATTGAACATTGCATAGTATTTCCAACCTCTGCTTTTAATACGGTCCTACAGCAATTCAGTTTGTACTTCCGTGAAGTTGGAATGTCTGACAAGAGATGGATTAAAACAGAGTGCTCTAAATAAATATCATCAACACACGTAAAAGCTGAATCCTACAATTTCCACAGTCTTTCAAACCATGCTTCTAGTTATTTAGACAGATTTTTTTAGTTTTTTGTTCCAAGCTGAGATGACGACAGAAGACTTTATACAGCTGTTTTTACAGGCCACATCTCAAGGTGTAGAATTGGCGTAGATGCCCCTTTAAAACTCAATCTTGGATAGTGACAAGTTGCTCGGCAGTCTTTTTTTTTGTCTGTTGTGCCAGTCCAGGGGACGCATAGCTCTCTAATCCTACAGGACGTAACTGAGATAAATCTCTGCTTCATCTAACCTGTACTGGCGTGATGCACCCGCCCACCCACGCGTTGGCAGTCTAATAGATACAACTGAACACAAACACTTCACAGTTCTTTTGCTGAAAGAGACTTCAATGAAACAAGAATGACACATAAACACACAGGTGTGACTCAATAGGAAGTAGCGTACTTCTGATAACATCTTCCTGTCCTTGCTGAAAGGTCAGGTATTAAATCAGCCTCTGGTTTGACCTGATGAACCAGGTTAGTGGACTGCTTTCTTGGAATCTCAACTCCATGCCACAGACGCTGTGGTCTGGAAATACTTGAGCCTCTGGCTTATCCTTTTAAAGGCATGTAAACACACAGACACAAAAAGCCCAGTGACGTACTTCCAAAGCTTTTGATGTGCACACATACACTCTCAGAACTAGTGTTGTGGTTTTAACGGAACAGAGGAGAAAGGGCTGTATTTGGTGAAGTGAGGACTTACTGGGATTTATGCTCAGTTTGAATATCCTTCGTGTGTGTGTGTGTGTGTGTGTGTGTGTTTCTGAGAAATCTGTTACTTAATAATCACCCTCCCTGTCAGTAATACTGCAGATAGAAAAAGTATAAAACTAACTTAAAGTGTAGACTGTATAAACACACAGCCTCTGTACTTTCCACTCAGTAATCTGGTGCTGTTCGGGAAGAGGTCACAGGTCTAACACACACACACACACACACACACACACACACACACACACACACACCAGAGACAGCAACATTTCAAACAAACCAAGTGGGTGAGGTGGGGGTCATCTTTTTTTCTCCCACGACCAGCTTCCTGCTCCATCCATGCCAGGCATGAAAGGAAAAGGAGGAGAGTAAAATAGGAGGAGTGCCTACACACTGCCCTATAAACACATTACTGGGCCACTTGAGCCAGTTTGGGGTTTAAGTGAAGCAGACTCTCTGAGACTGTCAATCTAGTCCACACAAGATTTTGTTTTTGTTTTTCTTGTAAACCACACAACCCGGGACGTCCTGGTACCCTAACCATGAATCACAATGTCCCTGGTTTGCATCTTGGCAGGGACCTTTTGCTGCGTCTCATTCCCCATCTCTCTCTGTCCTCATTTCCTGTCATCTCTCTTCCATCGGCTATCTAATTAAGACACAGAAAGAGCAAAGAAAACAAACTCGTACAGCCATGTCTTCCTCTCTTCACGTTTGACGTTCATTCACGTCCAATTCCATGTATCCTGCACATTGTTTTACAGACGGCGTTCTGTGCTTGTGCATTGTTGAGTGTTCGAAACTAAGCCATATAGAATTTGCTTCTTAATAAATGATGAAATAGAGAATTTGATTCACTGTGAGAAGAGAGTGATGCTTACAGTGGTCATTAATTAAAAAGCAACTTCACACAAAATGTCATGCAGACCTCGTGGCTCTTTCGTAACGTCATGTCTTAATCAAGCTGTAAGGAAGATTAACGTCACAGGCACCTATGTCTGAATGACACGATGCCAGCAATGTCACATGTTCCACGTCTGAAAAGGGCTTGAATGTCCCTTTAGGGCAAGATTCATTAGATAGTTGTAATATTTCCGTCTGATGTCATGTCCTATTTGCCAGACTCGATAAATATCGTAAACCCTGAAATATGCACCCACTCAGAAGTTAAGGATAATGAGCAAAATGGGTGGTTGGAGTTGTTTGCACATATTAGGTGCTTGTTAAAAAATCATGTATGATTTGATTCAGTTCACTTTGCAAGCAGCAAGAAAGGGGAAAGAGGAAAAACTAACTGATTTTTGATCTACTAAAAGTAGCTGCATATAAAACTCATCATCACTGTGCTAGTGAGCACAGTGTATACTGATGGCAACACAGGCCAGAAAAACATGATTGGCAAGCACGTTTGATACGAACAAGACTTTCATTGTTCAGGGGCCGTTGCCTCCCAACTTTTTTTCATATCAGAGCTTGTGATGAGGCCCTGTCAAATATATGTCCTGACAATTTCACTTGAATCATATGAAAAAAAAAGTCATATGGTGGGTGTTTGGCCTCACACTGTCCTTGTCCTCCTCCCCTCTGCTTCATTCCCTTTTAAGGACTGCAGCTTTGGCCCAAGAGTCCCCAAATAAGGGCAACATTTAGGCTAAAGAGTAATATAATATTTCCCACTGCCTCTCAGCCTCTTCCTCTCTCTAATGCAGATTCCTCTTTCCAAAAACCTCATCCAACAAAAGGCTTGTGTGGGAACGTGTCAGAGTTGGCAGTGTACTGTGTCACGGTTTGAGGAACGTTCCAGATCGACACCAGTGAGCCGGAGCTGGCCCTCAGATAAATCTTTTTAACTCACTTTTTCATACAGGGCCCCTCTCAATGTTGCTCTTTTGTCGAAAGGCCGATTTGTACTTCTGCATCAGGTCTACATCTGAGCCCACGGTGTCCGCAACGCACACAGCCACGCCGTTGTGAGCATTTATATTTGTGCGTTGGTGTCTGTGTCACTCTATTACACCACCCAAACGCTACTTACTAATGGGGTTTCTATGTTCCTCTGTGTTGACTTCCGCCGGCTAACTCCGGTTTAACGCTCCGCTAACTTGAATGGAGCTAAAATGATAATCACGGGCTCTTCTAGACTTTAAAAGGAATGTTGTTGGACTGAATGGGTCAAATTCTGATAAGTGAAACGAGTCATTTCATGGGGGTCGTGACGCCTGGTTTTGCAACTAGTAAAAGTGGCTTCAGTGCATGGGGGACTTCCTGGAGGCTTTCCTGCAGTTTACGTCACCACAGCATGTAGTTCCATTTTTGGGGAGGTGCGTGTCAGGCTACTGTGAAAGCTATGGCGTAGATGTGATGATGAAATATAAATTGGCCTTTTGCTCTCAAACAACTTTGTGAAGCAGTGACTTAACTCTTATTCTGTATTACAAAAAATGGTAGTCCTCTCACGGATCCTTACATTCACATTTTACAACACGCTCGGTTTCTCCCCCTGTGTGCCACCTCAAATGAATGTCTCCTTTTTCTCCCCTGAATGTCACGTTTCTATCCGTACACTAAATCAATCGAAAGCTCTGTCACAGTAAATAAAGAACAATGGTGTGAGATGCTTTTAAAATAGTTTTTAAGCTGATTTGCCTCTTCATAGTTCTTAAGATGCTGAGGGAGCACAAACAGGGAAGAGTTCAGATGGGGACTTTTAGTTCCTAATTTAGATCCTGAGTTTAGGTCCTGGAACTATTAAAAAGGGGCTTAAGACAAGTCTGATGCCATGTCCCACAGGCCTTAGTGCCTGTTAGTGACCCAACAGGGAAAAGGAAAGAATAATACTATATAAGAGATACTAATTGATTTTTTCCCCCCTGTAACTAAACTGTGTGTGTGTCTGTGGGTTGATTTGCAGTCGCTCCGGTGTTATTGAGAAGTTGGAGGCCCTGGAGCTGGAGAATCCAGAGAAAATGGAGGTGGAGGAGTCGGGGAGGAGTGAAGCCCGACAGGGCCGAAGTGAGCACAGACGCTTCCACAGAGAGGTAACACCAGTCTGTCTGTGTGTGTGTGTGTGTGTGTGTGTGTGTGTGTGTGTGTGTGTTGTGTCTGAGAGAAGGCACGCACCCCTGCATATTTGATCAAGCAGTGCCAACATTGTGCAGCAGTTTACAATAGATACGGTGAGACTTGTAAACACCGGTGTTAAACAACATCACATGGCAGTACAGATGTGAGCTCAGCGTTGGACATACCAGCGTGGGTTTTTCTTTCTTTTCTTTTTTTTTTTGTTTTCTGTCCCAGCACCTCCCCCCACTTTGTCTTTTCCCTTCACCCTCGCCTTCTTCCCTCCATCTTTCCCTCTCTCTGTCCTGTCTTTGTTTTGGTTGTAGTTCAGAGGTCAGCAGTGTGTGCTGTATTCATTTCCAGTTTCCATTCTGTGGTGGGATTCCCCTGGTGATTATGCTTCCCTTTCCCACCCTGGCCTTCTGTGCTTGACTAGAACTGCTCGAAACCCAACTTTAGGAACACAGAGACCCAAAACACAGACGCGCAGAGTCACTGTCAGACACTGTGAAAGACTTGTTTTTCGTTCTGGAAGTAGATCTTTGTCAGTCCTGCACGGATGAAAATATCCCGTACATATACAGATAGTGATGCCAAAACTGCTCTGTGCTTTGTACTCCACGCACACATAAGCTATCTGCTGTTATTACCGTTGCTTTCAAACAATACACGCACAGATTTAGAGTTGGCAAGTTTAGCCTCACGCTATCAGTGTGTTTTTGTGTTTGTGCAGAGTTGATATGAGGGTTTGACAAATAAGGGGCGGTTGTCGTGACATTTCTCCACAGCACATTAATGCCCATCCAAACAGACCAAATTAGTTAGATTATAAATCTGTGGTTTTTCAATTTTGTATGTTGTGTCTCTCAAAAAGAGTCGTAGTATTTCTATTTTACTTTGTGGATTCTTGACTATGAAAGTCAACGTACCTTACACAGGTATAAAAACAGATGTAACAAATGTAGAAAATCTTGCATGTGTTTATGTGTATGTTGTTTAGGAGCAGAGGCATGGCGTGAGCCAGGGTCTGGATTTTCCCTCCACCATGCCGCCTCTGAGGAGAGCCAAGTCCCTGGACAGAAGGACCACGGAGTCGGTCATGACGGTGAGTGTTTACTGTTCTCTTGCTTTTGTAAAACTTCCTCATCAAGGTCTAAGGTTCATCTCTAACACATCTTCTATGACTTTCAAAGGTTGTTATGCATATAACTACCAGGCAACCAAGTGTTCTGATGAAGGATATGACTATCCATCATGAACACAGTGCTTTTGGTTTAACCAGTAGATTATATTCTACATCTTGTTTATAAATGACAGGACTCGTGGAAGCTACATTAAGTATTTTTTTGGGCTGCTTGTGGCCAGATCATCAAATCAAACCATCACAAGCTAAAAGATACACAGCCATCATCATATGGCCCTGGCTTAAACATTCACTATGGCTAAAGTGTTGGTACACAGTTGCCTATTTAGTCATGTGACAATTATTAGAAGTCCAACATTCACTCATCTTTTAGTTCATTGTTTGCCTTTGGATGCATCTGAATTGCTGGATGCTAAAAGCTTTCTTTCTTTCTTCACTAGGCAGATACTGTATAGTATTTTCAGCAGGAGTTGTTTTGAATAGTAAGACCGAGCCACACGTTATGTGGGCCATAACAGGCAGCTAAAATCGGTTAGAAAGCTTTATAGAGCTGCAGAGTCAGCTGATTAATCTCTGTGGTTGTTGTTGCTACAAGCAACCCCTTCCACATTATGCATAGTCATTTTATTCAGTGTTAATATGACAAATATTGTTGATCAATGCAAGTTTAATATTGATATAGCTGCATAAGGAAATTTCTTTTCCTTTTAAACATTCCATATAAAACAACACATTACTGGCCAAGTTAACAATGTATATTACGATGTATTCTGCATGGAATAATGGAAGTTAGTTTTCTTTGTTTTGATATCTGCATTATATCTGCAGTCGGCCGGGCTCTCTGAAGAATTCAATTCATTTTCTGTCACAGCTGATTGTTTCAGCTCTACACTTGAAACCAGAGTTTTAATCTACCCATCAGGCCTTTTGTTTTGTCCCACAGTACTAATAGAAAGCCTACACATGAGCTTTAAGCAAGCTAGTTCACTTGTAGAAGAGATATAGCTAGATGCAACTTCGAGCTCCGAAGCTTCAGTAGTAATTAAGAGTGAATAATCGTCGCTCTAGGAAGAACCGTAGCTGAGAGTCCAGAGTAGGAGAGTCGGATCCCAGCAGGTCCAGAGTAGAATCCGGGAGCAGTTTAGCCGGGGCGGGGGGTCCAGAGAGCAGACGGGATGAGCGCTATTTCCGGTAGCAAAACTAAACAATGTTATTATGCATAATTCACTTTTAATTTTTATTGTAGCGACTAAATGCTCTTCTTCTACAATTGGCCTAATATAATTATTTAAATGTGTTCATTATATTTGTTTGTTTCCAGATTACTGATTCATTTTATTTTCTACAGTTAAACAGTAAACTGTAATTCTGCCGTTTATTGATTAATTTTAAAATGTAGGAAATCTGACTGTTTTGATCTGAAATGAAATTAAGCAATGAATAAATTAATTAATAAATGCCATAACTGCCACACTACTGCTGTCATCACTAAGTTTAAAGTGCTCCCGCACAGCTGAGGGCTTCATTTTGTTTTCCCTTGTAAACTGGAGCGTTGCGTTCACTGCCGTGTGCGGAGCTCCGGCGCACGAAAAACACCCCTCAATATTCAAATCTCAAAGTTGAAAATCGAATATTCGGGTCCAGCCGTATACAGCGGAAAGATCAGATCTGTTCTGACTGATTTGACATTAACCCAACACTTCCTTCCTAATGAAGGCCAGCGTGTTTCAGTGTCTCTGGTCTCCCAGACAAAGCCTCTCCGTTCTGCTAAGCTGTCGGATCCAGGGTCAGAATCAGTGCCAGCTCTTCAGCTGTGTGGAGAGAGGTCACTGGGTTGTTGTTGTTGTTGTTGTTGGGGCAGAGCAGCTAGATTCAGTTAGGTAACAGAGTTAGGAGAATTAAAAATTGAGAAAGATCTCTGTGGGTAACGCCAAGAGCGTAACAGCTTTGCTTAGAAAACAGATTTTTCAAAGGGCAAAATTGCTAAATGTCATGGGAAAGCAGTATTTATGATGCACACAACTATGTACTGCAGTATTGTGAGTTTAAGAAGAATACACATACTGGCCTGTTCATCCATCCACTTGTCCATGTTTCTTTTAAGTGACTCACTTTCAGCTCTGACTTTTGACCTCTCCATTAAGTTGTTTTAGGCTACACTGTGATACACAATATATCTCAATAAACACTATATACCTTGTCTAGAAAAACATACTGTACATTCTGAAATAGTGTAAACATGATGATCTTTTAAAATATGATGCATTGTTGTTGGTTACAACACCCAACAGTATATTAAGTATTTAAAATGAGGTCAACATCTACAGCAGTAAAATGCAACATACACATTAATGCAGCGGCCATATTAAGTAATTAAGTTACCAGGCAAACCATCCCCTTGCTATGTGGGTAGCCTGTGTGTATGACGGAGCCTAGTGGCTTTGTTGTGAAACAGAGTCTTTCCTGGTGTGTGAGGGGTACTTGCTTTAGTCGGCCATAAATTGTGTAGACAAGCCCAGGTTGCAGTTTAATAGTTACTGAAAGGCTGTGAGTTGGGTTTGCAGTCTAAAACTGGTGGTATCAAAAATACTTTTCTGCAGCTGGAAGCAGCAGTAGAGTAATTAGAATTAATTAGATCTGATGATGACATGATGTAACGCATCCATGCATTTATTTCGTACTCCTCTCAAAATGAATGGAGAAGGAGGCATAACTGCACTTTCACTGGTCATCTGGACAAAAAACTGCATGTATAGAGTCAGCAGGAAAATCTGATAAAAACTGCTGAAACAGTTTGGTGACTTTGCCCCAAAAATGTCCCCCACTGGTTTTACTTCTACTGCGCATGTGTGGTAGTACCAATACGCAATATCAGGTTCATTAGAAAGAGAAAAGAGCCTTAAAAAGTGTTTTAAAGACATCCTCAATGCTGAGATATGGGAGCGGGGCATGTGGGGGAAATTTTTATCATTAAACACTTCATTTCCTGCATTCTGGTGAACGTTTCTGCACCAATTTATTTATTTTTAGGGATGTGCTTTTATTTATGTAAAAGGAAACAAAATGCAGGTGACATTTCAAAATATATAAATATAACAGAATCTAAGTCAGTGCGGCTCTCAGGCATTCTGTGCTGCTTTCAGATCTGTTTCTCCTGCAGATCAAATTTTCTCATGTAATATCATCCCTGCTGAGGCAACACATACGTAGGTCTGATTTAGTCTTCTCTCCTCTTTTGTCATGTTCACAGGGAGAGAAGAGGAGCAAAAAAGAAACTGTCAAGAAGTTTTTAGTCACGTTTTTAGTATCGTTCACATTTTTGGGTCATTTTATAATCAGTAGCTTGTTTTCTTTGGAAAATGGACGTTTGTTTCTTCTATGTCTTAATTTCATTGCATGTTTTCTTAAAGTGCAAATAAACTTTTCTAAAAGCATTTTCATTAAACTGCAAGCTACATTTCAGAATGTTTTTTTAACAAATTATGCTTTAAAAAAAGTGATGGGGACAAAATCGGTCATTTCAAAAAGTGGTGGGACATGTCCTCAGCGTGCCCAGTGAAAATGACACCTATGGGTTGTACCATATAGACTGTATATATAAAAAAGGTAGAACTGACCTATGTTCAGTGGAACCACACAATGGGCTTTCCTGCCTCGACCGGTAAAAGCAGACATTAGCTAACTATTATTCTGCAACCTGAGCTTATCTATATACTTTATGGCTGACTAAAGTAACGGAATCACCGCTCAGCAGCAACCAGCAGAAAGACTGAAAACTCAGATATGACATGGTCATTGGCTGTATCGCACAAATAATTAATATTTGAATATATTTGATATATAGCCCAGTCCTATTTCTATGATGGATAAAATTGCCATTTTCCTAACGTTTTTTGGCCTTGGTGTGGTGGTGCGAGGGTGTGGATGTTGTAGGCCAAACCTCCATGCTGCAGGGGGCGGTGCAGCCCCCTCCTCCCCTCTCCTCTCCAGGTTATTCTCTTCTTACTGCTCCCCCTGTGTGCAGATTTTGCCCTCTGCGTGTATCCATTGCACCCACTCTGTGCCATGTGTGTTATATGTCATTATATTTCTGTCGGCCGGAGGAGTGAAACAGGTGTGTGTCTGTTTTACGTGTGAGAGTGTACATCACAACTTTTTAACCACTGCTTCCTGAGGCCACCGTGCACATGTGTGTTTCTTTCTTCCTGTGTGGAATCACAGCAGACTACAACAGTACTGAGCACTGCGTTCTGCCTCCCTCAGCTGGAGTAGCACAGACCGGCAAGAAATCCGGCAGAAGTCGCCCCTGGCCCATGGTCCACATTTAGACAATCCCATATCTGATTTTAATTTGTCGGCTCCATTGGTAGGGTCAACTTCTACTCTCAGCTGACTGAGTGAGCATGTGTTTTTGAATATTGACAATATGATTTTGTACTGCGATATAACAGAGTCACATAGGAATTGTCTTTGTCTACTTTTTGGGTGAATTTGTAGTCTGCTTTATGTTATATTTTAAGGTAAGTGGGCGTAAACTGCAGCACTTTGACAAAGAAAATGACTTATATTTGTACTTGACTGCTTCTAAAGTCATCTTGCATGTTCAACATTTTTAAACCACGTTTCTTTTAGTACAGAAGTTTTCTCAATTACTATATATTTTTTGTCCTTTTTTTGCAGCCGGATCTGCTGAATTTCAAGAAAGGTTGGATGGTGAAGCTGGACGAGCAAGGCCAGGTACTTTCTGAACTCTTAATCTGCCTTTGTCTGTAAGGAGAAGTCATGAAAAATGGGAATAAAACTGCCGAACGGAGTGAAATAAATCAGTGTTGTTGATTGCTGATGTTTAGGTAAAATCAGTAAAAATTGAAAGAATGTATCTTAACTTCATGCAGTAAATATTACTGTAATGTTATATGATATAGTTTCACCCTGAGGGTTGCTTTTATAAAAAAGACTGATGCCATCATCAATAAGGGACTTAAAAGCCAGTTCAAACAGCACCCGAACTGTCCGCCTAAAGCACTCCGTAGCATTCTATGGCCTTTACAGAGGTGTGGTCAGACTTTGATGTTGTATCTTCAATAGACTTAAAAGAGCAGGGTGGAGCCTGAAGGCTTTACGATACAACTTTATATGAACACAGACAGGCAAAGCAGGTGTTATTGACTGACTGGACGTTCAATATGTGACTTCTTCTTTATATCTTATTACCGTAACATGCTCTGAGGATGTGAGCGGCTGCTGTACAGAACTTTTGTGTAGCCCAACTTTGTTTTTGTTTTTTCCCCCGTCCATGTCGTAGTGGAAGAAATACTGGTTTGTTTTGACGGATCACAGCCTGAGATACTACAAGGATTCAATTGCAGAGGAGGTAAGCTCAGTCCGTCTATGTCAATAATTGTTGCGTATTTTTATGTTTAACAGTTGTTCGTTGTGTTTCATGTTTACCCTTCGTCTTTCTTCATCTTTGTGTTACTGCAGGCCTCTGACCTGGATGGGGAGATTGACCTGTCTACTTGCTGCAATGTAACTGAATACCAGGCTCAACGCAACTATGGTTTCCAAATACATGTAAGAGGCTTTGCCTTCTAACAAGGGACACATTTTTTTTTTTTTACTATGAATAAACATTTGTTCAGGCATTTATATTAGCATAGGAAAAGTGCCCTTTTTAAATAAAGTTAATGCCCTTTATTCATTGTACTGTGATTCAGTACAACGGCCCTGTAATAAAATACGTATAGTATATATAAATTCCAAGTCTTAATTGCGCACTGAGAAGCAACAGTATGGTAATTTTGTTCAGCTGTAATGTGGGTTATAGTTTAGTCACTCAAATGTTTTTGTTTCTCCTTGTCTCCTTGTGTGTGTCACTGTGTATATTTCGTGGTGCTTCTAAATGTTTAGACCCAGGAGGGAGTGCACACTCTGTCGGCCATGACAGCAGGTATACGCAGGAACTGGATCCAGGCTGTCATGAAGAACGTCAGACCCTCGACTGCCCCTGATGTGGCAAGGTCAGTGCAGTCATCTCAGCAACTAATGCACACATTTTTCAACCATTATAGTAAATAATTCTGCCTCTGGTTTAAACTGGAAACTGGAAAGTGACCCTGGTTATCCACTGGACGCATTGCAGTTCTGTGACGTCTTCAAGCAGTCTTCATAATGATCTTTATTAATGTCTTTATATTGTACATAGAAACTGAAAACGTTGGAGATGTTTATCTAGTTTTGCAGTGTGTATGCAAAGATGAAGTCAGTAATTAAAGGTTTAAACTGTCTGTAGATACAGGCCTTTACATACATTCAAAAGTAAATGTCAAGCTTCAGAGACAAATTGCCCCAACAAAAATAGACATGGTGAAGATGGTGGAGTGAAAAAAAGAGCCAACAGTGGACGTTAGCACGTGGTAGCAGATTGTCTCCAGTACATGCAACACCATCCAGTGGACATCGTGGGTTAGGATTGTTGATAGCATCTTTTGGGACATGTGCAATGAGCATTTGGAAGCTAAAGCTTTCTTGCCTGCCTTTCAGCTCAACTGAGGATCATGGCTCCTTCTCTTCCTTGGAGGCTCTGGTAAGGCCCGACGTCACCCAGGAATCTCTCTCCTCTGAGGCCTCGTCTGTGGAGAGAGAATCCGTTCCAGGTGTCACGAAGAGCCGGGCGCGCGAGCGCAGACGAGAAGGCCGCTCTAAGACCTTTGACTGGGCAGAGTTCAGGCCCATTGCTCAGGCTCTGGCTCAGCAGCGAGCACAGGAGGCCGAGAGCCTCCAGGCGGACCTGGGAGAGCTCGAGCGCAGTCGGAGAAGAGAGGAGAGGCGGAAGAGGTATGAGTCTGTGACCAGTTCATCGGCGGAGCATATATCCGTTAAAGAAGGAGGAAGGACGGACTGCGGAGAGTGGAGAAGGAGCCGGACGACCTCATTCTCCAGGTCCTGTGTCTTTGGAGACGCAGCAGAGGGTGGAGGAGGTGATTGAACAACACTGGCAACAGGTGGAGAAGACACCCATACGGGAGGAGAGGAGGGTACCTTTGCCCACCACAGTGCAATCCGGAGAGACTGCAGAGCTGCAGCGGCTACTAGAGAATTACAAGCAAGGGGTACGTTTACTCATAATGTGTCGTGGTCTTTCTCCCTGTCTGTTCCGTGCACGTCAGATTTAGTAAGTACACACAGCACGGTGCAAACCAGAGGAAGAATAAGCAGAACTGGAAATTATATTAAATCCTGTCCTACCATTCTCCCATCATATAACATTTTTATTGCAGCTAAGGCTGCAGCTAACTATTATTGTTTACTGTTTATTGATTATCTGTCAGTTATTTTCAGTATTAATTGTTTAGTCTATAAAATTAAAATTGTGCTCATCAGTTTCCCAGAGCCCCAAGTGACACTTTCAGATTGCTTCTTCTGTGCAAACAGCAGTCCGAAACCCAAAGACTTTAGAATTTACCATCATACTATCATAAATGACAAAAAGCAGCAAATCCTTTTAAACATTTAAGAAGCTCATGTTTGAAATATTTGCTTGAAAAATGACTGAAACAATGAAACCATTATCAAAATAGCAATTCACTTTCTTTTGAACGTTGCGACCAGCATCTCCAAAGTCCTTAATCCTCATTCCTCCTCAGAGAGCGCGTGTGAGTGGGTTTAGGTGTTTGGGTGCTGAAATTTCATTTTGCCCGTTTTAGCCGTTTAATTTGGGCTAAATTCCTTCATCAGGGCGACACATTGGATGGATTCCGACTGGTCATGTGATTTGCAAAAAACAAATACATTGAATGCAATTTAATCCATTAATCTTGGGCTGAATGATGTAAAGACGATGTGCAATGGCTATTTATCCGATCAATATTGTGACTGCAATTTAATTTGTGATTATTCTCTATGAATACAACTATAGGTTTGTACTTAAGGTCTACGTTGAATCACAAAATGCAAAATGTGATTGTCTGAAGAATAATACCATATTTATCTTGTGTCTGCACGGACAAAATCTGATAAAATAATGCTGCTACTAATTTTTTTAGGCATTTAACTTGAATGTAAACATGTCTGGTATTCACTAGATCATCATAATAGTAATAATAATAATAATAATATGGAGCTCAACACTTAAACTAAGGGTTTCTGACAACTGTCCTTCAGCTGTAAGCTATACCTGCTAGCTTCTTCTCTGACATCAATGTGAGGTAGATCATTTATGTAAAACAAGAGACTTTCCACTATTTTGGTGTTTCATGAAGGGCAAAAAGACACAGCCTATTCCTTATTATTACAAACATCAAACTGATGGATAATGGAGTTTCTTTAACCGAAAACATATTTGGCAAAATACATAAACACGGGCATGTAGTGAGCATATTAACCAGGAAACAGCCGAGAGTTTCAGTTTTATAGTTACCCAACTCACCAAATGAAAACTATTTAACAACAGCTGAGTACATTTCCCAGCAGAAGTTTGTCATCCCAAACTGTCCCTTTGCTACAGGTTGTTAAGACACTGTTAATAATGTGAGTAATGGCCTAATTAAAATCTCCTATGATTTGAAAAATGCTCTCAATTAAATCAT
This sequence comes from Lepomis macrochirus, assembly GCA_024633595.2. Lineage (NCBI taxonomy): Eukaryota > Metazoa > Chordata > Actinopteri > Centrarchiformes > Centrarchidae > Lepomis > Lepomis macrochirus. The sequence continues at coordinate 24,413,726 of JALXJV020000023.1, read as the reverse complement.
AGTTGTGACAGAAAACATATTGATTATTAAAACACACCAGTGGCTGAAACAGAAACCATTTCATAACACACCTTTTCCAAACGTTTTCCCTGCCGCTGCTGCAGATAGAGGACCTGAAGGCACAGTTGGAGAGCTGTCACCAGCAGCTCCTGGACTCAAACAAGCACAAACAGGAGCTGGAGCTCCAGCTGAGAACGGCGCTGGCAAGAGAGCAGGACGTCCGGACAGGTTACATCTCTCCGGTGAGTCTCTTTGTATTCAGTGTGCAGCTGCATTGTTGCATTGTATGTTATTCTGCTATGGTGGGAAAACCTGTTGTAGATTTCATGCATATATTCTCAAATAAGCTGTATTCTCTCCTCCATTCTTTGCATGTTTTTTTTGTATTTTATTGTAAGAAAACTTCAAACAAACTGACATCGAAGCAACAACATGGCTACAGATATGTGCCTTTGCATGGGTTCATTGCATGTAAAAAAAAAAAAACATTGAGATTTTATTACTACATTGGCTTCTACTAGTTAATCTCCTGTCTCTGTGCTGTAGGTCTGTACCTGTATCTGAAGTCATGCTGTCGGTTACGTTAGTGTTGTGTTGACTGTGGACCAAGGAACACGAGTTATTATTTCACTCTAAATGAAAAAGCGAGGAATATGTAAATAAATTTAAAAAACTGCAAGAATTTTTTCCCTTCCGCCGAGCAACATTTTTTCAGTATTTTGACGAAGGCTTTTTTAATTTCTGGTACGGATGTGGATGGAATCACATCGTATGTCATCTTCTAAGCAACCATGCCCCATCATTAGAATACAGTTCAAACTATTAAACTATTACTGAAATTAAAATGGAAGAGTGGATTTTGTACAAGAGGCCAATTTCTATTTATATTGTCAATTTTTAATTGTCCACTGACATTTTCAGATTTTAATGTTTTTCTAATTTAGGTTCGTATATTTATTTATTTTTTTAAATTACTTTTTTACAATATCAATTTTAGACATTCTTGGTAATCTGAAATTCTAGCCTGATTGTTTCTAGTACTTGAATAAACATATATGATATTTTTTTATTTTAACCTTAGAGTGATATTATCTTGCACCGGTCAGTGCCACAGTAGCTCTACTTGCTGAAATGTTTGCCTCAACATGTATGAATAATAACCCCTTGGCTTGTTTTCTAATTGTTTGCATGGACGTCAGACTCTCATCTTCTATTAACTGCTACACAGACCATCCATTTGTTATTCTGTTAACAAACATTGTAGGTAGCTATGTAATGGCATAAATGTGTGATGCTGGATGAATTTCCGAACTTGTGTGTCGGTGTATGGATGGATTTGCCCGACTAAGGCTGAATGATTATACTTTTCTAGATTCTTCAGTTTGATTATGGTTGGATTTAAGTTTGGCACTGCTGCGATTTTTAGATTTTAGCGTACGCAGTTTTTGTGTTGCTTTTTTGATTTTGAAAAAGAACTCTTAAGTGACTTGCAGTGAATTATGGAGAAAGCTTAAATTTGAATTTAGCTTTTAGTTGGATAATTCTCCACCATCTCCATTCAGAAAAGAATTGCTTCGGTGTAAGATATGAGCTTGGACCAGAGAACCTCAGAAATGTGTTTGTAGGACCTGGTATGCCTTCATCCTTGAGTAAACCATCTAGCTGAAACTAATATTGCATTACTTACCACATGAAGTAACTTTAACCCATTTAATGTGCATGATATTTTGTGATTAACTAACCCTGGCCATTTAATCCCTTTCCTTTGCTTTGAATTTACACCATTAAAACCTAAGGGAATTTGAATTTGTTTTGAAGCACTGTTAATTTACATTATTTGGGATTATCATGTGGAAAAGATAATTGTAATGTCACTTGTTGATAGAAATTAGAGCATAATCATTGGTAGTTAACGCTGAAAATTATTAGCAAGCTTTGTGTCTCCCCTGCTGTGTGTTAATCAAATGTCTGGTCCCCTTTTCCAAGCTGGAGCACCCTTTGGGTCTGGAGGCTGATGTGATGCCCCAGACGAAGAGGCCTGAACTGGTTAGTTCTCAAGCGCAGAGTTTAACAAAGAAGTACCAGGAGACCAAAGAGCTCCTGAAGCAGCAAGAGCTGAAAAAGCGTAACATGCAGGCACAGCTTGGCCTCTCACTTTCTCACCTCCCCGTCAAGGAACCTTACTTTTCTGAACCCCTAAAACCATCCATTCTGGAAAGCCCACCCCCTGAACCTGTGAGAAAAACTGTTAGCTTCTTGCTTCAGGACAGCACAGAGGCAATTCAAGAACTCGAAGACTTGATAACTGATAAACCTATGACCCTAAAGGAGCTTGAACAGTTGATGAGATCCCATAGTTGTAATCAAGAGAGAGCAGAAAAACATCAACTTCAGAAGCTCTTGGAGACCTGGAGGTACCAGCAGGAATTAGAAAATGAAACATTAAAGAAGAGTTTAGCCATGGCAGGAAAATGCATTCGTGAATACGAAGCCCGTCTTCTAACCATGGAGGATTTGGTGGGGAAGGTTAAGAAGCAAAGTTTTGAAAGCCTGAAAAGCCCGTACGGCCCCCTCTCAGAAATTGAAAACCATTCGGAGACAAACGATATGTCGATTGGGTTGCTCTCTCAGAGGGTTGAACTTTTAACAAGTGAAAATGGGGCATTGAAACAACGATGCCAGGAGATAGTTAACCAGCTGACTGAGGCTGACAGAGAAATAGATAGACTGAAGGCCGAGCTGATCAGCCAGCAGGGCGGCAAACAGCATCATTTGGTCATGGAGGAGCTGAAAAGACTGAAGGCCGAACTGGCTGAAAACCAGGCGACCGCTATAGATAGGGAGTATTACGAAAGAGAGCTGAATGAGAAATCCTTGAGGCTTCATGAAGCTCTGGTTACATTGGAGGAGCTTGGTAACACCCTAAAAGACACTGAGAAGAAGTTGCAGTTGAAAGAGGCCACACTGAAAGGTCTGGGCTTTCGAGCAGATTATGAGGACGAGGAGTTACACCTGGAGAAAGAGCAACTCAAAGAGCTACTCGAAGCCTCACAAGCAAAGTTATTTGAGATGGAGGCAAACGTTCAGTGTGCAGAGCAGCGCTGTTCAGAATTTGAAGCCAGGAACAGTGAACTAATCACACTGAACCAGGAATCTGAGAAAGTCAGTAGAGAGAAGCTAAGAGAAGCAGAAAACGAACTAAGAATGCTACGAGAGAAGTTAGAAATGACGACAGGTAGAGTTGAAAAGACAGTTAGCGAGCGTGTTGAGGCAGGAGACAAGCAGGTTGAAGATAAAGGACTTATAAAGCAAGTAGTAGGAGAGCTTGAGATGAAGTGTGAGGCGATTAATCAGGTTTTAGAGATGTTAGCAAAGGTAGATATTAATGTAGAGAAAATGCTCAGTGATTTAAAAGGCGCTTTATTCGGTTCTTCAAAAGAAGAGCCACTCTGTTTTAGTCAGAAAGACAAGAGTTTGGTAATAGAGGGAGAGTTCTGGATCCAGCTGTTGGGTACATCCAAAATAAAACCAGAGGAAGATAGACTCTGTGTTGCAGAACAGATGTTGGCACAGAAACGATTGATGCTCCTGATTAGGAGGAATTGTCCACAAGCGAAAGTTGAGGGTGACGTAGTGGCAGAGCCAGATTTTGCAGCCATGTACAGATGGCTTGATAATGAAACAAGCGCTCTGATTCTTAAGGAGTTAACAGAGACCTTGAAGGCAAAGTCAAATGTTTTGAAGCAGATTGCTTCCAGTGTGAAGTTGGCCAAAGATGACAAGCTTCTGTCTTTGGCTGAAGCGAGCTTTGATTTAGGTCGAGAACAGAAACAGTTCTCTGAATATCTGTTTGATGCCCTTAAAGAAGCCTACGTATCTTATGTGATTACGAGGCAGGACGTTCAACAGGAGAAAGAAAAGCAGACAGACGGTGAGAATGGTAGCTTAGATTGTTCAAATTGTCCTATATTGAGAGAAGCTACCAGAGATCTCAAGTCCAAGCTGGCAGATCTTCAGAGTCAACTATCTGAGGCTTCTTTGAAAACCGCCACGGGGCCACAAACTTTGATCCAGATCGAAGGAGAGCCCATAGACTCACTGGATAAATACATTGAGCTTCATGACATGACAGCCATGCATAGGAAGGAACTACGAGAGGTGAAAGACGGCTATGAGCAGGAAGCTGAAAAGTTGAGGCAGGAAATCGCTGTGGCCAGCGAGACACTGCGTCTGCGTTCGGAAGAAAATGTGAAAGAGATCGACTCACTGACAAAATGCATGGAGGACCTGAAGAGGAAGCACGAGATGGAGATTGCAAGCCTCGTGGAGAGGTTTGACCGGGAAATGGAAGAGCTGAGAAGCATGATGAGTCCGACGAACCCCGACAAGAACTCGACAGACGAGGACAGGCCGTCGCCTCATGCCTCGGCCCCGACATCCACCCTGAAGGAGCGCATTCAAGAGCCTGGTGACGCAGGTTTCAGTCATGACCGAAGAGATGAGACGACGCGAAGAGCAGGGAGACATCACGACTCTGCGGCTGAAATACGAGAAAGACCTGGAAAACCTGAAGGTGGAAGCGCTCCTTGTCCTTGCCGTCGTCCATCTGTGATGCCTTGTGTTCCTTTGTGGCATTCCCAGATCCCCCCTTCCTTCCCCAACCCCTACCCCCCTTCCTTACCCCATTCACCCGGCTCTTTGTTCTGTAAACCACTTTTCTTCTGTGTTGCATGAAAACTAACCTCACCGTTGGTTTATGAGATCAGCTGCAGTAGTTGTGTACTGAGGAACCCATTTTGTTGAAGTTGCATCACCATCAGTTGGAGTAACTTTGAGTAATTGGAATTAGAATAGCCTTGGCAAAAAATCAGATTCTGTCATGCTACCACCTTAACTCTTGTCCTCTGAAATGAGTTCCTCTGGCTGTAGTTTAATGTGCTTACTAACCTAACCCTCTGACTCAGCTGTGCAGCATTTTACGTTGTTATAGGCGAAGAGTTGACCCTTTTTAACACTTGTGAACTTTTGAATATTTACAATTAAATTAGCCAATTATCATTTAAAATGATTCTGCTATGAGCTCAATTTGTATGGGTCTGATCTCTTTTCCTTTAGCTGTTCCGACTAACAGTTTAATTTTAATTTCTTCTTTCTCTTTCTACTTTTAAGCTGATGACATAACATTTCAATTCTTTGACTAAGTGATTTTAACTCAAGGTCTACTTACTAGCTTTTTTTCTGGAGCTGTCACCTGCATCTCACGGTCGTCAGCAGCAAAAGCAGTTGTTGGCTCAGTTACGATGACGTGACCCCAAATATGGAGCTTTGGTTACGGGTTAAGAAGTGGGTATATTTAGGCCAATAACTTCATTTGCTGGCAGAGGCAGTGATACTCGGTTGAAAGGTGTGGAAAAAGCTAGTAAGCAGGTTTTGATTGATTTTGTTTTGTTAGCAAAATGTCAAGAATAAACTGTAGTGTAGGATTTGTATTTGTTGTTACGACAGTCCGTTCGCCCAACTACAAAAAATATACTATAAATACCCAAGTTAGTTTTGGTTTTATTTGTGGAGGTTTCCCCAACACAATGGAGGTGAAATTGATCAAGTCGGCCAAAAAATAAAATAAAAATGAACACATAAAACTCAATAGAAATGTCTTTTTCCAATAACATGTTGATTTCTCTATGATATTCCACAGCCCTGGCTATGGTATGGTAAAACAGTGTTTATAGCATTGTTGTCAGATGATATTCTATTGTCCTCCATTTTATTGGGATAGTTGTGGAAATTCCATAAGTGTGCACCTCAAAACCTCTGCAAATCAAACTAAAACTGCATCTGCATGGCTAGACTCCACAAGGAAAACACTGAACCAATTTAGACTTTTAGTTTATAATGTTTATTAGCTTATTTTTTGCAGGGTATTGTTCTCCATTTTCTCACTGTCAACAACTCCCTTGAAAAGACCAAAAGCAGCAACTTCCTCACTTCCTCTCCCTGTCTGTGGCTCTTTGCCCCAAGCCCAATGGTTCCAACCAAAGATGTGAAACTGAAAAATCTCATCAGAAATATACCGCTAGGAACTGTAGTTTTTAGCAAATGTCACTCAAACATGAGGAAATAGTACGTTGTTTGAGACCATTTCCAGCCGCAGATCGAAACTCATTTAGCAGGCTTGTGAGTATTTTACGCATCAGGATAGTGTATGTTGGCTTGATTATAAGTAAGCTACAGTTGTGTTCACGGTAGTGATGGAACATGTCAGCCAGTGCAGTGTTTTTTGAACTTTATAGTAGTCTTAGTCTTTGAATACACACATGCTGCTTATCAGAAGGATTCATGGGATTTGTTGACAAGAAGAAAAATACAGAATATCTCCAGCATTGTCCTTTTTAAATAACAGGTTTATTAATAGTTTGTTGGTCCAGGTTGGAAGGTGTCCAAGAATTCAGTCCCATCTTTGACTTTCTTTGGGAAAGTGAATTGTACTTGTGGTAGAGTGAATGATGTGTTGGATGCTCAGATAGTCTGCTTATGTTTTAGCAAACTAAATACTCAGTGCAGTGTCTGAGTAGTGAGTCCATGCCCCCACCATAACCTATGAAATATGTACACACAAGATACATAGCTTGCTTCTGAATGAAGCTGGTGTCCGAGCAGGAAGTTTACATTTGCTTTTTGGCTTTCGGCTTTTCAGCCTGTCACAGTAGGTTCCTGGGTCTGAGCTCTCAGGGGGTTTTATCCCTGTGAAAACACACTGAACCTCCATTTCCTCTGTTTGGCTGGAGTTAGACTCAGTCAGAGAGAGGGACGCAGGCCATGGCCCAGCCATCAACTGAGTCCTCAGATTAGTGGCAGTGAATAGAGGACGGAAGCATGGCGAGGTTTTTGGTTGGGCTGGTGGAAAAGCCATTGAAATCCCCTCTTGTGGAAACTTGCACTGTAGTTAAATAGCAGTGAAGTGGCTTTTTCTAAATATGTGGCCCTTACCACCACTCCATATCTGTATGGAGTGGTGGTAAGAGCCACATATTTACCTGCAGTGTCGCAGACGCCGAGCTATTCATGATTGTATTAGGTTATCATCTTAACCCTACATTCCATTCAAGATTTGGCTCATAGGCAGATTAGGATTTGCACATTAGCTGCAGACTACAGGCACTATTGAACAACATGAGCTCAGGTTGGGGTCAGGCTTTTCTAAGCATCAGTGGATGTTTTGCTATGGATAGGAAAAGACAGCATATGCTTTCTTGCACCCTCGTCTCCCGTCGCCTGTGCATTCCTTCACTGTATTGCGTATCCTGTCATTCCCTTTAACCCTTCTTGTACTCACACAGGCTCAACTTGCTCATGGTTAACAGGCTGTAGCTTGCAAGTTATTTGCTGGAAATAAATGCTGATGATGATCTGCACTGGCGTTTACTTTATGGTCCAGGGGTTTTTCCTCCTCAGTTTCTATGGTCAGGGGGAACCCTTTGGCCCACGTCCAGGTTACCCATGAACTCATAGTTGCACCACGTTTTCCTGTCTCATAGGCCACCTGTGAGAGGGGCTTTGCTGCCATGGAGGAGTCCCATCAGAAGGTGATAGATGAGCTGCAGAGGAAACACCAGCGAGAGCTGGAGAACCTGCAGGAGGAGAAAGAGCGACTGTTGGCAGAGGAGACGGCAGCCACTATCGCTGGTAAAATAACACCCTCGATCAAAAAATTGTTGACCTGCCAAAATAAAAGTCTCTCTTTAAACATGTTAGATTTCTCCAGAAACGAGAAGAAAGCACAGAGCTGCTGTTGTAGTAATGTATCACTGATGTGATTAAAATTTCCTGTGTCATATGTTTAGCTTAACCTATAATAATAATAATAATAATAATAATACAGTTACAAAACAAAGTATAAATGTTCCTTTGTAATAAAGCCTTTTTTGTCTGTTGCTTTAGCAATTGAAGCAATGAAAAACGCCCACCGGACAGAGTTGGAGAAGGAGCTGGACAAGGCTCGCAAGGCCAACAACAACACAGAAAATGCAGACATAGAGGAGATCCGCAGACAGCATGAGTAAGTTTTCCATAAAATAGATGAAGAATGGTCGTTAGAACCAGGCCAATGTTGATGAAGGACCTCTAAATTTTAAATTGCTCTGACAGTGTAGCTCTCTATCCATTAAAATTGTGTTTAATTACAGTAAATGTCAGAATTTGGCTGATGTGAGACGTCCGTGTTTGTTTGGTTCTCAGTGCCTGGCAGTGTTATTAAGCACCATGTCAGATATATCAGTTCTTTCAGAAAGGTTCCCCACTTGTAATTACGACTTGGATATTGACATGACCGCTCCTATATGACATAAACGTAACATAATCCTAAACTACATTGTAGAATAGACGTCATTCTGCTCATTTTTGCTTTCCCATGATGCATCACTTTGGTGTCAGCATGGCCTTTTCATGTTATCGATGGGTCCGCACTCTAGGGGTCTGGAATCACCAGAGGCCCCACGATACGGTATTATCACGATATTTATATTGCGATTCGATTTTATTGCGATTTTAAATATATTGAGATATATTTTAATTTAATACCTTTATCTAAAAAGATACATGTCTGTTTCTTCATATCACTTTTTCACTCCTTTATATAGTCCTGTTAAGTTTTCTAGTGGACTAAAAAAGCAATAGATTTTAATATTCTAGTACTAAAAAGTTAATACTCCCATCTGCAATTTATATAATAAAATATCGATACTTGGCAGCCGTGATCGATACAGTATTGCCATGGCAAATGCTGTATTGATGCCCCTCCCTCCACACTCTCAAATGTCTGTTCTTTCTGTGCTTTTTAAGACTATTCTGACTCACTTTATTAAACAAGGTTTTATTTGATCTGGGTACTGATAAAGTGCAGAGGTGTCAGATTTTGCAGCTGTCACACATGACTTGCTGGGACATGTGTTGAGGTACTCTGAGTTCAGGCTCACCTGCCTGTCTTCAGCATGCTGTAACACTGAACTTGGTGACATGTGGAAGTGCAGGTGTTGACAGTAAATCAAACTGCACATTTCATTATAGGCCTAGTGTTGTAAGATTTAGTGACATCTACTGGTGAGGTTGCAGATTACATCCAACTGAACACCCCTAGCCTCATCCTCCCCCTCCAAGCATGAAGGAGAACCTAAGCTGGTGTAAAACGCAAAAGGCCCTGTAGAGAGTGTTTGGGTTGTTTGTTTTTGGTTTACTCCTGATCCCAAGCTGGTGGTATTAGATTTTCTCTCAGCGTGGGATTGTGTTATGTTTCAGGGAGGAGCTGTGTTCGTTCCAGCGGGAGATCGAGGTGTTATCGGAGCAGTATTCCCAGAAGTGCCTGGAAAACGCCCACCTGGCCCAGGCGCTGGAGGCCGAGAGGCAGGCCCTCAGGCAGTGTCAGAGAGAGAATCAGGAGCTCAACGCGCACAACCAGGTGCAGACACACACTGTAATACACATTCACTGGTACACACCTGTTCTGCTAGACTGTTCTAAGCTTCTTCTTTGTGGCATGTCCAGCTCTGCCTAGTCTGTGTCTGATTCAGTATATTGACAGCAATGGGAAAACCGGAGTCAAATTCCTTGTATGTATTCATATATGTTGCCAGTAAAGCTAACTCTCATTTGTTTGTAGGAGCTGAACAACCGTCTCGCTGCAGAGATCACCAAGATGCGCTCCATGACGTCTGAGGACGGAGTAGGAGACACAAATACCACAATACAGGGGAAAGAGCTCTACGAGTTAGAAGTAAGGTTCAAGCAATAAATTATAAAAATGTTCAGAAAATCAAGTCTGGACTAGTGAGCTTTTAGATAGCAGCTGGTGGGGTCCCTTTGGCTCCTAATGGCCCATTTATACTCCTGCGTAGGGCCATGCATTTATACTTGTGCATAGGTGTGTCCGTCATTCTGCGAATACACCCCCAAACACTAGTCAGCAGTAGCGTTACAGCATCCACTGTGCGAACACTTTTGCCGGCCGAGCAGGCTAACTTCTGGTTTAGCCCTCCACTAACGTAAATGGGAGTAAAATTGTAAACGTGCAGCTGGTGTAGCCTTTTCAAATGTTACCGAGCGAATGGATCACATTCTGATAGCGAACTAGTTATTTCGCTCGGGTTGCGACGGTCAGATATATTGATTCACTGTGTTACAGCCGCCATTTTGGCCGCTAGTAAAAGTTACTTCAAAGCGCGTTCATTTCCTATCAGCTCGGAGGCATTGTGAGGCTACCCAGCCGACCAATCACAGTGCTTACGGTCCACGTCGACTCGACGTGTAGTTACATTTTTGAGGAGGTGCACGTCAGGCGACGCCGTAGCCTCTGCGTAGCCGCGTAGCCTATGCCGTCAATTTGATGCAGAAGTATAAATTACGCTTAAGGCAGGTTCTTACAAAGGGCTGCTTCACTTTATCTTTTTATCTTCTTTTTTCATTTTCCAGGTGATGCTAAGGGTGAAGGAGTCAGAAGTCCAGTACCTGAAGCAGGAAATCAACTCCCTGAAAGAGGAACTCCAATCTGCCCAAAGAGTATGTCCCCCCCTTTAAGATATCACTTGAAAGCCCTTTTAACTGGACATCCATCAATGTGTAGCTGAGAGACAACATGAATGACTTTTATCTGAACTGCCAAACACTGTCTTTCCAGGACAAGAAATATGCAACAGATAAGTACAAGGACATTTACACAGAGCTCAGCATCGTTAAGGCCAAAGCAGAGCGGGATCTGGGCCGGCTCAGAGACCAGCTGCAGCTGGCTCACGAGGCACTCGGGGAGCCGTCGCTGGAGGACGTGGAGCGAGGAGGTTATGGTATGATCAAATAGAAGTGGACCGCTTACAAAGAACAACTTTGTGTTCTTATCCTAAAACTTTCTAAATTGCATAAACATGTAGTAAATAAGATTGTTGAGATTATTTTCATGAGGAGGTGCACATTGGAGATATTGTGTTAATAAGCATTTTTATTCTTTTTTTGTTTTGTTTGTTGGTTGAATTTATTTTGGGGATATTTAAGCCTTTATTAGGTAGCAATAGTGGAGAGATGACAGGAAGTGAGGGAGGAAACAACAGCAAAGGTCCTCAGCTGGATTTAAAGTGGGGGCATTACAGTTCATGGTCATCTCTAAGCTACGGGGAAGCTCCCAAGGCAATATATCATTCAAGTCAAGCAAGTGGTGTCGTCCCCCCTCCTCCCCCCCGTAGTAAACAGCAGACTATCTGCAGACTGGTGTTCGCATTGTGGACCAAAATTTAGTTTGTGTGCAAGACAAAATGGCTGAATTTGACAAGCCCTCTGAAACCACTCGTGAAAGTGAACCTGTAGGTTTGAGTGGTTCTTGCACGTTGCCATTGCGTGTCAGGTAAATTAGCATTCAGTGCACCCGAGGACTACGCCCTTTCTGTTTTTCCGCCTTTATTTATTATGTTTAACCTTCTCCCTCATAGATATCATGAAGTCTAAAAGCAACCCTGACATCCTCAAGATGGCAGCTGCTGCAGCGAAACGCTCAGAACGCACCATGAGGTCAAAGGTGGGTCTCCTGCTTATTGGCCAATCCTTCATCCCTGGTGTGTTCATTCAGGATTTTTCATGGGACTGTATCCCCCCATTGTGTCATATTGGCTAATCAGCAACAGATTTAGAAGTGACAGAGCAGACCTGTTTTTCACACAAGAGATCTCTCACCAAACACATTTTTTCATTTAATTTAGCCCTTATTGAACCAGGTGAGTCTCATTGACATTAAAATCTCTTTTGCAAGAGACCTGGCCAAGAAGCAGCATAAAAGAACATACAGAACAAGTTATAAAGAGGACAGCAGTTACACATACATCAATACACACAAGCGTTTTAATTTGCTGATTAAGGCAAAGACACTGACCAGTATTCACCTGCTACATATCCTTCAGAATTGACACAAACTGTGTACAAGAGATAAAGAGTCAGTTTCTATGAGAATCAGTTTCAAGTGACTTGCTGCCATCTACTGGGCACCTGCCAAGTTTCATGTAACATTGCATGCCCGCTGTTGCATCATTACTGGCAGTGTTCCAGCCGGGCTGCAATTTCTTTATCCATTTTGTGACTCCATCAAAACAGTGGTCTTGGGATTGTGATGCTAATTAAACACCAGAGTAGTCTAACGCGCACTTGCTGGTGTGTTTTTCCCCCTTCTGTCCTCAGTCTGTGAGTCGTGACATGCCCTGGGACAGTTAGGGCTGCTGAAGGACGTGTAGGCCTCCTTCCCATTCTCCTTTTTAGGTAAACCAAACCGGACGCACCCATGGGTGGTTTAAGCACATCCTCTTGTCCTCCACCTCTAAAGCACTCAATAGATCTGAGTCACTACTCCACATTAATATCCATAAATATCCCACTCCACAGACGCATGATGGTGAAGAACAAATGACGGCACTGTCTGAGATGTCACTGGGGTTTTTTAAATAACTGATGTGTGTGTCTTTCACACTAGTGGTCATATATTTTGTGAATGAGTTGCTTACAGACATCAGTCGAGTGTGATATATAACTGACTACACCTATCAATATTTCTGTTAGTGTAAAAATAAATATAAAGCTTTACATATTCCCTTAACCTCCATTCAATTGATTAACAAATTTAAAACTTTATCTATTTTACTCTCAATCTCAAGCTAGCTTTTTTTGGCTTAACACATGTTAATTATTATTTATTTTCCCTGCACAACTTCTACCATTTTTTCCTGACCATATTTCCAGTTTTCCTTATGCTTATGTGTTAATGTCCAGCATAGTTATTGGTCCAGAGTGGGTGTTTGAGAATACAGGCTGTTGCAATATGGCTAACTTACTTAAAAACACTTGTAGTTAGCACATAGAGCCCCAGCCTTTTTAGTTGGCACCCAGCTACAGCTAACTTTTGTCACAAAACTACCGTGTTGGTGTAGGTGTTGTTAGTCATTCATATACTCAGAACTGCACTGCTGTAGCATCACTGTATAAACGCTTGTACCAGTTAGCTACAACTACTGCGAGCTAACACTAACAAAGCTCTCTGTCTTTAGTTGGGTTTGACAAAGGAAACGTTAAATCGCAATGCCAACATGAAGTGAAAGACATACAGGGATGCTAATCAAAGTTTCTTCCCTGTGTCTTACCGGTTATCTGAAACTGACAATGGATTCACTTCAATTGAGTATCCTAACGCTACAGCTAATACATGAAAATGTTATGAAAACAGATGTACACTGCCTGGGAACTAGTACTAGCTAGCTAGCTATGATAGTGTTAGTTTGGCAGCTAAAGTGATTTGGCTACGGTTACAAGAGTTTATACATGATATAGCAATATAATTTACAACACATATGATCAGTCCATTATATCTGGAAAATTAACAGTACCTGCACTGGTGAAGTTTTATGTTGAAAGCTAGCTGTGGCTAGGTCGCTAGCTGAAAGAGCAGTGCTCTGTGTCTTAGTTACTAGTGTTTTCAACTAGGTTAGCTAGTGTTCTTGATCACCCCAGTCTGTGTTTACTTCCATTGTTAAACAAACACATTTCACTCCTATCCTTGACCTTTGCTATCCTGGACACACTACACTGTAATATTCAAAAAGAAAACTCTGGTGAGGAAAATGTGAGAATTTGCTTTAGGGAAATAGAGCTAGTATCTAAAAACTAAAATGAGCTACTTAAAGATAAATAGGAGAATAAAATAATCTGTGTAAAATGATTAGATATTAAAGGAAACCCATACATAAATTTATATTTCTTTTTACACACAACTTTAATGATTGAACTAACTATTATTTAATGGTGTATTCAGTTGTATTTTCGACTCCTAATAACCGTTTACTGCCTTTTCTCAGTTTCGGGGCTCTTTATCTCACAGAGCATAGCAGGGTCTGCATGAACTGTAATGTGGTGTGTGGGCTCTCGTGGTTCCCTTTTAAATATTTCATCACTGGGTGGCAAGAAATTTACACTGACACTGGAAACACTGCCTGCTCAGGAACAGCACACCTATCCAGGAAAGGTTCTGTTTATCATTATTAACTTGTCCTTTTTCTCTCTTCATCCCTCCAGAGTCTAAAGGAAGGGCTGACGGCTGAGCAGAGACTCCACCTGTTTGAAAATAAAGACACTAAGGAGTTCTGACAGTGTCATGTCTATCTACCTTGCTGCATGTTTAGAAGTCCACTATATTTTAGCTCTGTAATTACTTATTTAGTAACACTACACACTGGTCACAAAACACAGATCATATATTAAAAAAAACATGGTATGAAGTTTGAATTTCATGTCTAGATTTTGCATTCCATGCACTTCAGTTAACTGTGACTATTTTTTGTATTGTTTATTTTTTTTGCTGCCATGTCTTATTGTAAATACTGTTTTTAATTAAGCATATGTCATGCATACACTAAAACTATGACTGTGTAAGCTACTGTTTTAACTCCCTAGACTGTTGCTAGCCAAAAAGCATAAATGTGATGTTTTATGGCTAAACACAACTACATATTGATGAATGAGTAATACTTGCATTTTAAAAAACCAAACCATAGGAATGAGTCTGGCATTCAGGTCTGCACGTTGACGCTCCACCACTCCGTTATCATTCCAGCACAGATGGAAATGTTACTCAGTAAACAAGCTATGAAACAAAAGTGCTCGTCTGCATTAGAAAACAAACAGCTACCATGTTGCTTCATCGCCTCACCTTCTAAACTAACATCATAGATGTTCTCTGCAATCCTTGGGTCAATTTGAGATACCAGTGGAAAAGCGACAGCCGAATGCATATGGATGAGATTCACTGATTCTAATTTAAATATATATAAATTTATATAGAGTTTTTTTTTTTCTCACTGCAATCATTGGTCCAGCTGTAGAGGAGCTGTTGGGAGTTGGTTATGTTTGTAGTCTTGTTCAATGGCAGTCCCTTTGTATTTATTTAAATGATTGGGATTTTTCTTTCACATTCCCATTCCTCTGTACTCTATTATTGTAAATATAAAAGCAAATATACACCAACTGACTACAGGTTTATTAGCAATAAATATTTTTGCACCCTTTTTGTTGTCTGGCTGCTTTGAAATGTTTGTGGGCTTTTAAAAAAACACACTGAACAAATCTAAATAATACAAGAAAGTGATGGCAGTTAACTTTTTAATTCATTTGCTATACAGTACAATTATTGACCCTAAGACGGCATGGAGATCATTGTTTAAATGCTAGACCTGCTGTTGCCTCTGAATTGAACTGTAACATAAAATGCATCACGTGCTGTGCATTCACTGCAACAAATGTTCCTCTCCTCTCTTCCTCTTAAAGCTATGCTAATAATCAATTCCAGTGACTGTAGTTGATTGCATTTCATGTGAGTGTTGTTTTTCTTTTTTATATCTTCTAATTGTCACTGGAGAAAAAAAAAACATTCTGGAAAAACTCCACTCTGCTTTATAAAAAGTCTGTGCAGGTTAAAGTGTCATTGAGCAAGATACTGAACCCCTCTTTTGATCTTTGCTCTTGGCACCTTACCCTCTGCCGTAAGTGTGTATGAATGGGTGAATGTGATGTAGTGTAAAAGCTGAGTGGTTTTAAGATAAATGATTGAAAGGCAAGTATAAAGTTCCTTTTGTGTTTACTTAATTTTAGTTTTTAACAGAACTCCCCACTGATTTCTATTTATCAAGATCCCTTTAAACTACTTGTCATGACAAAGTGCCATCATAGGATGTGTAGGATCCAGTGTTTTGGAGCCTGGCCCATAGTAGGCAGTAAAAATTTTGCTTAGCCTCTGCTGCTTCGATTTTGACGTTTTTCCCTCTAATATCCCTCACAAGTGCCCCAACTTCATGGAAGTGGGATACTAAGTTGCTGGAATAGCCCTTTAATCTTATGTGGCACCTTTTATAATTCGAAAACTACCTTCATTCAAGTTATTATAAATAAACTCTAAAAGACAATGGCACCAAATACTCGAGATACCAAATACTATTGAGGGTCAATAAGTTGGAGTGTAACAGGTCTTACCACTTTGCTCCCATAATGCCTTTCTGTTTCACAGATGAGTGACAACTTTTTCACAGCTGAGGGATGGCTGAGGTTTTTACTTGTCAAGTCACCCAGAATTAGACAGCCCGCAGCTGAAAGTAATGCCCAGTATTCATGTCAGTCGAAGAACAAAGAATAAAGATAATACCTCATGCTGGGTTGGCTGGCCTGGTTTAAGGTTTCTGAATGTTTGACAACCTAACGTTACATGCAACAGTTGGATCAAGGGTCAATTATTCTGACTGAATTGAAATATGGGCTGCTTTTCTGCAAACCTTTAGAGGAGTTATGCGTTTAGTAATTTCCACACCTTTAATGGATGGTTTAATTGTACTTTTTATTCGTATTATGTCAAATAAAAGAAACAAAAACACCGAAAGGCACCACTTATTGTTTTATTGTGAAGGGGGCATCCGGAAGTTTGAGATTATACTCTAAACAACTTGACATTGCTGCTGCCATCAGAGTAGTGTGTTCCTGGAAAGTGTGAGGATCTTTATTTAATTTGGGGCTTTGTCTCTCCGTAGTGTTATTATAATTCGTTAGAGTTGATGGGCTGTTGAAAGAGATGCAGGGTGGGACGAATTCTTAACTGGACATTTAAAAAGGCAACAATCTTTCCCGTCCGGGTAAGTTTTGATCAGCGGCGCAGCGCATTAACGTTACCTCCGCTCTGTCTTTGTTTCATACAGCCGGGCCTTGCCCCGGTGCCTGCCGTTCTGTTAATGGAGAGAACGTGCCGCCAAACTCCATGAAAAGTATTGCGCAATTTAATAATATCTCGCTTACTGTTGATTTTTATTATCTATTAGAAAGCAAAGTATACTTATTTGAACCATCAAGATCCACTCTTTAATTCGGAACTCGTGTAATACACCAGAGAAAACGATTTAACATTGTAAAACAGTTTTTTTCGTTGTTCTTGCAACAAAGTTACTAAGAGGCGTTATTGGGCAATAACCAACAACGTAAACCACTGATCTATAGAAGTTGGCATTTTATCTAAATAATGCATGTTTCGGGAAATTACACCTCGCCGAAATGAGGAGTGCTTGCTATCGATCAGTAGAAGTTCTAACGACACGTTCTCTGGTGTATGAGTTTTTCTCTTTAATGAAAATCACTTTAAGCTGCCAGATATTTAATGTGGTTCGGCTTACAGCAACGTCACTGAAGCTACGTCTGGCCTAGCTAGCTAATGTTAGCTGTGGCTAGGCTAGGCTAAACTAAGACAAGCTAATTATCGGTAGCAACTCAGACCTGCCAACGTTGGTGGTAACCAGGCTAGGCTAGGCTAAGCTAAGTATCGTTAGCAACCCTGACCTGTCAATGTTGATGGCTTAAAAAGTCAGCCGACTGCCTGGAAAGATATTATCCAGTGAATCTAACACCTTTTTATTCAATAAAGATTCAACAATATTATGACAAATTGGAAATAAGCCAAAACCTAAATTGTCAGTCAACCCCACTATTTTCTTCAACGTGAATGAAATTCAAGCACACGATAGTGTCCATGCTAATGTCAACGTTATGACTAGCCGTAAGGGCTTGTGGTTTAACTTTCTGCTTGAAGTCTTAATAAAATGAATGAAAAATAAAATGAAACTTAAAACTGAATAACGCACACAACGTGATGAGGCAAAGTGATGTAGCTTAGTGGTCAGAACTAGCTCAACTATGACCTCGAGGTCATGAAAAAACAGCTATCGTGCTCACTGTATCTACTCTGGTTAGATTAAAAAGCATTGTTGACCAATGGAAAAAAATGATAATAATTAAATGGTGTTCTTCCTCCTTTATACAACATGTAAGTTACACCACTTTCTTTTCTCCTCTCCATCAATTACAGTTGTTATGGAGCAGCCACCTGGGAGCTTAGATGATCTACAGCCTCAAGATCTCTCCACCTCCAGCGTCCCCACAGTGATTGACCTGACAAGGAAAGGTGAGGAATGTGTCGCCAACACCACGTCCCGCGATGCTCTACGGACGGTCAAGAGCCCCGTCTGGTACCAAAACTCTGGGACAAGCAACCCAGGATTACCCTTATCAGAGACCGGCTCCTCGGACATCACACTCCAATCAGGGGATCAAATTCAACCAGACAATGCCTTCTCCCACACTACAGTCACCCTCTCCTACGTGAGCAGGTCTCACGTCTTCTCCAATCATGACTCCCTGACTCGGCATCCACCTCTGTACGGTGTGCCGCCTATTAGCAAATTGTCCCTCCACCCTCCTTGTGACTCAGATAAAGGGCTTGGGGAGACTGTCTGTGCGTTCGACCAGCATTACGTGGAGCAGGAGGAGGGGCCCGTGCACCTTGCCACGGAGACAGAACTTTTCCAGTCTCAGGTGGGACTAGAGAACGATGGGGGAGTACGTTTAGCACTGGAGCCTCGTGAATTAAATGGTGGAGTCATTTCCTGCGAAGGCAACGTGGCTAAGCATGTACAAGGTGAAGAGGGACACATCCGCTCTCAGGAAAACAGAAACGGTTTGGAGAATGGTCAGGGTGATGGCTGGTCGAGTGGGGAGGATGAGGAGAGGGGGGGCTCTGAGGTGCTCTTTGTCATGTCAAAGAAACAGGACCCAGTGCTCGACCCGGATAGCGTGGCTGCTAGAGACCAGTGTTCACTGAGCAGGGAGTACATCAGTCCTCTGGAGGACCCCGTCTCCCCATCAGCTACCTCACAGGACAATGTGGAGGACGTGTTCATCCTGCCTCAGGCCTCAAGCTCACCCAGCGGCGACAACTCTTATCTAGAGACAACTGAGGAGGTCGTGTGGGAGGCCTCGAGTACAGAAGGGGCCCTTCAGCCAGGCTCTGGCGTGAGAGATAGCGCCACAGGGTTAGATTCAGGCGGAGAAAATAAGCAGCCTGTCCATAGACGGAAGGCAGTGTTGCAGCCTTTGGTTGACTTGACAGGTGACGTTTGTGTGTCAGAGGTTTCGGAAAACAAACCCAGGGCCATCATTCCTCACATGAACGGCAATGCAAAGGCACTACAGAGGACTTTAACAGAAAAGAAACTGCCAGTGCGTTCCGGCAGAGGGACACGGTTAGAGGCTATAGTTATGAACATAAATTCAAGCAGGTACAAAGTGTCAGGATGCATACGCACCAGTAAGAAAGCAAATGCTCCCAGATCGGCAGCTAGTGAGTCTAAGTTAGCAAGTCCTAAGAGGAAGGACGCCCTGTCCGTAGGAAAACGGAAAAGCAGAGCGAAGGCGTCTTTCTCAGTGAAAACAATCAAACAAAAAGCAGTAATTCCAATGAGGGGTCAAACTAATAACGTTAACACTGACAGTTGCAAAGACTCTACCTCTGATTCTGAAATCAATCATTCTAAAACGTCGCACAGCAGCACACCTCCAAAAAGCCCTCAGTCTGCTGTGCACAAAAACTCAAAGAAGGAGCCGGAGCATCTCTCTCACCCTGACCCCTCAGTGGATCTTCATGTGAAGAGGTTTTCCCCCCCGCCACCGCCCCCAAAATCTCCAAAGAAAAGCCCGGGCAAAGCCAAAGGCAAGGCTACAGGTAGCAAAACATCTCCCACTGCCAAGACGAAGGGGGTTCGCCCTCCCAAGAGGAGGCGAAAGAAACTTCAGCAGAGCAAGTCGTCCTCCATGTTCTCCCCCAGGGAGCCGGAGATCAAGTTGAGGTACGTCAGTTACAAGGAGGAGAGAAGGGACCCGAGGTTGGACCGTTTCTCTCCATTCGTCCGTGTGGAGTGCCAGCAGTCATCGCCATCACTGTGTACTGTAATCAACTACCCCGAGGAGGTAAGGACACAACACAAGAAGGGCCAGCAGCAGCAGGCTCACCCCGGTGGATTTGTTTCCGCAGTTGTACCCAGCACTTCCTGTCTGCAGCTGGGCCGGGTGTCCACGCACAGCCAGCACCAGCGCTATCTGGTCTGCTGCCTGTGCGGGCTGTCTGCCAACGCCATGGACTTGGGGGACCTCCACGGCCCTTATTACACCGAAGGGTACCAGCTAAGCACCAAAACACCAGCGAGCATGTCGGGCCTCAAAGAGGACGACTTCAGCGATTCGGACTCTTCGTCCTGCAGTATCAGGGGCAGGGGGAGGAAGGGCGCCGTTCCACCTGCACCACGCCCCCCCAGGCCAGGAGCTCGGCTGAATGAGAAGGGCCTCACGGGGAGCCACCGGTGGACCGCTGACTGCACGGGCAGCCCTGCAGCTAAGAGGGCCCGGTCAGACGCGGGTTCTGCCGACGTGGAGGACTGGTACAGCCCCCCTGTGGTGCCTCTGGAGCCCTGCGAATACTGGCTCCACGAAGACTGCGGCATCTGGTCCGCAGGCGTGTTCCTCGTGAAGGGCAGAGTGTATGGACTGGAGGAGGCTGTCAAGGTGGCCCAGGAGACGGTAAAGCTGCTCTTTAAGCTTCTAATGCAAATATATTGTTTACACAGGCCCACACGGTGGTTAATATGATGGAGCTGGAAATGAACAAAACATTAAGGAAGATTATGCATTAACAGCCTGCCTGTTCACTGACTTGTTTTCTAGGCCTGTAGGATACTAATAGATTTCGGATGCGTTATCAAATCAAAGCTTGAGTAGACATGAGTAATAATTGACAATTATGTTGGATAGAAAAAGATTTAAAATGACTGGAACAGACAGGCCACGGTGAAGCATTGCGATTTGTACAATATGAGAAAAAGATTTAGCTTTGCTTGAGGGTTTGGCTTGTTGTGCATATCAAAGAGAGCTGCTCTTTCAAAGACTCACTGCAGTGAGACCGCCTCACTGCTGGTCCAGAGCAGGCCACAACTTCTCTCCGTGCGCTCTGCCTGCCGCACCAAATCCGCAATTTCCGCAAACATTTGTAAATCAAACCCCTTAATTGTTTTCGTTACTCACTTTGGAAACAGTACTTTAACATAAAATTTAGTGCTGGGCAACGATTGATGATTAAAAAAAATTTAATCGCATTGTTGTGTGAAAAATTCAGTAATGAATTCTGAAGTAGTGTATTGCAGACTTTTAATTTAAATGTACTTCTATATACACAAAAGTGCAATAAAAGGTGCTTTGCAAACTCTTTAAGCAAATAAGGTGCTTTTCACCAGCAGTATTCACTTTACAAAGTAGCCATAAATTATAAATATACAATAAATATTCCATGTAAATCTCAAATTAAACATTAATGTAATCAAATAATAAACCAAAGTTATTTGCCACAGCCAGGGCATTACTTTTTATCTAGCTTGTTAAAGCAAGAGTCCAGAGCCACGATCACATAACAAGCACCTTCTGAGCAACAGGTTAACTAACTTTTTCTGAACAGGTATCAGCAGAAACCGTTTACTTTATATCAGAGACCAGCAGAAACAGTCTGTGTTCAGCAGCAAGCGTCCCTGTTAGAGTGAGGTGAAGCGGTCGAGCACAAGGCGCAGTGTCTTTATGGAGACCAGTTCAGTTGTGCTCATGTGACCTAAACATGGAACTGTAGGGGGTTTTAATGTGTTTATACAAGCGCTTGTTATCACATGATAAAACGTCCATTCTTAAGTCACGTGTTGCCGGCTGAGAATCTCCATGATCTTGCCGGAGGAAGACAGCGAGACGCTGTTGAAAGCCAGTAGATTTTCACACATTTGAGAGACTGGAATCAGTCAGTTATTGGGCAAAACATTACTTGATCATTCAAATAGTTCCAGATTAGCTTTCAGCCAATCAGCTAATCATTTAATGAACTACTTGCTTCACACTTTACCCCACAAGCGTTTAGCGTGTTTTTTTTTACAGATGGCATGATTTATAATGTGAGTCATATTTGCGTGCTGTCACACTGTTAACAGAACTGTTAAATCATTAATGTTCTCGTAACACCGGGGTGTGACAACCCGCTATGACAAGATAAAATGTGCTGTGAGGCCTGATAAAGGCAGATAACTTTGAGCGATGCTCAGCTGATTATATACAAACATGTTTGGAACGTGCTCAGGACGAACATGGGACAGAACTGATAGTGTTTTAACAAGGTGTCCACGATTTCTTAAAACACTGTGAATTAAACCGGCTCACTCCAAGGCCATAGAGCTGCATGGTCACTGATACATACAGCCTTCAAGATTTCAAAGCAGCTTCCCTTGTGTGCTGCTTTTCTAGTGAGAACTCAGCTCTGATCATGAATCAGAACATTTTGTCCTAATTTGTAAATGCCACCTGCAGTATGTAAACACTGAACAGAAGTCACCCTTACTGCCTCCCTTCTCTTTCTGGTTTTAAGGTTTAACGTGTTGCAATATATCGTAGACTGTGTTGTATCGAAGCGTGACGTTCCCAGACATGTACACGGTGTCTTGACTTGACCTTCTTATCTGCTGTGTTTGTAGACGTGTTCAGCGTGCCGTGAGCCAGGTGCTACACTGGGCTGCTTCTTCAAGTGTTGTCCCAACAAGTACCACTACAGGTGTGCTCTGGAGTCAGGTAAGGGCTGCACTCTGCCCCCCCCCCATCTCCACACATCACAAGTGAACAAAACACAGCTCCTTATCCTTGTATGTGTGTTAACAGATACAGCGGTGCGTTGGGATTTTCAATTGGTTTTGTCTTTAATCTTAAAGGGTCGGTTCACCCGATGTATTTTTAGCGGCATCCTGGTTTTGTTTGTACAGGTTTAGATTCTGATGATCAACATTATACCTATCAAACTCTTGTTGAATCCACCTGCTGCTGGTGCTTTGTGTGTGTGTGGAAATGGCTCTTTTGTGAAGCGCAGTCGGCTGTTGTCACTTCGCT
This sequence comes from Lepomis macrochirus, assembly GCA_024633595.2. Taxonomy (NCBI): domain Eukaryota; kingdom Metazoa; phylum Chordata; class Actinopteri; order Centrarchiformes; family Centrarchidae; genus Lepomis; species Lepomis macrochirus. The sequence continues at coordinate 24,390,890 of JALXJV020000023.1, read as the reverse complement.
GAGCCCGAACTTGCCTGTGTAGGCGGCCGAGCCCTTTTCGGAAGAATCAGTGTTGTGTCTTCAGCTCCTGTTCTCTTCTTGTTCTTGCAGACTGTGTACTCATTGAAGCAAATTTCTCCATGAAGTGTAAAAAGCACAAGGTGAGCAGAAAGGACTGTACTTTTAAAAACTCCCCGGCCTGTTGAAAATGTTCTTAAAGTTTCAGACAATCTAAAGAGTTAAGTGTTTCTGCTGTTTTTGGAGACTTTGTTACTAACTAAATATTAACTTCTGTGATCCCCCCCCCAGAACAAGACATTCAAAGCCCCTCCAGGGAAGCGATGGGATGACAGGTGACAAAGTTAGCAGAAACCTCATGAGGTTAGTAAATACCTGCTCTGATTCAAGTCCCTGCGGCTCTGGAGGAAGTTATGTCAAGTCTGAGAAAATGACTCATCAGCCTCCAAAGCAAGTGTCAGACTGTTCTCAAAAAACCAAGCCAAGTTGCCTACCCATTTCGAGACTAATGCTTGATTATATCTTTTCACGTGACCACACTGAAGAAATGAAATTTTGCTACAATGTAAAGTAGTGAGTGTACAGCTTGTATAACAGTGTAAATGTGCTGCCCCCTCGAAATAACACAGCGCAGGGGTGTACTCACTTTTGTGAAACACTGTTTATGTGGCACAGTGTGTTTTGCTTTTCAAATCAGCAAGTATTGCAGGAAAGGCTTTTCCTCCAGAACAAGAAGGAAAATGTGCTCAGATGAATTCATCACTTTGAAATGTGTTTTTTTTTTTCCCCTGTTTATTCATCCAGACGCTCACCTGCAACATCCCGCAGGGGCTCTTCTTCCCGGTCTGCGGGTAACCATGGCGTCCGTGGACCGGGGTTCTTCTGACTGACAGCTAGCACCCGTAAACCTTAACTTCAACCTCTGCTCTTCAACTGCACTGTTTAACCCCTGATGCTGTGACTGGCGGAGCCCAGACCTCCCTCAGTCCAGTCTGACGGAACTCCTCAGAGACCTGCAGACTGAGGACACCTACTCTCAACTTCACAGAAAGTAACATGCTGAACTTGTCATTTGTGTTGACTTTGTAGTTATTTATATGGATTTTTATTTTCTCCTGGATTAAATACGAATAACAATCAAAGATATTTAATTTTAAAGATTTTGTAAGTATTTGATTATATTTGGTTTATTTATTACTGGAGTTTTCTAATTGGCATCTTTAGCAGTTGTCAAAGAGGTCTGATTGTGTATTTTTAAGTTATTGCTAAAGCAGTTCAGTGTTGGATTATCAAGCCAGTCATGGAAATACTGCTTTTATTAAAAAGATGGGATAGAGCAAGAGCTGGGCGGGCGAGATATTACATTCACAGAGGAAAGTACCCGAATGGACGCTGTCAACACAACAGGGTTCCATATTAAACATGACACCTTTTTTTTTCATTTGGATCATCATGACACATGGCATTACATTTTGTTTTACGATGAGCGGTGCACAAACGCATGTCTCAGCTACAGCCAAACGACACTTGCACTGAATGTTGAGCCTGGTGGTTGTTACTGATGGGACCGTGTGTTTGAATGTATCCTCCCCATGTGATGGGGAAGCACTTTGGAGTGACACTGAACATGTCTGGTCTTCAGCATAAGCTTCTTCCCTCCCCGTCATATTGTTTGGTTCAGGCTCACTCATGTGGCGCTTCGAGGTTCACAGGACGACCTGTGAACTTTAAAAAGAGACCCATCTAACCACCAGGATGAGTCCATGTGATTTTTTTATTTGGCTTAAAGCACTTTGGCCTCTGCAGAGTTGAGATGTACACGGGCTGCGTTTGTCTGCACGGCCTTTAAAATCAGTAAGTATATTAATGGTATTTCAGATCAATTTGTTTAGACCCCTGTTTAGGGATAATTAATTAAGCAGTCTTAGTTTTTCCCTAGAAGTAAAGGGATTCCTTTCAATGCAAGGCACCTGCTGTTTACTTGGATTTCTCCAGTCAGCGCTGCAATCAATTCTTTCAGTTTCATTTTCTGAATTTTGCAGCACATTATTCACGTTGTTTTAAGTGGACCTCAACAAACCCTCCCTGGGACTTAAAGGACTATTCTGCTTCACCAGTGTCACTAAAAGTTTAAGAAGGATGTGTGTCTGCAGATTGTTATGCTGACATTCAGAATATTTAGTTTACATCAATATTCATTTGAGTAGGACTGACAATGCTAGTGTTAAGATTCTGGTAGTCTACTGCCAATGGTGAATGCACACCAGAACCTCTCTGAAAAGGCCTTATCTGACATACTAGAGGTGTACGTTGTTTTTTTTTTCTTGTTCTCAATCGCTTGTGTTGCAACGACAAATCAGTGGATGTACATCAACTTCCATTGGACATCCTGATGACTGAAGGCAGCTTGCATGCACCTTTCTGCTGCAAACTCTGTTGTTATCAATACCAGGGGCATGATAGGCCATTTCCTGAGGAAGCCTCCGACCACGCAGGTACATACTGACTGTCTGGGACTTGTGTAAACCGTGTACTGAGATTAGTTCCTGATGTATTAGTACTTGTTGAATAAGGTGATGAGGTCAGGGCTTTGGCCTGTCAGCCTGCCTGTTTGTTTTAGAGAGAAGTCTTTGTGATCAGTGTTGGTATAACGTCTATGTGCTTTCACATAGCGCCATTAGGGGCAGCGTTGTGCAGTCAGAGTGTGAGAGGTCCGTTAAGCCATGGCTCCATGGTAACTGATATCCACACAGAGGCAGCCAGAGGACTTTGCTGCTTCGTCTCTCACCAGCAGCAGCAGCAGGACACAACACACTCTCACACACACACCCCCAAATCTCCTTATCCTGGAACAACATGTCTGTTTCGTTTGTGCCATCCTTTATGTTATGTGTTTTTATATTTTGTTGCAGTGAAATGATTTTTAATGAGCAGGTGTGTCAGCAAGACTGAAATGTTCAATGTTTTTTTTCAATGACAGGTGGTTGTTTGCATTGTACCAAATACAGCTTTTAGAATATGTTTTATTCTTACAAAGTTTGGATTTAAAAAAATATTTTGTCCGTGTGTTAATCTCAGGGCTGAATCTCAGATATTCTGATTTTGAATTTTATTTTTGTTTTCCGGGCACATTGTCTTAACCCCACATTGACTGGAGTACTGATACATGTAGCTGGACGTGGTTAGCTCTACAGATGCAAAGCCTGTCCTCCTACACACTACTCATCACATTCCAACGCCTCCTCCATGTGTCTGTCTGTGCTGTGGTGTTTTTCGGTTTAACATGGGACTAGGACTGCCAACTCGTGTCACTTTCATGGTCTTTATTTTATGGCAACTTTTTGTGCCGTCTTGGTCACCTCTCGGACCATCAGAGGTCATGTAATTGTCAAAAATAAATATTTTGTTCAACAATGTGGTTTTCTGTACGAGATTTGTGTTTTAGATGGCTGACATTGTCAGCTGATGAAATTATTAAGGTTTTACATTGTCTTATCATATAGAGCTCCCAAATGACCAATATTAAATACAACATTATGAAAAAAAATTAAAAAATTGCCTTTCCAAACTACTTTTCCTTGACCTCGAAATGGAAAATGTCATGAGGTCAAAGAAAGATGTGAAGGAGAAGGACTTAGGAAAAGACAACCGCGGGACTAAGAGAATACAACTGCAATTACCCAGGCTCAGTAATTATGCTACAGTGGATATTACTGACATGATCTGCCGTGGTGAAACTACAATATTCTAAAGATGGACTACAAAAAGCACATCTTTGATCTGTTCGTGCCATGTTTTAATGAAGGCCATCTAAAGGTGGAAAATATGACTCCCCAGAAATTGTGAGTTTCTAAGTATCAAACGAGTCGAACAAAGAAAAGTCATGTATAGCTAAGATTTTGCTAAATTTGGTCAATGGATTTTATCGTTTGAGAAAGCTACGTTGCTTTAAATGTTGCTGTCGCAAGGAATTGTGAGACGGCATTATCTCCTTTCCTTTCGTAAAGCATGGTCCAGTGTATACTATGCTAAAGGAAATAAGAAAGGAAGCATTGAAGCACCTTTCCTTAGCTTTTAGAGAATTCGACCATCTCTTGTCATGGCTGCCACTTCAGTACTTCTGGGTCACTTCACTCAGTTAGGAACCTTCCTAAGCAAAAGACCTTTTGACCGCAGTCCAAATATCACCCAACTCTGCAGTCCCTCTCAGCTCTACAGAGCTATTTAGCATCTTTCAGCTCATTTTTTTGGTGTTATAGCCAACAACTAAACTGTTTTGGTTCAACCTCACTGTTCTCCTCAGACTCATTTCCAGAATCAGCAAAAAGTGCTACAGTATAATGAACTCACTGTCCTCTACTGTCCCAGCACGGACAAAGCGTCTAGCTGATGAACATAGTGGAGCATTTAGCAGCTAACCTTAAAGAGCTTTCCCTCCCTCAGGAGTTGGTTGAGACCATAGATTGTATTTTTTTTTTTAAAAGGGGACCGAATGAGGGTATTGGACTTAGATTTAAGTTTGCTAATATTTGTGTCTGGTGAATGTGAGAATAGGCAGCCGTTTGCTAACATGTTGGCCCCAGACATAGCTTAATCTGTTGCCCCAAGTGATATGACAGCCTGACAGAGCTCAGAGCAACCAGGAGAAAGAAAAGTTATCTTTTTTGTCTTTGTGTCTTCATCTGAGTAACATCTTTAGAATCACTGCACTGAGTGCATCCAGCTGGCTTCTTAATAATCCCAGCTCACAAGCCAACCTGGCTAATTAGCCGGCTAGCTTGGTAGTATCAGTAGCCTTGTAAAGCAAAGTAAAATAAGTTAGTTCTGGAGTGTGTGCACTCTGTTTCTTTACAGCAGCAGGTAATTTAGTTGAGTCACAAGTGTTGTAGCGTTTTTGTTGCTCTAGCTAAGCAAGGACTAGCTAGGAGCTAGTTGGCTACATTTGGTAGCAGCTGTTGAACTTGCAGGGACCATGTGATGAAGTGAATGGACTGTATATAGACAAATTTCTATTATGACAAATTTAAAATAAGAATGACAGCATTTCAAGTTAATATATTTTACACAAAGTATTCATATTAAATTTCTTGTTTATTAAAATGAACCACTTGAACCACAAGATCTTGTTTTCTTTCATGTTCTCCTTGATATAAAATTAACTATCCAAATCCATAAGCCTCGGATGTGAACACGCCACCACAAATTCATTATATTCTATAGCTTACACGCTACTGTACATGTACTATGAATCAATTCCACATGTATGTCCTGCTTTGTCCTGTTGCATCACAGAGGACTCCTGGGAGTAAGAAGACAAAAAAGTCCTGATACCAAAGATCACGCCATCAATAATTCTCATTTTATTGACTAAATCTTAGCTTACAGGAAGACAGTTGTATTGCAAAGACAGAACCGGATACGAGTTCAAGTGCCGTGGTCATCTACTCACTAAAACTCCACCAAAATCATGATGCTTTGAAACGCGTCACTGGACAGAAAGACACTGGAACTCCATTACAACACATTACGCTATGGATGAAGTGAAGAGGCAGCAGCGACTGATTCAGGCGTGGCGAGGAAGAAAAGGGAAGGTGACGTATCCGTTAATGTGTAGTTTGGTGCGACTCATCCTTCCTCCAAAGTCAGGTGTCCTCAGCTGCAGCAGATACTGGACCTGAACGTAACAGGTATAAATTGTGTTTCGTCCTAATCCACCACTATACCAAATATCCATTCTAACTTGACTTTAGTTCATTACATTCTGTTGTCTTATAGTTACATCACAATTCAAATGATAACTGTGATGAGATTATGCCAAGAGTATACTGAAAATCCACTTGTTTCTTTAGTTTCAGGTCTCCGTCAGTCTAGTCTGTGTTTCGTTGTTGAACATTTTATGTCAGAAATCCCCGAAAATAACAAATCTGCATTGCGACAAGTAGAATTATCTCACCCAGACTTTAGTGGCAGAGCCAAACACATTTTCATATTAGTGGCTGAAACAAATCTTTCTTTTTCAGTTTTTCTGCATTACTATTTTGGATCACTTTTTTTTTTGCTAAGTCATTGAGGTAACACTGCTTAGTGAGCACCAAGCTTACAGTACACCTTTAGAGGTCACATTTAATGGGCTTTTTTAAACAGTTTAGTGGATGTTTATGACCAAAATTTGGCTACGTTGTCTAAATGAGCTCCTAATGGTCTTGTGGGCTGAAATAAGTCAAAAACTGGGTAAATAAAAGAGGATTTCAGAACCTTGACAGTGCAGGTGCAAATATCTTGCGTCTCCAATCTGTAAAGTTAAATGTATGCTGTCTTTTTTGACCACAAGCACTATGAGCAATGTTTTTACGAGTGGGTCCTCATTTGTGTGCAAGGACACACAAGCACACACGTCCAAGAGGCTCAACTCACATCCTGCCGTTGGTTTGACTCTATTCTGATGACAGATGTTGGCAACAACACTCATAGAGGCAATGCAGCAATGTGCCAACATCATGTTTGTTTACATGACAAAGGGCACCTTTTAATATCAATCCTGCACAGCGTGTGAAAACGTTTGCTGGCTAATGTAGCGACTTACAGGAAAGTTCCGCTAAAGAAGGAGCAGAAAAGTGATGCTGTGTGTGGTGGCCAGGCTTTAGTCTCTCTATTCTGCCCACTAGGGCTGTCACTTTTTTAATCGAAATTTTAACCACCATTTGAACATATAGAGAATCGAATCAATTGATAACAAATTTTTTAATGTTAAATCTGTTATCATTTGACTCAATTCTTGATTCTCTATGTATCTCTAAGCAAGCTAGCCACTAGCAAAAGTTAGTGGCTTGTCCTCCAAAATATACTGTCATAAAATTCACTCTGATCTATTGCATGCCCTGCTGCCCTGTCAGGAAACTACACAATAGCTGTTGTCTTCGCTAACGCAAAATGGAGGTATCTAGTGAGCTGTGCTTAACAAATAATCATGACACCAAATCATGTGAGAAGTAATGTGCGTAAGTATTTTGGATATGACACTACAGATGGAAAAATCGTAGATAAGGTGAAGCTGTTTACTGACTTTTCAAAATGCAAATGCCTGCGTTAGCATTACCACAACCAATCTGAAGTCAAACGTTAGCCTGACTCTCACTAACGCAGGGGAGGCACAGCAAATGACCAAATGACCAAATGTCAATTCTGCAGCATATTTTATAATGTGGGTTGCATTCCAGATAATTTGAACAATTCACCTGTTAGTACTCATTCCTTTATTTTATTTTTTTACCAAAGTGACAGCCCTGGAGGGCATCACTGCCCACCCCTTGGCTCCGCCACTGCCAGTTTTACACAATTTCTCACTTGACTTGTGAAAAAAATAAATGGTTTGTAAGATTAGAATGGATGTTTGATACACTGTAGATACATCAGGGAAGTGCTGAGGAGAAGGTGAAGGGTGGTTTGAGGAGGTATTCTGCAGAGAAAGAATGACATGATGAGGTAATGAACAGGCCTGCGTAATCTCTTCTTCATACGGTCATGTGCGGGGCCTCACCAGTTGAATCTCAAGTGCTGCAGAGCCAGTGCTGCTTGCAGCTGGCTGATGGAGAGCAAGCGGCTACAGAAAACAGCACGGCTACAGTGTCTGTATCAGGACCATCCTTTGTTCCGAGTCAGAAGGCTGCCGGATGAGGTCAGAGATTGTCACAAGATGTAGTAATTTGCATACTCACTCGCTGATCCGGGAGCAGCTTTGGCGAACATGATCCAAACAGGTTTACGTTAGGGCTGAACTGAGTTTAGTTGATCCCCAGGGCGGATCCAAGCTGAGGCTACTGGCTCTCATATGATAAAGAAACATGTTGTTTGCAGCTATACTACATTCACAGGGTACGACAGCTCGTGACCGGCGAAACACAGAGCAGGTTTTCACAACAGAGCTTCAGCACATACAAGTTCATGCAGATTTATGTCTGGAAAGCAACACACAAAACGCCCATCATCCCTGTGCTCGATCCAATACTTTTTTTTTCTCCTTCAAATTATTAAGGTGATATTCATCATGAGTCAAAGAAAAGGAAGGGATCACTTTTTTTGCTGTTAATTTTAACTTGGTAGAGAGGAAAAAAACATGTACGCCACACTACTTTACTAAAATTGGCAATTTAGAAGTAAAACTCTTTTCTAAAATTACACCATTTAATTCCCTACCTGTGATTTAAATACAAGCCTTTTGCTGTATGTCTTCATGCTTTGCTTTTTTCTGTTGGTGGTACGATGTACATGTCATTAATAGCAATACAAATACAACACACTGAATAGAAACTAATTATTGTTTGGATTTTTTAGCCCTAGGATGTCTCAGGAGATCATGATGGCAATATTCACTCTGGGACATAATGCAAGAAATTGTGCTACGGCAAAAATTCCACATCACAACATTTTACGTTTCTTTTTGTCCTTTTTTTTTTGTAAATCTGTTTCAAATTTGTCGTAAAGGTATGTTTGAGCTACTTGTCATGCAATTTTATAAAAGTTGACTCTTTAACATTTGGGATTTTTTTTCTTCTTCTTCAGGTTGAATTAAAAATTGTGTGATCATTTTTCTCATCTTTTCAGACAACACATTTCCCTAATAGTTTCGAAGAAAACATAAGCAAAACAGACTTTTGGGGGGGAGACTTTTCAAAGAAAACAGAATCTATAGAAACTGAATTTCAAGAGTGAGTAGAAAATAGTCTTTCAACAGTGAAGTAGACATGTTTGACGGAGACATCATAAGCCTTCTCTCAGTCCAGTCTGACGTCATGGACGGTGAAATATTCCGTCTGAAAGCCGTTGGTCAAACCTCGTACAGAATATACAGAACGATTCAAACCAATATGTACAGCAGCCAACCAAATGTGTTGGCACAGACACAGCTATGCCGGAACACCAAACCACAATGTGAAGTTGAATGAAAGACAAAGAAAGCTGCTTTACAAAAAAAAAAAAAAGTAATAGAAAAAATAGAGTTTGAAGTCTTTTTAGGTTCAAGTAAACAATAAAATTCTCAAAGCAAAATAAATCCACTTCATTTGGATTCATACATACGGAACAGTGATACAACAAACACACAAACATTTAAAACCACCGCTCTTTTTTTTTTATCCTGCAAGGGATTTCCTTGGAACTCTGTTTTAGTCTTCTTCAAAAATACAAATCCTTTGTCCCTTGGCTTCATTCAAAAATGACACCCGGTCACATCCTGAAGAGATCACACAGCACTCTGCGTCTTCTGTGTTTCTGTTAGCTTCTTGTTTTCTTTTTCTTTTCTTTTTTTGCTGGAAGTATTGCTTTAAGAAATACATTTTGGTCTTCTTTTAGTGACAGAATCTCTAATGGAAGCAATTTTTCATTTTTTTTTTCTCTGGGTTTCACGAAACTGCATTTGCACACATCAGTGAAATCAAATTGTAAAGTGGTGCCTCATAACTCCAATGTGACCAGAAAACCCAACCTCATGAGGAATGTATGCATTCTACAAATACTTTCTAAGTCTTCCCTGTGTGTGCTCTTCCTTTCCCAGGATGATTAGAACAGGATATGTGTTAGTACTCATTGTCTGTTTGTTTCTTTTTCCATGCATGCACATGTACGTGGTCGGATGAGAGGTATAAAAGTGTGTACCGCTTTGTGAGTCTGTGGCAACGCCAACGTTCTGACGCACTCAGACGCAGATTTCAATGGGCGTGGCAACCAGCATGCGGCCACCCGGCGAACTGTTTTCTAGCGGCATTCTGTCGTAACTGTTGGTGGACGACACGGAGCTGTTGGTGGAGACGGACACGAAATGGTGGCCGCCGCCTGGCTCCATCATCCCGCCCTTAGCCCCGCCGCCGTTCCCCCTCTCCACCGCCACCGGAGACATGGGAGAGAGCGGTGACAGCGGGGACAGAGGAGATAAAGTCTGCTGCTTCATCCTCTCCACGAGGACCTCCTCGTCTTCCTCCCCGGATGAAGATGACGAGATAGTGCCGTCCACCTCTCCCCGCCCCCCTCCTCCACCCCCTCCGCCGCCAACCCTCTCTCCGCCATTTCCGCTGTTGCCGTTGTTGTTGTTGTTCTCCGCATCCAGCATCCAGGAGTGGCTGAAGTACCCGAAGACCTCTTTGACGGAGCAGCGGCGGTCCTGCTCCACGGAGAGCAACCGGCGGAACATGCGCAGGGCCTGCTCCGTGAAGCGCCTCCACTGGGACGGCACCGTGTTCGTCCTCCTCCTCTGCCAGCGGATGAACTCCTGGTAGAAGGAGTCGGAGGGTAGCGCCTTCTCCCAGGGGAAGTTGCCGGTCAGCATACAGAAGAGCAGCACACCGAAGGCCCAGACATCAGTGCTGTAGTCTACGCAGAAACCCTCGTGGCGGGACACGTCGCAGAGCTCCGGGGCCGTGTAGGGGATGGTGCCACTCACCTGGAGGGGAAACCCAACAGGTCAACACCATGGTGGGAAACAAGAGAGGACTGGAGGGCACAGACAGAAACGTTACTCACCCTTTTCACAGGTGAGCCAGCTCGGCGGGTCATGCCGAAGTCAGACAGCTTGACCTTGCGGCACTCGCGGTCAAAAATGAGAATGTTTTCAGGCTTGATGTCCCTGTGGACCAGCTTCTTGCAATGCAGGTAGTCCAGGGCGATGGCTACTTGGTGCACACAGCGCTTTGCCACTGCCTCAGGAAGACCAACCTGAAGGGATGGAAAGAGGGACATTGGAGTGTAACACAACAATACATACGGTGTATGCACCATTTAAACCTGCATCACTGTACTATACTGCACATCACTGTGTTTTACATTGATTGCAGCTGGGTCGAGCAGCTGACCAGCAATGTTCATTCAAACAGTTTGGATGTTTGAGAGCTCCCTCAAAGACCAGGACCTTTAAATGGTCAATTCCTTGATGCTACTGTCTCTAAATATGCTTCTGAAAATAAATACTTTACCATTCCATTTCAAGATTTCTAGATATAGTATTATGAAATACACTGAGAAATATTTATATTTATTCCAGCATCCTTTGAACACTTCTCCATAACACTATAGTCTTGCTGTCTACAAATGTTTTTTTTTTATGTGTGCATCACTGCACACTGTAGTTTGTTGTTTTTGCTGAGCTTGATGTCCTGTTTGTTTGTGCCTGTTATGCACATGTAGAATTAGAACGATGTTTGTGAAGGTTCTCAGTCATTCAGATCACAGTTATCCAACGAAGGTTGAGGTCAAGGGCAACTGAACTGGATCAACTTGAATTCTTGAAACCAGCTGATTTTGGAGTAAAAAACAACTCCACTGGCTAACTTCACAGTCAACTGTGTTTTAACTTCTCAAGAACGCGTCGAGAAAGATGCTTTCGCAACAATACTTGACCCAAAAGTAATAATCAGAATAATAATGAGAGGGAGCACCTGTGGAGGAATAATATCGAAGAGGTCCCCTGCCAGAGCGTACTCCTGTGCAAACACATAGTACTCGTCTGTCTCGAAGGCGATGCCGAACATGTTGATGATAAAAGGGCAGGGAGACAGGTAGAGTGAGATGCTGTACTCCCGCAGGAACGACTTCAGCTTGGTTGTCTTCTTCTTCAAGAACTTCAGTGCCATTTTTGTACCTTTTGGGGCAAGACGGAATAAAAAGAAACCGTAGACACTGGTGTTTTTGCAGCAGGGTATTGCTGTTCGTATGTATATTTGCATGTTCACGTATCCCCTCACCTCTGATCTTGTGGATGACCAGGTCCACCTTTCCGTAGGTGCCCTTGCCCAGCTCCCTGATCACTTCGTAGTACTTGTTGACCTCCAGCCTCTCCAGATTCTGGGCCGCGATCAGCTGCAGCTCGTCCAGGATGTCCATGTTGGCTCGAGACACGAGCGGGGAGGAACTCATGCTGGAGAATCGCTCCAGAGGACGGACTGGTGAAGAAAAGCTGGGGGACGGATGCTCAGGCAGGACAAGAGCTGCAGCAGCTAAAACCTGGTGTCACTGGACAGAAACAAGAGGACACACATTCTAATTACACACATTTGATGGAATTTCACACGTGGGAGTGTTTTAGTAAAAATATACAAGTATGTATATTAGTACAGTATGTGTGAAAAAAGATAATTAATGCATAATAAACTGTGAACTACAGGTGTGTTTGACAGGATTATGTTTGTCCTTGTGGGTCATGAGTGTTGGAGAGCAGGCAGCTCCATTAGTATGCCTCTTTTCATTGTATTGTAAAATGAGTTGTCTGTAAAGTTATGGACACACCGAGCTAACACACGCGCCGTTAGGAGAGCGTGTTTGTGACCTTTCTGTTCTGTTTTCAAGGTCAGCGATGGACAACGAGCCGTTTCGAAGTTGCAGCTCACAGTCTGCTGCACTGATCTGCAGTGTGATAGTCTCTGAAAATGCTAATTATCTGCAGTGAAGGCTTAAGTAATTCTAAATGCTACTCGCCGAGGGGGGTGCCAGAGCTGAGCTGTTAGCTGAGTCACACACACACACACACACACACACACACACACACACATAGCGCAAGCACATACACGCACATGCACCCAGAGCCAATAACAGTCCTTTTGAGCAAATGCATTCCCTGCTGCAGTGTGATTATTCTTAGTGATCGCCCTCTTTTTTTCTTCCAGAACAGAGAGATCTGCCAAGTTCTGACCCTTACTCTATAGATCCAGGCACATGTAGAAGAAATATAGGAGTTGGCACGTGTATACACACACACACACACACACACACACACACACAAACACGCACAGACTCACACAGTCATTACATAACCTGAAATGCTGGAAAGCAGCCTCTCTCCATCCCTGAGCAGACACTTGTGAATCTGCCTTCCTGTCGTCGCTCACAGGAAAAGCAGCCAGCGCTTGGACCGCTGTATTGTTTACAGCTCCTTCTTCATCCTCGACAAAAATCTATACACAAATGACATTTATCGCGCATTGTCCCTAAAATCTTCGAAGAGTTAAATCTCTTTTTCGGGACGCAGATCATGACATTCTGACGGACTGAGCAGCTGCAAGCCGTCATAACCTGCTTCATCACACGTTAGGTCACCAGCTATGTGACAAAATGCACACACACGCACACAGCAGCACACTAATGTACCTTGTCATCCCCTCCGCGGGCCTCTGTGTTCCTCTGTGGGAGTGCAACCTTTTTTCTTTTCTTTTTTTTTTTTGTGTGATGCAGACAGGAAGAGAGCAGTTGACACCAACAGGTGAGGAGGGATGAGTCAGTTTGGGTGATTAATGGCAGCGCAGAGAGAATGTACTGTTAGCTCTCTCTCTCTCTCTCTGCCCCTTAAATAAAATCTCTGGGACACATGCAAAAAACACACACACACACACACACACACATGCACAGGAGGGAGGGCAGGGAGTAACAGAGTAAACAGAGGAGGACATTTGTTTGTGATCGGGGTCAGACTGTAGCACTGCAGGGCACATGCAGCACTGCGTGTGTGTCAGTTGCTTGAGGTACACAGTCTGAATAATATCTCTGAATATCTCTTTTGATGCCATGTTTCTAAATAATCACTGATAGGTGCAACATGTGGTATGTTTCAAGAGGGACAACCTCAGTAAACAATATTTCAGTAATTACGTGCTCCTCACATATGTTTGCATGTTTCTCTTTTAATTTCTAGTGCTCTTTTATACTTTAATACACTTTTTATATACGGTTAATATACTATGTACCTTACTGTTGTGTTTAGTTTTAGCTAGGGCTGGGCGATATGGCTAAAAAATGGTATCGATACGATAAAAACATTTAATACCATTCGATATTGATAATTATCACAATACATGTTAACTCATTATTTATTTATAAGTTTAGAGGCTGATTTTTCTGAAAATTGAAGAGACCAGATGGTTAAATGTGTGATCGACACTTGATGCCAAACACTGGTTCACTTCACAAATCTGAGGTAGAAGATTCAAAACAATTATGATAAAATCCTTTTTTCAGTCCCCAGCCCTAGTTTTAGCTCACTGTTTTGCTGCTCACCTTCCACTTTCATTCATCTTGTTTCCACACAACGGGCAGCTGTTGTCAGCCAAAATGCTCTGGTAAACCCACTGTAATACACATGACCGGCACTAAATAGTAGACAGAAATAGTTGGCGACTGGCTTAAGTTTAACAGCTAGCAGCTAAAGGGAAACACGTTCCCCTCAGGAGTTGGTTGAGGCTTATATTTAATTGTTACTGTGAGCACATGACAAAACAACATTAAGCAACACCAGAAATCTTCCAGGAAGACACGTGCAGCAAATCCATTTCTAACGTCACTTCCTATGAGAAGGTAAATGAAAAATGATTCCTCTGGCTATAAATAATGTCACAATCAATAGTCTCCTATTCAGTAGCTACACGCTAGACAAAGCAAACCCTCCCATTGTCCCGAAATACAAAATAAACAATGTTAACAAGTCTTCCTTTGGGATGTACTGTATAATCAAAGCATGGTATGGCATAATAACACGGGCCATGTACAAATAATGTTGCAGCAGTGCTAAGATCAGGTGAAATCAAAATGCTAAAATATAAACCAGGGCACAAACACACACACACACACACACACACACACACACTCAAGTAGACAGAAAAGTTCCAGATTCCAGATAAAGTGTCCAGATTTGTATGCAAAGTTAGAGACTATAGTACATTCAGTATGTACCCCTGAGAAGCAGAAGCGATACTGAGCGGATTACACTGAGGAATTCTAGTAAACTGAATGGAATTCAACCTTCACTTTGACAATCTTAACTATATTTAGCTCATTAATGGTGTAATTTAAGCATAACTAGATTAACACACCTACACTCTGCTCAACCATTTCATTTCACTGGGATCGGGGGCCAAAGGCCTGATTTCATTTGGTGTTTTAAATGTACACGCGTGCCAGAGACAGCAAAGAGTGTGCCAGAGACAGCAAAGAGTGAACCAAATGCAACGTGTGATACAGTCGTCTGCATTCAGCTGCAGCAACGCCGCAACAAACAGGACTTTCACCGAGGTGAAAAACCATACCACAAAGGAATGACACATTTTTGATTAATGCAGGAATTAAGCTGGCCGGTCTAGCTGCTGTCTTATTATTTAAATGTCAAAAAATCTATCTGCATATGTTGTAATGTTACAAATAATTTTACTGAAATCGTGTCTGCGGTGAGTTCCGTAAACTGAAATCACAATCTTTAGGAGATTCTACAGCTTTAAATGTTGAGCATTCAGACCTGCTGCTGCTTGTGCGTGTGTGTCTAGAACAGACACTCTCAGCAGACATCACACATCCTCTCTCCTAATCTCTATGCTCTCAGCTCTGTGTTGACAGCTCAGAGGAACATCCATGTGTGTGTGTCAGCCTGTGTGTGTGTGTGTGTGTGTGTGTGTGTGTGTTTGTTTACCAGAAAGAGACCTGCATCTGTATTTATAACGAAGCAGACTGATAGCTGAATGAGTCATCAGGTCAGGACAAATGTCGGCTCTTCATGTGGAGAGGAAGTCTGCTATCTCTGTCGGTGTGTGTGTGTGTGTGCGTGCGTGCGTGCGTGCGTGGACGGCGTCACATAGGCTCAGTGTTAACAATAGCTGTAACTCAATGCACAACTAACTGCATTTCACAAGCATTTCACATGCTTGGTAGAAACGACACGTAAAATCTGTCTGGATGAAATTACAAATACTGGAAATGTAGTACGTTTGTAGTTAAATTAGTAAAAGCAGAGCTAACAGGAGAGGGAACATTGCTTACATTTATCAAGTGTCCAGAAACAAGCCTCCAAATGAACGCTGATGTTGCTCCGTTGTGGAACAGGCAATTCTGCTAACGCGTTCATCGTAACTTTAAAGGTGGTATGTCAGTGTTCAACTGTGAGCTTGGTTTGTAGTTTGTAGTTTGTAGTTCCTCCCGCCAATTTTTTTTTTTTAAATAACGCAGCAATGAAGCAGATTATCCTCCATATCAAAAGGTAAAGAGCATTTTGGCCTCTTTTGTAATCGTTGCCTAATCAGCGATCATTTGATGGGCGGAAAGAAAATTATCACCAATGATTTTGATTTAACTGAATCGATTCCATTCATTAAATTAGTCATCAATCAAAGGCCAAGCACATTCTGGTTCTGCCCTCTTTAATGTGAGGATTTGCTGCTTCAGTCTGTTTTATAAGATTGTAAAGTAAATATTTTGGGGTTTTATACACAAGCAGAGAGGAAGCTGTCACTTGTAAGGTGGTAAATTGTGACGTGCATGTTTTAGTAGTTTTTGACGTTTTGTAGATAAAACAAATAACTGATTCATCCAAAATATATAGTCTATAGTCTTATAGTCGACTGGGGGGGGGGGTTACAATTTTGGATTTATTCATGCATTCTTTCTTTTCACATTTTTATTCACACCATTCTATGTCTTTATATCATAAAAGGCTGTATATTAACTTATAAGGAGAAAACCGGTCGTTCTATGTAAAATCAGACTTTGAGCACCTCATTTAGCCAAAATGACATGATCCTCGTTTCATAGTCATAGACTAGTGCTTCTAAGATTTGACTGTGAGATTGTCAGTCGCATCTGTCTCCTTCTACCGAAGCATCGAACCTTCGGCTGTTTGGGCTCTCAGCCCCACGACACTGTAGAATGATCAGTGATGAAAACAGTTGTCAGCTGCAAACCGTAGGCTACTGTGTAAAAACGGATGTAGGAAGGATTTTCTTGTGACTTTAAACTAAACATTTCCCACTCACCTGTGCACTCCCACAGGCTTTCAAATGCAACATATTATACACCATGTTCCTTTCGAGTGAGCACCCACCCCCTCCAACGCAACGCTGACACTCTGTGCCAACAGGTTCAACACTCTGTGGAAACAGGGAAGCGCCCAGGGGCCGCGGCTGACTAAATCCCAGACTGCTTATGCAACCAGCGGGCAGAGCTGACCGGCCGAGCACATTCGGCGAGCCAAGGCAACGAACGCTGGCGCACCCCGCACTGCCCTCCGACAATTAGAGCAACGCCATTTTCATCCTTTTCTCATTTCAATGGCCTTTCAGTTTACCTGACGCACAAGCCGCGAACGCACACATGCATGTTTCCCGCGCGAGGAGCATCGGCGACGCACGCCATCCTGTTGTCTGCCCACGTGGGATTTGTCTTCTGCCTTCAAATCAGAAAGTGACTGACTGTGACCAGGCATTGACAGGGGAGACAAAATAATGAGAGAGGAAAGAGAGGGAGAGGAGCACACTATGACAAGGGCCGTTGAGTAGCAAAGCACCAGCAAGTGTGTGTGTGTGTGTGTGTGTGTGTGTGTGTGTGTGTGTGTGTGTGTGTGTGTTGTGTGTGTGGAGACAGATGAAGAGCGCCGGTGGCCAGTCTCCCGACAGCACCTATAGCCTACTGATTTAATAACAACTCAAACGCCCGCTGTAGCAGATTTTTGAGTTTATGCTGAAGGTCAGAAAAACAATAATTCAGACCTCCTCCTTTTGTGACTGAGATTGGAGTTGGAGACATTGGGAATTTCTGACAGCGACAATAGCTGGTGAAGAGGACTATATAAGTGTAAACAAACCAATAGCACAATGGCTGCATAAAGCCTCCAGTTGCTGGCAGTTACATCATGTCAATAAAATCCAATATTAGCACTGAGAGAATCATTCTAACTAATCCAAATGGAGCTGTCCGTGTCTGCTTTCATTTGTCAGCAAAACATGTCACATCGCAAAAACTAGCTCTTTATTTAAATATGTACAAACTGTAAGACCAGCAGCTTTATGGTCACCAATCTTGAGTCCCCTAACTTTATGGAGGAGCGGTACCAAATCACTGGAGCCCCTTTAAGCTAGAATGTTTAAGGTAGAGTTACAGATTAAACAGTATTTCTAAAATGTCTGGATGAATGAAGAGAGCTAGTGTTACAGGCCGTGAATATATCTACAACATCACTAACAATAAGCATCTCATTAAAGAAATAGTTCGACAATTTGGTTAATTAGTCAGACGAGAAGGTTGATAGCACATCTCACACCGTCGTGTTTGCATTACAGTTGGTGCACCCAGTGTGTAATTAGTGAGCTATAGAGGTGCTGGTGTCACTTGACAGAACTGGGCTAACTGTTTCCCCCTGCTTCCGGTCTTTAAGCTAGCTAAGCTAATCGCCTCCTGGCCCCATGTTCATCTGCAGATCGGTAAAGATCTTCTCATCTAGCTCTCGGCGAGAAAGCAAATAAAGGTATTTCCCAAAATTTCTCTTTAAGGGCAGGGCTGTTAAATTGATCTATTATTACCGTTGGATGATGATAATAAAACCCCATCATGTTAACTTTCTACAAAAATCTAGTGTCCACATGAAGGACTCGAACATGACGAATGAGTTATTGAAGGTTTTCTTTTACATATGTTGAGATATGTAGCCTACTGCGTAAAGTGAAACACATCTGTGACTCTTTATGTGATTTGGCATACATTTGCAGTACTGTCACATGTAGCTACTGTAAAATATCCTTCCATATTATAGTAGCAAGGATGGAGCTCAGATAGCAGGTTTTAAGAGGCTGCACCTACACATCAAACATCACTGCTTCTGTGTATATAGCGGCATCGGCGCGTCTCCCGTTTTCCCACCAAAGCTGTATTTTGATATGATGAGAACAAGCCCCTGTCAAAGTTACCACCGCTGCCAGCGAGATGCCTGTTGGCGAGGACTGGTGAGCAACCGGAGCATCTATGTGACCTACATTGTGATCTGTGACTCATCAGGCTGGTGTGTATCTTGCGCGTGTGTCTGCTTTTCCCGTGCCACCAAGGAGCTTAAACGCACTTTGATCAGCTGTGTCTCGGGCTTAACGCACACAATGCACACATGCATGCGAGCAGACAACCTCCTACAGTGGCTCGGAAGACACTAAAGACACGGCAGATTAGTCTAAAAGAGGAATTAATTACAATGTGGTTCACTCCCACAGTACTTAATCTAGACTTTAATGATTACTATGTTTTCTGGATGACATTAGTGCAACATAATGGGTGCAAAGAGTTTGTTCCAGCTCTTAATTCTTATGAGGAAGGCACAAAAATCACTGCACTTTGGCCCAGCGAGCACAGAAACCGGCATGTGGACGGAGACAGGCAGGATGTAAACATTACGGTCTCTCTACAGCATTCTGAAGGGCTACGTCATGTTGGATCCCACCTGCAGTGTGCCCTCGGACTGCACTGACTCTGAAGAAAATCACTGTCACTTAGTGGAACAGAGCTCAGAGCTGAGTGACAGGCAAACACACACCCGAGCTGATGCAGCTACCTGGCTGCCCCCAATATCCAGGATGCAGGGTGGAGGGGGGTGATGGTGGGTGAGGGAGGGGTGCAGGAGGTTGTGTTGTGTTCAATAACACAAATTCCACTATAGATTTTAAACAATCTAAAAGGCTAACAAGTAGGATTTTTGTTGGAGATAAATGGAACAGCAGCAACTCACACAACACACACACACACACACACACACACACCAATAAGGGCCAATCACAGCATTGTTTTCATTGTGCTGCTGCACAGATTTGGCCAAATCGATCCTGAATCCAATAAAACACCCCAACAGTTATTAAAGTGATTGCTGTATAATTCAGTGAGTCAGATGCGGATTAGTCAGGGTGCAGGTGAGGATAACTGAAGCGTGAATCCGGGTTTAGTCCGCTACTCACCCTTCAGTTGGTTCCCATATGAGGGCTCTGGAGTCCGCCTTGTCAGCCCAGGATGCTGGTGAACACACGGGATGATCTGAGCGCATACTAAGGCCAGGTGAGCCGAGAGAAACGCCTGATCTCGGTGTCCTGTGAGAAGCCTCCGTGCAGCCGTGTGACTGTGGATGTGGCGCCGAGCATCCTGCAGCCTCCTCCGGCTCTGCGTCCTATTGTCTCCGCATCGCTCTGTCCTCCAGGATGAGAGGAGAGGGGGGAGGCAGCGGAGGAGCGGAGCGCCAGTAGTGAGGCGAGGAGGGGCGAGGTTGGGAGGGGGGCCAAAGCCCTCCCCCTCCTCTCCGCTCTGGCCAATCGCAGCGCCGCTCCACCGGGAGCCGCCGCTGCTCGCTGTCTCCGTACAGACTATGCTGCCTTTAGGGGCAGTCGGAAACAAAACAGTTGCTGGGAAGTCAGGTCGTAAAACTCTGAACTTGTAGGCTACACTATAGGTCTTATTTTCCTGCCACTAACAATCATAACTGGGAATCATTCATTTACTGTGACTAGACTTGGAAAGCGTGGAAAACAACGACTGAAGATCAATAGATCATTTAAAAGCACACAAATTCATTATTTTTATCACAATGCTCAAAAACCAAACACATATTAAGACTGACTTTAAGCTAAAAAATGGCAACTCACCCTGCTTGTGCCCATTTTCCACCCATGGAAGTGGGGAATTCACCTCAACATCTTGCTGAGTTATGATGTTTATAGACAGTAAATTGAATTGTGTCTACTGTCGGACAAAAATAGTTAAGATGATTTAGTATTATTTATTATTATGATAAAATTAAAAATGCTCTTGAAAACAACTGTTTTATTGTCATGGCTCAACAATCAGTTTCTATACATAAGTTAGATGTTGCGTTTGGTAATGCAAATGATCCTAACAGTCCTTGTTATGCAGATGATGCAGTTTTGTATAGCTGTGTAGATGTGCTTTATAATCTACAGTCCACCTTTAATATTTTGGAATCTCAGCAGATTCATCCCATATTCTGAGAAAAGTACAATCATATCTCTAAAAATCTCATCTTACAGTTATCTCTGATCACAAGACATCCGAGTGTATCTGCTGTCTGTCGCTAATGCGCAGACGGATATGAAGAAAGCCTTCATGTGTTTTGCTCCAGTTACTTTGCACATTCTGCAAAATGACTTTAAAATGGTGAATCTGATTTCTCTAGCACAATTGAAGAAGATCGATTGTCTTGTTACCATGGCACCTGTCAGTGGGTGGAAGTGGGTGTCCTCATAGTTGATGTGTTAAAAGCAGAAAAAATGGGGCAAGCGTAAGGAGAAGGTCCAAATTGTGGTGGCTAGATGACTGTGTCACAGCATCTGAAAAACTGCAGCTCCTGAGGGGTGTTCCCGGTCTGCAGTATCAAAAGTGGAAAGTAAGGAAAAGCGGTGAACCGGAGACAGGGTCAAGGCTCATTGATGCATGTGCGGTCCGATCCAAAAGATGAGCTACTGTAGGTCAAATTGCTTTTAAAGTTAATGCTGGTTCTGGTAGAAAGGTGTCAGAACACACAGTGTATGACAGTTTGTGTGTGTGTGTGACTGTGGGACATCTTCAGAGGTCTAGCGGGGTCCAAGCCTTGATGGATCAGGGCTGTTTTGGTGGCAAATATGGGGACCTACACAATATTAGGCAAGTGGTTATAATGTTATGGCTGATCATGCATGGTAAATGACTCTGTCAAGCCTACCTCTAGTCCTATTTTAGGATCAGTATCTATTTTTAAGCTGCTGTCTTGGCCTCATCTTCCTTGCAAAGGTTTTCAACTTCAGTAGGACTTGCCTGGTGAAATAAAGGTAAGGAAAAAAAAATCACACAATTTTAAGACAAATAAACCAGATGAATACCTTTTTACGCACAACTACTCTACCATCACCAAATAACTGCTGTGTCACTGGTTTGACTTTGTTGTTTTTTCAATCTAAAATCAAATTTTAGCTCCCATTTTTGACTTACAAGCTTTGAAGTTTGAGTTTACAAGCTGCACTTGAACGCCTCATCAGGCATCTTAAGGCAGTGCAAGAGCCCCACCCCTAATATAAATGTGTTTTTATGGGGAAAAAACAAACATCACCTGGTGGTCATCTCTGCTGTCTCATGACTGTGGCTCAATATAAGTATCTGTATCTCTAAACAACACATTGGTACAATATTAAACTTTGTGGGCCCCAACGGTGCTGTCAGTTAACGTTGATTAGTTCTAAGCAATCAATCTGAACTTTATCGAAAGGGCAATATGGACTAGTGCAATATCCAAAATATTTGTCAAAGGTTAAATATGTTTTATTCAGAATGAAGTATTGTGGGACTGCAAAGATGTCCTGAAGAAAAACTCTTTTTCATGTAAAATGAGAATAATGATACAAAAATGATTGTTTGCTATATCAGTCAAACAAATAGCAATTACATATTTTTTCCCCAAAAGGTTCACCCCTGACAGTGACAGATATCTTACTTGATGATGTTTGTACATTTTCTCTGTTAGGGCATTGTGTTTTAGCAGTCCTGTGAAAAGCATCATAAGGTACCATTCTGCCTTTTAAACGAATAGCCTGCAGTTGTTCTTCATGAGCTTTACACCAAATGACCTTCGTTCTAATCAAAAACATGCTGCATGTGGCTCATTTTCTGCATTTCCCTCTCAGTGACACATTACCCATGACTGGTTCTTTGAAGAAAACAGCCCTCTGGTTACCAAGAGGTTGCATCACAGGATGGAAATAGGGAGGTGCTGTCCCCGGAGGCTGTTTCTGATCTCTCCAGCAACACTCATCACATGGGTAATAAGTGTCCTATTTTGTAAGGATTACCATCCTACAGCCAGTACACAGACTGAAGCTCTAATAGTGAGGTTCAGGGACCACCAGGGATCCGTTGGAATAATGCGAGACCAGCTTTTCCTGTAATAAAGCTTAAAAAAGGGGTACAATATTTCCGAGTTGGCGCTGCAGTTTTGCGGTTCAGGCTTGAACTAGGCAGAATGTCAGCTGGCCTCTCCTTTAAAAAATAATAATAGTATCAAGAAGAGCCGTGTAAGTGGTTAAAGATAAGTGTAGGAGCCCTGTGAGCATCATTTGGATGTTCGGTGTGCCTGCACTATCAAATTTACAGCCTGTTCTCTATGACAGCGCAATTACCAGGAATAATAGGAGCATGAGAGAGACCTGTCCAGCCCGCTCCGCTTCAGCAATGATCACTCATCAGTCAGACAGGTTATGTTCACAGAATCCCTTAATACTAGTGATGTACTAGAACCGTCTGTAGGTTTGTTTAAGGACTAAACACAGGCTGTGTTCACATACAGGACCATGAGTCAAAGTGACAGAAAAAGAATTTTATTCCAAAGGAATGCGAGAGTAAAGGTGAGGTAGGGGAATAAAAAAACATTAAAAACATTCACTATGTCCACTGATAACTTTGTGAAGCGAAATTGTACACATACTAGAAAACACACAGCTGTGTGACGTTTTGTTGGCGATACAAATATTTTGGACACACGAATGAAAAAGGAATGTGCATTTTTTTTTTCATTAGCAGGCAAAATAACTCATGGAAAATAAAACATACACAAGGTTTTAAAGGAACAATTAAAATAACTAAAATCAGTGCAGGCTAAACTTAAAAAGGCCTATAAAATGCTTTTAAAATGCCTTTTAGACTTTCATTGGGGTCCAAGTGCAAATATCTCCACAAACATTTATACAAAGGATTTATACAAACAGATAAAGTGCCAGGTCCTTGGTGTGGAGGTGCTGCGCCAGGTTCTGAATGCGACACAGGCGAACGTTCTGGGCGTCTCCTGCGCTGTACACTCTGAATATGTGATAGCGCTCCTTCTCCTTCAGTGCAAAGTCCAGCTCGTTGGCAGAGAGGTGGATGAACGACTTCTCTTTCTTTATGGTTGACTTCACTTCCACGTACACCACCCCCGGCCCTCCTGCAGCTTCAAAAGTGAGCTTGAAGTCGTAGGGCTGGCCGCTCTCTCCGCCCTGATTGCACCACAGGACGTGAGTGGGTCGTCCGGGGTCGCTGCTGTCTCTCCAGTGGCACAGGAAGGAGTCGACCAGCTGCTCCCCCCACTCGCCGATCATTGCCACGTCCATCAGGTCGTCCGATAACACCACCTACGCGAGCATAGCACAATTTAGAAAATCTTGCACCTGACTTAACCGTTCAGAAAGCAGCACTTGTGGTGAATGTACTGACAGTGGTGGGTCTCTGGCAGGTGAGCTCCATGTCCTCTAGTGTGGCCTGTGGAGGCTGGTCTTTGTTCCAGAGAGGGAAGTCCAGGTTCAGAGGAGGACGCTGAGTCTCTGCAGCCCCCTGAAACATACTGGAAACCACCACGGCCTCAGGGACGAGGCTGATTGACAGACAACGGGAGGATCCGTTTAGAGAGGGAGAAAAAGGAATGAATATTAAGTGTTGAGTAACATCAAAAATCAACATTAGTTTTTCAGATTTTTGGACACGAGGAGAAGAAGCCTACAGGCTGTTTGGAGCGGGCTGGTTGCTGGCTGTCTCAGCAGGCTGTGCAGATGGTCGACTCTGTGCTGGTCTGGGAGCTGCGAGGCTTTCCTCTCCGTTCTCAGCTCTGTCAGACGCAGTGGTCTCACTCTGCTGCCTGCGTTCTGTCAGCGACAGACGAGACCAAATGGAAGGATTTAACAAAGGATATTCTGAATATGAGGAATAAAGCCACTATGTGCACATTTTAGTGTGATAATAGCACCTCTCTGTCTCACATCCAAATATCCAAATTGTACATGTAGTTTTAAATAAGCAGAAAAACTACAGAATACGACATGCTCAGATAAAGAGAGAAGCCTTATTTTGGTGGAATGGATTTGCATTTTATTTTCACCTTAAGCTGTAGCTCGTTTGAAAATGGTGCCACCACAAAGTCAGAATTAAGTTAATAATACACACCAAGCTCCTGAGAGCTCAACATAGTGTCGGACTGGTGGTTATCTCGTCTCATAGAGCATGTCTTTACCTACTAACCACCAATGTTTCCTATGCATACGCTAGAAGCTCTGTACTTTCATTAGCAGCGGGTTAGCTAGTTAGCTATTATCCTATTAGCTAGTTCTTTATTATCCGCTGGATGACTTTCTCATATGTAAAAGGTATGTAGCTGAAACAATTTAACATGTGAGTTAAAGCTGCACTAATTCATTTTTTTGGCCACTTGCGGGCAACACCTAATTAAGCTGTTATTGCTAGCATATTAGCCTCATAACTATTGCATTTTTACACATTCAGAGCAAGAGCAACTAACACTACAGTTGGAGTTGTATTTCTAGCAACCTGAAGAATTTACTTTTAGCTCTGATTTGGTCTTCGCAAACATCTGTGAGAAATACATGCTGTGTGGCTACTAAATGTCCATCATTTCCATCAGCTAGATGCTAACTTGCTTTTTCAATAAAAGCACCCGTCTGCTGGGGCTGGAAACTAGGGATGTCCAGATCCGATCACGAGATCGGAAATCGGGCCCGATCACGTTGTTTCAGCCTCGATCGGAATCAGAAATTACCTCCCGATCAGGACTCGGATATAAATGTATATGTATATATAGATGTGCTTTGCAAACACTGTGGCACTTTTATTTTTATAATTGTTTACATGCCTGCTGGGTATTTTAAGTTGAGGTGCTATTTGTTTTTATCTTAGACTTTTTTAATATTTACTGTTGCACTAAAGTCCAAAAGTGAAGAATTTATTACTGTTATTTATTACCTGATTGTTCAAGCTACCTCACAGAAGTGCTCTGTTTGTTAACAGAGATGTTGAGTGTTAAAATAAGGTGAATTAAATAAAAAATAACGAACATCCTGGATCTGTTTTTTCGCTTTTCTTTATTCATTTTTTAAGTATTATAGAAGTATCGGATCAGGACTTGGTATCGGTAGATTCTCAAAATCAAATGACTCGGACTCGGACTAGAGGGCAAAAAAACCTGATCGGGACATCCCTACTGGAAACAACGTTGAGCTTGTGGACCAGCAAACCAAAACATTGAGCTAAAAGAGGCTAAAAAGTTCCATAGAGCTGCAGAGCTGGGTGGTAATTCTCTGTGCGTTTGTCTGTAAGAGGGACCCCTTTCAAATTACCCATAGTAATTTGATGCATTGCAAATACAAAAATATTGATTGGTGCAGCTTTAAAGTCAATATTCTGTTTGCGACAATTACAATCACAGGATTTTTCAAGTAACTCTAAATCAGTATGAACAGCGGCAGCGGGAAACAAAAGTTTCTTGATTGTGTAACCTGCAGGTTTTGGTGTGTTGGAGGTCACAGCAGCAGGGTTAGGTTGGCCTGGATGGCTGAGGACTCTCTGAAGGCCAGGCTGCTCTGCAGGTCTGCTGCTTCCGAGTGGCTGGTTTCCCTCATAGCTGCTGCTGCTGCTGCTGGGGACAACATGGCTGCTTCCTCTGGGGGCGAGGTCCTTCTCTGGGTCTCTGTCTTTAGGTCCAGCGGGAGGCGGCCACATCTTCATGACGGCTTCTACCGCACCGCCATCTGCATGACCTACTGGGAATTGTGGGAATTGAGAGATGGAGCGTCCTATTGTGAAGTGATCACCGTGCTAAAAATCTCCTCCTCAGTGTACCTGCGCGACTGGCTCCTGTATTCTGAATAGGTGCTCGAGGAGGCCAGCAGATCAGCGTCTGCTCTCCATCCTCTTGTGAAGGCCGAGATGGCTCCTCTGGGGCGCTGATGGACGAGGAACTCCTTGATATTACTTGAAGCACAACATTTTCAAAAGTTAAAACCAACAGAGAAGAAGGAAAGGTTGGATAAAAGCTGTAAAACACTGATCATATATAAGCCTGTTTCAGTGCTGTCATGCCATAAAAACAGATCTATGATGAAGTCTTTTGATCAAATTAATCCTTGTAGTGAGTGTGTGTGTGTGTCTGTGTTTGTGAGAGAGAGAGAGAGAGAGAAAGCAAGTGTGCATGTGCTCTTTGCTGCAGTGAGGGATCTGCTCCTCTCGCTCTTTGAGCCATGGCAACAGCTGCTCTTTCATGTTGCCACACACAACAGTGAACAAACCCGGATCAGCATATGTGAGAAACACACCAGCTATCTGTGTGTGTGCTTGTGTGTGTGTGTGCGTACGACTTTGAATATTATGAAATGATAATGGAAAACGGGGCAAGAGTCACAGCGAGAGTTGGAGAAACTGCAGATGTAAGATGGCACTAACTCTGACTGAGAAAAAGCAGCACAGTGTCGTTAGAATTCATCTCATGCTCCAGTTAACAGCGAGCTACATGCTGATGTTCTGCATCAAACTGTTCTGATTCTCTCACACGTTTAACGCCGTGCTGCAGACATTTCCATTCTGTACACGTTGAGAACGGCGACGACAGCTTAATGAGGACGGTGCGACTCCACCAGAACAGTCGCCTGATAGTTAACTAAGAACACTGATGGATATTTAATTTAAGTCCATTTTTCCACAAGGCGATTTCACTTTCAGACTGAAACCAGTGCTTAAAAGATAAAGCTGGCGCCATTCTATGTTTTTATTATTTTCAAAAAAAATGCATGAAAAAAGACCAAACCAAAACAGTCTTAGTCCATCTCGCAATAGTTTCTGACTTCCTTCCCCAGGTCTGTAACACTCAGGTCCAAGACCACTATGATTTTAATCTTTAAAAACTCACAAATACGTAGTTTCATTTTAAAAAAATAAGGGCTGTATATCTTCCCAAAGCAGCCAGGTAAAGTATTTTGCCAAATTTGCATATATGAAAGCCTGATATATTCTTATGTGAGCTTCATTATTAACCAGAAACTATTAAAGAGTGCGTTGGATGGGTTTTGTAAAGGTGTGTTTTAACGAATCGTTACGTGGTCATGCTTTAACTAAATGTGTGTAAGCGCCCTCTGTACCTCTTTCCAGGTGAGTATCTGGTTTGGGAGGCTCGGGGACCTCCCACAGCTCCTCCTCAGCGGGCAGCTCTCTGATGTCCTCCTTGTGCAAGAATCTCCTCAGAGACGCTGCGTCCTGCAGACACAAACACAGTTAATGAAAACACGCAGCCGAGTCGAGACCTACTCTGATGGAGGATATTACATTAGTTGTGTATTAAATATTTTCAAAGAATAGAGGAATGTCATTATTCAGTCTATAACGCAGCAGTACATACAGAAAGTGAGGATTAACATGCAGCATTGATCCATTCAGGATTTCCATAAAGAACGACTGAACGCCTGAAGACCAGAGTGAGCAGATTTTGGTTTTTTTTCTTTCAGATTTTCTTGCCAACAGAGGAAGTGGCAGACGTTCCCACCCTTGTTGCTTCAGAGGCATCTCGTTAAAATTGTTGATGACCTAATTAAGATGTGCTGCCAGTGACTGTTTGATCAATTCCCTGGAATAATATGAGAGTTAAAGTAATAAGCGGATATAATAAGTCGAGTAGCAGATCTGTACGCATCTTCCCATAAGCCTCTCAAATCTGCTTTTGTCTGGCTCCAGTGTATTAAATGGGTGTTACGCTCCAGATTCACATGAATTAAAACCTTTAAACAAACAGTCAAAAGTTCCATTTTATTTACTTTGACAAATCCAGACATAAAACAGTCTGCTGTGCTTTATCCTGATTTCAATATCGATTATATAATGCAGCCCAGTCCTGCTGTAAGTCTCAATGAAGCTGTTGCAAGCACAAGATGGGATATTCAACACAGAAGGATCAAAGTCGAGGCCTGATGTGAGACTTGTTCACCTTTCAACTCTTTGATGTTACAGAGTCTCTGCTGCTGCACGGCTCTGCAGAGCAAGTTGCCATGCAATGCAAGCGTGACTCCCTCCAGGGAAATAGCCTATTAGTTCTGGCTATGATCAGCTCTGTGGTTCCGGCGGTATGTGTGTGTGTGTGTGATAAGAAAGACAGAGGATGACAGGGTGAAAGGACCGTGTCCGAGCAAAGACCCTTTTAATGGATATGGATTAATGATCAATGTTAGAAGGGATCATGTTGCCCTTACACTGAGTGAGGTTATCAGGCCGCTCACAAAAGACATCAGCTCTTTCCTGTGGCTGCTCTCTGTGCAGAACAGTTTCACCAGCTCCCTGAAACACACACACACACACACAGGGTTACAAGGTATTGCTTGTGTGCATGCAGATTCAAACACAAGCGCACATATAGGATTGAGTATCAAATGCATGCATTTTATCACCATTCCTTTGTTCATGCTTTATACTGTTTTATTTCTGACTGATGGGGCCGATATCCATTTATCATCAGTTTTATGTAAAGTGACAAGAGACCTGGGGAGAACTCGGTATCGACATCCCTCTTAAAATGTGCCATCAGGGTAGCTAGACGATCAGACTTAGTTCCTAGTTTGCAAATCTTAAATACTGTCTATGGTTTTTGCATTTTCCAAAATAAAATTTGCTAAAACAGGCAAAACTTTGATTTAAAGCTGCCGTGTGGGACTGTAAATGAATGTCCCTTACGTTCAAGCCCTTGCCAAACAAATTTTCTCATTGGTAGTGATGTGTTTTAACGGCAATGACTGGCATTTGTGGCGGGAGTGCTGGGACTCCATCTATCCATCGCACACAAACCTGCAGATGTCCAGCTTGGCTGAGAGATGATCCTTCTGGATGCAAAGCTCCTTCTCGTCCTTCAGCAGGCAGATAACATCCTGCACCTCCACCACAACTTCGTTACTGTCGGCAACATCCAGCTGATAGCGAATGTACAGCTTACCCACCTGTAAACAATCGGACATCTTCAAATGTACGTGCAGTAGGCGGCAGATGACATTAGGCCAAAACGGGACCTAAACTGTATTGCTGTATCCTGTTTACACATTTTAGTTTGTGTTCTATGGTAATGAGGAAAAGTATATGTTTAGTAAAACAACCATCAGATTTTAAACTGCTCTAAACCAGCTAGGCCTGATCTTCTGACCTGTCCGAAGCAAAGCCTCTTGATTTTCTCTCCGATGTTGTTGTCAATCAGCTCGGAGTAGACTTCACCCAGCTCATCGTGGTGGTAGAGGAACCTCTGGATGTAGGGTATCACAGTGCGCACTATGGCCTGCATGGGCGGACAGGGTCTCCAGTTCTCAGTCTGAGGCTCAGTCTTGACGCACTTGGACAGCTGACGGATCCCGCAGATCTCCAGAAACAAAGATCGGTCCTCCTCTCTGAAGGTAGGTGCGGTGTTAGCTCGTTCTCTCGGCACTGTCTGACCTGGCAGGACATTATACAACAATAGTTAACCTAGGTTATACTTGTGTAGTTTGGGGCACAGTTCCTATTAAGTATGGTCAAAAGCAATGTACTAATCTAACATTGACAACTAAATGCAGAAAAAAAATGAAACAGCAGCATACCAGTGTTCACAGTCTTGCTCCTGGGAGCATTCTTCTTCTCTGCTGGCGGCAGGTTGAGCAGACAGATCTGCTTGTGGGGTTTAAAGACCTTTTCCAGCTCTTTGTTGTCGGCAATCATGGGTTTGCGTGCCAGACTCACCCAGGTGTTTTCCTTGGTGGGGAACACCCTCTTATCAGACACCATACCTGGGAGACAAGGCAAAAAACACAGCCAGAGTCAGGTGATATTTATCTTCATCAAATGAAAAAACTTCGCTAAACAATCACTCTGAACTATGTCCGTGGTTTAGATCCCTTGGCTGCAAAATAAATTGTTTTGGCTGTGTTAGCGTAGTAGTGTTAGTGTTGTTTCCATTACACAGTTTGCTCACCAGAGAGTGCAGACTAGTTTATTTTTCAGCTGTATCTTTTCAGCTGTAACCCCCCCTCTCCCCTCATTCGAGGCTGGACATCCACTGGAAATCACTAAAATCACTAAAGTTGAGGAATCCTATCTGTGAGAACTCACACACCTTCAGACGGTGTTTCCCAAAGTCTGATTGCATTAGTATTGTATTTCACTGTGCTGCTGCCACACCTCCAAACACTCACACTGCAGACAGTACAGTTACATATCAGACAGATTTCAGTCTCCAGTGTAGAGTAATTCCAGACTGTAGCAACTAACCCTCCCAGCTGCTTTCAAAACGTGCCGCACTAACAGATGGTGGATGATGCTTGCTTGCGGAAAATGCTTTGCAGTAAGTAGCCAGGCAAATAGGGAAGCCTAACATACACACAGACTGAAGAGGTAATGGGTTTGCAACGTGAATGTGTATACATTACTCACCCTTCAAGGTGGCGCAGTAACTGTGATTGAGTTTGGGCTGAGGGATGCTTTCCTGGTCTCCAGACACTGGAATTGTACACTTTTGAGCTGTTTAAAACAGAAAGTTATTACATGTCATCTACAGTCAGGGACATGTCAGGATGCAACAAGT
Organism: Lepomis macrochirus; assembly: GCA_024633595.2. NCBI lineage: Eukaryota > Metazoa > Chordata > Actinopteri > Centrarchiformes > Centrarchidae > Lepomis > Lepomis macrochirus. The sequence continues at coordinate 24,359,752 of JALXJV020000023.1, read as the reverse complement.
CAAACGAGTCGAGAGGGAAACGTAACAGTTGTTCAGCAGAGAGATAACGAGCGGCTGACAGATGGGGCATAAAGAGTAAGGAAATGTGTGAGCAACTGAACGCGAGAATCTCTATGAAACAAAACACATCACAGCATCTGATTGTCCTTACCAAGTCTGGCATAGAGCACAGACACATCCTGTAGCACTTCAGCAGTTGGTATGGAAGACGATGAACAGATCAGCTCCAACAAACCAACATACTGCTTCATATTGGGACTGGAATCCACATTCAGCAGCTATACATGAAATATATAAGAAACACAGAAACATGCAGTGTACATTAGTAATGGTGGACTTCAAATTGGCTACAAACAGTAGGTTGTTATTAAAACAAAAGACACAGCGAAATGCCTTTCCAGTAAAATCCCCAAACCTGCGACCATCGCCTTGATATCTGAATGTAAATGAAAGGTGACAGACTCAGTGCATTCAGAGATGTAACTGACCACCATTAGGGTTTTTTTTGTTCAACAACTGAAATAAGAGTTAAACAATTTGTCTATCAAACGTAAGCCGTGAATGTCGCGCTAACACGTTTACGACCAACAGTAGTGCCTGAGTGTTACATCCAAGGCCAAGGAGCACATCAACAACTACACTAAAAATAAATAATAATAAAACCACGACTCAAGAAACATTTATACATGCAGAGGAACAATGTGTCACAGAAAGAAACTGAGACATAGGATCTTTTCAGGAAAACTGTAACAGAGCAGCGTACTCTGGTGAAGAAGACTTTCATGTCTTCCAGCGGGTTGTAGAAGGGAGCCAGGACTTTGGGCTCCTGGACAGGGCTGTCTGGCCCGTGAGTCAGCTGTTTGTAGCGGTGGAACATCCACGTCGGATCACTCCAGCACACCTCCTTCAGGTGGTAAAAACGCCCCGAACACCAGTCGTTTCGCCTGAAGGAGGAGGGCAGAACCGTGACTCAAAGTTTGATTTGTGGCCTCAGGTGACTAAATTTAGACAGTAACCTGAAAAAAAGTTCTGCTCCAGCTGACGCCGTACCTGTTGTACTCTATGAATACAGCAGGGGTATGCTGGAACAGCTCCTTCAGGCTGCTCTGGGGACAGTTATTAAGCAGATAGGTGTAGACGTTGTGGATGTGCTGAACTGTGGTAGTGAAATTCGCCCCCTTCAACTGATCCTCAGGTTGTCTCTGCTCCTGGTTATCTGCTTCTGGTCTGACACACCACTCCTTCAGGTAGTTAATCAGAGCATCCACTGAGATACTTTGTCTCATTCCTAAAAGACGGGGGAAAGTCAGTCACAGACTACAGCTATGGACAACAGAGATATACACAATAACAGACACAGGTTTACCTAGAGCTCTGCTAAACTCGCTGGGGTCGATGTCCACATAACACACATGAGTCCCCAGCAGGCTGGTGATCTCAGGTGAGGTCAGGTAGACTGAGTTTGGACAGAGGTACTTTCTCTCTCGCTGTTCTCCTTCCAGCAGGCGATACGCTGGCACCCATTCAAGACGGCACAGGAAGAGGTAGAAGGAGGACTTGGTGCTTCTGATTTCACGCCCATCACTGTCAATCACATGAGCCGTGAGGTACTGACAGTAGCGGTGTCTGGAAGAACGGGAAACGGGGATTATAAACAATGTTCGAAATAGACTGATGCAAACTTTCAAAACCCTGTCCACAGTGACGTAACAGATAGATGTAAGCACACAATGGCAATGTTTCTTTGACAAGATACATTTAATATACAATCCTATAACTTCAGAGACCCTATGATTACAGTGCATGGGAGACAGCCTCTGCAGCTGCAGCTCAGTCATCTTGATGTTACTTGTGACAGATCAGCAAAGTGGCAGAACTGTGTGACCCAGTTCCTCTGCAGAATACACAGCACTCAGCAGCACTGCACGTGCGTAATGATCAGAGTTAAATGCGCCGAGAAATTTTGATCTACGCACTGCAGAAAAATCTACTAGTGTCAAATTGACCAGTGTAATAGATGACATTTGCGCTCCACACGCGCCAACAGAGTTATGGCAGTGAAGAAGTCATTTCCATTTCCATTTGCCCTGTAATAGACAAGCAATGCATTTCAGTGTTTACCTCCCTTGAGTCTAATGTATTACTCTGTAAGTAAGAGCAGGTTTAAACATTAAGATCTATATATTGTTTTTGTTACAAAGCAAGGTCGCTCAAAGTTCACAGTTACAAACAATGTTGTTGTGTGCATATTATTTCCATGTTTTGCATCTAAGTTTAACATCTGGGGGAAAAGGTGCAAATTCTGCAGCACAATATTATCTGACAACCAGAGACAGAGATGGGTAACGAAACCCAGTATTAAACGAGCCTAACCCTGGGCCTAAATTATGAAAGACAATAGTATGGATAAGCTCCAACATTATCGGTTCTGCTTTCGGTACTGGAGAAAGTAAGAAAATACATTTCCTATTCATTATCGCTACATAAACTTAGCTTGCATTTTTCCCCACACCAACCATTGTCTGATTTGTAATAGGATAAAGCAAACATCTATGATGCCTTTTAGCTCATTTCTATCCAGAAGAGAGATCTCTCTTCTTCTCTCTCACATGCTACAGCACACATACACACACACACACACACACACACACAAGACCAAGCTCATGGAAACGCGAGCTATCTGTCCAAACATTTATCAAAAATGCATCATATACAGGCAGAGTTATGCACAGTTTAGGTTGCAGCTTCATCTCTCGTTGCCCCATCTACGTCAGGTATGTATGCTAGCAGCCTAGAGCCCAAACACGGAGTTAACTAAATTATGCAAACATGGGTTCATAAATGAAATCACTTTAATCATTTAAAGATTTTGCAACTTTTTTGTTAAAGTCAAAGTGCTGCTCTATCACTCTATTTTCTTTTGCAGTAAATAGCTGTTTATTTGTGTTCCCAACATTAGAGTCTATAATAGTGATTTGCTCAAAACATTGCTGTTTCTTTTGTGGTTAATGCTGTCGCTTCACAGCAAGAAGGGTGGCTGTCCCAGGCCTTTCAGTGCAGTTTCCTCCCACCGTCCAAAGACATGCAGGTTAGGTTACTTGATGACTCAAAATTGCCCTTAGGTCTGAATGTAAGTGTTTCTCCATTTCTGTGTGCCCTGTGATGGAGTAGCAACCTGTCCAGGGTGTATCCTGGCTTTTGCCCAATGCCGGCTGGGATTTTTTTTTACATTTCTAATTAAATCACTGATCATTTCATTTTGTTGATGACATCATGCTTTATATAACCAGTATTTCGCTTGCAGGATGAATGCGCAGTTGCAAGAATATTAGAAGTTCAGCAGCAGAAAGCTGCATTGCTTTCCAGACCTGCACAACACATGCCAAGTCATGTTAAATAATAATTGTGCCTTAATAAGGGCATCAGCAATGTTGGTTGTTTAGCAATACTACAAAGTAAATTTCAACCAATGAGTTTCCATTCCTTTTAGTATAAGGATGAAAAATTCAGTTTGAGATATGCAATCTTGCATGTGAAAAATATTTTTCTGTGTCTCATATGTCATCATTGGATGTTAAGGCAGCTGAAACTGTCAACTGATTTGAATGATCTACGGGTGTGGTGCATTAGAGTACGAGTGGGGGCAAGCATACTGTCGAACACTAATAAACTGCAATATAAAACTCAGTGGCATGCTTTGGGAAATGGTCGGCAGTCATGTAAAGAATAAATAATAAATGATGCAAAAAATTATTCATTCAACTGTGATATAAAAGGTGCTCATGACCTACTGTGATTCAACCCTCCCCCCTCGTAGTCTGAGTTTGTGAGATTGGGCGACCGCCTCACCCGAACTGCTGTCCTCTACTCACACACATCTAGAACAGTAGCTGATGAGATGGGGCAGAGCTAAGAGCAACTAAATCCAGATGAATTAATCCCCAGACTGATCTCTCGGGCGACCTCAAACCCACACGACAGGCTGATGGCGTTGCCGCTTTTCTCTCAGGGAGAAAATAACATTAAACTGTCAAATAATGTTCCCACTTTACCTCCATAATCGCTTAATGGCCACGGCAGAAATGATGGGAATTACTACCTGACCCTGACTAACCCTAAAGCCATTAACCTAGCCATTATATCTGACCATTAGGTGTCCTCGACGCAAGAGACACCCAGTGAGTGCACCTGCGGCTGCTTCACAAACGGGACAATTGTCACTCGACTGAACGTGACATATGAGGAGAAACATGTAAGCGGGGTGTGTGTCCGCGTGCGTGTGTTACCCAGTTTCCCAGTTGGTCGCCAGGAGTTCCAGCAAGGCCATCCTCTGCTGCAGGAGGAGGGAGTCAGGAAGCTGGGCTGTGGCCAGGGCATGAAACTCTTCACAGGGGTAGTCATCAAGCACAAAGCCTTCCCCTGGATTTTGACGCCACGTTGCGCTTTCCACTGACCAAGGACTAGAGGCCTGGAGGAAAGATAAAAAACAGTAAGGATTAAACAAAACACACTGAACTGGGCAGGACATCATCATCATTAATCTGCAAATGACATCATAAGGGGGATAACTGTGTAAACGACAGTTAAAAGTGACAACTCTGTTCAAGTGTTCATCTGAAGCCACCAAGATTACACATGTTTCTTGAAGACTTTTCTGTTTTCTTCTCTCTGGCATATGTATACCATCTATCAGTCCTAACCAGAACCAAAAGATTTGTCACATTACACTATAGCTGCCCACTAAACGTCTGTGATTCCGTTCATCAGTCAGGAAAACCAGAGTCCACTCCCATTTTGTCCGTCAAATCAATGCACTTTCAATGCACTGCACAGAGCTACAGAGGAGCAACAGCACGCTGTAAACTTCACACACCACAAAACTGTGATTGAAATAGAGAACGTTTAGGGAAAGGCAGGGCAGCGCGATGTAGGGCTGTGCATTTCGATTCTGTTTTCTAATTTGCAGGCTTTCAGCTCCGGAGATGAATGTTAGAGAAGCGAGGTGAAGTTCTTCTAAACCAGACGATGGTAACTGCCTCTACTGCCGGTATCCAGCGTAGCGTACATGAGGGACATGCTGTGGAGCACAGAGATTTTTTAAAACTGACCTATGACCAGGATGCAGAATTATTCATACCGTCTGTGGAAAAACTTAAGTTTGCTCTCTTCTGATCAGCTTCTTCACACCTAAAAGCAACATTATGCAGTTATTTTATCTTAAGCTTAAAAGTCATTTTGATGGCACACTGATTTGTAATAGAGAGAATGAATGGCGTCTCCACTCCAGGCCTGCTGCAGCTGCACTATGTAACATTGGACTCCTGGGCAGGACATTTATCACTATGGTGTAATGCTTTACAGCACAAACATGACTCTTCGGCAAGCTAAGTATATAATGTACAGTGTAGGCTCTTTAGAAAAAGCTAGCTCTGTATTCCCAGTATGGATGTCAAGGCAGAAGCTGTGAAGAGAAAGAGAGAGTGACCGAGCAAGGGACCGGACAAACGGCTTTTACTCGCTGGCGTACGCTAAAAGAGCTGAAAGGATGCAGGTCAGGTGCCGAGCTGGCCTTCTTGCTGTGTCTCGTGTTGTGCTTGCTTCTACAGCTAACACCACAACAACAGCGCATTTTAGTGAACTAGAAAAGTAAGCTGAATGTCTGTGGGCGAGTTATTTCACGTTACCTGACACACAAATCATGGCTGGAAACACCAGATTGTCTTTCAGCGCGTACACAGAACAGACAGCTAGTGTAGTGTGACGAGATACTCGCCGAATGTGGCAAAAAGACGTACTGGATTAGAATCACTCAGCCCACCTTTTAAAAGATTTAATGACAAAGTGACTAATGACAGTTCATTCCCAAGTGCCTGATGTGTACAGTATTTTGAGGCAGGCACAATGTAAGCACCATCTTTCCCATATTACATGATGGCAGCAGAAGTCACACAATGACCGAAGGCATTATAACAAATCCGCATAGTCTCCCTGCTCGCTGTAGTCCAGGCTAAAACAGGCATCAGGAATGTCTGACCTGCGCAGCCTCAGCTGTCTGCTGCACATCCCATTAGACACCTGCTTTTTCTGCTCATCCTCAAAGCAGCTATTGATCTCTCTAGTCCTAGAGTGACTCATAATGGTTAATATTTTCATCCTTTAATCACTACCTTATTCATCATGATGAGTCACAGCTAGTTTGTAATGCAGCGTGTCGCAGGACGTTTTTGTGCTGCCTCTGGTGTCCATGCAACCAGTAAATATTTTGTCCTTACACAACATATCCATGGCCCTGTATCATCTGGGCTCACAGGCGGCACTGTCAGGGCCGTGGTCTTTTGTGCCAGTATAATTGAATTTTTGCAGCATGAGTGGAGAGTGATTCCTAAACGGCTGAGGTAACAGTTCGGGGACGTCCTCCTCACCAGTTCTTTAGCAGTGAGCGTTTGTCTCTCTTTGCGGATGATGAGACCGTCTCTGACTCCCAGTCTGCTGAACAGCTCTCTCCATCCTTTTACATCGCAGTCTGTCTGCACATAGCACGGACTCAGCAAGACCCAATCACAGCCTGGTGGAGAAAAAGGTAGAGAGGCAGCAGGATACGTGTTTACAGGTGGAAGCACAACAAAGAAATACTGTGAAAGGCACTTTAATCTGGCGTGGAACAGTAAACAGGTAAAAGAGAAGAGAAAATCACTGACTGATTGGACTGAAGTGCCATGTTTACCTTTTGATATCAGTTATCACTGAAATCAGGTGAAACATTAGCGTAATTAGTCAAATCTCAAAGGGAATATGCTGTACTGCTTTATGGCCACAGCTTTCAGAGTTTCTGGCAATGCTGGATGGTAAAAAGAGCCAAAACCTGAGGGGGGGAAATCACTAGCAAAACATCTTCCTCAGTAAAGCCTAATAGAATACAAAATGAGCAAAAAAGCTATCATCTTCTTGGAGGTGGGAATAGGCTAGCTTTATAGGAAATATGGAATAATTAGTGATGTGTGATATGCTGGCACCATGGCCAAGAAAGTAAAAATTATTAGTCTTTCTGTTTTTCAGTAGTCTTTTATGACAATAAACTGAATACAGTTGGGATTTGGATTGTTGGACTGACATCCGAGGACGTCACTTTTGGCTCTTGGAGACTATGATGGCCATTTAACTGTATTTGCTGACTGTATAGAAAACTAAACAATAATGATAGTTAGCATGAGCCAGTAACTAGCAGCCCTAAACTGACTAGAAGCAGCTTTGTTACCCTTGATCAGCGGTTATACACTGCATGTAATAAAAAACATCATCAGTAAGCACTTGAAATGGCTGCTGTTAGTTTATACAAGATGAGAAATAAAAGATAGCAAGGGCTTGAATGTAATGGATGTTTATTTATGTGTAATAAAGTAGTCCTGCACTCTAGCTTAAGTTATTGGCACAGACTCAGTGTGTAGCTATCCACTTCGCTGTGGCATTTGATCGCTTGTCTTGCTTTTGTTTATCTATTTCTCCCACACGCTGCATCCAGCGTAGTCTGCCGAAGCCTCCCGCCACTGCTTGTTTGGGTGGGTGATTTGCAGGCTGATTAGCATCCCACCCCTCCTGTGACCCGACGGTTTGACTGTGTGTGTATTCAGTGAGCAAAGGACTTTCAAAGTAATAATAATAAAGACTGGGTTAACGTGTAATCAAATAATTGTCTGCATTAATAATAAAATGCGTTAATATGCCCAAGCCCTACTAATTATACTATTAAATCACAGTGGCAATGAACCCAAGGTGATGTAAAATATTTATGTTTAAAAAGGCTCCAACTGATGTGTTCAAATGGGCAGAAGAGCAGAAACATAGGAAAGAGAACATCAGTTTGTGAAATCAGCCCCCCTCTGTTTTGCAGGCCAAGTGTTCTGATCCATACTTCACTACAACTTACATAACACACACACACACACACACACACACACACACACACACACACACACACACACACACACACACACACACACACAAACTCCTCTGTTCAATTCTCTCAGACATTTCCTGCTTTCTTTCTTTAACCCTAACTAAAGAGGCAAACCCTCACCCAATCACAAACTGCTTTCCTCACAAAAGAAAATACACACACACACACTCATATACACACAAAAGAGAAGGTTTGAAGAAAAGAGAGGCCGCTAGGGACACTAAAAAAACAAGTCTTGGTGATAGCAATTCAAATGTTCAATTGCATGAACCTTTTTACAGATACAGTGTGTGTCTGTGTCAGTATTAACCGTGAGTCTCTCCGTACCGGGCAGTTTCTTTGGCAGGTTGATGTTCCCGTACTCTTCGGAGAAGTGCACCCTTTCATTGGCTGGGCACAGCAGACCCTTGCTAGTGAGGACGGGTACTGCGTAGTCTGAGTACTCCTGGCTGGAGGAAGAATGCTGCTTGATGAAAACCAAGTAACTCACCACCACTGCCTCAGGCTTCGACTGGTGGTGGAATCAGTGGAGAACAATGGGGTTGCAGAAGGAAAAAGAGGGCGATAAGAGAAAGAAAGAGAGACATTTAAGCCAAATATAATGGGCAATACTTCTTTAAGCATAAATGTAAATTAACGTAAAGAATTTTTGGGAAACTTCTGTGTCAGGAAAAACAGCATGGTACCTTCCATTTGTTGTTCTGTATTGACGGGTAGATGTGTTGCTCCAGTAGCTCTTGAGGCTCCAGTTCGTGAACTCCGAGTCTTTTCAGCAGCTCCCGAACCTGCTGACTTTCCAGGGGCTCCACGCAGGTCAGCAGAGAAGGGTGAACTGCATTTACATCCTTGTACAATTCGCACAGAGGTCCTATGAAAAGACAATCAATGAGAGGAAAGCTGGATTAACACCACCACAACCTATATGGAAATGAATCAACACAGCGACAAAAAAAAAATATTAAACCTGGACTTTACAAATGCCATATGTGTTACTGTTACTAAACTGGCTTACTTTTTAGTACTGACAGTCCTAGTTTCCTTTTGGTTTGGGGAATATACAATTTGTGTTGAGTCTGAATTTCTTGCAGTTCTTAACATCCTGTTGGTTGTTTCTTGAGAATTTTAAGCTAAATGTACTTGAATATGGGTAACCGAAAACCTCCAGTGACCTACTTTTCCGCTTTCGGAGACTGGCATCTGAAGGAAAGTCTCCCTACTGATCTCTGTACTGTTCAATATTTCAGAAGAACACTGTGTTTAACGCAGCTGTCTCTCTGAAGCTATCACACACATCTCTGTCCACTTGAGTTCACCTTTAAGCAGAGCCTGAGGTTTTGCGCTGCACAAGGCTTGCTCAAGGCTTGAGTGTCATTTTTTTTAATATAAAGGGCTGAAATGTACATGCTGCCCTAACAGAGAATTCGCAAATCTTTACTGTTCTTGACCTCGCATAGCTTCCAGGATGTACTTCTAGAAAGTTACAGGACTCACGTGAGACACACTGGGGGGAAAAAATGGACGAAATCAATGCAGCAGAAGCAAAGATATCCTGACGTTTAGTCCCTAGGGTCTAAACGCCAGGCAACAAATAACCGACTTTTTTGTTACATCCTCCCTGCCTGGTAAATGCCAAAGCCTTTCGTACTCCATGCCCACAGTTTGGTCGTTTTAGTAGACTTTTAATTTGTTTAGACGTTTGATGTATCTTTCTTAAGACACAGTCTACTGATCTGCCCTTTCATCCCACTGCTCTGCTGTCACAGCAAAACATTTGCTGAAATCATTATCACGGACATCCATCTCGAGGAGAAAGTTAAATGAAAAACAACAGCCTGAGGTTTCATGTTGAAGAGATCCAATCACTGTACCAACTGCAATACGGTTACTTAAGTGCATGGAAACACATCAGTTTTGTTCAGTACTGACACGATTAGGTCAGGATTTATCAACAGCAGCATCTTTGTCAACAAATTTGATTATTATAGATACACTTAACGTCAGGATGTGTGTCTTTTCTATAGTGGTATCTATGGGCGGTGGGACTGTTGGTCAGAAAAACAAGCAGTGTGATAATTTTCACTTATATGAGCGCATGTTTTTGACTGAAAGGCATTCACGCTGCTCGTGTGAAGCACTGAAGCGAGATAACAAGGGGTGTAGAGGCACGACACTCAAGAAGCTAAAGCAGGATCAATTTTAAGATTATAAGAACTCTGAGGTGCTTGTCAAGACACCAAACCCCTGAGACTACATGATTATTAAATCCAGCAAACTGCAGAGGCAGGATGCTTACATCAGAGTGTGAACATCAATTATTCATGCTCGTCATTCTAAACCTCTGCTTTGGGTGCCATTATTGAATGTGATGACGCACGACACGGGTGGCGTGCCTCCGCTTTTCCGTGTGCATGCTCTGATGCGAGTGGCTGTACGTCTGCTTATTCTTAGAGAGGGGTGAAGTCGTGTCATACACCTACTTCGCTGGCCTCAGTGTCTGTGAATGTGCAGAGTTCTAACAGAGCAGACACAGCTGCTGTTGACGCAGGTCCTTTAAAGGGTTCAGAGACTTCGACAAACAACACAGGCTTTGTTTCTATAACTTCTCAGACATCGGAAAATAAACTTTTGTTTATCTGTTTCAGAGCCTGAATTACCATGTCAAGTTTATCTGTGTATCTAGGTCTAAATGTACCAAATAATTCAATGTGCTATTTTTGTTAATCTCATGAATTTACAGTTCTGCAAGTATTTCACTGCTAAGCTTTATGAGCACAGATGGAAAGTGTTACATGTGCACCTCTCACCATCGCCAAGGTGATACATATTTATCTATTTTTGTTTTTCTACATTGGTTTATCGCATTTTTGGAAACAGTGAACCTGTGAAACTGTACTGCCCTATATTCTGGCTGCGCTCCTTCCTCTGTGTTTTATTGTTGTCATTGTTGATTTAGGGCCACAATAAGGAGGCACATGCACATCCACACATTCTTTGCAGGTGCTAGGTACTAATGTTCAGCCAAAATGACAAAAATACACACACACACACACACACACACACACACACACCCTGCTGTCTCTTTTCAAATTCTTCTTTAACCCTTCATGCCCCGTATTCTGTCGCAGTGTACTGAGATCTCAGACAACTATACCCAATAGCTTTACAGTAAATGTGTACTTGTACATACACAAAATGTATACAAGTGTACTCACACCCTCACCTTTCTTTGAGGTAGACCATTTAAAAGAAGAATTGGGAACAAAACATCAGTGTGCGGGTCGTTTTCTTGACTAAGCATTATGGCAATGTAAAGTCATATGACATCTTGATAAAATGCAGAAAATATCTGTAAATATTTGCGAGGCAAAATTTCTTGGACTTTTAAGATGGAAAATAACATCTGAGATTCATGATATCCAAGATACTACTGCTACCACTAACTATAATAATATATTCTGACATTTAATACATTGAATAAATAACTATGGTATTATTTAAAATATACAAATTATATATATGCATATATATAATATAAATAACTATAGAATACCTATATGTGTATATATATTGTGTCTATAATGCATATAATATAAATAAAGTACAGTGAAATTACCTGTCTGGGCTTGAGCTTTCTTTTTCTTGTTTTTGGTTTCATCTATTGGAAAGAATACTTCCTCTCCACTTAGCGCCACCACACGTCCGTCAGCCAGGGGGATTATGGGTAGATCCCTTAGGGTTTGCAGGATGGAGTCTGCCTCTCCGTAGCCATGCTCCAGAGCTCGGAAGTTGCAAACCAGCAGCCTGGCCAGCTGATGCAGGCCGCCGTCTAGGAGATGCGTTGGTGTCAAAAATATATTGAATTTTACATCCCGTAGAAATTAGACAAGCTTTCATTTCATGAATTGCTGGGCAGGCTGCATGTCGACGTGTCCTTGGGCAAGATACTGAAACCTGAATTTTCCATGGTGGCTGTTCCACCAGTATATGAATGTGTGTGAATAGTGAATGTGATGTAGTATAAAAAGCGCTTTGAGTGGTCACAAAAACTAGAAAGGCGCTAAATACAGAGTATTTACATTTACATTGTACCCAATGAATGCACACACTGTGCATACCAGATTACTTTTACATTTTTAAAAGACTGATAAAGATCTAAATTACTTTCATGAATCATTTTGCCATTAATCCATAAAACAAGAGAGAGTTGACATGCATTTATCATCACATATTGTGTATCTGATGCTCTCACAGACATTTAGGGCCTTCAATCAAATTTCTCCCTCTTCCTCCCTTCCACACACACACTAGCTAAACACACCTGAATGGATGCCTTCAACTCTCATCAGCTCCTTGGCCATGGCTGTGGTTACCGTGGTAACATCAGATCCCCGCAGGTATCGGACACCTAGGTGAGTCAGCAGGGAGGTGGGCGGGGCATGGCCCAGACCCGGATGGAGATAAGACAGAGACAGATGCTTTTCTAGCTCGTCTCCACCAATCACGTCGCGGATGACAGCGTCCTGACAGACGGCCACTTGGGACGGCAGCTTGTACACAACCTTGCCATCTGGTAAAGAAAGCACAGAGAGGAACGTTAACGGGGTTAGATCAAATGTTTTCATTTTCGAGTTTGCCAATTCTGAGCTCACAGCACTGCCATACTAGAATTATTTTGTTTATGCTGTTTTTTTGTGGGATTTTAACATTTTACATTTTAAACATGTTCAGCCTGTGTTGGACTGTGTAATACCTGAACTGAGTGTGGGTAGGAAGGCCTTGCCCTTAAGCAGCTGAATAATCTGCCCGGCAACCGGCTTGAAGAAGTCCAAAATCTCGTCAGGTAGGGGGATAAACTGCAGGAACTGGCTGAGGCCCTTCAGCCCCCTGAACTCTGGGTGATCCTGGAACAGGCAGAAAACAGGACAGTGGTTTGTAGGAATGCTGTAAGTTGTTATTTCTCTTTCTTTGTAAACCAAAAATTCTCCAACAGTGGCCAAAGCCTTTATTCACCTCAGATGCAAAGAGAATCAGGTAGAACGGAAACAATTAGTTCATTCACAAGAAAAATAACTGTCAGCTATTATGATAATCAAATAATCATTTCAGTTCATTTTGCAATCAAAAGTTGTGCAAAAAAGTTGTGATTGGAGTTGCTGCTTCTCTTTGTCATGTCTAATAATGAACTGAATAACTCAGACAAAACAAGACATTTGAAGATTTCACTGCAAATCTGGCACTGGCTTTTTTTAACTTCATTTTTTCATGAGATGTTAAGTGATTAATCAATAGTCGATAATGCAAATAATCATTAGTAGTAGTTCCGGAAATAGGCATATTTGTAATGTATTTCTAATTTCCTGTCTTACAAATAATTTTTTTAATACGATGCCTCTCTATTTTCTGATCTGCTCCTTTCTGTTGACACTTTGACCACATCTCCCGGCAGCCTTGAAAAATTCAGTTTTATACATTTGACAACATTAATCCCATCAGTACAACAGAGTCATGTCGTAACCTGCCAATGCAATGACATTTTGAGTCTGTCTTCTAACTGAAATACTGTTTTCATTCACTCATTATTTCTCCATTATGTTGTTTTTCTATTGCTGTTAAGCTGCCATCAATGAAACTTCTTGCACAGATGCAGGGATCAATAATGTCTCATTTGTCATTTAAGTGAAATTTTGTCTTACAGTGAAGACATCCATGGCCTTGAGGAAGAGTTGTGGGATCTCAGATCGAAGCCACTGGTTCCATGAGCTGTCTCTGTCAACATCTTCACGTGAGGAAGGGATGTCAAAGTCACCTAGAGAAGAATATCAAGTGACAGTCAGATCTCTTCTTCACGAGGCGAACTGTGTGTCCAAACATGAGTAGCTCTATCATTTTAAACTCCATTCTCACCTTGGATGATGAAACGGAAGCCGAAGCTGCGCAGGGGCAGGTAGGCAAACACTGGCTGTTTCTGTGGCTGGCATACAACGCCACTTTCTGTGATGTTGCTGTCAAGCTGGAAAGCTAGGGCAAGCTCGGTGGACTCAACGTCCTCTTTGATCTGAAGGAGAAACAGATCAAAGCTGACTTCTTGCAGAAATGGATCTTGGTGTTTGTTAAATGACTGTTGGGAAACTGGAGCACAGAATGTCTCAGCATATTTTCTCTCACTCAGCTCTATTTCTTCTCTTATATAACCTTACTGCAGGTAGCGGGGTAGCTGCCTCTGGGAAATGGAAGAAGGTTAACTGAAGAATAAAGAGTAGCAGGGATCGTTAGGTGGTGTTTATGTGCTTGTATATGTGTCTGGAATATTTTTGTCATATATTCCTGCTTGATGTGGGAACGGAAAGACTCCCTGCTTAGTGACTACTCTTGCAAGAGAGCGAGAGGGAAAAACTTATGGAGCAGAAAGAGGAACAGTTATATAGTGCAAACATGGGAGCAAGTCAGAGGAATGCAAAGCTGCATCTACATATGATACATTTGTCTGACAGTGAAGCAACAGAATGATATTTGAATGTCAGTGTGTGTGCATTACCTTCTTGGGCTGCACTGTAGTTTTGACCACTAGCCAGCGTTCAATACCCTCCGTGTGCTCCACCTCTAACACATTGTGACTCAGGTCTTTACGAGTCATTGTCACAAGCCGCTTCTCACTCTGCGGGGAGACAGACACAGCGGGTAGACGACGTGTAGAAAACAGCTGACAGTTCAGGTTTAAAGGTATGTCAAGGTAAAGGTATGTTAAAGGTAGGCAAGTCATCTGTGTGTGCTTGCATACATGAATGTGAGCGAATGTCTTAGCGAGAGAGCTACCTGATTGTAGATGATGATGGAGCGCAGGCGGTGCAGAAAGAGCAGCAGGGAGGGGTGCACGTCATGAAACAGGTTTCTGGTCTGATGGCTCTCGGAGCGCAGAGGAAGGCAGATCTTAGTGGTCCAGCTGATGAGAGAATGAACACAGTTAGGTATTTAGAAAACTGGTGGTTTGAATATCAAACTTGCAGCTGTAAAATTAAATAAATTCTTTCTTCTGCTCACACAGACAGACAAAGTTAGCAACTAGCTGAACACAGTGGAGCTCAGAAGAAGGTGGAGACCAAAACAGAGCTAAAACTCGCTGCTAATGTTGCTTCTTGTCCGCTGGATGTGTAAATAGGCAACTGTTTCCCCACAAACAATCAACATTATATGATGCTGTTACGATACACTTGTGTTTGACTCTGCTTTAACTGTTATTTCCTTCAGACTCAGGAAACTTAAATGCAAACTTTCTCATGGGGATGGCTTAACTTTGCTGTCAAGAAACAGGCTTCCAAAGGTTCATACCAGTTAGTTTGGCAATGTATTTTTTATTTGAGGTATATTTACTAACATAATAATTAAACTGTTTTAGTTTATACATAGATTATACATTGGCTTGGATTAGGGATTGTGCTTGCTGGCTCACGGCTTACTAGGCCACACGACTAGAACATAGCCAGTTAGTTAATGTTACAATATTAGTAACACCTTTGCTTTTCCTACTCTGACAAATCAAAATGTCTGCTGTGAGAAATGCATATTGTTTCTCAAACATCCAACCTGTGCTGATTTATGTCCAGAAGCTGTGTGTCCAGAAGCCTCTCATCTTCGGCCCAGTGGGGGAGGATGTATCCCATGGGGCCACAGGTCTTGTCGAAGCGCAAGTGGAAGCCATTGGAGTGAATCTCAGGACAGTCTGTAACTTTAAACACGGACTTGAAGCCGATGCCCTTTTGTCCTGTGATGAGTGGAGCAATCACAATCAGTAACAGACACTGTTAAGACAAGGTCAAATTTACTGACATCACACATTCAGGATATCCTCAGGTGACAAAAGCCTGGGCACATAAACCTCCACTTAGAATTTCTGATCACATGCACATACTTACCTATGTATCCATATTTATGTTTGCCCTTGGTGCTGCGACCCACATCACAGATGGCCCTGATGTTCCTCTCCTGGAAGCCGTCTTCATTGTTGAGAACGGTGATGCAGTCTCTCTCCACCCAAAAGGCCAGAGCTGGAACAACGCCATCCTCTGGGTAACTGTTGTCATCAGCGTTCTGAAAAATAGAATAAAAGAGGTTAGAACACGTCACAGTAATTCAACTGTAAGACATGACACTCTGAAGAGCTGTTCTACTCAGTAAGTCAAAATCTCGAGTGGCTTTTTATTTTTACAGAATATTACTCGCACCTGATCATAATATAAAGGACCTAAATGATGAAAAAAAAATCACTTTTATGAATTCTTCAGTTCTTTTTAGCTCAAAATGTTTGGTAAGATAGTTTTTATCTTGGGGTGGTGCAATGCTTTCAACTACAATAAATTAAAAGAAAAAACAGTGAGGTAAATGTCCAAAGTCATAAGAAGAAATAACTATGTTTCATAAAAACTGAGTATTTCTGATAATTTTATTTCATCAGTGAAAAACCATCAAGATTTAGCTTCATCTTTAAGGGTCTAAATATTTTAGAAGCCACCTGAATGAGTTCCAGGACAAAGTGCGTGTCTTTGCTGTAGAGTTCGGTGGAGAGGCGGTCCAAGCTGCGGCCCAGCCTGTCCTGGTGGACCTGCATCAGTTTCTGGCCTTCGGAGTTCAATTCCACACCGATCCCAAACTCGCTCTTCCTGTCAGAAAAAAAGAAGTAGTGGTATAGATCAGTAATTTTTTAGGAACCACATTTGCTGAAACAAAAACATGTAAAAGGCTGGAAGTATGAGCACAAACCTGATGTCCTCGATTACAGCTCTTTGTAGATCTGTGGTCTCTGCTTGGCAGCTGGCAGCATCCTTTTCGTAAGAATCAGACGATACCGACTGTTCCTCACCCTGGCCTCCCTCAGCTTCACTGCTGACTTCTGATGTTTCTCCGTTAGGCAGTGAGGCCAGCTCATACAGCTCCTCTTCATCCTCTCCCTCCTCGTCTTGCTCACCATTGACTAAAGGAAAACATTTAGCAATTACAAAATAAGAAAGGGAAACTGGCACAGACCTTTATTATGTATTTATGTAGTATGAAATGAAAATTTAGAACTACTTTCAATCACCTTGTTGTAGGCTCTGGTTGAGATGGGAGGAGGCAAAGCTGTTGTCCACGTTGTTATCCTCAAGATACTCATCTTCACTCATATTTAGGCCTGACAGACTGCTGCTCTCAGAATCTATCAAATTAGACTGAAGTCAAGAGAAAAAGAAAAAAAAAAATCAGAAGCCAAGTTTGCCAGGAGCATAACACAGACAAGACCGAGGAACACAATGAATTTACAGCTTACAGCATACATACAGTACAACATGGCTATCCATATATGTACTGTATGTATCAGGTCTGAACACACTTGTGGCACAAGTGGCACATCTCTTTTTTCACCTATGTAATATTGCAAAAATCAGGCACATCCTGTCTCAAAATGATGACGTCCAGGCATTTGTTACTTCTAGGCTGGATTATTTCAACTCCTTATTATAAGGCTGCCAGAATAAGTCCCTTAAGACTCTCCAGCTGATCCAGAATACTGCGGCACATGGCTCAGGTGAGCCCTGAACCATCCTTAATTTTGATGCTACAGGCCTAGACTGCTAGGGGACTTCCAAGTTCAAGTTCAAGTTCAAGTTCAGATTTACTGCCGTCAAGTTCCTGCTCGACACCTGCAATCTCTTTGTTGGGCTACTGTGTGCTTTCTTTCCACCTGCGCTTTCTTTCTCTCTCTCACTCATTCCTCCCCTCTCACACCATGGATGCTTCTGCTCATAATGTAAAAAAAGATCACTTCCTGTGGATCCAAAGAAAGATGCAGTCAACACTGTATGTTTAAAATATTACGTGTCCAAGGTCCACACATTTAAAAGCACTTGTGTTGATAGTCAGTTTCAAATATGACTCATCCAGTCTGCTCTGAGTACTGTTTTTCTCTATTTTTCTGACTTGTATTCTGACCTTGGCTTGTTCCACATGCGCTGAGTGCGAGTTGCAGATTTGGCTCTGCGGTGGGTTCAGCTTTTTCTGGTAGTCTTTGACCCAGTCTGTGATGCCTAGGAGGATGCCCAGCCGATGCAGGCAGTTCATGTCCCTTGAGTCAGACTGGGCCACAGTGATCAGGACCTGTTTAGATTTAGCCTGGCCCAAGACACGGGAGAAAGGCTCCAAAAACACCTGAAGGTCACATTCACGCAGGAGAAACACACAAAATTTTGGAATCAGTTTCACCAGAAGTGCACTTCATTTGGTCATCACACCACTTGACATTTTGTTTGGCAAACTTTGTCGTAATAATAGCTGCAAAACCAAAAAGGTGAAAATGGGATACAATGATCGCTGAAATCCTGCGTCTAATGTAAAGGAGAGAGTTTTATCACAAACTGTGGTAAGTCTAAAATGCCCAACAAGCCAGGAAGATTCTGTATCTATCTGAACAGGCCGGCTTGCTGGAAAAGTCAGCAGTTGGCATGACAACTGTAAGACTGATAACTACCACCTCCTCAGCAATTTAGGAGAGCAGATTAAATTCACAGGCTAAAGCTGCCCACTCTTTTGGTTGAGGACACACTGAAATGTTGTTACAGCTTTTTGTGTTTTGTTTATTTAAAGCTGTGTTCCATCTGTTTAGTGGGACAGAATGTTTCCCGATTAAACACCACATTCAAAAGAAATCAAAACATTAATATCTATACTCTTTACACACAAAGTCTGTTTCTTTAAGTGCTGTGCATAACATCTAATGATGCTATTCGCCTACTGGTCTTCTTTTAAGCCGAAATGCACAGATTATTAAAAGCACTGATTAGATTTCAAGTAGACGGGATTGGTTTTGGGATATCGGAGCTTGACCTTCTATTTCCCGTAAGCCTTATTAAGAAGCCATGGGATGAAATTAACAACATCCACTTTGACTGTTTGCGTTCACCGTTTTTACACTAAAATTCAAACAAAGCTTCAACATAACTTCTATCTAGAAATAACAGAAGGTGTATGATTTGGGCAATGCAGTGATACTGACCTGCTGCAAAAGGGCCTGGCAGGTTCTGGTGGGGATTCGTGTCAAACACGCCAAGAGGAATTTGGCCACTCTGCTGTAACAAGACACGTCCTCTTCAGCCTGGGACAAATCTAAAGAACACAACTTATTTTAGTACTGAGGACACAACCATCCTGAGATTTGCAACTCAATGTATTATTCCAGTTGTTAATATCTCCTCACTATGAAGTGAATCAGAAAGGAATCAGGAGTGAAATCTCCCAGCCCCGATGCAAACACTACCTTCTTTAGCCACAGCTGCTGCCAGGGAGCTCTGCATGTGATTGGCCAGGAGGGCGGTGGGAGCATTGACGACCCCATCAGCCACCACCATGGACACAAGGTGGCCGGCTGTGCCGACGGGGTCCAGGGTCATGGCAGCATTGGAGAAATGCTTGTCTCCTGTGTGTGTGGTGATCCTGAGCAGCAAACCTGGCCTCACCTCCAACGCTGCCAGGCCTGTATTACCTGTGTTGTGAGTAAATAATAATAAATAATAGTTTCACATATTATTATTTGGCAATGTTAAGTACATATCCCACAGCTCTATCCTACTATTGTTGCAGAAACAATCACATTTCCCCACAAAGACATTAAAAGTTTAATTTACAACAATTTTATCTGCATTGAATAGGCATGTTTGAGAAAAACTGAGCAGAATTTACTGCAGAAGAAGAGGTGTAGTGCATCTATCAACAAATTATCCAGCCATACATAAACTCTTTGTGGCTGACTCCTACCTGCGTTTCTTTCGATGAAGTCTTTGAGGGAGCCGAGGGGTTTAAAGATAAGCTCCCACTGGCTCCACTCACTTAAATCTTCCAGCAGAGGGCAGGAGAGCAAGCTGGCCAGAGCCTGGGCCTTGGACATCTCGCCTAGGCGTCCCACTGCCTCGCACCCACTTTCAGCACTGTTCGCGGGAGGGATGTTGGAGACAAGAAAGCAGAGATGAAATAGAGGCTGGAAAATGTTGGAGCTTTACAAATTAGTTTATGTCATTGGGGTTATCTTACAATCTGTAACACTGCTAACCTTGACTTGCTGTGTTTGGCATACAGGGCTGACTCGTAGTAGACCGGGCTTAGTCCTCCTCCAGCCAGCCCTCTCTGCCGTTGGACCAGGCCAGCAAGCATGTGCAGAGTGCCATAGCCCAGGTCACGACTATCCCGGACCCTGTAGTGGGACCTCAGCGCTGACTCAATATGGGAGAGCTGGGAAAAAAAGCAAAGCTGGATGTTCATTTTCCTGTCACCATGTAGAAGATTTTTTTTTTCACAGAGAAAGAATCGTAACACTTTAGAACTTTGTGACAACTTTGTGTGCGTCTTTAAATCACTCACATCATCTGGATCAGTGGAGGTTATGTCGCCACACTGGTTGATGAACTCAAACACGTCTTGTCTGGTGGGTCTGAAGCCACTGCTTGCAAGTTCCATGCTGCCACTGCCCAAAATCAAAGCAGACCCCAGTGTGTCCTGCAGCAGCTGCGCACAACCAGAGACAAACTGTTTGAAAACAGTGCACTACTCTCTACATCTATATTTCACACTCATCCAGACAGAGAATACAGAGAATAAACAGTGAACTAAAAGTTTTCAGAGATGAAAGAACAACGCGTACCTGCGTGTGTTTCACCAGGAACTCCAGAAAGTTGCCTTGCTCTAAAGATGGGAAATCTTTGACCTGGAAGTGTTTGATCAACTTCTTTTCCAAAGAGGCAACGTGGGCCAAAGTGATGGTTGAGTTCTGGGAGGACAGGCTGTCTTTAAGGTACTGCTTCACTTTGGCTGAGAGACACGGAACAGAAATGTTTGTGTATCATGGACTAACACAGAGCGGATCCATCGTTAGAAGACATTATCAGTGTGTGGTAGAAACACCGCATCAATACCTTCACTGGGGAGGGGGGAGGCGGTGAGTGTGTCCTCTTTTGTAGTTTGTTCGGTGGTTTTGGATGCCTTGTCTTTGAGCACCAGGTCCTGTGGGACAGCCAGGGAGCCTCCACAGATGGCCAGCTGAAACAGAGCCTTTGCCAACCGGTTACCTGATACCTGCAGCAGGAAGCTCTGAATGTGCTGGATTAGAAATGAAACAAACGTATGTATCAGAGACACAGTAATCACTGACATGACATCACAAATGACTACTGAGAACTGAGATAAAATGAGCACAAGGTGTTTCTCCGGCAAACACCTCTAGCTTTCATTAAATTTAATTAGCGTTAATGTATAAACATATAACAAGGTTTTTAAGCTTTACTGCGCAGACTTTACTAAAAGCTTAGCTGTTCTGCTAAATTCGGCAAGTATGAAACCTGTTTAACATCTTTGCCCTTTTTCTGCCAATTTGGACTTGCGCACAGTGCTGTCTTTGTTGTCCTTCTGTTAGCTAATGAAGGAGTTGGGAACTTATCTTATTGCCGTGATTGTGGGTGAAAGGGCCTTTGTATTTGTTCTAAATAAAATGTAAACTTTTACACAAATCTTTACACCCCTGTCCAATATTTGTGTGTACTTTTGGTCTGAGGCTGTTCTTGGTTTAATGCTCTAATTAAGGGAACTCACATACAATGATGTGGCCACAACTGTGTGCTCCAACTTTCCATCTGAGAGGACATGATGATGTTTGAAGACAGACAGAGGAGGGATAAATGAATGGAGGTGTTCATGATAGCGCGCTGACCTGGTTTTAGAATGAATAAGTAGGAGAAATTCGCCAGGACAAAGATGGGCCCTGAACACGAAGGCTGCCCGTCAAGATGAGTTAAGCCACAAATTTAGTAGTCTAGCCAGTATTCATAAGCTAAAAGTGACTCTTTTCTGATGCCTTTATTGGGGATTAGGAGATTATAAAGGGTGACATTTTGTTAATGAGCTCAGAAATGGAGACCAGCTCTGTAACTCCTTGTTGTCCAACCCCCCGATGGCTCATGGAGAGAAGCACCCAGCAGTCTGAAGCAGCAAAACACACGAACTCTGTGTCATAACCACTGAGCTCCCAAAAAAGTGGACAAGCTCTTTTGATGCATCTGTATCTGTGGAAGCATCCAGTTCATTAACAGAATACATTTGCTGTGCGTAGCACTCACCTTAGCCATTTTGGGACTGAACACCCCCTCTGCGTTTGAGAAGACTTCCAGCGCTACCTCGGCCGCCGCCATGGAAATGTACTTTTTCCGGAGGTCCATGCTGCCTGCGTTGGAGAAGTAATCTGCTCCTTGCATTGGGTCCAACACGCTCTTCTTTATCTTTCTCAGACGCTCGTAGGTGTCATCCTCCAGCTCCTTCTGGATGACCTCCCTGGCTTGCTCCAACAGGGCATGCTCACCACGACTCACTTTTATTAGGGTCTGAAAAGGAGTGTTATTATAGAATTACATATTTTTCATGTCAGCTGTACCCCTGTATGTCCACCAGATAATTAACTATGATTTGCTGAGGTTTCAGTCCCTCTCAGCATTGCATTCACAGCACCTTTTCAGTTAACAGTTACATTCAACATTAATTTCTACTAAAGTAAATCCAACAACAAACTGTGTGCAAATACTCATAGATGTGATGACTCCCCACGATGGTTTCACCATAGTGTACACAGTGGTGGACTAGCAGCATGCACACATTTATCAGGTAAGAGAAGGTTCCTTACAGGCTCTGACACAAGCCAATTTTTTCATGCACACCTTGGTGGCAGTTGTGAGGTGCACTGTCTAGGAGCTGTAAAAACGGTTTTAGACTGTTGTCTCTGTACACAGACAAGGTCAGGCAATGAAAAGTCGAAACTACTGATTATTCCAATGGATCATTTTATTTATCTGTTTTGCCAATATAGTATCACACTTACCATAAGAGGAAACTGAGATCCGACTAGGTAACACTTTAAAATGTGGAGATTCACATTGGGATGTATGTGTTGCAGTAGGTCGTGTCTCTTACCGCTATGGGCAGCCCAACGCTATGTATCCTGATTCCCAGCTCGTAAGGAGATTCGCAGTTGTAGTGGTCAGCCAGATACTTCATGAACTCAGCCAGGTCTACTTTTGGCTTGGTCTGGTTCTTCCTAAAAATGCGAAGTTGCTAAACAATGGAAAGAGAAACACACGCAACAATTAAAAGTGAGGGTTGACACAACCCACACACCTAAAGCTGCAGGAAGCTGACTTTGTAGGTAAATAAGTAAAAACTGTGTGGATGTTCCTGTCATCACATAACAGACACGTCATCAGCGACACTTCCCTGTTGCTTTGTTTTGCACAGATCTCATGACAGAGAGGCAAAGCCTGAAATATGGAACGCTGCTCTTTCCTGGTCTTCGTTTTGCGGTTGTCATTGTGTGTTTTGCATTGTTAGGTTTATCTGATTTGGTGACGTTTTCTCAGGTGTGTTGTTAATGATCAGCATATAGCACTAACTAGGCTGCTCTGTAGCATTTTCAACCCAGGTCCATGTGGCTTAAACATGAAGTCTGCGGCTGTGGGATTCCTCTGGGCTTTCTCCAGAAATGCGTAGCATATTATTGCATCATCTGCAAACATATCCGTGAACCACAGGTCAAAGCTGTAAAGCTTAAATGCAAAGCTCAATCTACAAAACTTAACAAATAATATCATCTACACTTTGTTTGTGAATATTTAGTTTCATCACATAGATGCCTGAGTCATGTGCCATGTGAGTCATACCTTCAAGATGTCTATGGTCTCGATCTGGTGGATATCATCATCTTTAGTATTACTGTCAATCTTGAACATGCGGTGGATGATAGGGAGTTTGCAGAGGGGCCCCAGGTTCAGCTCTTCGTAGTGCTTCTTGTCCTTCAGGCCTGCCAGTGACTGGCCCAGCTCATACAGGGTACAGATGGATGTCACTGCTTCAGTAGACTGACAGAATGAGAAAAAAAAAGACTTTAGTCGCCCCAAAACATCCAGATTAAAACTAGCATTGGCAAATGCATGTTTACCAACCTCTATGAACATGGTGATCTCTCTCATGACGTACTGAAGGTCTTTGAGAGCCGGAATCTTCCAGGGCTTTATCCTTCCTGCTTCCAAGGAAGGAATCTGCATCAGCTCACAAACCCTGGATATCACCTGAGGACAATGATGAAATGAAATACAGAACATAAGTTAGTTTTATAAATTAACAACTGTAACACATGACGATAAAATCGGTCCACGGGCTAATGGAAACCAGTCATTTATGAAAGAAGTTGTTTTGCATGATTGTTATTTGGTTGGATAATCGATATATTTCTATCTATGCCTCCCGTGGGATAGACAGCCTTTATGACAGTTGGTGATGAATGAGGATTGTGGTGTTTTAGGAGGATTTTTATCTGTGGAAGTAAAGTAGTAAAGCCTTAAATCTGGACTTGCAAGTTCATAGTCAATATATGGTTCATATATTTCACTCTAGAGGAACAGTTTGACATTTTGGGAAATATGCTTATACGCTGGCTTCCAAAGGCGTAGATGTGAAAATCAATGCGATTCTCATGTCTGCCTGCTAAATATGAAGGGTTTACGGGAGGGTTTATACAAACAGGCGTGTAAAAAGATGAGGTTTAATGGGGGATTAAATGCTTCAACTACTTCTTGAGCACGTGCAGTGACTTTCTTTCTTCATCAAGTGAATCATGTAAAGTTGCTAGGCAATCAGTTGAGACAGGCAAACATGGAGGAGGTGGAGTTTATGATTTATGACTTTAAGATGTTCTGTCTTCACTAGCGTCATATTTACCATGCAGACTGGAGTGAAATCCAAAATGTTGATCTATTCCTTCAAGATGCAAACTCTGTGCTCTTCCTCCTCACCTTGTCTTTGGTGACCAGGTCTCCTTCTGCAGCGATGTCTCGTATCACATCTTCCACCAGGCTGTTGACGGTATCCTGATCCAGGACCCTGTACCTCCTCCTCCCTTTTAGATCCTCCTCATCCTCCTCGATTGCCTCTACTGCTCGCATATTACCTCCATGGACCTCTCTCAGCTGGGCGTAATATGCTTCCCTGAACACGGGGGAACTGTCCTCCCTCTTGGTTGCATTTCTCATTTTGCTCTTCTGCTCTTTCACCAAGTTCACATCTGCCCCCAGTGCTGGAAAGTCAGAGGCAGAGAGGAAGTTGGACACCACGGCCTGTTGCAGCTGCTCTTTTTCAGGCTCTCTTGTAAGATCCTGTGCGGCTGTGGAAGGATATGGCAACACATATTTGTTTTGTAAGTATGGAAAAGTGGTAATCTTTATTTTCTGTGCATGAAACTGAATGTCATCATTTTAGGGTACCTGCAGTCTTCTGCAATGCAACAGTCTTGGAATCTGCAGCTGGTTCAGATTGAGTTGGCAACTTCTTGGCACCAGCTTCCCAGTTGTCATACAGAGACATGTACTGTTTGAGAGGAAGCTGTTCACCAAACAGCTGAAAATAGCAGGTTTGGAGCTGGTCCATTGATGGAGCACTCAGCTGGTACTTCTTTATCACCTGGAACACATCAAAGCATTTTATTGACCAGGTGGTTTACATACGACAGCGCACAAAGATTTAACTTTGTTAGCTGTCAAAGGTCAGTTTTTGGATTAGTACTATAAAGGCACAATCCAACATCCAAATTCAAACTACTGCTACATCAAACTTATTAGTTTAATACCTTTTAATGCTTTTGAAGATTTTTTTTAGGTCAGTTTTGATTATCAGCTTTTTCACTAAACACAAACTACATTGTACCTTGACTTTCTATCTCAGCCAAAGTTGATTACAAACGCAAAACTACTATCAACACCATGCCCCCACCATTAGTATGTCCGTGTTTGACATAGTTGGCAATTTAAAAAAAAAAAAAATTGTACTGTTTTGACCTGAGATATTTAAGGCCCACATTACAAAGGTTTCATAATATTTCAAAGCAGTGGGCTGAGCACCAACGCTACTTCTTTTATGTCTTAACGTCTTATTTAAAGCCTTAAGTGACTGAACTATTGACAAGCGGCTCCACTGCCAAATAGCCAAATGAACCTGCTAGGAGGGGGTTAGGGCAAACATATTTGCTATTGGGCAACTATTAACCTCCAGTCCTCACAGTCTCTCAGGGCGGTTCCCTGCATGGCATGGTGGCATTACACCAATTAAATGATACGCCTTGTTTGCATGTACTGGGATTATGGTGAAGCAACAGGCAAAGGATAAGGCTGGTGGGTTTATTGACACAAATAAGGTTTTAGAAGTATTTTTAGATTTGGTAGCTTTCTGATGTCCATGTACTCAAAGACCGTTCAATTCATTTGAGAGTAACAAGCATGTTTTAAACTTTGGTTTGCCGGATGTGTGGTGCCTTGCTAACATGCTAGCAGCAGCCTCCAGTAGCACTGCAGCATTCATAACCCCATGTCTAACCTATGTGAAATGTTTATATGTTAAGTCTACTTCCCTTCTGTCATGGTGTATTGGATAATGTTGGGTAATTTGCATCATGTTTGGATAAAACACAACTAGGAAGAATTGTTGCTTCACTGCTAAATATACATTATAAACAAATGCTAACAGAGTAAACACCTAACCTAAAAAACATTGGTCTATATATCTGTGGATTCACAGTAACTGACCTCTATAATCCTCTGGTACAGCTGCGGCTGGGTCAGTTTCTCAGCTGGCTTGGACTCAGTAAAGAGTGGGTTAACAGGAAGACAGAAAAAAGAGTCAGTAGAAATCAAAGAAGGACCTAAAAAGTTAATTCCTGCCTGAGTGGGAGGCACATAGCGAGAGCTGAAATCCAGCTGTGGCATGGTAACACTAGCAGCGTTACTCTTCCCAACAAGTGATTTCTTGCTCTGTGGTGTTGCAGGCCTGCTGTCCTCTGTAGCTTTTCCTGACTTCCCAGCTACAGGCTGGTGGATCTTATGGAACACCACATCCCCGCTCACAACTAGATCTCCTTTTAGCGATTCTACCAGGCAGGAAATAGTTTTGAAGCCCAAAGAGGCCAAGGCCAGGTTGTGGTGGTATTTCTGGCTGTAGACTATAGCCACCTCCTTCAAAGGAATCCCGTTGGGATGTTCTTTCATCAGGGCCACAATATTTTCCAGAACGTTCTCATTCCTCTTGTTGTCTTCTGTAACTTTTGCTGATGCCCCAGCGGCAGCTCCAGCTCTACTGTCATGTTGATGGTCCTTATGGAACACTAGTGCTCCCTTCACAACCAGATCACTATCCAGAGAGGACAATAGGCTAGCCATGGATCCGTGGCCCAAGGAGGATAAAGTCAGGTTTTTGTGGTACGTCTGTCCGTAGAATACAGCCAGCTTTTTCAGAGGGATCCCAGCAGGGTGCTGCCTCACCATGGCCACTATATTCTCCAGAACCTCCTCCGCATTCTCGCTGTCCTCTGCAGCTTTTGTGGATGCCCTAGGTCCAACCTGCTTCGCACAGCTGTGAGATCTGTGAAACACCATTTCATCTTCCACAACCAGATAATCATCCAGAGAGGCTACCAGGGTAGCCATTGAGTCGAAGCCAATGGAGGATAAAGTCAGGTTCTTGTGGTATGTCTGGCTGTATAATACAGCCAGCTTTTTCAGAGGGATTCCAGCAGGGTGCTGCCTCACCATGGCCACTATATTCTCCAGAACCTCCTCCACATTCTCGCTGTCCTCTGCAGCTTTTGTGGATGCCCTAGCTCCAACCCGCTTCGCACAGCTGTGAGATCTGCAAAACACTATTTCATCTTCCACAACCAGATAATCATCCAGAGAGGCTACCAGGGTAGCCACTGAGTCGAACCCAATGGAGGATAAAGTCAGGTTCTTGTGGTACGTCTGGCTGTATAATACAGCCAGCTTTTTCAGGGGTATCCCAGCCGGGTGCTGGCCCACCATGGCCACTATCCTCCCCAGAACCTTCTCCATCTTGAGTAATGCTATCATAGGAAACAGAGAATACCATTAAAAGATAAACATAGCAAATAGTCTGTGCTCTCACTAATAAGCTATATAAATAAGTAATGTGCTTTAAAACACACACACACACACACACACACATATCCAAAATTGGTGAAGCCTTAGTTAACCTTTAATTAATACTATTTGTTTATGAAAGAGATGCTTGTTAACTCCCAAACAATTATGACTCAACTTTGTGGTATAGCAGCTACAGAGCCAGGTATTTATCTCAGGTGTGGGTGGGGACCAACACAGAGATATAAGGAGTGAATATTTGAATTACATTCATAAGGTTGCCAAAAACAAAACTCTGAATTAATCCTAATATTGCTCCATATCTGCTCAATGTGTAAATAAGCCTTTTTTGCATGGTGATATGTCAATAGGTTCTTTCGAAGTGACTGCGGCTGACTTTTGGCAAAACCTGGGCTGCGTGGTGGCGTATTAAAACACTGCCATCAAGTCGGACTCATTCTACCTCCAGCAGAGTGTGTGTGCTGTGAGCTTAAAACAATGAGTGACCTCAGGCATAGAGATCAGGCAAAAGGTGGTATCAACTTTGTGCAGCCGGACAAAAGCAAATGCGGTTGGCGGACTCAGAAAACTGCAGCCTCCTTGCTCCCACAAGGTTTTAATGTCATGTGACATGTTGACGTTTTGCAGCGCCGGCGAAAGTTGGACAAAATTTCCAACCAGCATGCTTTATGTTAAGCCCAGCATGCAACACGTTAAGTCAGCGCTGCGAAGAACCGCATGAAACGCACCTAATATGCCAGTGCTGGTTTACAGGCTGCTGCCCCCAAGTGACCAACCAAGCTGCTATTGCAGGTCTAAGGATTATAAACATGTTTTTTTTTTCTAAAAGAAGAATACTTATTATCATTATTAACACAAATATGTCAGGTCTCAATGCCTCAATGTTAAAAAGAAAAATTCCAGAATGAAAAGCAGTTGAACAATAAGGTGTCTAAAAAAAAAAACACTGTCTATCACAAGCAAAGTATCCTTATTTCCTGATTTAGCCTAGATGTTGAAATATGTGATAAAAAAAAAAGACTGACACCCTGTCCAACCATTTGACCTTATATGACTATTTCTATACTTCACACTTTGGTCATTATACTGAAAGTACTGTAATTCAATACTGAGCGCTGGTAAATATTCTTGTCAATATTAACAAATACTAAAATGTTGCATCAGAAGGCTCAAATCAGTAAATCCTTCCCCTTTACCAGATTAAACGGTGACACTTTGAAACCAAGTAGCCAATGGTATGGCAGAAAATTGTGTCCTCTTACATTTAATCTTTTATGTATGATCTTTTAATATTATCATTATAATTACTATTATTGTTTTTGATATGTATTGTGTTTTTATCCTTAACCTTTCCTCTCCTATACTCCTTATGTTGGTCTGTCCACATTTACTAGTGCTTAGGTCAGAGCTGTGAGATTGTTTTGGTGTTCTCCCTCTCTTGTTGTTCCTCTCCTGGAATGTTCATTCAAGGCTGAGAGAGGATCTCTGTTTCCCAAAACATAGAAACCTAGACTGTGTAAATGATAATGCATCCCTTTGCTCGGGGCCAGACGCCCGATGCTGCCCTAGGCGGCAGGTCTCTGGACCAGCTGTATATGTGTTTCAGTACTTCTCTGTTTATTCTCTTTTTGTTAAAAAAAATCTTCAAAGACAACGGTTAGTTGTAACTCAATTCTTTACTCAACCCCTCACCAGGAATATAATTTCCACGACAGCCAACACAGTGGGAATTTAAGCACAATAATAAATAAGATGGATAATTTTCAACAGATCCTCCAACAGAGGCACACCCAATGTACCATTAGTGTTTGTTTATGACTACAGACACACAGCTGAGAGCGTGGCACGACACAAAGTTCACATGGCTTACACTTATCGACCCATCTATGACACTACCCCAGCTTGCCAAAAATAAAATCCATACACTGTATTTTTTTTTTTACCATAGAATGACATTTCCAAATACTGTACACAGAAGCACGTGGATAAACTAGACACATCAGCACAAAGTGACAAGAATAAGCACAGACCATAGGGTCAATCTTACCTATTCTTTCAAATGACAAGATCGGCAGTTCATCTCCGGCAGAACTTGAACAACAGTGTCTAAACCCGCAACCATCATGTTTAAGCTTATAAACTGTCCTCCCTCTCTGCCTGCTCCTCCTCCTCTGATGTAGTGTTTCATTCTGTTTCAAAGCGGGTGAAATGAAACTGAAAGTGACTGACAAGCTCACTCTAGTCTATGGCTCTCTCTGGCCAACAGACACACTCTCATATTCCAGGAAATGGGTTAGCCTCACCACACACACATAAAACACTACAAAAAGTCAGGGACCATGATGCAAACAAACGCTGGGGTTGCAGTAGAGCAGCATATGTTTTCGACATAGGGGGCCTATTTGTCTCAGGCACTTCATCTGTTTTTATGTTCAAATGATATCTGCTGAGCCACACCATTAATGATACCGTACTCACCAGATGACATGGTAATGAACAAATGCCAAATTAGCCTGTAAGTGGATGTCAGTGACAAACAGAAGGGAAAACAAAACAGGAGCAGCATGTGGTGGTTATGTCACAGAGAATGGGAGGGGACAGGAGCTGTGGCCTTAAGTTTCACATTCCTGGCTTGCTGTTTCCAAATAATCCTGTTAATGCACAAATAGCGTGTCACTTGTGAAGCCAAATGTGTACCTAAGGAAACGAAACACTGGTTAAAAATGAAACATTGGCGCTGTCCAATCCCGGATAACTGGGTGGATATTCATATCAACAAGGTCACCTGGTAGCAAATCTGTCACCCCACCTCTTTTAATAATCGTCTTGTTCCTGTTTCCCACCTAACCGGAATGACTAGCAACCACTGTGGAATTTACAGCACTATTTGTCTCTATGAATATATATCTTCATACGTTCACTTCAGTGGCATTTCCTTCTGTCTACCAGTGACAGTTAAAAAAACTCTCTGTAAAATATTCAGTCTCAAATGGAAAACAGGTTTTCTTTCACTCCACACCCCCAGACTATATTTAATAATCTTCTTCCCCAGCTGACACTGACTTAAGTGTCCCACAGCTCCCTCTGGACAACTTTTTCCTGTAGTACTCTACAAGATCAAACTGACTTTGATGTGTATAAGTGTGTGCAGTTCCCCTTTAGTAACTACTTACAGTGAGTTAGCATCTCTGAATGAACAGCATGGATCTTAGACAACAGAATTGCACTTATTCATCTCTCTTTAACTTCAATAATTCAACTAGATGGCAGCGGGGCTGGTGATAGCTGCTGTCATTCTAAATCAAATGTTTAACGCAAATTTGAAATACATTAAAAGGCACAGCACCTTCTCTCTGGCCCACAATCTAAGCAGGGTTTGCAACAAGTGCACTGATAACAGCTGTGTACATTTAAGAAAGAAATCCACCTTAAAGGACTACTGGTAAAAACAAACCACAGACAACATACCTTGGATGTGGTCAGTGCATCATATCTTCTCTCTCCTCACAGTTAGGGCTGTAGCGTACAGCATGGGAGAAGGACTGCAAATGATGATGAAGACAAGAATGCAAGAGAGAACTGTGATGATCTCGAGTGACAGGCCACATACAGTAGGTAATATGTCTGTGCAGAGTCAAAACTCATCAGGCAAAACATCCGACCACAGGGTTCTGTGACCTATTAAACCTATGCAGGTTTTGTCCTACAACTCAGGCTCATGACACTTGACTACGGACACACCCAGCAAAGTTGACACAGAGAGGGTTCCCAACTACAGTGAGGACAGGAGGTGATGCTTTTGCGTGGCATGCAAGTTACTGTTTGCCTGCTGTCTTCCTTGCATCCTGTTGACTTGTCACACACTGTATGAGGCTCAGCTTTTAACAATACTAACATGTAAAAAATAAAACTGTACTTATCAGACAGGAAACTGTGTGTATAGACAGCCATCAATCTTATATTTAGTCTGAGATAAATGAAGAAAACACTCCTCAAATTCACTACATTTCTCTTCCATTAATAACTTAAATGACATGTAATTCCTCACGTATAACATGACGCATTTAGTAAAACGAAGGGCGATATTACAACAATGTGCCTTTTGGAACAAGGAAAAGAAAAGATAGCACAAAGTATTTTGGCAGTCATAGAAGCAAAGCTGATACTTTGAAACAACTAACATTAGTTCACAAAGTTTAGTTAACGTTAACAGCTAAGGACCTCGGTCAGGCGATACTGTAATGACGCTAACGTTAACATCCTGGCAGGAAAGTGCGTGCAACCGGGAGAGATACCTGGTGCCGACAGTTACACCAAACTAAGTTAAACCTTAGTTACGTGCCAAGACAACTTAAAAACTCAATAGGATCACCAACTAAAATATCTGGTTAAGTATAGTCCACTGCCTTTCCAGATACCTGTTATTGTGCCAGACAGGTCTGGTGTGTGCCTACATCCTCAGTCTGTGCTGGAGGAAATAACCATGGCAATAATAAAACCAATGGGACAGTTTTTAGCTAGCGGACATGCTAGGCAGGCTAACGTTAGCAAATAATACCAAAGTATTGTGATATAACATTAAATTAATCACATTAGTCAATCAGTAACCAATGTTAAAATGCCCTGTGTCACCGTATTGGTATTTCGGATTCTTAATATTGTTACAATTACGTGCCATAGTGTACGAAGTCAAGAAACGAAACTCATTACATGTTCATATTGTTTGCTACTGCTAGACGGCTACTGAGCTAACGCTGTGCTGCGTTCAGGTATACGAAAAAGATAGTAAAGTCGAAACTTCGACTTAAAGAAAGGGGCATTGTTCATGCACAAAAAATGTTTCGGCCACAAACGCTTGTTTGCCCCAGCTTTCCGTTGGTATTTTGTTTATTGAGATTTAGGGATGTGTCGTGTCTCCTTTTTTTATGTGCTATCATCACCGATAGTAATAGAGAAATCTGGCGTCTACCTAGAAAGGAATGTATATCTGTCAGTCCACATCACCCATTAACAATTTCATTTTTCAGCGTGAAACAGCAGATTTATTGCACACAAATAGACAACTAAATTGTTAGGTTTACAGGTTTCAGAGAGATCAAACTGCAGATGACAGACGTTTTTTCATACCTATAGAGAGAATACAGCATTGCCAGGATTGTAATTTTTCTGTTAAACTGAATTTCTGGATTGTGAAGTCTCAGCTTCACAGTCCATCTTTATGTTGCAAAGCAGACCAATTAAAATCTCAAAGTAAAATCTGAAGGAAAGAATAGTAGGCAAACTGTAGCTTAGGAATCAGAAACTTAGAGTCTAAGAAAGATTTTATTGATAAACATGCACAAATATGGTAATGCTGCAATCAAGTTTGTAGGTACAAAGATATCTAGATCAAACTTAATTGAAGTAATAAAAGGTCATAAGGTCAAACGATCAGTATAGCCATCATACAAACCAATGATAGCACTGTTGCAGCACTTTGGGAATTTGTTGAACAAATTTCTTATAAATCCAAAACTACTTATTTCAGTCAAAGTGGGCTAACCAGTGTCATCTTGATGGATAAGGAATAATGCATATTTTAAATTTTCCAGCACTACTACTCCCACAAACATCACAAAATATTTTCAGTTTGTCAGTGTGCATGTTGTGTGTGTAAACAGCATTAAAGCACTACAATTCTGCTGCTGTTGGTTTGTTTTTCCAGTTAGTCCTTATAGTAAAATATATTAACAGCAATTGAAAGGATTGCTTTGAAATGTACACATTCATAGATCCCAAAGAAACAACCCAAACTGTCTTTGGTGGTCCCTGGTGATCGTCTGGTCTGATTTTTCATTTACTTTGATTCAAGACAAAAATACCTGATAATTTAAAAAAAACTTTGTGTTTGTGCTAATTACCAAATTGTTAAACAACAGCAAAGTCCCCACATACTCTATATGCATATCGTACAGGTCACATGTTTATATTCGTGAAAATGAAATGACAAAGGCCCACTGACTCCTCTGAGGTGAGAGCCAATTAGAGCTGATCAGCAACAGCTGTGTCACCAGCATGATGGGCTTTTTAAACCTCACATGTGGCACAGGTAGCATTTCCTCTTGGTGACTGAAGCAATGGGAGCTGTTCAGATCGTGGTGATTTGCGTGCTGACTGTTTGGCTCGCCAAAGGTTTTTATGTTCCTTCATGTTTGAAGCATGTGTTGAAGAAATTAGTTGTTGTACAGTTAATGTAAGATTAAACTGGATAAAATGTTGCTTATGCCTTGCCGTAACCTTTGCAATGTTATTTAGCTGTAACAAGCCAGTGATCTGTTGTGCTTTAAAACAGTAAAATTAACAGTGAGTTCACTGTCCAAAGGCTCCCGCTTGCCAGTTGGTGGCGCAAATGAAAGACATGATGGGCTGCAGAGGAGAATAAGAGGTCTGACGACCAGCGAGGCCAAGACGACGACCAGCGAGGCCAAGACGACGACCAGCGAGGCCAAGACGACGACCAGCGAGGCCAAGACGACGACCACGGCGATGCCGACGACCGGCGAGGCCAAGACGACGACGACCACGGCGATGCCGACGACCAGCGAGGCCAAGACGCCGACGACCAGCGAGGCCAAGACGACGACGACCAGCGAGGCCAAGACGCCGACCACGGCGATGCCGACGACCAGCGAGGCCAAGACGACGACCGTAGGGTTTCACTAAATGTGCTCACCTGCTGTAGTACAAAGCAATTGGTGTCAGAATTAAACCCTGAAAATATCACAAATGTCCTTACTACTTATTCTCCTCTGCAGCTGATGATGTCTGAGGCCCGGCAAGACCCCAAGTAGCCAGCTGACGTGACCCACACAGCCCGAAAGGGCACCTGATGGCGTTTCATGTGGTTAAATCAACAAGCAATTGAAGTATGGCACTAGACTTGCATCCAAGGTGGTTTTGCTTTTTGTCTCCATTTTAAATAAAACTCTGAACTTGATTTTGGTTCCTTATTTTCAGAGTTTTAATGAAAAGGCTCAATGATAATAGCCTATGTTTTTAACAAATCCCTCTATTGGCTGTTACTTAAACCAGAAGAGCTTTCTGAGTTTAGCCAGTTTCATCAATTCAGCTCAAAGGGTTGCTGCTGCCAGGATAACGACAAAGATGTCTCTTCAAAAGAAGGCCAATATAGCAGGTGCCGGTTAAATCCTTGTCTGATTAGCTAGTTTTGATCAGTTTGTATTTTAGAAGCTAAATGTTGACTTGCGTTTCTGCTGGTGAGTTTCCTGTCTGGCCTGTCAAGTTTTATAGGAAAGTTTGCTGCCGGCCTGTTGCTGCTTTATTCCCATGTTGCTTGCTGTGACATTACAATGTTTAGTTTCTGACAGCAGCCTCATTAAAACACATCAAGGGAGACTGAGACAGACGCTGAAGAAATAACCTACAGCAGCCAGTAGACATGACTGTGCGGTCGTGGGTCTTTACCAGATGAATGATTAGTTCACGTGGGTGATTGATGCCCAGTCCACATGCAGATTCCAAATGTCAACACTGATCCACAAATATGAGACCTGAGAAGAGCAAGAAGCTGCTAATGTCAAATCATTGTCATATAGTAGCCTAATGGTGCCCATTATGTACATGCATGGGTGTCACACTGGGGACGTGTCCCCACCACTTTTAAAAATGGCTGATTGCTGTCCCAATCATGTTTTGAAAGCATTTGTTAAATGTTGGAGGACAACCAGAACCCCCTGCTCATTTATTTCAACATTTACCATTTCCTTAAAACAGTGTTAAATCTTCTTGTTCCCGTGCATTGTCACATCTTGTGATCCAAGTGTATCATCCCACCCCTAATCTGAGCCTTTATGTCCCCACCACTTCTCAACACAAAGTGACTTCCTTGTGTACGTCATTCCAAAAGTATAGTCCTGTGACAACAGGTGCAACTGGGGCTGTAGGCCACATGTGAGATCACTTTTGCTGTTATTATATAAATTGATAAAAAATGCGACAAAGGCACCCTCAAGCTGAAGGCTGAAATAATCTCCTGTTTAAAAGCAAAAGGCGCACACCCAAAAACAAAGTACTCCTTTTGACCAACTATGGTTGAAAACTACAAGGAGATACCAGGAACAATTTTAAATGGGCTTTTCTTTGCTTGTTGAGTGGTTGATTTTTGGGTAACGCTCAATTCTTGCCAATTTACACAGTCACTTTTTTAAACTTTTTTTATTTAGGACCAGAACAGCATGGACCATTATAAGGGAACATGATGTGAAGTTAAAGACGGTGTAACAATCCGGGAACTAAAAAATTGCCAAATTTCTAATTATGAGGCAAGTAAGTAAACTTGATTTGATTTTAAGACATCAGCAATCGAACCAGATATATTTTTTCTGAGGAGCTGGTAGAGACCAACACAGAGCTGAAACTGGACTTCAGTTCTTTGGGAAGCCAGAGATATGGGTCCTGCTGTTGTCCATCCCTATTCTCTATATGCTCCCCCTGTTACATTTTCACTAAAATATTGTATGAATAGCACACAGCTATCTGTGCTAGCCTCAACAGCTGTGTATTCAGCCATATTTGTTTATTACTAATAACATTTACACTGATGTACAGTCAATGTGCTTCATTCGTGGTTTCTATAGATGTTTGTTGAAAACTGAATTTACATTTTGATCGTAAAGTGTATTTACACTGGAATTCAAATGAACTTTGAGCAAATGAACAATTAAGAAGTTTTGCAGTCGTATTTCAAGCTGGTCAGAAAAATGTACAATTGGTCATTTTAACCGTTGGACAAATGGCCGACATCCTGCTACATCCTCTAATAAGGAACCATATGGAGTGGCGTTTTCAAAACAAACTGCAAATATAGATTATCTTGTGATGTTAATTAACTAATGTATTTTCAGGGGCTTTCCTTACTGCTTCTTTTGGCCTTTTAAACTGTGAAACAGTAGACTGTTGGGAAGACACTTAGACTAACTTAACTAAAACATGTTTATAAAAGTACAAGTCCAATCATTTCAGTGCAGAGTTATAACATTTATTAAGTTGTCAGGTTATTTATCGTACATGCATAATACAGGTTCAGTTATGTTTAAATGTCCTTTCAGGGTGTTATACTGTATGCAATAATAAGGTGTAGCGCATGCATGCATTCTCCACTGGACTGCAAATAAAATATAATTAACATAATGTAAGAGGTTCTGTGGGTCGTTGGAATGACAGGAAAAAAAGAAAAATCAGGACGCTTATACATCCTGTTTTTTTTTTCAACATGCCATAACAGAGTCGCTGATTAAAACATAAACCTCCAAGCACAGCTAGATAAATGTGTCCATGGAGTAACAAGGGATGACTGTTTCGGGAATGTTGTAAGTTTTAGGAAGAGTAAAAAGGTCAACTGTTCTTTATTTATTCATATGTACTAGTATGCTCTTTCTGTACTCGTTAATGTGATGCGGGACTTCTGGTAAATATATTCACCAGTTACTGTTATAGTTATAGATAATAAGATGAGTATGGCCATAAAATTGAAGTCAATCAACTGCATCTTCAGAGGTTTCTGTGCATCACACTATGGTGGGATGACTTTCAGTAAGAATTTTCAGAGATTTTATTTTAATCCCATGCAAACTTGTATTTGACATCTTTCATTTTGTCTTTGTAAACAGCATCAAAGTGCTGTGCTTCTTCCTCTGTTAGTTGGTTTTTCCAGTCCCCAGCAATTCCTGAAACACAGCACGAAAAGAGAGGAGTCAGATTACATTTAAAGGAAAGCTGTCTCAATTTTAAATGATGACTTTGCTCACTAGAAATATAGTAATGTGTTACACTGTACAGTGTGTGTACAGTAATAGTCTATAAGCAGTCATTCCCAGTAAATGTTGTTTGGCTCTATAGATCGCATTCAGTAACACTGGAATTTAACATGTACTGTATTATTGTTGTAAACTGACCTTTCCTGAGAAATTCTGACTTTTTCTGGTCCATGAATTCACAAGGAACTGCGGAGTAGTTTGACATTTTGTTCTGCTTCATGTTCTTGAACAAACACCGGTCTGCTATCTTCTCTATCACCTCAGTGTCCAGTGGTTTCTCCAAGAACTGAGCGATTCTGGCCACAGAGTCCTTCAGGTCCTGCACAAGAGAGAAACGCAGACCATCTCATACATGCAGTGATTCTCACAGTGTGACTGTGTAATCTTGTCAGGTCAGAATTGTTTGGAAACAGCGATTTTAGTGCATCTGACCTTTATCATCTCTTCATAGGAGATGTACAGTATGCGCTCTTTATCTTCAGCATTCAGCCAACTCTTCACATGATCAAACCATGAGCCAAAAATAACTAGAGGCAAAACACAGTCACAAGAATTCCTTTATCATCCATTATAACTTTACATGTAATGTAAATAATTATAAAAGGTTATGTGTATTGTATTAGGAATAAATACTGTTTACTGCATAGGTATAAACACGAGGACAACCTTTTCCATCAAGGAACTTGTGCAGGAACTCGCTCTGTGGGCCGGGCTTTACCAGGAAAGATGTTATCCCATAATAGTGAAAGGAAGATGTAAACACGTCTTTGGGGTTCCTCATGACATAGATGACCTGCAGTGATGACATGACACCCGTTAATCATTCAACCCTTTTCGGTCTTCAGAACTTTCTGTGTGTTTGAAGACATTTCAATCAGCTAATATGTAAAATCCTTTAAACTATATGGCAGATTTACCTTTGGCTTTACTTCAAAGAAGGATGGTGGCATCATGTCGTAGTGGAAGTGTGTCGTAAACATGCGTGGTGAGGGTCTCACTTCAAGGTTGAGGATGCAGGCCCGGTTCTCCTCCAGCCAGGGAACGCGGTCCCAGTTGTGAAGCGTCTCAACAGAAGCTGGATCTCCTCCACTCATGATCAGAGGGACAATCTCCTGCAGCCAGGTCGTACCTAAACCAAGGACATAAGAGGTTCTCTTAAATGTATAGTTACACTAATGACTAATGCACACTGTTTCTATTTATTGTTTGATTTGGCTCTTATTTTGGCCCTCCAAAGCCAGAGCTACTAAGGTGCCAATAATCACTACGGAATGCCACTAATTAATTGAACACTTCAGCTGCTACATGCTGGATCCAGGGTGCTGTCTGGTTCTTAAAGGAAGTATGTACGGTTTATATCAGGATATGATCCCCTGCTGTGATGGACATATTTAGGGATAGCAGGCCGAAAACGGTCTGGGTATCTGTGGATAATCCGTAATTCGTTTGTAATACAAAAACCAAAATACCCTTTATTCGTTTTTTGTTTCAAAACGAAAAACCAAATAACCGTTTTTTGTATCAGAATCAAAAAACGAAAAACCAACTAAATCGGCCCGTTTTTCGTTTTTGGTGATTCATTTTATCGTTATTCCTTTTGGAACAAATAATGAAGACGGTCTGTGAACTTCGTTTCTCGTTCTAAATCAAAAACGGAAGTCACGTGGTCTGTTCCTTATTTGGAAGGGATAGTAACAGGTAAAGCCTCCAAAATAAAAGTAGCACATGTGCCATGCAGTTAGAAAGGTGATTTTAGACTAAAACTAAACTAAAAGAACGTTTTTTAGTGAAAATAAAGTAGCACTGTGTGTAAAAAAAACACTTTAGTTAACTGAAATAAAAACAATAACTAATAAAATAATAACTGTTAAGCTGTTAGAGAGAATTAAACATTTGTAAGACCATTGGTGACCTGTAACTTCAGATTAAGACAATTTAACTAATGTTATATGTATCTTAGGATCGCAGTTAGCCTGTTTATTTAAGTTTATATTATATTTAATTCATATTGTAGTGTCTTAACACATATGACATATAATATTTTTAAGCCTTCTTGCTGTGTGTGAGCTCCACCAGCAGAGGGCACTCTGCCCCCTTCTGTGCACGAGTCCTTCTGTGGCGCCAACAGCCAACAAGCTTTTGACCTTTTGACTTTATATCAAAGAGAAGGCTGCACTGCGACCAGAGGAAGCTGATCACTGAGTTTGAAGGCTGTGCAGAACTTCACCTGCCTCCAGCTTCTCTTTCTATGGAGCTGCTGAAAACTCTCAGCTTCCACCATCTGCTGTTATGTGTCAGAACAAAACTCTTCAAAACAAATCTATAAAGTTGAATAATTTTTATTTTCCTTTGCATTTTTCCCAGTATAATGTACTTCTTATGTTAGTTAAGTAGATTAAATATTTTTAATGCAGCCTGTTGTTGTCATTAGTTATGTAGGCAGACTTATGTGTGAAGAGCCGGAGGCTGCCGCTTGGTGAAACCTGGTGAGCATTAATGAGAGTTCTGCACTGTTTGAACCTGTGTGAAGGAAAATAAAAGTGAAACAAAAGTGAAATAAAAGTCCCAAGACAGGTGATATGAGCCTGTGCAGGTTTGAGGACTGATGATAGTATCTGGTCCCATCACCTACCATCACTCTGTATTCAGATAAATGCTGGACTGGCAGGACAAAGCAGAACACCACTCCTTCCTCCAGCACCAGAGAAGGGCCCTGTTGGCACTGTCACATATTTACATCATGATTTATGGTAACAACACCTTGTAACTGTGGCTCTGCCTTTGCGCATAAGGAAATGTAAATACATGGTGACCTGTAGACCCAGCTCCAACCTGTCCACCCTACCCGGGACACCCTCCTTTAGGACCAATCACCTTCACTCTCTTTACAGACAGCATCTCACATGTGGAGCCTGATACTTGAGGCTTTCAGCATTAAAAAAAATTGTTTCTAAAGCTTTGAAAAGTCTCTTTTTGTATTACATTGGATTTATTTAAAGGAATTAGAGACAAATCAGCTGTTTACATGGTCGTCCTGTCTGTTTCCTGGAGGCTGAGTGTGATATGTGATGGTAACTGGATCCAGTTAATGTTCCTAATCATTTGGTGGGTTCTGTGTTTGTTGCACTTTGTTTTCCAAAGTATGTCCAGCCCTGTCAGTGTGGTCCTGGTTATCCTTGCAGACATGTTGCAGCAGTAAGACAGTGTGAGGGACGTGTGTGGACAGACTGATTCAATGCTGCCTGTTGCTTGTTTTGTGGGACGTTTGATATGTTAAGAGAAAGAGAATTCAGTCCTGCTCTGAGTCTGCTGGTTTGTATCAGATGTGAGAAAATGTCATTGGAAGTTGCTGTTGGTGTTCTGTGATGTGACAGAGGAACATCAGAAGGTTTTTTCTTCTGAATTAATCCAACAAAGGATTCTTAGAATTCTAAATTAATGGCCTAATGTCCAAATAAAGCTCTGTGTCCATCTGACTGATGACTCCTCAGATTGTTACCTGGCAGTTAAGGCTGCTGCTCTGCAGAACACTGAACAATGTGCTCAGACTTTCTCATCTGTTCTTGGGCCCCTTTAGTAAAAAGTGTTTATGTGTTGATAGCTAGCTGCTTAATAACTCTGATAAAACTAAATATTAACCGATGGTTCGAGTTTGAAAACAAGGCTAGCTGTTTAAATTTAAGCTTGTCTATCACTGACTTAGTTAGCCTGTGTGGTCCATTTTCTTGTTGTGATGGTAGGCTTTCGGCCTGGAAATACCACAGTCTAGTCTCACTCTCTCTTAATGCATTGTGTTGCAGTGTGGTCAGGGAGCAGGTTAAGCCTCGAGGATGATGCATAATTGTTTTAACTTTTGTGAACACTTTTTAAATTGTTTTTATTACAGGCATTTTAAGTCACCAAGACCCTGTAGACCCTGCAG
The DNA here is from genome assembly GCA_024633595.2 of Lepomis macrochirus. Classification (NCBI taxonomy): domain Eukaryota; kingdom Metazoa; phylum Chordata; class Actinopteri; order Centrarchiformes; family Centrarchidae; genus Lepomis; species Lepomis macrochirus. The sequence continues at coordinate 24,318,067 of JALXJV020000023.1, read as the reverse complement.
ACTGCATGGCCTGTTTTGCTAGAGTTCACCACAGAGACGGCCGTGGAGGTTGATACCCTGAGTTGCCTTAAACATCTGCTCCTTGAATGAGGTGGAGTCAGAGCTGGTGGATGATTTGCTGCATTAGCTGAGGGTTGTATAGCCACTGCTGTTTTGTCTGCCTGATCAACTGCTGATTTTTGTGCCCTGATTTTAAATGTGCATTCTTTTTATGAGACTCTGTTACAGGTGGATGGGCCCTGTGAATGTTTTAGCTAGGTTCTGCTAAGGGTGGGGCAGTTTGCTTGTTGTTGGGCTGCCTGACGTCCCTCAGCCCTTCTCCCTCTTCTTCCAGTGTTCTGCCAGACTGACAGGGTGGTGGACTGTGGAAACCCCTCTTCCTTCACTGCATGTCGTGGTGTGTGAATATGACAGCTGTGAGCGGACCTTTAACTGAGCCTTATTGTGTGTGACTTGCTGTCTTTAGGTGGTGATGCACACCTGTGGGGGGTGTCAGGGCATCCTGGTGGCAATTTTGCTTTATAACAGTTTGCTTTTATCCTTCAGCATCTTTGCAGCATTGGGCCTTTACATCTTATTGGTTTATTGTTTGAGCTTGTGTTAATAAAACTGCCCAAAACCTGATCTTTAAATTTTCATGTTTCATAAATCACCTTTCCAGTTGAAACGCATGTCTCTGGTAAAGAAATGCTCTGTAAATAAATAAATCCCCTAGGTTAAAATGAGAGATTATATCATGGTTCCTAAACTTGCTTATCTGCTTGAAGTGCTACGCTAACCTTTCTTCTAAGGAGGACAGTAGTCCAAAAATGTTCCAATAGCACAGAATTAATTTCTAACAATGTGTTATACATAATATGTAGATTAAATATTTTTAATGCAGCCTGTTGTAAAAGCCTGTATGAAAGTGAAACTGAGTCCCAAGACAGGTGATATGAGCCTGTGCAGGTTTGAGGACTGATGATAGTATCTGGCCCCATCACCTACCATCACTCTCTGTTCAGATAAATGCTGACTGTCAGGACAAAGCAGAACACCACTCCTTCCTCCAGCACCAGAGAAGGGCCCTGTTGGCACTTTCAGATATTCACATCATGATTTGGCTTTTGTGCATGAGAAAATGTAAATACATGGTGACCTGTACTAGACCCAGCTCCAACCTGTCCACCCTACCCGCCACCCTCCTTTAGGACCAATCACCTTCACCCTCTTTACAGACAGCATCTCACATGTGGAGCCTGATACTTGAGGCTTTCAACGTTAAAAGAAAATAATTGTAATTTAAAAGTCTCTTTTGTGTTACATTGGATTTATTTAAAGGAATTAGAGACAAATCAGCTGTTTCCATGGTCGTCCTGTCTGTTTCCTGGAGGCTGAGTGTGATATGTGATGGTAACTGGATCGAATTCATGTTCCTGATCATTTGGTGGGTTCTGTGTTTGTTGCACTTTGTTCTCAGAAGTATGTCCAGCCCTGTCAGTGTGGTTCCGGTTGTCCTTGCAGACATGTTGCAGCATTGAAACAGTGTGAGGGACGTGTGTGGACAGTTTGAGTCAATGGTGCGTGTTGCTTGTTTTGTGGGACGTTTGATATGTTAAGAGGAAAAGAACTCAGTCCTGCTCTGAGTCTGCAGATTTATTAGATGAGAGAAAATGTCATTAGAAGTTGCTGTTGGAGAAGATCTTCAACCAAGTCCAGTAAGAATCTTCATAGACTTCTGAATTAATGGCCTAATGTCCAAATAAAGCTCGGTGTCCATCTGACTGATGACCCCTCAGATTGTTAACGGGCAGTTAAGGCTGCTGCTCTGCAGAACACTGAACAATGTGCTCAGACTTTCTCATCTGTTTAAGGGGACTTTGGCCCCGGGCTGTGTGGTTATCCATTTTCTTGTTGTGATGGCTTTCAGCCTGGTAATGCCACAATCTAGTTTCACCTTCTCAGGTAAACTCCACCCTGCCTCTCCAGTAGCAGCACACACCTGGAGACAGTTACCTCATTAAGAGCTGATGTTCAGGGAGCACTCAGGATCTCTCTTAATGCATTGTGTCACAGTGTGGTCAGGGAGCAGGTTAGGATTTTGGATGGTAGGCCTCGAGGATGATGCATAATTGTTTGAACTTTTCTGAACACTTTTTAAATTGTTTTTATTACAGGCATTTTAAGTCACCAAGACCCTGTAGACCCTGTAGACTGCATGGCCTGTTCTCCGAGAGTTCACCACAGAGACGGCCGTGGAGGTTGATACCCTGAGTTGCCTTAAACATCTGCTCCTTGAATGAGGTGGAGTCAGAGCTGGTGGATGATTCACTGCATTAGTTGAGGGTTGTATAGCCACTGCTGTTTTGTCTGCCTGATCAACTGCTGATTTTTGTGCCTGATTTTAAATGTGCATTCTTTTTATGAGACTCTGTTACAGGTGGAGGGGCCCTGTGAATGTTTTAGCTAGGTTCTGCTAAGGGTGGGGCAGTTTGCTTGTTGTTGGGCTGCCTGACTTCCCTCAGCCCTTCTCCCTCTTCTTCCAGTGTTCTGCCAGACTGACAGGGTGGTGGACTGTGGAAGCCCCTCTTCCTTCACTGCATGTCGTGGTGTGTGAATATGACAGCTGTGTGCGGACCTTTAACTGAGCCTTATTGTGTGGGGCTTGCTGTCTTTAGGTGGTGATGCACACCTGTGGGGGTGTCAGGGCATCCTGGTGGCAGTTTAGCTTTTGTAACAGTTTGCTTTTATCCTTCAGCATCTCTGCAGCATGGGTCTTTACATCTTATTGGTTTATTGTTTGAGCTTGTGTTAATAAAACTGCCCAAAACCTGATCTTTAAACTTTCGTGTTTCATAAATCACCTTTCCAGTTGAAACGCATGTCTCTGGTAAAGAAATGCTCTGTAAATAAATAAATCCCCTGGGTTAAAATGAGAGATTATATCATGGTACCTAAGCATGCTTATCTGCTTGAAGTGCTTCGCTAACCTTTCTTCTAAGGAGGACAGGAGTCCAAAAATGTTCCAATAGCACAGAATTAATTTATAAAAATGTATTATACATAATGTGAGCTCCTTCTCCTTGTGTGAAATGATGTTTTATAACGTGAAGACTCTTGGATCTAAACGCTCGACATGGGCCTACAACTGCTGTAGCTTTTTAAGTTAATCTACATCTGTCCACAGCAGAGGCTCTGACCACAACCTGGAGGAGGAACTATAGTATAAATGACTCTTGGTATAATATAACCTACACATTATTTACACTAGGTTTTAGTCTTCACTAACCCACTTTGCTTGTAAATCATTTCTGGGCATATGTGAGTGAAAGAGTTGCACTGCAGAGCCCTGCTTCACTGTACTATTGTACATACTAGCCTACTGTATATGATAGAAATGTGTATTACAAGACAGAAGTTGACATCATCCTTATTTACAAAAACAGAGCCACAATTACAAGGTGTTACCATAAATCATGATGTGAATATCTGAAAGTGCCAACAGGGCCCTTCTCTGGTGCTGAAGGAAGGAGTGGTGTTCTGCTTTGTCCTGACAGTCCAGCATTTATCTGAACACAGAGTGATGGTAGGTGATGGGGCCAGATACTATCATCAGTCCTCAAACCTGCACAGGCTCATATCACCTGTCTTGGGACTCAGTTTCACTTTTATTTTACTTTACATGGGTTCAAACAGTCCAGAGCTTTCCCTGGTGGCTCATCAAACAGAATTAAACCAGGAAAGGCAGTAAAAGTCTTGAAAGCCCAGAGCCAGAGGAGATGCTTTTTGACTCTCAGTAATGCTCACCAGGTTTCACACATAAGTCTGCCTACATAACTAATGACAACATGCTGCATTAAAAATATTTAATCTACTTAACTAACATAATAAGTACATTACACTGGGAAAAAATGCAAAGGACAATAAAAAATTATTCAACTTTATAGATTTGTTTTGAAGAGTTTTGTTCTGACTCATAACAGCAGATGGTGGAAGCTGAGAGTTTTTAGCAGCTCCATAGAAAGAGAAGCTGGAGGCAGGTGAAGTTCTGCACAGCCTTCAGACTCAGTGATCAGCTTCCTCTGGTCGCAGTGCAACCTTCTCTTTGATATAAACACAAGTCAAAAGGTCAGAATCAAAGACTGTTGGCGCCACAGAAGGACTCGTGCACAGAAGGGGGCAGAGCGCCCTCTGCTGGTGGAGCTCACACACAGCAAGAAAGCTTAAAAATGTCATATATGTTAAGAAACTAAAATATGAATTAAATATAATATAAACTTAAATAAACAGGCTAACTGCGATCCTAAGCTACATATAACAGTAGTTAAATTGTCTTAATCTGAAGTTACAGGTCACCAATGGTCTTACAAATATTTAATTCTCTCTAACAGCTTAACAGTTATTATTTTATTAGTTATTGTTTTTATTTCAGTTAACTAAAGTGTTTTTTTACACACAGTGCTACTTTATTTTCACTAAAAAACGTTCTTTTAGTTTAGTTTTAGTCTAAAATCACCTTTCTAACTGCATGGCACATGGGCTACTTTTATTTTGGAGGCTTTACCTGTTACTATCCCTTCCAAATAAGGAATAGACCACGTGACTTCCGTTTTTGGTTTAGAACGAGAAACGAAGTTCACAGACCGTCTTCATTATTTGTTCCAAAAGGAATAACGATAAAATGAATCACCAAAAACGAAAAACGGGTGGATTTAGTTGGTTTTTCGTTTTTTGATTCTGATACAAAAAACGGTTATTTGGTTTTTCGTTTTGAAACAAAAAACAAATAAACGGTATTTTGGTTTTGTATTACAAACGAATTACGGATTATCCACAGATACCCAGACCGTCCGTGTATCATCCGATCATTCAATTATTCCATTTAATCTAGCAAACCAAAAACGAAAAAACGAATCAATATTTCCTTTTTCTGTTTTTCTGTATGAACCAAATATGAAAATTGAAGTTTGTTTTTCCTGCTTTCAGCTCGAAATGGGAAATATAATAAACAAGGAAACCAAAACGAAATAATGGGTCGAATTTACGACGAAGGTACGTTTTGATAGTCTGTTTTTTTGGTATAATTAACAAAGGAAAAAGGCAGAAACGGGTCGTTTTTCCGTTTTTTCAATTTTGTGCCCAAAACGAAAAAACAACATTCAGCTTGATTTTTCGTTTTTTCGTTTTTTAACCAAAACCAAAAAACCAACATTCAGCACAATGTCTCGTTTTCCTTTCTTACTGACAAAACAAATTTATTACTCAATATTTTCCTTTCATTGGTGGGTGGGACTTCATCAGCCCCCTCCTTCTGATTGGACAGTGTTCTCCATCAGTTGTGTCTGTGCTTCAGGCTGCTCTTCAAAATTAAGGTTCTACCAAAGAATTTCCATCACTGCTGTGGTTCTCCCTCTTGGCCTTAAGACGATGCAAAGTCTCCACACAAATATACACTTTTTATACACAGTTTATTATCGAAAACTAATTAAATAATGCAATAAATCCGCCTTCAAGATTAAGAGATTAACAGTTTATGAGAGTTGGCGATTCAGCTGATCAGTTTGGAGCATGTAGTTTGTGGTGCTTTTAAGCCGTAATTAATAAAAAAAGGTGTTTCTGTTATTTAGCCTCACAGATTATGGCTTATTTTAGTAAATACTGTGGACAGTAAAGTGTTCATGATATTATAAAGATCGATCGCACACCAAAAGGATTTACAAAATGTGACCAGCAGGTGTCACCCTGCACCTCCCGCAGCTGTGATCACCTGGAGCCACTTGAGTTAATTCTGCTGTGTTTAAAGACTCATCTCACCTGATCTGGCCTAGTTAGGCTTAGTTTTATACTCAAGTCTGCTGACATTTGAACAAATTCCTGAGGAAGAGAAAGTAGATTTGCACCTTTGTAGCCATGGATTATTATTTATGTCTGAAGCTTCTATCATCCACTCTGTACGTGATGTGATTTTGAAAAATAGCCTTGATGGTTGACGCATCCAATAGGACTAAATAACCAGATCATATTTTATTAATAATTACTTGCCCAGATTTGATCGAATTTGCAAATAAAATAGCTGCTTTATGGAAACGCAATGAACATAAAGCCAAAAACAGAATTATTAAGAATTAAGTATCATCATGATGGAGAACCCAAATGCCAGCGCGTCACAGTTCAAGTCATCTGATGTAGCCTCAGCTTCAGAAACAGAACGTTACAGAACAACTCAGACGGTCTGACCAGACTCGGCACCAGGATGAAGTGATTGAGAGGGCAGTTAACAATGGCGAGGGGGCAAATCTTTATGGACATGTCCAGTAGAAGAAATGGTCTGTGCGCCGGGCACATGGTTAAAAAGGACTTAGTCTGTGAATTAGTCATGGGTGTGTAGGACATAACATGCGATACACCAAACAGTGTCATTTTCCTTTTAAAGCCAGCTGCGCTTGTACCTTTGCGCATTGCTAATAATGGCGCATGAATGGCGCATTATGAAAAACACCAGTTGAATGATTGAACTGCAGACTCACAGAAGAGAGGGGAGATGGACAGAAGTGTGGACGTGATCTAAAAACCATCTGTGATCATGAAGCCTGTGTTACTCTGCAGCTCTGCAGTTTATCAGTGAAGAGTCAGAACAGACAGACGCTGTCTCCTCTATGAACCGTCTGGAGTCTCACTGCGCTGCGTTAATAAACTATGAGAACCGGCCGACGGTCACATCTCTTCCTACACCGGTTTCTTTATTTTGTGTTTTATTGATGTTTGAGTCTTGTCTTTAACGATTTACTTTTATGATTGGAGAGGCTGCTGTCGGTCACGTGCAAAATAAAGTCGCAACAAACATCGTGATATTTGAGCAGCAAATAAGAAAAAAGCTTAAGTTGTAAACTTGAGATGACAGGACAGAGGAAACTCTCCAGAGGAACCAGAAATCATTTAGACGCTCTGACGGAGGACTGATCAGGAGGACGGCCTGGCTCTGCCAGCCCTTCACACAAAGCGATCCCAGTCCCGGCTGTTCGCATCTGTGACACCACGATGGTGGAACGAGCTACCACACGCCATCAGAGCAGGGGCGTCCCTCTCTAACTTCAAGAAGCTCTTGAAAACTCATCTCTTCCGAGAACACTTCCTCTTATAACACCTCTAACTAACTAACCTCTAACATGCACTTCCTGTGCCCTTCTTCTTCTATCCCTATAATTATCTTGTATTGATTGCACTTTTTGTTCTGATTGCACTTTCTGTTAACTCTTACTTCCTTCTCTAGGTATTTACCCATTGATTTGATATGTACTATGAGCTCTTACTAGGATTTATTGCTGCTCTTACTAGTATGTACTGTCAGTTGTTAGATCTGTATTTGATGCTCTGTTGATACTTGTAAGTTGTTCCTCAAATGTAAGTCGCTTTGGATAAAAGCGTCTGCCAAATGAGTAAATGTAAATGTAAATGTAAATGGACTGTGTGCGAGACCTTTTGTACGTGTAAAAGAACACAGAACATTATTAACTTTAGCTCCTGACCGATCCTGTCAGCTCTTCAGGAGATTTTAATAATCAATTAAGTTACGCTGCTGTGCCTCGTGCGTAAATGCGCACAGTGTCACAGTGATGCGCAACTAAAATAACAGAGAAATACTGTGCCATCGAGTTTAGACCTGTTTTTTTTGGGGGGTCAATGGTGGAATCGCTTTCTGCTGCCTCCATAGCAACGCGCCAACAGTGTGTCTGACCTCAGCTCATTTAAAGACCAACACTCACATGAGCTCACCGATGGGCGCGAGTGCATTTGCTATAACTTTGTCTCTTGGGGTGAAAATGCAGAATGAAACCAAGACGCATCACTGTCCTCACGTCCCCACCATCAGACAGGAAATACAACTGAGGGAGCAAAGCCCCTCCTGGCCCCTCGTGGCACCGGGCCCAGCTCTGACCCTGGGGACGACCGGAACTGTGGCGCACTGGCATTTGGGTTCTCCATCAGAATAACGTGCACTCTTTCTCACAGCGCATTCGTGATCGTCGCTCTCCACCACCTCGCTGTGTTTAGCTCTCTGTTGGCCCTATCTCGCACCTGCGCAAAGCGGCTCACAACGCAGCACAAGTGTCATTGCTTCCAACCGACGCAGTTGTCATTTTCACGCCAAGCGCGCACGTTTTTAAACAGCAAATTATGCACTTGCGCCCGCTGTGCGCCTATCGGAGTGTTGTTCTTAAAATAAGATGTGGTCACTCAGGCGACTGTACCACTGACCAAGTCAACGGCAAAGTATTTCACTGTTTGTTTGTTTTTTGGTATTTGGGGGCGCATTACTCCACTTTACGCGCGAGGCACGATTTACGCACGAGACACAGCAACATAACTAAATACTAAAATCTCTCTCAGGAATGTTAATTGATGTTCTGTGTTCTTCTCCACATCCTAAAGGTCTCACACACAGTCCAGTGAAACTAGAGTAAAGCGCATGGAAACGTTTTAAATGACTGACAGCAGCCTCTCTAATCACGACAGTAAATCATTAAAGAAAACACCCATTCGGCATAATAGCCTACTCAAAATAATAAAACCACTGCAGGGAGAGATGTGACCCCCCCCCAACCCCCCGACCGGTTCATCATAGTTTCTGATAATGTGGGGTAGTGAGGATCCAGATGTTTCTGGATAGATAGAAGAGTTAACAGACTCCAGTCTGCTTCGCTGATAAACCATCCGCTATTATGATAGCAATGCGCCAAGATGCAAGCGCACGCAAATCTGATTGGTTTGTTGCATGTTGCGCCCAAAACATGTCACGCGCTTAGATCGTTCAAACTGGGCACTGTGACTTCTTCCTCTTCATCTGCTGTGGCACAGCAGAGGAGACATTTGATCCCATCACATTTTACAGATGGTGGAACAGCTTCAATAACAGGAGTCCTGGGAACGTTTTGATCGGACCTGGTTCTAAATCAAGCAGATTATTTATCATCAACTCAGACTGACACATTTCAGTATACGGGTCTCTTACTTGTTCAACCAAGGTACAAGTTTAATCAACAGAAATGACAACGTCGGCTATCGGGCTTCATTTATTATAATGATAATATTATTTACAATTAAGAAGTGGTGTGTCTTGACGTTCTCGTTTGATCATTGACGTGGGGAAACCTCTGCCGCAGACAGCGGCCGTTTGAATTGGAAATTTAGGGAAACCAGAACTAAGCTTAATAATAAAATATAATATAATTATTTAGTCTTATTGGATTGCATCTGCCATCAAGGCTATTTTTTAAAATCACATCAGGTACCGGTATTGATGGACAGAGGCTAATTCTGCTAATCTGTGGCTACAAAGGTGCAAAACCCTTTTTTACTCAGAAATTTGTTCAAATGTCGGCAGGCTTGAGTTGACATAAAATAGACCAGATCAGGTGTGATGAGTCTTTAAACAGCAGCAGAATGAACTCAGTGAAGTTCTGTTTTTTCAAGTGGCTCCAGGTGATCACAGCTGAGGGAGGTGCAGGGCGACTCCTGCTGGTCATTTTCTGTAAATCCTTTTGGTGTGCGTACTGTTGGTTCGATGCCATCGATCTTTATAATATCATGAACGCTTTACTGTCCACAGCATTTATTAAAATGAGCCTTGATCTGTGAGGCTAAATAACAGAAACACCTTTGTTTATATTCATCACACAAACATGCTCCAAACTGATCATACAGCTGAATCGCCACCTCTTAAAAACTGTTAATCTCTTAACCATGAAGGCGGATTTATTACATTATGTAATTAGTTTTCACTAATAAACGGTCATCTAAGTGTATATTTTCTGTAGAAATTACATCATCTTAAGGCAAAGAGGGAGAGCCACAGCAGGAATGTAAATTCTTTGGTAGAACCTTATTTTGAAGAGCAGCCTGAAGCGCCGACACAACTGATGGAGAACACTGTCGACCAAGGTACGTTTTGATAGTCTGTTTTTTTGGTATAATTAACAAAGGAAAAAAACAGAAACGGGTCGTTTTCCCGTTTTTTCAATTTTGTGCAAGAAACGAAAAAAACAAAATTCAGTTTGATTTTTCGTTTTTTCGTTTTTTTAATCAAAACAAAAATAGGAAGTTTATTACTCAATATTTCCTTCCATTGGTGGGTGGGACTTCATCAGCCCCCTGCTTCTGATTGGACAGTGTTCTCCATCAGTTGTGTCGGCGCTTCAGGCTGCTCTTCAAAATTAAGGTTCTCCCAAATAATTTTCATTCCTGCTGAGGTTCTCCCTCTTTGCCTTAAGATGATGCAATGTCTACAGAAAATATACACTTAGATTACCGTTTATTAGTGAAAACTAATTACATAATGCAATAGATCCGCCTTCATGATTAAGAGATTAACAGTTTTTAAGAGGTGGCGATTCAGCTGTATGATCAGTTTGGAGCATGTTTGTGATGAATTAAACAAAGGTGTTTCTGTTATTTAGCCTCACAGATTAAGGCTCGTTTTAATAAATGCTGTGGACAGTAAAGCGTTCATGATATTATAAAGATCGATGACATCGAACCAACAGCACGCACACCAAATGGATTTACAGTAGCCTATATGACCAGCAGGAGTCGCCCTGCACCTCCCTCAGCTGTGATCACCTGGAGCCACTTGAGAAAACAGAACTTCATTGAGTTCATTCTGCAGTGTTTAAAGACTCATCACACCTGATCTGGTCTCGTTTTATGTCAACTCAAGCCTGCCGACATTTGAACACATTTCTGAGTAAAAAATGGGTTTTGCACCTTTGCAGCCACCTTTGTAGCCAGATTAGCAGAATTAACCTCTGTCCATCAATACGGTGCCTGATGTGATTTTAAAAAATAGCCTTGACGGCAGATGCAACCCAATAAGACCAAATAATTATATTATATTTTATTATTAAGCGTAGTTCTGGTTTAGTAAGAGACCAGTACACTGAAATGTGTCAGTCTGAGTTGATGATAAATGATCTGCGCCTTGATTTAGAACCAGGTCCGATCAAAACGTTCCCAGGAGTCCTGTTATTGAAGCTGTTCCACCATCTGTAAAATGTGATGGGATCAAAAATCTCCTCCGCTGTTCCACAGCAGGTGAAGAGGAAGAAGTCACAGTGCCCAGTCTGAACGATCACATGTCTTCCTGCAGTGGTTTAATTATTTTGTGTATTATTGCCGAATGGGTGTTTTCTTTAATGATTTACTGTCATGATTAGAGAGGCTGCTGTCAGTCATTTAAAACGTTTCCATGCGCTTTACTCCAGTTTCACTGGACTGTGTGTGAGACCTTTAGGATGTGGAGAAGAACACAGAACATCAATTAACATTCCTGAGAGAGATTTTAGTATTTAGTTATGTTGCTGTGCCTCGTGCGTAAATCGTGCCTCGCGCGTAAAGTGGAGTAATGCGCCCCAAAATACCAAAACAAACAAACAGTGAAATACTTTGCCGTTGACTTGGTCAGTGGTACAGTCGCCTGAGTGACCACATCTTATTTTAAGAACAACACTCCGATAGGCGCACAGCGGTCGCAAGTGCATAATTTGCTGTTTAAAACGTGCGCGCTTGGCGTGAAAATGACAACTGCGTCGGTTGGAAGCAATGACACTTGTGCTGCGCTGTGAGCCGCTTTGCGCAGGTGCGAGATAGGGCCAACAGAGAGCTAAACACAGCGAGTTGGGGTGGTGGAGAGCGACGATCACGAATGCGCTGTGAGAAAGAGTGCGCGTTATTCTGATGGAGAACCCAAATGCCAGTGCGCCACAGTTCCGGTCGTCCCCAGGGTCAGAGCTGGGCCCGGTGCCACGAGGGGCCAGGAGGGGCTTTGCTCCCTCAGTTGTATTTTCTGTCTGATGGTGGGGACATTAGGACAGTGATGTGTCTTGGTTTCATTCTGCATTTGCACCCCAAGAGACTAAGTTATAGCAAATGCACTCGCGCTCATCTGTGAGCTGATGTGAGTGTTGGTCTGTAAATGAGCTGAGGTCAGCCACACTGGCGCGTTGCTATGGAGGCAGCAGAAAGCGATTCCAGCATTGGACCCCCCCCCCCCCCAAAAGAAAAAACAGGTCTAAACTCGATGGCACGGTATTTCTCTGTTATCTTAGTTGCGCATCACTGTGACACTGTGCGCATTTACGTACGAGGCACAGCAGCGTAACTTAATTGATTATTAAAATCTCCTGAAGCGCTGACAGGATCGGTCAGGAGCTAAAGTTAATATTGTTCTGCGTTCTTTTACACGTACAAAAGGTCTCACACACAGTCCAGGTTCATCCAGTGAAACTGTTTGGAGTAAAGCAGCCGTCCTCCTGATCTGTCCTCCTACAGAGCGTCTAAATCATTTCTGTTTCCTCTGGAGAGTTTCCTCTGTCCTGTCATGCCAAGTTTACATCTTAAACTTTTTTTCTTTTTTGCTGCTCAAATAAAACGATGTTTGATGCGACTTTATTGCGCACGTGACCGACAGCAGCCTCTCTAATCATGAAAGTAAATCGTTAAAGACAACCCTCAAACATCAATAAAATACAAAATAAAGAAACCGGTGCAGGGCAGAGATGTGACCGTCGGCCGGTTATCATAGTTTATATTAACGCAGCGCAGTGAGACTCCAGACGGTTCATAGAGGAGACAGCGTCTGTCTGCTAACAGACTGCTGTTCTGACTCTTCACTCATAAACTGCAGAGCAACACAGGCTTCATGATCACAGATGGTTTTTAGATCACGTCCACACTTCTGTCCATCTCCCCTCTCTGCTGTGAGTCTGCAGTTCAGTTAACTGGTGTTTTTCATAATGCGCCAATTATGCGCCATTATTAGTCCTTTTATTAAGTCCTTTTTAACCATGTGCCCGGCGCACAGACCATTTTTTCTACTGGACATATGGACATATGAACATGTATAAAGATTTGCCCCCTCGCCATTTTTAACTGCCCTCTCAGTCACTTCAACCTGGCGCCGAGTCTGGTCAGACCGTCTGAGTTGTTCTGTAACGTTCTGTTTCTGAAGCTGAGGCTACATCAGATGACTTGAACTGTGACGCGCTGGCATTTGGGTTCTCCATCATGATAATACTTAATTCTTAATAATTCTGTTTTTGGCTTTATGTTCATTGCGTTTCCATAAAGCAGCTGTTTTATTTGCAAATTCGATCAAATCTGGGCAAGTAATTATTAATAAAATATGATCTGGTTATTTAGTCCTATTGGATGCGTCAACCATCAAGGCTATTTTTCAAAACCACATCAGGTACAGAGTGGATGATAGAAGATTCAGACATAATTGTACTAAATAATAATCCATGGCTACAAAGGTGCAAATCCTCTTTCTCTTCCTCAGGAATTTGTTCAAATGTCGGCAGACTTGAGTATAAAACTAAGCCTAACTAGGCCAGATCAGGTGTGATGAGTCTTTAAACACTGCAGAATGAACTCAAGTGGCTCCAGGTGATCACAGCTGAGGGAGGTGCAGGGTGACACCTGCTGGTCACATTTTGTAAATCCTTTTGGTGTGCGATCGATCTTTATAATATCATGAACACTTTACTGTCCACAGTATTTACTAAAATAAGCCTTAATCTGTGAGGCTAAATAACAGAAACACCTTTTATTAATTACGGCTTAAAAGCACCACAAACTACATGCTCCAAACTGATCAGCTGAATCGCCAACTCTCATAAACTGTTAATCTCTTAATCATGAAGGCGGATTTATTGCATTATTTAATTAGTTTTCGATAATAAACTGTGTATAAAAAGTGTATATTTTGTGGAGACTTTGCATCGTCTTAAGGCCAAGAGGGAGAACCACAGCAGTGATGGAAATTCTTTGGTAGAACCTTAATTTTGAAGAGCAGCCTGAAGCACAGACACAACTGATGGAGAACACTGACCAATCAGAAGGAGGGGGCTGATGAAGTCCCACCCACCAATGAAAGGAAATATTGAGTAATAAATTTGTTTTGTCAGTAAGAAAGGAAAACGAGACATTGTGCTGAATGTTGGTTTTTTGGTTTTGGTTAAAAATCGAAAAAACGAAAAATCAAGCTGAATGTTGTTTTTTCGTTTTGGGCACAAAATTTAAAAAACGGAAAAACGACCCGTTTCTGCCTTTTTCCTTTGTTAATTATACCAAAAAAACAGACTATCAAAACGTACCTTGGTCACGGGTCCGTGTATCATCCGATCATTCAATTATTCCATTTAATCTGGCAAACCAATAAACGAAAAAACGAATCAATATTTCCTTTTTCTGTTTTTCTGTATGAACCAAATATGAAAATTGACGTTTGTTTTTCCTGCTTTCAGCTCGAAATGGGAAATATAATAAACAAGGAAACCAAAACGAAATAATGGGTCGAATTTTCCTTTTCTTTATTTTTCTTTATTTGTTTTCTTATTGCCCACGGTGCCGTCAAGTCTGTTTTTTGCGCATGCGCAGTGGATAACCAACCCACTTGGAACAAGCTTAGGAAGCAGTGTCCCGTAGCAGTATAGAGCCAACGGTATGGCTGCATCCTGGAGTAAAGCGCTACAAAAGTAACACATTTACAGTAATGTATTACTTTTGTTGTAACACTAGTTATATAACGCATTACTAAAAAATAAATCGGCAGTATTTTACCCTTTACAATCTCAGTAACGCACATTACAACTCATTTTAACCAGAAATTAAGTGATATTTTTATAATTCACCAACACCAAGAAACATTTCGACACCGGAAGAACAAATCCATGAGTAAATAAGTAACGTTATTTCCTGTTGCTGGATTCCGGTGGTCGAGATTGTAGGCAGGGTGCAAACTGGGAGCTCGGCCCCTCTTAACAAGACGGCAAGATAGGCTTTGTGTTTTAACCAATTTCATGGTCAGAGAGGCTGCTGTCGGTTCATCCTGACTGATCCTGTCGGAGTGTCGGGAAATTCATGTGATTAATGACGTTATGCTTCTATACCTCGTGCGTAAATGCGCACAGCGTAGTGGGAACACAGATTCATCCTATTTCACCCCTTACAAGAAAAGTTTACCTTACAATTCATTGCAACAAACTGAACTTGCCCGTGAATCCGACTCTTTCTCTTTCTGCTGCTTCTTCTCTTGATTAACAGCTTTATTCAAACGCATGATTGACGTTGCTGTCGGACTATTCAGTTCAAAAACACCAAAGTAGCCTGCGAGGTATAGTGAACCGATGAGAGCTTTTATTTTGAAACTTAGAAACTATGTACGTTCTCTGACATTAGCAGAATAATATTTGGATATATAACAGGCTATTATGAGAATGAGATCGTAATCTTATCAGAATGAAATTCTAATTATTTTAATATTAATCATTTTAAATACCTGCCCCTCCGCTGTGCATTACCCTGTGTTATTGTTCTGCTGATGGTTCTCCCCCCTATGTTCTGACACGGACACTGGGACTGGACTGGTACCTAACTCGGACACATATACGAGCGGAGGTGGAAAACCGAGACACTTGTAAACAGACATAGCCTAAATCTCACAAGCCCACACACATCTACATAAATGTTAACTTTAGCACCTCTGATAAAGTGCAGCTCACAGTGGCTTCAGAGAGAATGAAGCATTCTGGAGCAGAGAGACGGTCAAACAGAGCAGAGTGTCTCTGATGAGGACAGAGACACAGAGGACAGGTGTCTGTGTGGCGGTCAGGCTTCTCATTTGGCAGAAGCTTTTATCCAAAGCAGGTGTGTCATGTTATTGCTGCTCTCGATACTTTGCGGCGGACTGTTAACTGTTTGTGCTGCAGATACACAGATGTGACACTGAGCGACAACATTTATATCTAAATGTTCTGATTACAGTTTTGTGAGGGACAATTCAACAAGTACGAGCCCTGAAGCTGTGAGCAGTGCGCTCTCTCTCTCTCTCTCTCTCTCTCGGCATGCTGAGTCGGCCTAACGCTGGGGGGTAACATGGTGTTGAATTACATTTGGGGCTGTTGTCAGAACAATAATGATCTCAGCATTAAGAAGTTTTTTTTTCAGATAATCTGCATTTATCTTATTGACAAATATTTTATTAAGTATTTTATTCATTCGCATGATTGCCGTTACAGTTCAGTTCAAAAACACTAAAGTTGCCTACGAGGAAGATCGAACCAGACGCGAGCTTTTTTTGCAACATAGAAGCTCGCGGATGGCACCAGGTAGGAGGGCAAGAGACGAGAGGGTCCAAGCTGCAGCCATACAGTCTTTCTACTGAGGGACACAGCTGCGTAGGCTTGTTCCACGCTTTATCCACAGATTATCCACTGCGCATGTGCAAACCAGAAATGGGAAATGAGAAATCAAATAAAGAAAAATAAAGAAAAGGTAAATTCGACCCATTATTTCGTTTTGGTTTTCTTGTTTATTATATTTCCCATTTCGAGCTGAAAGCAGGAAAAACAGACGTCAATTTTCATATTTGGTTCATACAGAAAAACAGAAAAACGAAATATTGATTCGTTTTTTCGTTTTTGGTTTGCCAGATTAAATGGAATAATTGAATGATCGGATGATACACGGACCGTCACGGACCATACAGCATTGCCAGGATTGTAATTTTTCTGTTAAACTGAATTTCTGGATTGTGAAGTCTCAGCTTCACAGTCCATCTTTATGTTGCAAAGCAGACCAATTAAAATCTCAAAGTAAAACCTGAAGGAAAGAATAGTAGGCAAACTGTAGCTTAGGAATCAGAAACTTAGAGTCTAAGAAAGATTTTATTGATAAACATGCACAAATATGGTAATGCTGCGATCAAGTTTGTAATGGTACAAAGATATCTAGATCAAACTTAATTGAAGTAATAAAAGGTCATAAGGTCATACGATCAGTAGACCAACATATAAACCAGTGATAGCACTGTTGCAGCACTTTGGGAATTTGTTGAACAAATTTCTTATAAATCCAAAACTACTTATTTCAGTCAAAGTGGGCTAACCAGTGTCATCTTGATGGATTAATGCATATTTTAAATTTTCCAGCACTACTACTCCCACAAACATCACAAAATATTTTCAGTTTGTCAGTGTGCATGTTGTGTGTGTAAACAGCATTAAAGCACTACAATTCTGCTGCTGTTGGTTTGTTTTTCCAGTTAGTCCTTATAGTAAAATATATTAACAGCAATTGAAAGGATTGCTTTGAAATGTACACATTCATAGATCCCAAAGAAACAACCCAAACTGTCTTTGGTGGTCCCTGGTGATCGTCTGGTCTGATTTTTCATTTACTTTGAGTCATGACAAAAATACCTGATAATTTTAAAAAAAACTTTATGTTTGTGCTAATTACCAAATTGTTAAACAACAGCAAAGTCCCCACATACTCTATATGCATATCGTACAGGTCACATGTTTATATTCGTGAAAATGAAATGAGACAGGCCCACTGACTCCTCTGAGGTGAGAGCCAATTAGAGCTGATCAGCAACAGCTGTGTCACCAGCATGATGGGCTTTTTAAACCTCACATGTGGCCCCGGTAGCATTTCCTCTTGGTGACTGAAGCAATGGGAGCTGTTCAGGTCTTGGTGATTTGCGTGCTGACTGTTTGGCTCGTCAAAGGTTTTTATATTCCTTGAGTTTTGAAGCATGTGTGAAAGAAATTGTTAGTTGTTGTACAGTTAATGTAAAATTAAACTGGATAAAATGTTGCTTATGCCTTGCCGTAACTTTTGCAATGTTATTTAGCTGTAACAAGCCAGTGATCTGTTGTGCTTTAAAACAGCATAATTAACAGTGAGTTCACTGTCCAAAGGCTCCCGCTTGCCAGTTGGTGGCCCAAATGAAAGACATGATGATGGGCTGCAGAGGAGAATAAGAGGTCTGATGACCAGCGAGGCCAAGACGACGACAACCACGGCGATGCCGACGACCAGCGAGGCAAAGACGACGACGACCACGGCGATGCCGACGGCCAGCGAGGCAAAGACGACGACGACCACGGCGATGCCGACGACCAGCGAGGCCAAGACGACGACGACCACGGCGATGCCGACGACCAGCGAGGCCAAGACGACGACGACCACGGCGATGCCGACGACCAGCGAGGCCAAGACGACGACGACCACGGCGATGCCGACGACCAGCGAGGCCAAGACGACGACGACCACGGCGATGCCGACGACCAGCGAGGCCAAGACGACGACGACCAGCGAGGCCAAGACGACGACGACCAGCGAGGCCAAGACGACGACGACCACGGCGATGCCGACGACCAGCGAGGCCAAGACGACGACGACCACGGCGATGACAACGACCAGCGAGGCCACGACGACGACCACGGCGATGCCGACGACCAGCGAGCGCCAAGACGATGACCGTAGGGTTTCACTAAATGTGCTCACCTGCTGTAGTACAAAGCAATTGGTGTCAGAATTAAGCCCTGAAAATATCTCAAATGTCCTTACTACTTATTCTCCTCTGCAGCTGATGATGTCTGAGGCCCGGCAAGACCCCAAGTAGCCAGCTGACGTGACCCACACAGCCCGAAAGGGCACCTGATGGCGTTTCATGTGGTTAAATCAACAAGCAATTGAAGTATGGCACTAGACTTGCATCCAAGGTGGTTTTGCTTTTTGTCTCCATTTTAAATAAAACTCTGAACTTGATTTTGGTTCCTTATTATTTTCAGAGTTTTAATGAAAAGGCTCAATGATAATAGCCTATGTTTTTAACAAATCCCTCTATTGGCTGTTACTTAAACCAGAAGAGCTTTCTGAGTTTAGCCAGTTTCATCAATTCAGCTCAAAGGGTTGCTGCAGCCAGGATAACCACAAAGATGTCTCTTCAAAAGAAGGCCAATATGGCAGGTGCCGGTTAAATCCTTGTCTGATTAGCTAGTTTTGATCAGTTTGTATTTTAGAAGCTAAATGTTGACTTGCGTTTCTGCTGGCGAGTTTCCTGTCTGGCCTGTTGCTGCTTTATTTCCATGTTGCTTGCTGTGACATTACAATATTTAGTTTCTGACAGCAGCCTCATTAAAACACATCAAGGGAGACTGAGACAGATGCTGAAGAAATGACCTACAGCAGCCAGTAGACATGACTGTGCGGTCGTGGGTCTTTACCAGATGAATGATTAGTTCACGTGGGTGATTGATGCCCAGTCCACATGCAGATTCCAAATGTCAACACTGATCCACAAATAATTGAGACCTGAGAAGAGCAAGAAGCTGCTAATGTCAAATCATTGTCATATAGTAGCCTAATGGTGCCCATTATGTACATGCGTGGGTGTCACACTGGGAACGTGTCCCCACCACTTTTAAAAATGGCTGATTGCTGTCCCAATCATGTTTTGAAAGCTATTGTTAAATGTTGGAGGACAACCAGAACCCCCTGCTCATTTATTTCAACATTTACCATTTCCTTAAAACAGTGTTAAATCTTCTTGTTCCCGTGCATCGTCACATCTTGTGATCCAAGTGTATCATCACACCCCTAATCTGAACCTTTATGTCCCCACCACTTCTCAACACAAAGTGACGTCCTTGTGTACGTCATTCCAAAAGTATAGTCCTGTGACAACAGGTGCATCTGGGGCTGTAGGCCACATGTGAGATCACTTTTGCTGTTATTATATAAATAGATAAAAAATGCGAAAAAGGCACCCTCAAGCTGAAGGCTGAAATAATCTCCTGTTTAAAAGCAAAAGGCGCACACCCAAAAACAAACAGTAAAAAAGTACTCCTTTTGACCAACTATGGTTGAAAACTACAAGGAGATACCAGGAACAATTTTAAATTGGCTTTTCTTTGCTTGTTGAGTGGTTGATTTTTGGGTTACGCTCAATTCTTCCCAATTTACACAGTCACTTTTTTAAACTTTTTTATTTAGGACCAGAACAGCATGGTCCATTATAAGGGAACATGATGTGAAGTTAACGGTGTAACAATCTGGGAACTAAAAAATTGCCAAATTTCTAATTATGAGGCAAGTAAGTAAACTTGATTTGATTTTAAGACATCAGCAATCGAACCAGATATATTTTTTCTGAGGAGCTGGTAGAGACCAACACAGAGCTGAAACTGGACTTCAGTTCTTTGGGAAGCCAGAGATATGGGTCCTGCTGTTGTCCATCCCTATTCTCTATATGCTCCTCCTGTTACATTTTCACTAAAATATTGTATGAATAGCACACAGCTATCTGTGCTAGCCTCAACAGCTGTGTATTCAGCCATATTTGTTTATTACTAATAACATTTACACTGATGTACAGTCAATGTGCTTCATTCAGTGGTTTCTATAGATGTTTGTTGAAAACTGAATTTACATTTTGATCAGTAAAGTGTATTTACACTGGAATTCAAATGAACTTTGAGCAAATGAACAATTAAGAAGTTTTGCAGTCGTATTTCAAGCTGGTCAGAAAAATGTACAATTGGTCATTTTAACCATTGGACAAATGGCCGACATCCTGCTACATCCTCTATTAAGGAACCATATGGAGTGACGTTTTCAAAACAAACTGCAAATATAGATTATCTTGTGGTGTTAATTAACTAATGTATTTTCAGGGGCTTTCCTTACTGCTTCTTTTGGCCTTTTAAACTGTGAAACAGTAGACTGTTGGGAAGACACTTAGACTAACTTAACTAAAACATGTTTATAAAAGTACAAGTCCAATCATTTCAGCGCAGAGTTATAACATTTATTAAGTTGTCAGGTTATTTATCGTACATGCATAATACAGGTTCAGTTATGTTTAAATGTCCTTTCAGGGTGTTATACTGTATGCAATAATAAGGTGTAGCGCATGCATGCATTCTCCACTGGACTGCAAATAAAATATAATTAACATAATGTAAGAGGTTCTGTGGGTCGTTGGAATGACAGGAAAAAAGAAAAATCAGGACACTTATACATCCTGTTTTTTTTTCAACATGCCATAACAGAGTCGCTGATTAAAACATAAACCTCCAAGGACAGCTAGATAAATGTGTCCATGGAGTAACAAGGGGTGACTGTTTCGGGAATGTTGTAAGTTTTAGGAAGAGTAAAAAGGTCAACTGTTCTTTATTTATTAGTATGTACTAGTATGCTCTTTCTGTACTCGTGAATGTGATGCGGGACCTCTGGTAAATATATTCACCAGTTACTGTTATAGTTATAGATAATAAGATGAGTATGGCCATAAAATTGAAGTCAATCAACTGCATCTTCAGAGGTTTCTGTGCATCACACTATGGTGGGATGACTTTCAGTAAGAATTTTCAGAGATTTTATTTTAATCCCATGCAAACTTGTATTTGACATCTTTCATTTTGTCTTTGTAAACAGCATCAAAGTGCTGTGCTTCTTCCTCTGTTAGTTGGTTTTTCCAGTCCCCGGCAATTCCTGAAACACAGCACGAAAAAAGAGGAATCAGATTACATTTGAAGGAAAGCTGTCTCAATTTTAAATGATGACTTTGCTCACTAGAAATATAGTAATGTGTTACACTGTACAGTGTGTGTACAGTAATCTTCTATAAGCAGTCATTCCCAGTAAATGTTGTTTGGCTCTATAGATCGCATTCAGTAACACTGGAATTTTACATGTACTGTATTATTGTTGTAAACTGACCTCTTCTGAGAAATTCTGACTTTTTCTGGTCCATAAATTCACAAGGAACTGCGGAGTAGTTTGACATTTTGTTCTGCTTCATGTTCTTGAACAAACACCTGTCTGCTATCTTCTCTATCACCTCAGTGTCCAGTGGTTTCTCCAAGAACTGAGCGATTCTGGCCACAGAGTCCTTCAGGTCCTGCACAAGAGAGAAACGCAGGCCATCTCATACATGCAGTGATTCTCACAGTGTGACTGTGTAATCTTGTCAGGTCAGAATTGTTTGGAAACAGCGATTTTAGTGCGTCTGACCTTTATCATCTCTTCATAGGAGATGTACAGTATGCGCTCTTTATCTTCAGCATTCAGCCAACTCTTCACATGATCAAACCATGAGCCAAAAATAACTAGATGCAAAACACAGTCACAAGAATTCCTTTATCATCCATTATAACTTTACATGTAATGTAAATAATTATAAAAGGTTATGTGTATTGTATTAGGAATAAATACTGTTTACTGCATAGGTATAAACACGAGGACAACCTTTTCCATCAAGGAACTTGTGCAGGAACTCGCTCTGTGGGCCGGGCTTTACCAGGAAAGATGTTATCCCATAATAGTGAAAGGAAGATGTAAACACGTCTTTGGGGTTCCTCATGACATAGATGACCTGCAGTGATGACATGACACCCGTTAATCATTCAACCCTTTTCGGTCTTCAGAACTTTCTGTGTGTTTGAAGACATTTCAATCAGCTAATATGTAAAATCCTTTAAACTATATGGCAGATTTACCTTTGGCTTGACTTCAAAGAAGGATGGTGGCATCATGTCGTAGTGGAAGTGTGTCGTAAACATGCGTGGTGAGGGTCTCGCTTCAAGGTTGAGGATGCAGGCCCGGTTCTCCTCCAGCCAGGGAACGCGGTCCCAGTTGTGAAGCGTCTCAACAGAAGCTGGATCTCCTCCACTCATGATCAGAGGGACAATCTCCTGCAGCCAGGTCGTACCTAAACCAAGGACATAAGAGGTTCTCTTAAATGTATAGTTACACTAATGACTAATGCACACTGTTTCTATTTATTGTTTGATTTGGCTCTTATTTTGGCCCTCCAAAGCCAGAGCTACTAAGGTGCCAATAATCACTACGGAATGCCACTAATTAATTGAACACTTCAGCTGCTACATGCTGGATCCAGGGTGCTGTCTGGTTCTTAAAGGAAGTATGTACGGTTTATATCAGGATATGATCCCCTGCTGTGATGGACATATTTAGGGATAGCAGGCCGAAAACCACAGCACTTCCATAAGTCAGCGATAAGAATGTGCCAAGTGTGAGCTGTCTTTTTTATTGAACACAGGGGGGAAAGTATAACAGTAACATTATTAACTGTGATGAAGCGTTTTTCGTGCTATAACAGAGGTTTAGGACAAAATAAAACCAACCTAACTTATGTGATACTTTTTTAAAATCTTTTTTCCCCAGTTACAGTGAAAAATAGGTTGTTGGGACAAAAAACAAACAAAGTAGGTTACTCTAAACAGCATGCATAAAGGGTACAACAGGGCATGTGTTCAAATTACGCAATTGAATTCCTCAGATAAATTTTTTTTAAAAAAAAAATTTAGGAACGCCTACTAAATTTAAGGGGGAAAACACCACGCACGTCCATCGCTGCATTGGACCGGGATGGTGTCTCACACATTCTTTAACGACAAGAATGCTCGTGAGACCCCTGACCCCCTCCCTATTCAAGATGTTTTGTTATGTTCAATACTGGTGCGCACATAGAACAAGCAGCGTAAGAGCGTCAATTTACCTGACTTGGGATACGTCGCGATGAGGGTATCATCTGGGCGAAAAGTGAACTCCTCGTAGTATTTCAGGCTCTGTGGAGGGTGCAGACTTGAAGGCACATAGACCCCCTTGTACAGCGTGTACAACTCTGCCTCAGTCATATTTGACAGCAATGAGCAAGCTCGAACTTACTACTGAGCTGTTTGACTTCACTTTCTGATTAGAGCCTCTGCCCTCTTCCGGTCCCCTCCCCTCTCTGTCTCTTGCCCTAGAGGCACAGATTTTAGTATGGAATGCCTACGGAAGCGTCTTGCTGCCATGGCAGAAAGAAAAAAACGGATCAGTATCATGTTATAACATGATATTTTTCACGTTATAACATGATATTTTCATGTTATAACATGATATTTTTCACGTTATAACATGATATTTTCATGTTATAACATGATAATTTTCACGTTATAACATGAAATTTTTCACGTTATTACATGAAATTTTTCACGTTATAACATGATATTTTCATGTTATAACATGATATTTTTCACGTTATAACATGATAACTGTGTCTGCATTGTTATAATATGAAACTCATGTTTGAATGAGGAAAGGTGTGCGCAGAACGGTCAAATAAAGGAATATGGCTCATTTCCAGGATTTGATTAAGTTCTATTTCATGCTTGGATTGACACATGGCAAGATTTTGCAACTGCAACTGTAACTGAGCACTGTGGATAATATTGCAATAAGCATGTGCACTGTCAGAAGGATTTTGAAATGCATGGGGCTATACAGAAGGAAGAATGAGTCTGACCCTCTGGCAGTAGCATCATTTCTCATTGATGAGCTTTCAATCCTCTGATTGTAATTAATGGACACAGAAATACAACATTTACTTATGACATTTTCTGTTCCCAAATCTGTATGAATTCTGGCAGCTGTCCCCATCCTCTTCTCAACTTCTGCTATGAAATAGCCAGGGATGATTTTGGGATTGCTGTTTGTTGAGTATGCATGAAGCCATACCATGAGTCTTGAAAATCCATCAATCGCTCGATTTATACAAATACCAAAAGGCTTTAGTTTGTCGTATGGGTCAAAATGCCACATAAAATTAGGCCCAGGGTTAACGTATAGGCGTCGCATCAGGCGATTTCTCCATCTCTGCTCAACACCACAGAGGTCTAGAAACTTTAACAAATGCCTCACTGTACTTTGGATCACATCATACACAACTTGGATGCCAGCAGAGATGGTGTAGCTTGTATCCGTGGAACCTTCCGTTTCCCTCCAGCTGATCAATGTGAAATGATGCTACTGCCAGAGGGTCGGACTCATTCTTCCTTCTGTATAGCCCCATGCATTTCAAAATCCTTCTGACAGTGCACATGCTTATTGCAATATTATCCACAGTGCTCAGTGACTGCAAAATCTTGCCATGTCTCAATCCAAGCACTTAATCAAATCCTGGAAATGAGCCATATTCCTTTATTTGTCTGTTCTGCGCACACCTTTCCTCATTCAAACATGAGTTTCATATTAACAATGCAGACAGAGTTATCACGTTATAACAACATAAGTTATTATGTTATAACGTGAAAAATATCATGTTATAACATGAAAATATCATGTTATAACATGAAAATATCATGTTATAACGTGAAAATATCATGTAATAACGTGAAAAATGTCATGTTATAACGTGAAAATATCATGTTATAAAGTGAAAAATATGTTATAACGTGAAATTATCATGTTATAACGTGAAAAATATCATGTTATAACGTGAAAATATCATGTTATAACATGAAAATATCATGTAATAACGTGAAAAATATCATGTTATAACGTGAAAATATCATGTTATAACGTGAAAATATCATGTTATAACGTGAAAAATATCATGTTATAACATGATACTGATCATTTTTTTTCTTTCTGCCATGGCAGCAAGACGCTTCCGTAGGATCGGGCGTGTAGATCCCCGTGCATGGATACTTTTGTCATTCAGTCGTGCAAGAAGCCAGTTGCAATGTGGTCGTCTAATTCCTAATTTATTCCTCATTTGTCTGCTGATACTGAATGCCACCGTTCTATGCCTTCAAACTAACTCATTTCAGTTTACATTCTAGTGGAGATCAGAACACAGATGCAGAATACTGCGAGATGGTGTGGAGGAGGTTGATTTTAACTCTAGAGTTTAAAGGGAAACAAAACAGGAAAACCTGTCTTACATGTTCAGTGACAACAGGTCCAAACATTTCCCCCTTGTTAAATGTCTTTCGTCATCAGTAAGATCAAGCAATTTTTGATGTACACTCTACCGCTGAAAGTAAAATGGAACTCACATTTTCGACTAAAGACTTTATCTGGGAGAAAATTAATAAAACGGGCACGCACGTTTTACATTGACCAAAATGTTTTACTCATAAGGTAGCGCTAACACAACGAGGTCAGAACACATAGACAGTTCAGGAAAAAAATGATCAAATAATGTCACTGTGTTCGTATTTGCAGGCTGAATGTTAAATAAAAAGAACAGTCTCCCAGGGGCAAGGTCATAACAGAATTCATAGTTTTATTCATAGAAAACCAAATAAATAGGTCCGCATGCATACGGCATTCAATGGACGTTTAAGCAGCAAAACCTTTAGTCATATTTGTCCTACATTATTTGACAGGACAGAGAAAACTCTCTCTTTATACGACTATGTGTGAGGCCTTTTGGATGTGTAGAAGAACACAGAATAACTATGTCTATGGTGTCACCAGTACCTTTCTGATTAAATTTAACAAAGCATGTGGATCTCTGACTGACACTCCAGTCCGGTAGGTGGCGGTAATGCTTCTAAATGCTGGTTGCCAACCGCCAATCAAATCAGAAGAAGAAGAAGAAGAAGAAGGATCTCTGACTGACAGTTAGCCAACTCCGACTATCAAGCATGTCAATGAATATAACTTTGTTGAAGTTATCTTAACTTGCTGAGTGACTATTTGGAATTCAACCTAAGAACAATCAGGGCTGGGTGTGAGCATGCTCAGTAGAAACCACCAACGTTCAGTCCCCTGCACAGGACCGCAGTGGTGCCGGTGTGACACCAAAATCTGTGACCTATCAGATTCTGTGACCCAAATGGGAAGTTAACATAGGAAGTTAATCGCCTGAGGCTTTGTTGACGATATGAAGCAGCTGCGGGTTGGTTGGGTTTAGGTTCCAAAAGTGCGTGGTTGGGTTTAGGTAGTAAAAGTACTTGGTTGGGTTTAGGTACCAAAAGTGCGTGGTTGGGTTTAGGTAGTAAAAGTACTTGGTTGGGTTTAGGTACCAAAAGTGCGTGGTTGGGTTTAGGTAGTAAAAGTACTTGGTTGGGTTTAGGTACTAAAACTACGTGGTTATGGTTAGGAAAACATCGTCGTTTGGGTTTTGGTCACAGAATTTGATAGGTCACAGATTTTGGTGTTACACCTGTGTAACAGAAACAAACACCAAATGCTCACATTTTGGTGTTACAACTTAAAGTGGAAATGCTTACATTTTAAATGTAGCTATAGCAATTTTTAGTTTTCAACCTAGTTGACACAGAGGATGTATTTTGGTCGAAGGTTGGGTATCAACAACGAAGAAATTTCCGAGTTACAAATTAATGTATTAATGAATTTTGCTGCATCTAGTGTGTAGAGAAAATACAAACAAGGCAATTTGTAAGCTAGGCTACACACAGTTTGCACCCACATTGGTCGGACAGTTAGGAGTAACATAAGTTACTTTACTACTAGTTTCTGTTTAATCTTTTGCAAAGCCAAAACGTGGAGAATACATGATGACAGTTGGCAAATGGCCGTCAAAATGGTAACTTAAGTTAACCTTAACATTAATTAGAATTTTTAACACGTCTTCATCAAAGAGGGGACTGCAGTGCCACGCCACCCCTTAGCTTGCTTTTGCTCTCCTTCCCAACTGTCACTAAAATTGGTGTCTGTTGCAGGGTGTTACAGGGACACCTTAAATATAAAACATAGATCAGTTTAGTTTAGGTTTATTTCTTTGTCATGTTTCATCCTACAGTCAAACACATTGTTGCATGTTTAAATGAAAGGTGCTAAATAGTTGAGATGAATTCACTTCTCTAAACTTGTGTAAAATAGATGAAAGAAACATTCTGGTCTATTTATATATGAAACATAAATTAATGAATTATTCTTTCTTCTTTCCTGTACAAATTATCATCTCACAGGTTCAGATTCATCTTGTGACTCTTGCAAAAGTCTTGAAGATCAAATAATGTAAATAAAATGCTGCTAATGCACTGATTTATCAGTGTGTATATATATATATATATATATATATATATATATATATATATATATATATATATATATATATATATATATATATATATATATATATATAAGGATATTTTGCATAAGGTGCTGCATGTAGAATGTGGTGCTTCACCAGAAGGATACCATTCATTCAGAGATTGCTCTCTCATTTTAAAGAGAATGTTCTTTTGAATGTGGAAGAATTTAGGATCACTCTTGGGCTATATATAGATGATTTTGAGGTTGCTAATCCACTGGGAACATCCAAGAAAAAACACAAACTATGTGCAGTATATTAGGTACTTGCTAATCTTGACTCCAAATATCGGTCAGCTCTTCACGCTATACAACTTGCACTTTTATGTAAGGTCAAGACTGTGAAAGAACATGGCTATGCAGAAGTTCTTCGTCCTCTCATTCAGGATCTTGTTACTCTTGAGGAACACGGTGTGTATGTTGAACAGGTTGCAGAAAGTGTTAAAGTGATTAGTTTAAATAATTATTCCAATCGGCAACTGTTCTCTGCACTGTTAAGCATACATGGTGACACCTTTTTCATATCCTCTTTTAAAACTGGGTTTGTATTTTGTATTTGTATTGGTAACTTTTGAATTTTGCGTAATCTTGAACTTTATTTGTTCTATCCACTTCTAGAAACCAGCTGTGCCAGCAGTACGTACCCTTGTTCTCCAAGGCATCCCTGTTCTACTTGGTGAAGACCCCAGTAACTTCCACAACACCTCCTTTGTAAGTTCTCACATCTTAAAGGAGCACATACTGTATATCACAAAGATGGGCAGCATGCTGTGATAGTTCAGTGTATGCCAGCAGGGTGATGCTACTAGCCTAGCTCCTGTGAAATGACAGTTTATTTTATTATTATAAATACAGCTTTTGCATATTTAAGATTCAGTCGAGATTTTAAAAAAAAACAAAAATCCCCTAAACAAAAGATGAAGCAGCTATTCAACTAACTCCTTTTGCAGTCCATGTCACAGTCTTGCACTGCTGAGTGCAACAATGCTAAGCCCACTTGCCATGCTGAAATTGTGGGTTCTGCACAAGAGGTAGAACATTTCTCTCCCTCACATAGTCTAGCTGTAACAGCAATAACATCTGAATAAATTGTACATTAAGACAGACATCAGAGCTTAATTTCATTCATGTTCTGAAGCTGGGTGTAGGACAGATCACTTGATGACAATTGACAATGCCTATCAACATTTACCTGTTGTAATGTTGTTTTTCTTTGGTTGTATACAGGATTCTGACAGTGATGAGGCCTGGGCCCAGGTATCTGTTGGGTTGCTGAAGATGCGCCACTCTCTCCAAATCATCTCCATCTTGACCCAGTGTCTACCGCCATCATTCTTGAAGAAGGTATTGTAGTGGACAATCTCCTGAACCTTCATTCAACGAGTGATGTTTGGCCTGGGAGAACCCCCCCCCCCCAAACTTCAAACTCCTGTTGAGCTAGAATGGTAAAAATCAAGAGTGACATTTGCCATACAATCTCATTTGTTTATGAAAGTGGATGCAGTTGCTTTTAATTGTAAACTAAATAAAGCCACTCCTTTCATATTGTTTTATGTCAGCCACTGGGTTCATCAGCAAGTTACATTTACAGGCTGCAAGTGTTTGGTCATACATGTGTGAGATCTGTTGTCATTTTGTGTACACTAACTGGATGGCACTTATACTTGTCAGCAGGTTAATTCTGTCAGCAGTTGATTCTTTACCAAGATTGTTCTTTGAACTTCATTGTTATTACAAAAGTAAAGCAGTTGTTCAGAATTACGTAGAATTAAAGGTCAGGGTTGGAATGTTTTTCCAAAAATGACAATTTTCTGTCTTTTTTTTATGCAGCCAAATACATTGGCAGCCAATTATTACTGGAAGATTATTGAAGAACAATTTTGGTCCCAATGTATATGTGCAGATAGGCAAATATTTAGTCCAACAGAGTCCGTTATTCACAATTAGTATTTCTATCAGCTGTCTAAGGTGCAGATTAGGTTTTCCCAGAAAACATCTCTGTACCTTATACACTCGTAAAATCAAGTATATTATCAAGTATATACCTCAAAAATTCATACTCCTATAAATAACCCATTTAAAAAAGTTAACAATAATATTACTCAAAATCTGGAAATATTGTACCAAAACTTTGATTGAAATAACAAGGTTTATCTGGAACAAGCACATTGAAATACAATCAGTACCCTGTGAATCAAATCATCATGACATGGCTGTTCAGTGTATCTAACTAACATGTATCTGAACCAGATCACCAGGACATGGTCTGTGAGTACTTTTTACATTTGTATCACAATCATCATATCACAAGTTACTAAATTAACTTTAGTCTGTGATATTCTGTGCCACAGCCACTAGGTGGCGTGTGAGACCAGCAGATGTATGATTGGGAGGTCTGTTGAGTGTGAAAGGCATGCTTTATTTGAGGGGTGGCGCCAGGCTTTAAAGGGCCAATCAATTGTTTTTATCCACATATCATGCATGATTTCCCCCAGGGGTAGCATGTGTACCGTAAAAAATAAGAGGGGGCCCAGAATAAACCCATGGGGGACCCCAAAAAAGAGAGGATCATGAGATGAGGAGGCAAGAATAGAAAAAGTTTCATGGCAGAACATACTGCCTGCCATGGAAATGTTTTACTACTCTCTGCATCAGACATAAAAAACCATGCTGGAGATAAGAAGCTAAAGGAAAATAAGGGATAGCTAGCTCTTGAGCTGTTGAATGAATCTCATCTTAATGTGTGCATGTAATTATAATTTTAATGATAATGTTGCCTGTGGTCATGTTTGTTAGTCACCTAGCCTTATCCAACAATCACTAGAATATCAAGATTGAAACCAAACTGATCTCTTGGTCTCTGCTTGTTTAGAACAGGTTTGTGTAGCCTGCTAACTGAACTCCCTTTCCCCCCCATTTTAATATTTGATTCACTGATTATTGACCATTTTTGAATCACTGAATAAATCAGCGGGTAATGTTTCAAAGTCTGGAACCTGGCTTTTTTTTGTACCTTTGGCTTAATTTAAATGAACCAACGCTCTCTGGGCTTGTCAGTGGGTGATTTTTAAAAAGTGACAATTTCAGTTCCTATTTCACCGCAGAGTGACTTCTCATCTCAAGTATAGCCTTTTGTTACTGGTGACCACAGAAATTTAACAATGGAGAGATGTTGTGTTCTTGTTAACGAGAACATTACACAGATATTCAGTGTGCCTTCACGTTTCACCTAACATGTACAAATTTGAACTGTTCCCCATTTGCTTCCCTTTGTACAGCTGTCTGTCTGATCATATCTATTCTATATCAGCAGAAATCATCAGAAAAACATATGGATTTCGATTTATATGCGGTATATATATCCAGACATGCATTAAGACGGAGTGAGGGATAAGTGATTTTTCAAAGACGACTACCACACATATATTTATAAGATTTTGTATACATATTATACACCCATTTGTTTTCCACGATGCACTCTTCCTGTGGGCATAATTTGAACTGGCTTACTTTCACAACTGAATTTAAAATAAAAGCAATCCATACCCTTTCTTTTTAAGAACTGTGGCATACATGGTTATACTCCACAAGCATCTACATGCCATACGTTGTATTCCTTTCTGTTACTGAATCTATTTCTGCAGGGCAGGCAAGACAGAGAGAGACTGGAAGACACCAGACTTTATAGCAGACATTAGTTCAACAGTACTGTAAAGAGCTGACACTGTCTGATTTACTCGAGCTGCTGGAATTCTGCTCATTGGCTATGAACTATGACTGAGGCAGTGTTGTACACGCTGTACAAGGGGGTCTACCGTATATGCCTTCAGGTCTGCACCCTCCACATGGCCCTGGCCAGGGCTAGTCAGTTGTTACTGATGGGTTACTCATTGAATGTGTACACCGGTATTAAACTTGTATTAAACATGATTAAACACATAACACTAGTATTAAACAGGAAGGTGTGTTGCACGTACTTTAAAATGCGTACACATTTACAGTGTGGTTTTAGACTGGCTCCTAATTGTACTATTTGACATTTTCAGACCAAGCTTTGACAAAGGTGCCACGACTCAAAAATGGAATTTCTTAAATGTATTTCAAATTTAAAAATAATTGTATTATTACAGAATCACTGCTTTCATGTGCAGCTTGTAATGGATTTTCCATGTTTGTGTTTGTCTGTTGGGGAACACCAATTTTACACCATTGTGTTTATTAAATTTGTTTACAGACAATTAGGGTGAAGGTTCTAATACCTCTCAATCAGTTTCAGAGCAATAGCAGCTGCAAGTACTGTCTATTTAATTTTGGTGGTGGGATAATTCGACTGTGTATATTTGGATCATAGATTGTGCATTTTAAGCTTAAACTCAGCTCTTTAATCTCAGTCATTGTTTCATGTCAAAGCCAATGTGCTAGAGTAAAGCCAAAAAACACAACCAATGAATAAGGTGTGCCCATGTACTGTACTGTATATAATACAGTAAAAGAAAGTGACTTGAAAGTAAACTGTCAAAGTCCAACAAATAGTGGCAATGCTCAGATGAGTGAGACAGTCAGATAATTGATTTTAAAATTTGCCATGATTGGGAGAAAGATTCAGTGTCTTGCCCAAGGACCCTTCGACATGCCGCCTTGTGGAAGGCGGGGATCAAACCACCAACCTTCTGGTTGGCGGAGGACTGCTCGACCCGCGAGCCACAGCTGTCCCAAATGGTGATGGTGATGTACATGTTTATGCTCTACTGATTGTCCTCCCCAGCCAGTCACTGAAAGCTTTCCAGATATACTGTGAATGTTTTCAAACAAGAATTTATATGCGTATATGGGAGGAAGTAAAAATCATAACATAATGTTTTGTGATGCAGATCAAAGCACATTATGAAATCTGAAAAGGAATATGTGTGGGGTCGCTCTCCTCTGCCTACTGTAATGGTCAAAGTCAAAGTAAACATTCAAGCTTAGGAAGCCCCAGTAATGATAAACCCTCATGTTCCTACCTCAATAATTGGCTAATGCTAACCCTGCTCTCTGATAACAAAAAAAAGGTTAAGATTTCACAAGAATGGTAGGTCATTTGAAAATTAGAAATTTCCCCCCCCAAAAGCTGTCCATGCACAACCTCATTTATCAGATCAGCAGCCATTAGTGCTTTATTTTAATTTGATGCTGTTTCTTTTTAAGTCAAGCTAATGCTCCATTATGAGCAAAGTTCCTTCATTAAAAAATTTACTTCCAGATATGATATTTCACATTTACACGTTAAAATGTCCAAAAACGAGTGGACCTATAGGATCAATACTCTTTGTATACAAAGAACCTTTCTGAATCATGTCCTGAGGATCGCCACTTCTATGCTGATGATACAATCGTATACACTTATGGAAAAACAGATAGACCAGCAGACCAAGTCAAACAGGTTTCTGAGGTCTATGTCAAACGTTGGACCCTCACTTGAAATTTGACATACATAATAACATATTAAATGAAGGTATAGAACTGTAAAAGTCTGTCTTAACACATTTAAATTAATCTGAGACTTTTCTATATATGCCAAAATATATATGCATTCACCTCAGTTACTGTGTTACTTCATCACATACAAGTTCATGTGTGACTTAACCCCTAAAGAGGTTATACAAACGTGCCATCCAAATAATGGACAAACAGCCAATACCATCACACTACTGTCATCCTTTGACAACTACATTGCATGTGCAAATACCAATCTTATCCGCAAGCGTATGTATGCCCACCTTCCTTAGGCTCTCTGTGACGAATGACTTGCCCAGTTATCATTCTAATTGGTACATATAGTTTTGTGATGATGTATCTTAATGAAAAAAGGAAATACAGATGTCGTCAAACATTAGAACTGAGTCATAGTTATAGTCAGATCGAGTTCCTCCACAAGTTCCTTGATGGAAAAGGTTGTCTTCATGTTTACACATATGCAGTAAACAACATTTATTGCTAATACAATACATATCACAGAAAGTGACAGGAACCCTCAACTAAACTTAATTATATGAAACAGCTATGATCACACAGCTGGACAGTGTTATGAATTGGCAAAGACCATGAACTTTAATGCAAAGAAATAACCTTTTATAATTATTTACATTATATGCAAAGTTATAATGGATGATAAAGGAATTCTTGTGACTGTGATTATTTTTGGCTCATGGTTTGATCATGTGAAGAGTTGACTGAATGCTGAAAGAGATGATAAAGTCAGACGCACTAAAATCGCTGTTTCCAAACAATTCTGACCTGACAAGATTACACAGTCACACTGTGAGAATCACTGCATGTATGAGATGGCCTGTGTTTCTCTCTTGTGCAGGACCTGAAGGACCAGAATCGCTCAGTTCTTGGAGAAATCACTGGACACTGAGGTGATAGAGAAGATAGCAGACCGGTGTTTGTTCAAGAACATGAAGCAGAACAAAAGGTCAAACTACTCCGCAGTTCCTTGTGAATTCATGGACCAGACAAAGTCAGAATTTCTCAGGAAAGGTCAGTTTACAACAATAATACAGTACATGTTAAATTCCAGTGTTACTGAATGTGATCTATAGAGCCAAACAACATTTACTGGGAATGACTGCTTATAGAAGATTACTGTACACACACTGTACAGTGTAACACATTACTATATTTCTAGTGAGCAAAGTCATTTAAAATTGGGACAGCTTTCCTTTAAATGTAATCTGATTCTTCTTTTTACGTGCTGTTTCAGGAATTGCCAAAGACTGTAAAAACCAACAGAGGCAGAAGCACAGCACTTTGACGCTGTTTACAAAGACAAAGTGAAAGATGTCAAATACAAGTTTACATGGGATTAAAATAAACTCTGAAAATTCTTAATGAAAGTCATCCCATACAGTATTTTTTCTAATACAAAAAGGAGTAAATTTATTTCTATTTCAAGTTTTTTTTTTTACATTTCAACAATATGCAGGCATTGGATCTGTAGATGACATAGGTTATACAGGAATTTGTAAGAAGCAATAACCTAAATAAATTCAACAAAATATATGCATAAATGAATCAAACTTTAATTTAAACCAAAGACAAAAAATATGTATTATAGATGTATGTTTTTTAAATATAACTATTTGCAACAGTATAACTATTGGCAATTCGCAATTTTTGTGTATAAAGAAAGAGAGGGGTGGGGTTATACAATAGTAGCTCTTGGTTTACATAAGATGTTCATGTTTTATTTCTTTCATTTCTCAGTTTGCTATAAAAACAATTGCTTTAAGAGGAAGCTCTACACAGGCAGTTACGTATTTACCAGACTATCACATCAGTCCTGAATTTGTTCTATTTTTAAAATAGTTTTTCTAATTATATTTTAATTCTTGAAGGACATCTCAATTCCTAAAATGCATCAAGAGAGGAAAGAAGTCAAGACGGTACAAACTGAGAAATAAGAAAGGCCTGAAGGAACTCCTACAGTTTCAGAAGATGAGGCCTCTCTTTTCTGAGATTGCAGCCTACCTTCTTGATTCCTCTCTTGGCCTTGGTTGTGTGCCTTTTGTCTTTAAACAGATCATTTAAGCCCTCAGATTAAGGGTGAACATTTTAACAGTGTAAAACAGCCAAACTGGTCTCAAATGTAGCCTACAGCTCTAGTGCACCTGTTGTCACAGGACTATACTTTTGGAATGACATGTGCAGACTACATAATGGCCACTGAGGATGCTCATTGCAATAGACTAATAATTTGACATTAGCTGCGGTTTGCACTCATCAGGGTCACAATTCTAAGTTTGTCTGATGCATAGATTGGCTGTATGTAGACTGGGCATCACTCAACAGAACTAATTTTATCTGGTAGAGACCCACAATAGCATGGACAGATCGATGTCGGTCCATGTATGAGATTTTAGTATGTACTGTATTCATGCTTTTACCATACCCAGAACTAAATACTGCAGCCACTAATGAAGCAGCAAAAGGCCTACTGCAAATTGTAGCCTATAAACATGACAAGTCAGCCTGGAAAGTCACCAACTGACCACATTGAGCTTCTACAATACAAGCTGATCAAAATTAGCTAATCAGACCAGGATTAACCAGCACCTTCCATGTTTGTGTTTTGTCAGAGCCCTGTCATTTAAAAAAATAAAGAGAAACAAAATAAAGTTTAGATTTTTATTCTAAGCAGAGACAACATAGAACATACAGAAACACATTGGATGAACTTCTGTATGGTTCCACAAATCTAGTCCCATACTTTTGCTTCTTGATGTGACCACACGCCATCGGGTGCCCTGACTAACTGTGGGGGGGCTCTCGCTAGTTCCAGTTGTCTGTAACCCCGCTTGTGGTCGTCGTCTCCTCAGTCGTAGCCTCGGTCGTCGTCGTAGTCTCCTTAGTCGTGGCCTCGGTCGTCGTAGTCGTCCTCGGTCGTGGCCTCGGTCGTAGTCTCCTCAGTCGTTTCCTCGGTCGTGGCCTCGGTCGTAGTCTCCTCAGTCGTTTCCTCGGTCGTAGTCTCCTCAGTCGTTTCCTCGGTCGTAGTCTCCTCAGTCGTGGCCTCGGTCGTCGTAGTCTCCTCAGTCGTGGCCTCGGTCGTCGTCGTCGTCTCCTCGGTCGTGGCCTCGGTCGTAGTCTCCTCAGTCGTGGCCTCGGTCGTAGTCTCCTCAGTCGTGGCCTCGGTCGTGGTCTCCTCGAGTCGTGGCCTCGGTCGGCCCCGGTCGTAGTCTCTCGGTCGTGGCCCCGGTCGTCATCACAGCGTTCCTGGCTTTATTGCAAATTGACAAAATATTCAGCTCTGACTGCATCCATGACTTCACATGGTGCCTTAGTTGTTTTAGATCGTTGGTGAATCCCAGTATCAGGTGAGACAAGCAGTAAACGGAAAGTTAAATTAAACTACTGTGAGATTATGAACTCAAGGCTCTACACAAATTTTGCCAATAGGGTTTCATTGAATCCTCTCACCTGCTGCAGCGTCTCACTGCAGCAATTCTGTAGTACAAAGCAGGTATGATCAGCATTATGCTCTGAATATATCACAGACGTTCTTACCTCTTATTCTCTTCTGCAGCCCATCATGTTTTTCATTTTGGCCACCAACTGGTAAAGAAGAGCCTATGGACAAGTACACTCACTGTTAGTCAATGTTTGAAGGCACAACAGATACTTGTCACAGTTAAACATTTCAGGAATTAACTTTCAAAAGTTACAGCTCCTCTCACAGCCAAATCATCATTTCTAACTAACTTTACTCTTACATTAACTGTATAACAATTTCTTCAACACATGCATCAAACAGAAGAAATATAAAAACCTTTGGCAAGCCAAACAGTCAGCACACAAATCACCAAGACCTGAACAGCTCCCATTGCTTCAGTCACCAAGAGGAAATGCTACCTGTGCCACATGTGAGGTTTAAAAAGCCCATCATGCTGGTGACACAGCTGTTTCTGATCAGCTCTAATTGGCTCCCACCTCAGAGGAGTCAGTGGGCCTTTGTCATTTCATCAGCATAAACATGTGACCTGTACAAAGTGTATATAAGGTATGTGGGGACTTTGTTGTTGTAAACATTCCGTTTTCTGCAGAGGAAAATTCATCCCATGATGACATTTATTTTTCCCTGTTTACACTCAGTAGATCACTAGCATGACTACTGACTCTTGGTTGGCAGGAATTATCATTTTGCGATATATATATATATATATATATATAGATACATAGATATAGTATTATAACATCTTGGATGCAGTCAGAATTGAATATATTGAAATAAAGTGACCAGCAAGGCCCCAGCAGCCAGCAAGGTGGTCAGTGAGGTCCCCAGCAAGCCTTCAAGTGATGCCCCTGCTGCCAGCGAGGCCACTGGTGCAACCACAGTGGACAGCAAGGCCCAGCTGTCCAGCGAGACTGCTACAGTCATGATCTGACGAGTGCAAACAGCAGCTAATGTAAAATTGTTAGCCTTTTACAAAAAGCATCCTCATATAGCGTCCATTATGTACTCTGCACGTCATTCCAAAAGCATGGTCCTGTGATGACAGGTGCAACTGGAGCTGTAGGCTACATTGGAAAGAGGAAGAGAGAGGACAGAGATGGGGGGAAAAAGAACAAGAGAAGAAGGGGAAAAAAGAAGAGGAAAGACTTGAAGAGTAGGTTATAGAAACAAAACGAGGAGTGGCAGCAGTATAGACAATCTGAAAAACTACATACAACCTCTTCATTAACCTTATCTATGGTTCAGCAGATAGCCCCTTGCTGAGGCCTTGGACAGTTGTTCCTCAGGCTTGATAAAACACCAACTGCAGCCTTTGAGACAAGCAGCAGAGCCTCACGGATATAGTGGACCATGTCTGACACAATCCAAAATGAACACAGAAATTAAAAAATGTTCAATAAATAAATAAAATATCCTATTAAATGCACCAAAAATATAAAAAAATGAATAATGGGCTGACATGAATTAAATTAAACATTGAGACAAAAATGGATATATCTCTTTAAGTCGCTTTTTTATTCACCTTTGTATTAATTATCTTATTTATTTACTTTATAAGTATTTATTTATGAAATGTATTTCAGTCATCAAAACATTCAGCTGAGGCAGATGGATGGACTGGATATACTTGCTGATCCACAGTCTTAAATAGAAATCTAGGATTAAAATTGCATGTAGAAATGAGTTCAGAAACTAGTGTGTTCTCAGATCCTTACCCATGTTATTGTAGTTTAATAATAAGTCCTTCATACTGAGGTAATGAACTTTGATACTGGATTTTTTTCCCATCTGCACTCTGCTTTTCTGCCTTCCCTTTTAAAGCTGCACGTTGTCGTTCATCCAGGGCTGCATAGCTGCAGACTTAACCTTGAGCGGGGCAATAATGTTTAACGAGGACAAGCAATCTGATTGAAATGGTCAGCCAGATTGCTGGTGGCATGGACGTTGGTGGGGTCATCAGCATGAATATTAAAACTGCTACAAAGAACATCTGTGTCATAATTCAAAAACAAGAGTAGATGAAAGTTCAGGAATTTCTGCCAAATATCCGGTTTTGCGGGACTATAAATTTTAGCAAATATGATCAGTTGCAGGCCACCCAGTTTAAAAGTGATAACTTTAAATGAGGCAAACTCATCCTATGATGACGTTTAGTGTTTTTCCTATTCACACTCACGACTACCGACTCTTGGTTGGCAAAAAATTATCATGTTGAGGACACAGTTCAGCCAGCTGACTATGGTCAGTTTGCAATTAAACTGACCATAGTCAGGATTCAGTTAAAAAAATATAGATTTGCAGGTAAAATATAATCATTTAAAATGAAAGTCTTACTTGAAAGTGATCTCTTATTGAAGTCCAACGAAGGTTGAGGTCAAGGGCAACTGGACTTGGTTGAAGTTTATTTATACCAAGTAACTATCAATCAATCTTTATTTATATAGCACTTTTCATACACATACATGTAACACAAAGTGCTTCATACTATAGAGCCTTTTAAAAAGAGTTAAAAATAAAAATTAAAAATAACTATGGATAACTGTGACCTGGATGACTGGGATCCTTCACAGACATCTCACATTGAAGAGTGTCATTTTAAGTGTATGTGTACTTGTTGCTGGAATTTGTGTATTTGTGTCAATCCTTACAAGATTATTAGGATTTCAGTGTGGGTTCTGTGTGGATGACAAGTCCGTGCATTATCATTACAGGAATAACAAAAGTCTTTTCAACAGTGCTTGAAAGAGACGGCTTTACGTGCCGACAGGTGGAGATAGTAACATCACACTACTGTCATGCTTTGACAACTACATTGCATTTGCAAATAGCAATCTTATCCGCAAACGTTTGCATGGCCAGCTTCTTTAGGCTCTCTGTGACATGGTGCAACTCTACAGGCCTTGTGTTGCGCCTGTTAGGGACGAATGACTTGCCCAATTATCATTCCAATTGGTACATATAGTTTTGTGATGAGGTATCTTAATGAAAAAAGGAAAAAAGGAAAAACATGTCATGAAAAATTAGAACTGAGTCATATACTGTATATATATATATATACATACACATATATACATACATATATATATATATATATACATACACATATATATACACATATATATACACACATATATATACACATACACATATATACATACACATATATACACACATATATATACATACACATATATATACACACACATATACACATATATATATACATATATACACATATATACATATATATATATATACACATATATATACATATATACACATATATATATACATATACATATACACACACGCACACAAATAATTCTACAACAATAATACAGTACATGTTAAATTCCAGTGTTACTGAATGTGATCTATAGAGCCAAACAACATTTACTGGGAATGACTGTTTATAGAATATTACTGTACACACACTGTACAGTGTAACACATTACTATATTTCTAGTGAGCAAAGTCATTGTTTAAAAATTGGGACAGCTTTCCTTCAAATGTAATCTGATTCCTCTTTTTTCGTGCTGTTTCAGGAATTGCCAAAGACTGGAAAAACCAACAGAGGCAGAAGCACAGCACTTTGATGTTGTTTACAAAGACAAAGTGAAAGATGTCAAATATAAATTTGCATGGGATTAAAATAAACTCTGAAAATTCTTACTGAAACTCATCCCATACAGTATTTTTTCCTAATACAAGTAAATTTAAATTCATTTTTATTTCATGTTTGTTTTTTTAACATTTCAACAATATGCAGGCATTGGATTTGTAGATGATATACAGGTTATCCAGGAATTTGTAAGAAGCAATAACCTAAATAAATTCAACAAAATAAATCCATAAATTAGTCAGACTTTAATTTAAATCAAAGACAAAATATGCCTATTATATAGATGTATGATTATAGAATTGATGTTTTTTTAAATAGTATAATTCGCATTATGTGACTTGTGTATAAAGAAAAATGAGGGGTTGGGGTTATACAATAGAAGCTCTGTTTACATAAGATGTTCATATTTTATTTCTTTCATTTCTCAGTTTGCTACAAAAACTGTTTTAAGGGGAAGCTCTACACAGGCAGTTATGTATTTACCAGACTCAGTCCTGAATTTGTTGTATTTTTAAAAAAGTTTGTTTTCCATCTCTAATTTAATTCTTGAAAGACATCTCAATTCCTAAAATGCATCTCGAGAGGAATCGAGGAGGCCTGAAGGACCTCCCACAGAGGTTCAGAAGACGAGGACTCTTTTGAGATTGCAGCCTACATTCTTGATTCCTCTTGGCCTTGGTTGTGTGCCTTTTTTGTTTAAACAGGCTTTCAGCCCTCAAATTGAAGGTGAATGTTTTAATAGTCTAAGAACTGGTCTCAAATGTAGCCTACAGCTACAGTTGCACCTAGTCGATCACAGGACTATACTTTTGGAATGACATGTGCAGACTACATAATGGCCACTATGAGGGATGCTCATTGTAATAGAGTAATAATTTGACATTAGCTGCTGTTTCCACTCATCAGGGTCACAATTCTAAGTTTGTCTGATGCATAGATTGGCTGTATGTAGACTGGGCATCACTCACCAGAATGAATAGTATATTGTATTCATGCATTTAACAGTTTCCAGAACTAAACATTGCAGCCAGTAATGAAGCAGCAAAGGGCCTACTGCAAATTGTAGCCTATAAACATGACAGTTCAGCCTGGAAACTCACCAACTGAACACATTGAGCTTCTACAATACAAGAAAAAATTAGCTAATCAGACAAGGATTAACCAGCACCTTCCATGTTACGATTTTTTTTGGAGGAAATTTATGGCTTAGGCCTGGTATGGCAGTATTCTGCAAAAAAAAAAAAAAAAGTGTAAAATCCTTCACGTCGAGTTCTGACTGCTGCCATGTGAAAACGTACATTGACAAATTAGGTCATTAAAGGCACCTTTGTGGCTAGTATCCTGCAGCAGCAACCCTTTAGCTGAACTGATGCAAATAGCTAAACTCAGAAAGCTCTACTGGTTTAGAAGACAGCCAATACAGGGATTTGCAAGAAACCATGGGCCATTTTTCAGTGAGCCCTTTCATTAATCTCTGAAAAATTAGGAAACAAAATCAAGTTCAGATTTTTATTCAGAGTAAAGACAAGACCAAACATCCAGAAATACCTTGGATGCCAAATGAACTTCTGTATGGTTCCGCAAATCTAGTCCCATACTTTTGCTTCTTGACATGATGCCATCGGATGCCCTCACTTACTGGGGGGGGGGGGGTCTTGCTAGTTCTAGTCAGTGGCCCAGGTCGTCTCCGTCTCTGTGGCCTCGGTCGTCGTCTCCTCCGTCGTGGCCTCGGTCGTCGTCTCCTCCGTGGCCGCCTCGGTCGTGGCCTCGGTCGTAGTCTCCTCCGTGGCCGCCTCGGTCGTGGCCTCGGTCGTAGTCTCCTCCGTGGCCGTCTCCTCCGTGGCCGTCTCCTCCGTGGCGGCCTCGGTCGTGGCGGCCCCGGCCGTCGTCACAGCGTTCCTGGCTTTATTGCAATATGACAAAATATTCAGCTCTCTGCATCCATGACTTCACATGGTGCCTTAATCGTTTTAGATTGTTGGTGAATCCCAGTATCAGGTGAGACAAGCAGTAAACTGAAAGTTAAAACTACCTTGAGATTATGAACTAAAGGCTCTACACAAATTTTGCCAGTAGGGTTTCATTGAATCCTCTCACCTGCTGCAGCATCTCACTGCAACAACTCTGTAGTACAAAGCAGGTACGATCAGCATGACGCTCTGAATATATCACAGATGTTCTTACCTCTTATTCTCTTCTGCAGCCCATCATGTTTTTCATTTTGGCCACCAACTGGTAAAGAAGAGCCTATGGACAGTACACTCACTGTTAGTCAATGTTTGAAGGCACAACAGATACTTGTCACAGTTAAACATTTCAGGAATTAACTTTCAAAAGTTACAGCTACTCTCACAGCCAAATCATCATTTCTAACTAACTTTACTCTTACATTAACTGTATAACAATTTCTTCAACACATGCAGCAAACAGAAGAAATATAAAAACCTTCGGCGAGCCAAACAGTCAGCACACAAATCACCAAGACCTGAACAGCTCCCATTGCTTCAGTCACCAAGAGGAAATGCTACTTCTGCTACATGTGAGGTTTAAAAAGCCCATCATGCTGGTGACACAGCTGTTGCTGATCAGCTCTAATTGGCTCTCACCTCAGAGGAGTCAGTGGGCCTTTGTCATTTCATCAGCATAAACATGTGACCTGTACAAAGTGTATAAGGTATGTGGGGACTTTGTTGTTGTAAACATTCCGTTTTCTGCAGAGGAAAATTCATCCCATGATGACATTTATTTTTCCCTGTTTACACTCAGTAGATCACTAGCATGACTACTGACTCTTGGTTGGCAGGAATTATCATTTTGCGATATATATATATATATATAGATAGATACACAGATAGATACATAGATACATAGATATAGTATTATCTTGGATGCAGTCAGAATTGAATATATTGAAATAAAGTGACCAGCAAGGCCCCAGCAGCCAGCAAGGTGGTCAGTGAGGTCCCCAGCAAGCCTTCAAGTGATGCCCCTGCTGCCAGCGAGGCCACTGGTGCAACCACAGTGGACAGCAAGGCCCCGCTGTCCAGCGAGACTGCTACAGTCGTGATCTGACGAGTGCAAACAGCAGCTAATGTAAAATTGTTAGCCTTTTACAAAAAAGCATCCTCATATAGCGTCCATTATGTACTCTGCACGTCATTCCAAAAGCATGGTCCTGTGATGACAGGTGCAACTGGAGCTGTAGGCTACATTGGAAAGAGGAAGAGAGAGGACAGAGATGGGGGGAAAAAGAACAAGAGAAGAAGGGGAAAAAAGAAGAGGAAAGACTTGAAGAGTAGGTTATAGAAACAAAACGAGGAGTGGCAGCAGTATAGACAATCTGAAAAACTACATACAACCTCTTCATTAACCTTATCTATGGTTCAGCAGATAGCCCCTTGCTGAGGCCTTGGACAGTTGTTCCTCAGGCTTGATAAAACACCAACTGCAGCCTTTGAGACAAGCAGCAGAGCCTCACGGATATAGTGGACCATGTCTGACACAATCCAAAATGAACACAGAAATTAAAAAATGTTCAATAAATAAATAAAATATCCTATTAAATGCACCAAAAATATAAAAAAATGAATAATGGGCTGACATGAATTAAATTAAACATTGAGACAAAAATGGATATATCTCTTTAAGTCGCTTTTTTATTCACCTTTGTATTAATTATCTTATTTATTTATTTACTTTATAAGTATTTATTTATGAAATGTATTTCAGTCATCAAAACATTCAGCTGAGGCAGATGGATGGACTGGATATACTTGCTGATCCACAGTCTTAAATAGAAATCTAGGATTAAAATTGCATGTAGAAATGAGTTCAGAAACTAGTGTGTTCTCAGATCCTTACCCATGTTATTGTAGTTTAATAATAAGTCCTTCATACTGAGGTAATGAACTTTGATACTGGATTTTTTTCCCATCTGCACTCTGCTTTTCTGCCTTCCCTTTTAAAGCTGCACGTTGTCGTTCATCCAGGGCTGCATAGCTGCAGACTTAACCTTGAGCGGGGCAATAATGTTTAACGAGGACAAGCAATCTGATTGAAATGGTCAGCCAGATTGCTGGTGGCATGGACGTTGGTGGGGTCATCAGCATGAATATTAAAACTGCTACAAAGAACATCTGTGTCATAATTCAAAAACAAGAGTAGATGAAAGTTCAGGAATTTCTGCCAAATATCCGGTTTTGCGGGACTATAAATTTTAGCAAATATGATCAGTTGCAGGCCACCCAGTTTAAAAGTGATAACTTTAAATGAGGCAAACTCATCCTATGATGACGTTTAGTGTTTTTCCTATTCACACTCACGACTACCGACTCTTGGTTGGCAAAAAATTATCATGTTGAGGACACAGTTCAGCCAGCTGACTATGGTCAGTTTGCAATTAAACTGACCATAGTCAGGATTCAGTTAAAAAAATATAGATTTGCAGGTAAAATATAATCATTTAAAATGAAAGTCTTACTTGAAAGTGATCTCTCATTGAAGTCCAACGAAGGTTGAGGTCAAGGGCAACTGGACTTGGTTGAAGTTTATTTTATACCAAGTAACTATCAATCAATCTTTATTTATATAGCACTTTTCATACACATACATGTAACACAAAGTGCTTCATACTATAGAGCCTTTTAAAAAGAGTTAAAAATAAAAATTAAAAATAACTATGGAT
Source organism: Lepomis macrochirus (assembly GCA_024633595.2). Classification (NCBI taxonomy): domain Eukaryota; kingdom Metazoa; phylum Chordata; class Actinopteri; order Centrarchiformes; family Centrarchidae; genus Lepomis; species Lepomis macrochirus. The sequence continues at coordinate 24,273,091 of JALXJV020000023.1, read as the reverse complement.
AACTGTGACCTGGATGACTGGGAACCTTCACAGACATCTCACATTGAAGAGTGTCATTTTAAGTGTATGTGTACTTGTTGCAGGAATTTGTGTATTTGTGTCAATCCTTACAAGATTATTAGGATTTCAGTGTGGGTTCTGTGTGGATGACAAGTCCGTGCATTATCATTACAGGAATAACAATAGTCTTTTCAACAGTGCTTGAAAGAGACGGCTTTACGTGCCGACAGGTGGAGATAGTAACATCACACTACTGTCATGCTTTGACAACTACATTGCATTTGCAAATACCAATCTTATCCGCAAACGTTTGCATGGCCAGCTTCCTTAGGCTCTCTGTGACATGGTGCGACTCTACAGGCCTTGTGTTGAGCCTGTTAGGGACGAATGACTTGCCCAATTATCATTCCAATTGGTACATATAGTTTTGTGATGAGGTATCTTAATAAAAAAAGGAAAAAAGGAAAAACAGATGTCATGAAAAATTAGAACTGAGTCATATACTGTATATATATATATATATATATATATATACACACACACAAATAATTCTACAACAATAATACAGTACATGTTAAATTCCAGTGTTACTGAATGTGATCTATAGAGCCAAACAACATTTACTGGGAATGACTGTTTATAGATTACTGTACACACACTGTACAGTGTAACACATTACTATATTTCTAGTGAGCAAAGTCATTGTTTAAAAATTGGGACAGCTTTCCTTCAAATGTAATCTGATTCCTCTTTTTTCGTGCTGTTTCAGGAATTGCCAAAGACTGGAAAAACCAACAGAGGCAGAAGCACAGCACTTTGATGCTGTTTACAAAGACAAAGTGAAAGATGTCAAATATAAATTTGCATGGGATTAAAATAAACTCTGAAAATTCTTACTGAAACTCATCCCATACAGTATTTTTTCCTAATACAAGTAAATTTCAATTCATTTTTATTTCATGTTTGTTTTTTTAACATTTCAACAATATGCAGGCATTGGATTTGTAGATATACAGGTTATCCAGGAATTTGTAAGAAGCAATAACCTAAATAAATTCAACAAAATAAATCCATAAATTAGTCAGACTTTAATTTAAATCAAAGACAAAATATGCCTATTATATAGATGTATGATTATAGCATTGATGTTTTTTTAAATAGTATAATTCGCAATATGTGACTTGTGTATAAAGAAAAATGAGGGGTTGGGGTTATACAATAGAAGCTCTGTTTACATAAGATGTTCATATTTTATTTCTTTCATTTCTCAGTTTGCTACAGAAACTGTTTTAAGGGGAAGCTCTACACAGGCAGTTACGCATTTACCAGACTCAGTCCTGAATTTGTTGTATTTTTAAAAAAGTTTTTTTCCCCCCCCCCCATCTCTAATTTAATTCTTGAAGGACATCTCAATTCCTAAAATGCATCTCGAGAGGAATCGAGGAGGCCTGAAGGACCTCCCACAGAGGTTCAGAAGACGAGGACTCTTTTGAGATTGCAGCCTACCTTCTTGATTCCTCTTGGCCTTGGTTGTGTGCCTTTTTTGTTTAAACAGGCTTTCAGCCCTCAAATTGAAGGTGAATGTTTTAATAGTCTAAGAACTGGTCTCAAATGTAGCCTACAGCTACAGTTGCACCTGTTGTCACAGGACTATACTTTTGGAATGACATGTGCAGACTACATAATGGCCACTATGAGGATGCTCATTGCAATAGACTAATAATTTGACATTAGCTGCTTTTTCCACTCATCAGGGTCACAATTCTAAGTTTGTCTGATGCATAGATTGGCTGTATGTAGACTGGGCATCACTCACCAGAATGAATTTTAGTATATTGTATTCATGCATTTAACAATTTCCAGAACTAAACATTGCAGCCAGTAATGAAGCAGCAAAGGGCCTACTGCAAATTGTAGCCTATAAACATGACAGTTCAGCCTGGAAACTCACCAACTGAACACATTGAGCTTCTACAATACAAGAAAAAATTAGCTAATCAGACAAGGATTAACCAGCACCTTCCATGTTACGATTTTTTTGGAGGAAATTTATGGCTTAGGCCTGGTATGGCAGTATTCTGCAAAAAAAAAAAAAAAAAGTGTAAAATCCTTCACGTCGAGTTCTGACTGCTGCCATGTGAAAACGTACATTGACAAATTAGGTCATTAAAGGCACCTTTGTGGCTAGTATCCTGCAGCAGCAACCCTTTAGCTGAACTGATGCAAATAGCTAAACTCAGAAAGCTCTACTGGTTTAGAAGACAGCCAATACAGGGATTTGCAAGAAACCATGGGCCATTTGTCAGTGAGCCCTTTCATTAATCTCTGAAAAATTAGGAAACAAAATCAAGTTCAGATTTTTATTCAGAGTAAAGACAAGACCAAACATCCAGAAATACCTTGGATGCCAAATGAACTTCTGTATGGTTCCGCAAATCTAGTCCCATACTTTTGCTTCTTGACATGCCATCGGATGCCCTCACTTACTGGGGGGGGGGTCTTGCTAGTTCTAGTCAGTGGCCCAGGTCGTCTCCGTCTCTGTGGCCTCGGTCGTCGTCTCCTCCGTGGCGGCCTCCGTCGTGGCCTCGGTCGTCGTCTCCTCCGTGGCGGCCTCCGTCGTGGCCTCGGTCGTCGTCTCCTCCGTGGCGGCCTCCGTCGTGGCCTCGGTCGTCGTCTCCTCCGTGGCCGCCTCCGTCGTGGCCTCGGTCGTCTCCTCCGTGGCCGCCTCGGTCGTGGCGGCCTCGGTCGTGGCGGCCCCGGCCGTCGTCACAGCGTTCCTGGCTTTATTGCAATATGACAAAATATTCAGCTCTCTGCATCCATGACTTCACATGGTGCCTTAATCGTTTTAGATTGTTGGTGAATCCCAGTATCAGGTGAGACAAGCAGTAAACTGAAAGTTAAAACTACCTTGAGATTATGAACTAAAGGCTCTACACAAATTTTGCCAGTAGGGTTTCATTGAATCCTCTCACCTGCTGCAGCATCTCACTGCAACACCTCTGTAGTACAAAGCAACAAAGCAGGTACGATCAGCATGACGCTCTGAATATATCACAAACGTTCTTACCTCTTATTCTCTTCTGCAGCCCATCATGTTTTTCATTTTGGCCACCAACTGGTAAAGAAGAGCCTATGGACAGTACACTCACTGTTAGTCAATGTTTGAAGGCACAACAGATACTTGTCACAGTTAAACATTTCAGGAATTAACTTTCAAAAGTTACAGCTACTCTCACAGCCAAATCATCATTTCTAACTAACTTTACTCTTACATTAACTGTATAATAATTTCTTCAACACATGCAGCAAACAGAAGAAATATAAAAACCTTTGGCGAGCCAGACAGTCAGCACACAAATCACCAAGACCTGAACAGCTCCCATTGCTTCAGTCACCAAGAGGAAATGCTACTTCTGCTACATGTGAGGTTTAAAAAGCCCATCATGCTGGTGACACAGCTGTTTCTGATCAGCTCTAATTGGCTCTCACCTCAGAGGAGTCAGTGGGCCTTTGTCATTTCATCAGCATAAACATGTGACCTGTACAAAGTGTATGTACGTGGGGACTTTGCTGTTGCTGCTCTGTACGTGGGGACTTTGTTGTTGCTGCTCTAGAAACAACATTTAGGCTACGTTCAGACTGCAGGCCTTAATGCTCAATTCCGATTTTCTCCCCAGATCTGTTTTTTTTGTTTGTTTGACAGTTCATATTATAGTTTAAATGTGGTCCATATCAGACTCCAGTGTGAACTGTCCGCTGCCTGAAAGTGACCCGCATGCGCAGAAGAATAACACGATGTCACGCAGCACGCTGTTGCAGGCTACAGACGTAGCATCATAGCTCACGTTAACTCGCGGGGAGACTCCTGTTTGTCATTGTCCTCTCACGGGTCATATTTTCCTGAATTATGACAAGTGTTCACAACTTTCTCTTCTTTTCATTACGGTTTCTGGCGCTGTACGACGCATCTGCCCAACAACTCACTCTGTCTCTCTCTCGCCTCCCCGAACTGGAAAAGATCAGATTCCATGTGACTTGGCCTCTTTACACTATCATAAAAAGATCAGATCTGAATCACATATGGGCAAAAAAATCAGATTTGGGTCACATTGGCCTGCAGTCTGAACGTAGCCTTAGTGATATGGAAAAGTCAGCAGGCATTTCTCATTTCTCAGTGTGTACCTCCTCTCTTGGCCTTGGCTGTGTGCCTTTTGCCTGTGAACAGGAGATCATTTCGGTCCTCAGCTTGATGAGGGTCAACGTTTCATCATCAGTGTAAGAAATAATACAGCAAAAGCTGATCTCAATAACTTTTATAATAATAACAATAATAATAACTTTTGTTCAAAGAAGATGACTTCCAGAGATTGTTTACCATAAATGGCTAGCTGATAATAATGGTGGCATATGTTGACATCAATTTACATACAGACCAGCTTTTACTATGAATTTAGTATTCATTTAATTAAACACAGGGAAATTGTGTGACAGACAACTGCTTCTTTTTAAGGTCAGGGTGGATGGATTTGTCACATTAAGTAGAAACTCTGACTTTAATAAAATTCACATAAATTCTTATTGATTTCATTCATTCTAATGACGGTTACACATAATATCTTCCTGAAGTTATTTAAAATGAAAAAGATTACAGAGATGCACTGATAATTTTCTTGATAACAGATTTGATGACACTGCTTAATCATCCTCCAAAAACATGTTCGCCTACTACTTTCTGCTCTGCTGCTCTCATGCTGTCTGCTCTCCTCTGCTGCTCTCTTCTCCCCTGCATTGTTTCCTCTCCTGACAACAACGATATGAATCATCAAATAATCACGTTTAAGGTTACAGTAACTATAATAAATTCAGAACAGGATTGGAGTTGAATATTTTTAATACAACTAATTGTGCTTCTAGAGCAGCAACAGTAAAGTTCCTATATACTCTTATGTAAACACTTGTGTGTGTGTGTATATATATATATATATATATATATGTGTGGATGACAAGTCCATGCATTATCATTACAGGAATGTCAAAAGTGTTTTGAACAGTGCTTGGCTTTACATGCCGACAGGTGGAGATAGTACTCAAGCAGGTTATTATCAGTGGCAGTGAGGCATAGTTCTGTTCGGTGCTGGTGTGTCCAGGTGTGCTGCATGAGTGATTATTCATTCACTGCATGCTGTATGTAACATTCCTGAGCCCAGTTTGTGTGGCTGAGGTCCGTCTCTCTTAAAAAGAGATACTCTTTGGTTACTCTTTGGTGCATATAAAAGGATGTTTTTTACTTCTGTATTTATTTCCGATTGTGTCAGACATGGTGCTCCAATTTCACATATTGCGTTTTCTACCGAATTATGATGTATAAACTCTTAAAGGAAATTTAAAAAAGAAAATGGAAAATGTAACCCCTTCCCCATAAATGGGCCCTTTTGGGTCAGCAGGAACCATTGTTTAATAAACACTGTCATTGTCCCTTATTACAACTATGTTTCTGTTTCTGGTTAGGACCAGAAACAGTGTGAGTGTTTGTGAATGGAAATGGACACCAACAGAATTAAAATGTATTTATTGCCAAACAGACATGAGCTAGCCATGAAAATGGGTCATTTGCAAAAAAAAAAAAAAGAAAAAAATACAGCAACAGTAATAAAATCTGAGCCCTGGTGGAAAGGAAAAATAAAATGTTGGATTCACTTTCTGCGACTACAGGCCAAGCTGTGAAATAAAACTGGTGAATCTGACAATGTGTTTTTACAATGTTCACCAACACGTAACAACCGTCGTATATCCGATCATTTTATCCAGTCGAATAAAAAAACTAAAGAATGGCAATGATATTGCACCTCAGATGGTGCGTGTTATTTTTCTACATTCAAATGACAAATGACAGTGTTGCAGTAATGTTATTCCAACAGCAGACTGCTATTAGACCAGCTTTACTGTGGGAAGCCTTTCTTCTCTGGACTCAATTATGATTAGTGAAGCAGAAGTGTGTGACCGTACCGAGGCTATGGAATGGTCAATATAAGTATTCTTCTTCCACTGGCTTAAGAGTTTAAATAAACTGCTTGCAATGAAATGATCAAATACACACATCGGTAATTAATATCATGCTATTACAATCTAAGTTAAAAAACTGCAAAACTACACTGAATAGTCTAAACCTGTTACTCAGTTCAAGCAGGACATAGTTTACTTCATAGTGCATTTTTGTCTTCTTAACCTTATATTAAGTTCTATGTCCTGAAACTGAATGTTCAACAAGCTCTTATGGCCATCTTTAAGTGCGCTTATGGTGCATTAACAGTCTTGGTTTGAAAAAAGAAAATTGCTGTCAGCATTCAGTCTGTCCAGCCTTAAGCATCCAGTCAGATCTGGCCACCAGTAACCTCAGTCTGTCACCTGATGACTGGATCAGCTCCTTTCCACTATCAGAGACAAAACAAAGAGGTGGAACATATGTAAATATACACACTATATCTATATCCATATCTATATCTATATCTATATCTGCTACCCAAATGTTTGAATTGATTTTGCTCAGATTTGAACTTGAAATCCTTCTTACCTGTGGTAGTCCAGTCCAAGCAGACTGACTCCGTTAACAGCCAGGATCCTGTCCCCCGGTACCAGCTTCTCACATCGCGTGGCAGGGGAGTCTGGGACCACCGCACGGATGAAGATGCCTTTCACCCTCAAGGAAGTGTCCTGGAAGATGAGGTCAAAATGTGAAGGACTCACTGACGCCCAAGATCTTGTAGTCAGCTGCCACACTGCAGACTTTTTAATCCCACAGCATCGCTTTTCACATCACCCATGTTTTCTTGTTCTTTATCTTCTAAAAAAAAAAATACAGCTCCTCACTGCAAAGTGTGTCATGTCACATCTCTGCAAGTTGATTCTCATAGTGTACTGAACTCACACTGGTAGGAAAAAAAAAGTTAAAAAATCCCTAATGGTTTGGTATAATTGATTTGGTAAATTTTGAATTGATTTTGGTTATGATGAAGTGAAAACAGTAATTTAGAAAGCGGGTACATTTATTTATAATTATTTGATTTGTGTACACAGGGTGGGATTAAATAGGTTTTTTCATCTTCCCACTCTTTGTAGAATATGTAAAAAAGTGATCATAATTTTTTTTGGCTGTAATTATTATTAATTTATTTATTTTCTTGTTGATCAATGATTTTATTTGTTTTATAAGTGATTATTATTTCTTGTCTGATGTTTGTGTTTTACACATATTTGAAATAAGCATTTAAATAAGACAAAATAAGAACTATTACCACATAATTTGTAATTAGTAGGTCAAAGGGTGGACTCAAAATAAGCTACCAATGAGAAGAGATCTACATCGATTAAATCTGACATTTGTAACTTGCTTTAATTTACATTTGTATTGCATGTCAACTGCATCGCTGCATCATTCAGTCTCATTGCTCTGAGAAGTGACTCACATAACCTTAACTAGAGTTGTTTTACAGAAAGTGGTGCATTTTTACACATCAAAATCAACACCAAAGCACAAGTACTGGATACAGATTCAGCTCAAGACTAAGAGTCTACAGTCATGCTGGCAGCTCTGTTGAAGCTGTTCTTAGCAGACATGACGGCGCATTGATCTAAATGCTAACATCAGCATGCTCACAATGACAAAACTTACCTGATGTTCAGCAGATCTAATGTTAGCCTTCTTTGTTTAGCATGTTAGAATGCTAACATTTGGTGGTTACCAATAAACACTAAGTATAGCTAATGTCTGATAAGTAATTTGTTTGAACAAGCTAGGCATGTTTGCTAGGTACTTATCCTTATCCAACAACAATCTTTAACCAAGATGTTGCAGTGCTGTGAACAGATTAACGGGTAGAATGAATTTTAACAGTTAGCTGTGCGAGGCATGTGCACAGTGTAGACAACGGGGAAAATCAAAATCATGGGTCTGGTTGCTCTGCCATCACTGTTTACGTAATATTTCTGTTTTTAGCAGCCTTTAACAAACACCATTTCCCCATTAGTCCCAGACCATGATCGTCACAGCTCGACAAAAGAGCCAGTCCATGAACGAGTTAAGGGTTTCCAGATATTTCAGACGTGTCCACTGCAGTATGGTGATGGCCGAACAGTGTAGACATTTTTAGAAATTACAGATGAAACAGTTGGGGAAATAACTTTCGAGGAAAATGGTGTATTTTATGGATATGGATGAAGCAAAGTTACAATAATGTAAGACCCAACGCTGCCACACTGGTTGTCATGGCAGCTTTTTATTATACTGAAATGAATCGTTTAAGTAAAAAATCTCAAAGGTTTCAACTTCTGAAATCAAGTGCTTTAGTGGTTTCCAAATATGGACAGTAAACCCCAGGAACACATTTCTTCTTTTTTTTTTCAGAAATACCAAAATGCAAAATGAGAGATTGCGTTGAGTTATAGAAGCTAGTCGAGCACAAGCTAGCCCGGATATGACGCTCTACAGACGACAACAGCAAACAGAAACATGCAGACATTTAAAGAGTAACACCAGTCTGAACAGCAGTCTTTTTCTGGTTGAAAGTGTGTTGCACAGTACCATTATACATCACTGTAGCAAGGTGAGTTAAATGACAAACGGTCATCAGAGGCAGGATTCACACCTGGTGTGAAGTGTCTCTTTAAGGTTTAAGTATTAATTACGAGGTCTAAATGTTTTTTCACTCACCCTCGTGTCCACCAGAGCGAGACCAAGTCCTCTTTCACCTCGCTCCAGCTCCAAGCTAAAAACCTCATCATTATTGTCATCATAATGGTCATCCGCCTCCTCCTCCTCCTCCTCTTCCTCTTTTAGCTCAATAAATCTTTTCATACTGTGGCAATCTGATTTCAACCGGTCTACTTTCAGTGCAGCCAGACATTCAAACACTAATCCACCTAAGGAGAAAATAAGGTTAGTTTCAGTTTTGTTTTATTGCAGACAAACAGTAGAAAACCATGAATGGTGATGTATTTCTATACTGTACCTTCATCATGTCTACATCAGAGGACCAACGAAGTGTCTCACTGTTACCCTTCATCCCTTTATTCTTGTATGCCCTCCCCAAATCAGCAGGATCTATGATGTGGGGGGTGTTGGGTGGGGTGAGGAGACAGGAGGGGTCCAGAGTAGACCTCCTCATCTCACTGGTCTCAGTCTCTCTGGTCTGCAGCTCACAGGAGCTGAGCTCATACAGGTACTGGGTGGAGGAAGGAGAGGGTGGTGATGGGGGTGATGGAGGTAAGGCACCAGAGGTAGCAGAAGGGGACGGGCACTCGTGGGAAGTAGCCTGAGATAAGACCATCTCAAGTGGCGATGCCAAGTTTTCCAGATTGGCTTTTGAAAGGAGATCCATCTTAAAACCATCAAAAACATTAAAACAATGAAGTTAAATAAGAAAACCACATTTATGTGGACCAATTTTACACATCAACATGTCTTTAAAGTAAGCTACTTGGTACAGGTGGAGGGAAAAATCAGTACAGCGATATTTTCCGTTGCAATATTGTATTGAGCCACGGAACGTCAAGTATCAATCTTTTATTACATAAATTGTACATGAGAATTTTATTTTTTGGTACTATAATAATAAAATCATTTGCTTTTTCAGTCTACAAGAAAAAGAGTTTCCCTTTGGGGACATAATTTGAAGTTGGAAAAAAGGTAATAAACTGCAATATATCGCAATATGTTTAAATTGCAATAATATTATATTGTATTGTATTCCCACCCATACTACTTGGGGAGTACGACTGCATATGTGGGGAAAAAAAGTTGTATAAAGCCTTTTGTGGCTCCAGAGGGAGCTTGGTAAAGTCTGATTAATTGCCTCCAGTGATGTCACTTGAGTCTGAAGAGCTCTGTAGCCCGCTCCTCAACTGTGCTTGAGGCTAACTGCTACAGGATTAGCTGCTGCTAGTATAAAAATCTCCAACTTGTTATATATTAATCAGTCATAAGATTATGAGCAACCGCTGGTAATAATGTCCACGTTCCTTTTGCTGCCAAAACAGCCGTGACCCATGGACTCCACTGTGTATATGTGTTGTTAACACAGCAATATATGGAGGACAACTTCTTCCAGATAACTGCGTCCATTTGTTTCATGCTCCAACACCAGCGCGTGACCGCGGAACATTCACAACAACAGTCAAAGATCGCTTCCTCGTCATATCACTCCACCAACCTTGACAGGTACAAACTAAAATTTACAGGCAAGGTGGACCATGTTATGTAGTTCCTATTGAAGCTTAGAAACAGAATACAACATATGAATATAGTTAACATGAATTAAATCATGGAACTTCATTCCGTAAATGGAGTAATCATCTCATTTTACAGTACATTGAAAATAGTCATTGTGGCAGATGTGGAAGAGCCCTGTTTATCATTATAATGTAATTGTTGTATTGACATGGGTAATATATGGTATTATTATTATTGTTAGTACTAGTAGCATTTCTGTTTCTGTTTGGCATCCACACAGTAGGCTAATACAGTATTTCCTTTAATGGTCAGTTAGTAGGCTAGCAGCACTCTATAGTTTATGATGGATCTTTAAATCTTTTTTTGTTGGTTTAAACATTTGACTCTTTGATATTTAGTTGTACTTTTGTTCAACATTCTGTTATGTTATCTTGGTGAAATCTCAAAACAATCTAAAACACATTTGAAGGATAACCTTTGTTTATGTTATGTGTATCCGAAAAGAAAGGGGGAAAAAAAGATCGGCCGACATTTTGGCTTATCGGATTTTAAAATCCCTAACATATCAACATCAGTGTCGTTCTTAAAAATCTCATATTGGTCGGGCTTTGTGTTGTTTTGTGTATGTTGTTTAATCTACATAAAAAACAAAGTTTAAAAATTACATGTAGTGGTTTTACAGGCGGTTATTTGCAGGACTGTGGTGATGAGTGGTGTTGTAGTTAGCCACAGTTTTTATGGTTCTAGGTAGAACAATGTCGGTCCGTCGTTTGGTCTACCACTATTGTCCAGAGTGAAATAGGCTATCTCAACAACAACTGGATGGATTGCCATGCAATTTTGCGGACTTAATGGTCCCCAGAGGATGAATCGGATTTAGATGGTATGCCATCCAATATTTAAATACATAATAACTTTAGTAAACCCTTTACTTTTCATCTATCACCATCATCAGATCAGCATTGTTATTTCTCCAATACTTCAGTCTATGACCATTTATCTGTCGTTTATCTAATAACACTGCCATCAGCCTCAGCTGTACTGACAAATGGCAATTGTTGGCATGCTCAAGTTAGCATTCAGCTCAAAGCACCACTGTGCCAATTTAAAACCTCACACAGCTTTTAGCGTAGCTGAAGACTATTAGTCTTGTTTATATGTTAAGCTCTCTGGTGAAGTGATTATGGACAGCAATACATCTATGCTAGGTCTCTAAAAGAGGAAGGAGAAGCAGGCCTTGCAGTGTCGTCTTTTGTACACTTTTTTTTAAAAATTCAGTCAATGCCATCAGCTTTCCTGGCGCTCACTCTTTCCCGATATGCCAACTTTATCACTTCAGCCAAGCATAAATCCTGCATTATTTGAATGTCCCGACTATTCAGAATTATTTTTAGTGTTCAGTATACCTTTTCCATGCATCATGTAAAAATGGCATTTTTGTACCTTTTGCTGTGTAGCTGTGACCTCATCAGACACTGAGTCAGAATTGGTGGAAATGAGCTCTTTCAGCTTGTCCAGCTGTTCCCTCAGGGCAGAATCTTTTACCTCCCTTCTCAGTTGGAACTGGTAACCCCCATCTGGAAGCACCAGAGGATGGTGGGTGTCAAAACTCTCCAGGATATCAGCTAAGGACAGAAGAGACATATTGCATGAAAATCAAATAACAAGAAGTGACCAGAAAAAAAGTATATCAGAATCTTGCAAATAATCATATTCATAATTGGTATTGTGAATTAAGGCAGCTATAATAGTTGACCAGTATGTTGACCTCTCACCAGTTTTGTGAGCCGCGGCCTGGTCATGAACAGATGGATTCCAGGCGTGTCTGCAGGGAGACGCTGGGCTGTAAAGACTCAGCAGGTGGTACAGCTGGGCAGGACTCAGGGCAGAGTAGTCAGACCGCAAGGACACCCAAGATGTCTACACACGCGCAAACACACACAAATATCAAACCTTCAAGTTTATTTGTTTTCAGTCATAAGACTTCATTTTTGCATAAAAAGGACAAAAACCAAATTTTAAAAAATACTGAAAACAGAAGCATGTATTTGTTGAATGAAGACTTTACTTTTTTTTTATTATGCAAAAGAAATGCTATATCCATTCCTTAATTATAATGCTTTTGTTAAAGAATAGCAACATTCATATAAAGGGAAAAATCTTTTTGTGACTGCCCCACTCATAGCTCTATAGGGGCTGGACCTAAAAGTAGTGCAGTCAGTAACATGGGACGCACCTGGGCCTGACATGCACCTTCACATCATTGGAATGTTTTTATGTATAAATGTATAATTTGCCACTAATTCTTCATAAATAAATGTAATGTTTTCAACTAGTTGCTTTGTGAATATATGTATTATTTACTTTAAATTGTTTTTCTTGTTTTATTGGACAAAAGTTGATTTTATATACATATTCTATGAAATACGTAATAAAAAAACTGTTCAGTTTACACACACACATACAATATCATTTTTCGCCTACTCTGCAGAAATCACACAAATCCTCAGCCTGTTATGTCTCTGGTGATTATTTCTATTGGATAAACCCAACTCTGCTGAATCTGTAGAATGTGCGTGTCTTTTACCTGCAGTAAATTCTTTCTGGGTGTAGCCAGCAGATTGATAGCCGACGAGAGAGTGTGTGTGTGCTCCAAGGCCGGTCCCCCCAGTCCAGCCGCATGGGCCCAGTCCAGGAGCATGTCAAGATTGGCCCGCATGCGTACGCTTCTGGACCACTGGTAGAAACCTGGCTCAGAGCCTGTGCACACATCAGGAGACAGTCATCTTTAAAATCACTTTTTTACTAATACTTTTTTTTCTGCCTGGGAGTTATGCTATGTTGTTTCTGTGAGGCATTATTCCAGTGTTACAGAAAATCTGTACACATAAAACACTGACCCTGCAATTGCAAATGTCACTGGTTTGAGTCTGGATGAGGTTGTTTGTTGCATGTCGTCACCCCCCCCCCCAAAACTTCTACAACAGTTACACAGACAATATAGTTTATGAAACAAGTTTGCAAGTTAGTTTATATAAACTGTTTTTCCTGCACACCAAAAACTCTAGCACATCAACCTCAGTGAAATGACTGACCTTTTAAAAATCTAACTATATGTTTAATGACTTAAAGTTACTGATGGGTTGAAAGGAAGAAAATCTATCCATCCATCTGTGTGTGTGTTTTGGTATTTAAAAGGGTGTAGAAATGGGAACCTCCAGACAGACCACAAAAGTGATATATGTTCAGAAATTTACGTATAAACTATTATCAGCCTGGGAAAGTGGGTGGGGGAGTGAGTCTACCCTTCACTGACTCTAAGCCTGCACACTTTTCTGCGTGGGCACTGACGCATTGATACCTCTTTCCATAAGAGAGTTGAAGAGTGACGCGTTGATGAAGTAGAAGAGGTAGCCAATGAGCTGTGACGAAATCTCCGGGTGGAGCTGACAGTCCGACAGTAGTCTCCGGGTCTCGTTCAGAACCTCAAGGAGATGCTGGACCTGAACAGGGACCCGCAGTCCGCTGCTACCCAGGACCCGGGCACTCTCGCCGTTCACCTGCACGTCAGCACTTTCCCTGAAAGGGTTGCAGTCCAGTACGCCCGGCAGGACAGGGTACAGGACCTGACAGAATGGGTTGAATAAAGGAAAGCAGAATAAAGCACTGTGAGAGTGACTCACTCATCCATGTGGAACTTGAGGTTGTTGAAAATTCCTGTGGGTCAGTTTGAGGTTGGAAAAGTTAACGTTGTGTGGTGGATGTTCTGATCACTGGGATAAACTAAAACATGTAAACCTCTAACCCTGGATTTCAGACCACCCGTATTGCCTCTGCATGCCTGTCTCACTGAGTGTCTCACACTGAAACATAGCTGATGCAAGATTAGACAGAGGAATAAGAGAGAGAGAGAGTTTGTAACATTTCCTTCTTCCCAGCCAAAGGTCCTTGCTGCTCTTCAGAGCGAGCCCGGACAACGATAGCTTTGTTCGGGCTAATTGTACACAGACATCCCCCTTCCCCTCCAAGCTCAGTCTTACACCCACCAAGCTTTCGAGGCCAGCGCCAGCCATAGATCCACATTCCTAAAAAGCTGAATATGGCTCATGTGGGCTTGGCATGGCGCTGCGGCAGGGCTGCTGAGTGAAGAGTTCTGAAGGAATCTACCCTGAGCAGATCATTTTACATTTACTGTACGGCCCCGCAGCCAGGGCATGAACATGAACAGGAGAGCGTAACAGCCACGGCTCCCATGGCATAAGACAATGGAAATGGGTTAAACACTGAGCCAAATAGTCTTGCAGTGTTTCTGGCTGGAAAATGTCGCTCAGCAGAGCCAAGCCAGAGAGGATTCAATCATTCTGGGATTACCACATGTATCCATGGCACGTAGAGTCAAAAAATAAAGTGTGTATTCGGTGTTGTCTGCTTCTTTGTGCTGTCATTGTGATGCACAAATAAACACACAGTCTGCCCACAAGCCCCTTAAAGTGACATGCCTTCAGTTGGAATAGCTGCTCACCAGTGGCGCCTTCCCGCAGCAATTACCCTCACATCGGATGGATGACACCCCAAAATAAAAACTCATTTAAGAATATGGATTTAGATATGATTTTGTTCTCTACATAGTAGGGTTTGTGTCACTTTTATCTCGTTGGCTGGAAGGTAAAAGAAAAAGATGTGCTAGGGGAAAAAATGTTCAGCTCAGTCTTCTGTTGTTTGCCTTTTTTCCAGCCCGGAACATTCAAGTCACAATCTGAACCCTGGGTCGGACTGGCTACACTGCAGTAAGCACTGACATTAATCACTATGTCAACTCATTGCACTGCTGAAGGGATAGGATAGATACATTAGGCCATCATCAGGTCTTAGCCAGGTTACTCCTCAGCTTGACACTGGTGAACTCACCACATTCCTCTCACTCTCACTCTCGCTGTGAGGTGACAGTCATGATGGATGGCATGGCACGCCTGGGTTAAGGTTCAATGTTCATTTATCTATCATACAAACCAAGGTTGTACAACGAAATGCAAACTGTGGTGCCTTCATGCTACACACAAAAAAACAAGTGCGGAGGCTGAATTGAGGAGTCTCAGAGCCTGGGCAAAGATGCTGCTCTGTAAGACAGCAGCAGAGTGAACAGGCTGTGGCTGTGGTGGGAAAAACTGGCAAGACCAAGAACAAACTTGACACCATGTCCACACTAGGCCAGCTCAATCTGAAAATGCTTGAAGAAATCGTCATACTTTGGTTTATGACATTCCCATCAGCCTCAGCTGTGCGTTGAGTTTAGTGCTAATTAGCAAAAGGTTGGCATGCTAACTCACTGAACTAAGATGGTGAACATGGTAAACATTATGGTTAATGTTCAGCATGTCAGCCGTGTCATTGTAATGCATGTTAGCATGCTGATGTTAGCATTTAGCTCAAAGGATCAGCATGGCTGTGGGATGACATGACAAAAGGAAAAAAATGAGATTGAGAATTCTGTTAATACATTTCCAAACACTATATACTAAGTCCAAGAATAAAGAAAATAGCTTTAATAACTTGTGCTGTCCAACAATGGAGAAATCAGAATTGTTAAATAATCTTTTTTTTGGTTTGTTTGTTTTCAACCTGTCCTGCCCGGCAGCCTGGTATGAGTATGAGGAGCTTGATACCATATTGTGCCAGACAGATTTTGCTTTAACAAGAGAGTATTAATATACTCCTTTGTCTGTTTTGTTATTTATTCAAATTTATTTGTCACCGGGCCAGACAGGAGACAGACATGGGGACAAACAGGGGACGGACATGGGGATGGGGAACAGAGAGGGCAGAGAGGGCAACTCCTGCAAGAGAACGGGGATGGAGCGTGGGGACAACAGGAAATACCAATTGCAGAAAGCAACAAAACCTGCAAGAATGAGGAGGGGGGCTTGGGGTGACAAACAGACAAATAAAAAACACACAAACAAGCAAAAACAAAGAGACAACCAGCCGAACAGCAGCAATAAATAGCAAACATAGAAATGAAAATGAGAAAAAACACAGCACAGTCGTGTGAGCTGAAATAATAACAATTAATTTAAGCTTATTCAATTTAGGTTAAATAATCTGTATTCCCTTCTTCGCTTTTGCGACAAAATTAGCTAACTTAAACACACCGTCATTCCTATTGGCGATCATCTGCCCACCAAAATTTAGCATTCTATGTCATGCATGTTTGTCTCTCTGTAAAATTTGGCAAAGATCTCCTCACAGTCCGCTAGCTGTCTAGCGGTGGCCTTCCTTTGGCTGTGAAGACTGGGCGATTCAATAAATATTCAAGAGGAAACCAGGCTGTGTATTTTGGAAGTCTTTTTTTAATGATGATTTAAAGATGCAGTAGCAATTCTGGAGAAATCCAACACCAGTTCTCTAATGTGCAACTAAAGATCATTGGCTTCTAGATAAATAAGGTGTAACATATGGTATGAATCAGGGCCAGACCTTTCTTTTAATACACAGGTACAGCATGCCCTTTATTTTGGCTTTGGTAAGATAGTTTCAAGTAACTGCAATTAAAAGCTTAGTTTTAATGGCTTTACAATTATTCCTGTACATATACATCAACTTACTTTCGGTACCCAACCCCTGTCTCTGTGAGAGGAAATCTGAGAACTTGGAAGTTGTCAGGACAGCAGAATTCAGACTATAATGCAATGTGTCAATTGACCATACAATTTAAATTAGATCCTGTGAGTTCAAAGTCCATGAACACAGTGTATTACATTTCTGGATTATTTATGGATTTACTGACAAACCACATCTGGAAGTCATTTGGTTCATCAGACAGACTTGCTGGGAGAAATAAATGCTGTCTGAGGCAGGTAGTTAGATAACCACATCCTCTTGCACTGAGCAAAACCTTTACTGTCAAAAACTTGCGACTTGCTATTGAGGAATTTCTAACGTTAGAAGACGTCTTAAACGTGGCACATCAGGCACAAAGTCCATCTGAATTCCAATTGGCTGGACATGTGAGACCTTGGCTTGGCTGCCGCTAACAGCCTGTGAGACCAGGGCTGTGCTAACGCGATCTCTGATGTGGCTCAGAACTTGACATGCCTTCCTTTTACTTTAGGCTTTGCTGGTTTGAAGCATCCAGGCCGTTGGAGGGGCTGTGCAGAGAGCGGACATGCAGCTAAGATTTCAGCTAAGATATCTTAAAAAGGAATAAGTTAGATGTTAGATTCACTGTATGAACGTAAATAGGCCAATCTGCTCATTAGTATTTTTTGGATGGTGTTTTTATCCACACCCACACAGTTAACTGGAAATTTGTCTGAAATTTTCCCGGCACAATTCCACGTGATGGGTGTGGTGCCTCAGTGAAACTGCACACAACTGAACCATTTGGCTCCAATGAAGTATCAGCTCCTCTTTTCCCAAGTGAATCTGTGAGAATACAGCATGATACAAACTTTGCAGAACCGAATACAAGCATTTAACGCTCTGCTGTTCCAGAACACGTTTACACCATATTTTTGTCATACCCCACATGGAAAGAACCTATATGAGGATATATGCAGTTTATATGCACATATATGCTGCATATATAAAACATATATGCACATATATGATAATATATATGCTGCATATATGCGTTTACATGCCACATATAGGCAAAATTGAGGTGCATATATGAGCATATACAGGCCATATAGGTCTCCAGTATTGGGTCTTTATATCCACATATAAGCCCTATATGTGCACACAAGATGTGTCTCCTATACAGCTCATGGCAGGATCTGGTCATTTTGTGGCTCATATCTCACTTTGGCAACTGTCATACATGATGCCTAGCTCATATTTTCTATTATCAAGGCAATAACTAAGAACTAACTAAAAAAAAATATGCAAGGACTTATGTATGTGCAAACACGTAAAATTGGTATCACATGTAATTGGCATGTTATGGAATTTAACTATGGCAATCAAGTGAGAGGAGATGGAAAGCTATGATGTCTACAAGTTTTCCTGAAACATTGTTATTTGTGGGGTTGATGGAGCAAAGGATAAGACTATGCCTTTGGTGTGAGAGACCCTGGGTTCAATCCCCCACTGTGACCCATCCACCATTGTGTTCCTGAGCAAGACACTTAACCCCTAGTTGCTCCAGAGGCGTGCGACCTCTGATATGTATAGCTATTGTAAGTTGCTTTGGATAAAAGCATCGACTAAATGTAAAATTTACAAGGCTATGGATTTTAATAATTTTACTAATATATAGGTGAACATATATGTATATTAATATATAGCATATATACATACATATACGTTGAGTTGGGCAGGTCCTGACAAGCAAGGTAGTGTGATCCAAAACAAAGACTCTTAGTTAACCACATGGCTTTTGTTTAGCCTCACATTGTACTGAAACACAGGCGAACAACCCAAACCTGCTTGGCAACCTAGAATGGACCAAGATTATTCAGAATGGTAGTGTTTAAACTGTGCACTTTTTGGTAGGGAGGGTGGACGGGAAAGTAGCAGGTGGACCTCTTGTCACTGTGTGCTGCAGCTCAGTGTGTACAGCCATTTTGACATAATAGTTGTTACAGCTAACATCTTAGCAATCAACTGGCTAATCACACCTTTAAGCAGATGTTAGCAACATTAGCATTTTTTAGAGTCGTTTTTCTGGCCAAAAGTTCAATATTGTCTCTCCTTTTAGCTTTCTCTTGGCTCCAAAAAGAGAGAAATGTCTCTTTAGCAGCTCAAAGCTCCACTACTAAAACTAAAACTAAAACGGGGACTGTAGAGTCAAGTAATCTTTCTTCGGGTTTAACAGTGGGAGGGACCAGTCTTGCACTACATGTAACCTACATCTTCCCATTTGCTATCTTTAATTTCTCTCGTTCTTTTTAAAACGCAAAGCATTTCTGCCCTTTAGGGGTCTCACATCAAAACAATAACAAAAGACATAGTTTGACAACAGTTATCTTATTGTCTATACCATTCTCTTTGTAATATTTACAGAGACCCAACAGTTCCCACCATGAGCGAGCACTTGGTGACAGCGGCAAGGAAAAACTCCTTTTTAGCAGGTAGAAACGTCAAGCAGAACCTAGACTCAGAGGGGCGGCCATCTGCCTCGACCAGTTGGAGTGGGGGGTTGCGGTTGAAAATCTAACTTACATGATCACGTTCACAGATGTTGTAATGGATAAAAGTTTAATTTACGTTGCATTTAGTCACGTTCACTGACTTCCTTCCTCACTTTCTGACATAATCTCATGTTTTCCCAGAAGTTATAGCAACTAGAGGGTGATAGTATATATACTATAGTGATGGCAGTGACAGGCAGCCAAATCGAAACGCATATGCTTACCTTGAACAAAATTACAGATTAAAAACAGTCTAGTCGTTTTTAGACATTTTAATGCGAAAATGTTACAAATTATACTTTTAAAGAAAAACATGCCTTACGCTTCATTTGAAAGATTATAGACTGAAATGTAAAGCGTCCTTGGCAGCACTTAAGAGATCTCCTTCATCCTCCCCAACACACACACACGCATTCTCCCATGTCATAATGCCCCAGTGTGGTCTGGCAGTGTGGCTGGCCGGTCTATTAGAAACCTGTCAGAGTGGCTAACTGGGCTCTTTATTCTCAGCCCGTCTCTGATTATTTTCTTAACCTAAACATCATAATCATCTGTGAGAGCAGAAGATCAGACTCTTCTCCTTCAGCCATAAAAAGTTCCTTGTTGGTGAAGGTGAGGTAGATATCTGGCTTTATGCAAGACAGTGGAGAACAAATATATCTATTGTCTTTGTCACAAAAGTGTTGACGAGCTATTAAGGATATAGAGTATGTCTATGTAAATCCTGTGTGTGCTATAGCTGTGTTCTTGGTCAACCTCTCACCTTGGTGATGTAGTACACACACTGCTGGAAGGCGAGCATGATGACCTCCTCCAGGACAGCCATCGTCTCCTCACTGGCTGAACGGACACAGGACAGACGTAACTCCAACAGGACGCATATATCTATAAATGATACAGGTGCAGTTATGCTCAAAGGGAGGAAAAGCAGATCTGTGTTTTCATGGTTATGATTTAAGCTGATAGGTCTTACTTAAAATCTACTTAACACAGCTTTAATTCTTTGTATGGTCACTTGAACAAATTCAAAGCTCAACAGGTGACTAACCCAAGTTCTCCAACTCCTTGTTCTCCCCCTCTTCCCTTTCGTCTTCATCTTCCTGCCCCTGCTCTTTTCGGGTTCTCCACTCCAAAATTATAGGCAGCTGATACTGGATGAACTGTAGCAGCTCCAGACAGTTGGACATCCACACCACCAGGGGGCACAGTCCTGAGATCACCTCCTGCAGACTGAGAGCCTGGGGATCCTTTGAGCTTGAGCCTTCAACATTGAGGCTGCAATACAGAAGATGAGCTCTTCAGTGTAGTCTGTGAACTGTAATACAACTGATTGCTGAAGAATAACAGTACAATGTGCTTACACTTCAGGCTGAACTGCAGCTAGGTCCTTAGTGTGCTCCTGCATGACAACAAAAATAGGCTTTGCAGTGAGTGCATCAAAATGTTGTGGCAATATTATAGTAACAACTTTTGTTTTTACAAAATGCTGATGTTAACAAGAAAGCATAAACTAAAAAAAATCCATTCTCTATAAAAAAAAGTCTATATAGTGAGTTTAAAAGGACCTGGCAGCCTAAACTCCTCAGTGGCTTTAATGCCACCTACAACTTTGAAACAGATGATAAAAATGTCCCAAGGCTGCAGATTCAAATGGAATTTAAAAAGCTTTCTACCTCAAAATTAATCAGTGGCCCTTTAAATACATTTTCGAATTTTCGGGCTAAATTGATTTGTGGTATTGTGTATGTATGGTATTGCATTGAGTACCCATTAGATGAACTGCACACATTGTATATTTCCCCCCAGAACCTCAGAGGTACGATCTTGCCACAGGTGTGCTGTATTTTAGTTAATTTGTGATGATTAAACACAAAATCCTTTACAACTGTGCACCATGTAAGCAATATATAAACTGAAATAGTAAAGGTTTTAGAGCCATTCCACGAGACAAATTAGGCCTAACCTGAAGATTAGGTACAAACGCTGGCTTTGTAGCCCTTACGGCCTGGTCACGTTAGAAAGTGGCACAGCAAAAATCATCTGCGCTTCTTTGCAAAATATGTGGTTCTACAAGTATGGTGACAGATGTTCTGCTTGATTAAAGGTTCAGTGTGTAAGATTTAGTGGCATCTAGTGATGAGGGTTGTGAATTGCAACCAACTTTCTAGGTTACCACTGCCCCCCTACCCTTTCACAGAGCGTAAGACAGCTTACGGAGGCTGACACAGCACAAAAAGTGTCTCTTCTGAGACAGCATAGAGTGGCCAGTCAAGAAATGAGGTTTCTTTAGATATATGTATTAAGAAATTATATTTAATTAATTATTTAGTAAAACTATATGTTATTGTGACTTGGGCTCTGACAGATAACATGAAAAATGTAAGCGAAGAGTGTGAAACACTGTCACTGTCTCTGCACCATAGTCCATTATGAACCACATAAGAGAAAAAGTTTATGCAAACATTGACAAGTGAAACACATTATGGGCAATTGCCAAAACTGCTCGCCAGCAATAATATCTGTCCAGCTGCCACAATATGGTATTTCGATAGTGGCAAAAATTATATATAAATAAATATTTTGATAGCAGTGCTGAAATAGATCTCAGTCAGCATCAGTTACTCACATAATCACTTCCTCTTTAGCGGTTTTGCCTACAAAATAAAAGTACAAGAAGCTTTTTTACTGTATTGCAGTATTGAACTGAGTTGAACTGAGCTTTTACTTTTCGGCATTAAACGGCATTAAAAGAGACTGCTTGACACACCTCAGAAAGAGCCGTCAGAAAACGTGATTCTCCTAAATGTCACTCTGGGGTATATGAAAAGCGTCCGTAGGTTGATGGATGTGGATCAAACACCAAAACAAAAACAGTTGCTGCCGAATCCACTTGTTGAAGAGAGGGGGGAAAAGTTGTTCTAAGGTGGAATCAAACTCAACCCTTGAGGAGTGAGTGCTGCACTTAACCAACTGAGCTAACCAAACATCATGTTGATGGGAGTGGATATTATGTCTTATGTTCTCACCCACCATCTGTGGTTGAAAGTATTCCTCTGACGTAAAACTTATTTGCCGACCCCCTGCAGTATACTATGTCCATGGAAGGGGGACCCGCGGTTAAGTAGATATAAATGTCTCATTCTAAGGTAATAAAAACGTAAAGGCTTATTACATAAGGTCTTTATACATAACTGAAAACATAGTTATGGATCTTATATTGCATTTCTGTCAATAGATCCTCAGAAATATTACACACTGAACTTTTACAATTTAACAATTGCTTCCCGTTCATAGATCCTCAGCATAAATGCTCAGTAAGGCCTGGACTTTGCAGTCGGTTTATCTGTTGTGTGCATTGACTGTATAAAAGGTTGTGTGCTTTGTTCAGTAACTCCATGTTGATGTGTCAAAGCACAATGAACAAAAAATACACGGGTTTGCAGCTGCAATTTTTTAAGAATGGTGGCTTAAATACTTGACCCATAAGAAATGTTCGGTGCAGCAAGTCCAACCCCCAAACTGCAAGCAGTTATCTTTTGAGTGGGGTAAAGTAATGTCCCTGGCCCTGCAATGGAAACACACTGAGTTCCTCCAAAGGTTCATAGTCCCTAGCATGTCTCTCTTAACATCTTTTCCCTACCACAACTCACCCACATGGCACTCTGAACTCCACTTGCAATGAGCAACAGCAGCCTGCGCAGGTCTGAGGTATGAAGACATGAGGCTGAATACTGAACACACAGACACAGCAAAAATGCAACAGTCAGTGGTGGTCTGTCTTTGACGCTGCTGCTTCCCATAGCAACTATTTCCTTGACGATGCGATCCTCATCCTCAGTTGCATATTTCAGAGTCAGGCCTTCAGGTGGGTTTAAAAAGGGTAGGCCGCTGTTCAGGGACTGTTCGCTGCTGGGGCTCTGGAGCTCAGTGCAGGTTGTGATGCAGGTATTGCAGATGATCATCTCTCTAGTATGGCTTGTTGGAGTGGCGGAAGTGGTGTGAGCCAGCATCCAGGGGACAGCAGTCACACTGGGCTCAGGAGCAGCGCTGTTCACTTCCTTCATTTCCAAGAAAGAAATGAGAATCATAAAGTATGATAATATGTTCTCACTAAAGGACTTTAAGGAAAATGTTACCTGATAGAAAAAATTACAGTGCATACTTTGCATATGTGCTCTCACCTTCCTTTCTCTCCTGTATCTCATTCTTACCTTGTGGGACAAAGCTAAGGGATCCTTGAAAAGAAAGAGGTAGCGCTGTCCCAATCCAATGACATCACCAGGGTTAAGCTGCACTTCTTTTCTCAGAACTTCGCCATTCCTTGTGACCACGGCGCCCTGACAAGGACAGAGCGTGGTGGGGCTGCCAACACTATGGCGACGGAAATAGCAGTGTCTCGGAAGGATGTCAGTGGCAAAGAGGAAGATGTCAGGCTTTGGCCCGTCTTCGTGATCACTTTGCTGACCAAAGATAATGTTTGGCCCAGCTAGTAGGTAGATGACAAAGTCCTGGGTGCAGAGAAAAATATAAATTACCATGCAATCTTCAACAACTGAGTGGATGTTTTCCACTCTTTTGATTTTTTCTCAAGGTCATTGTGTCCAGTATATTGTTGTGCTCCGGTTGTGATATTCTTTTCTTTATTTTTTCAGCCATGCTTCTACAAACTAGCCAGCTCGCCTGTCTTCTGTTTCTCTTCTATTCCAAATTAAATCAAAGTACATTTTCTTTAATGCTGTAATTAAACATGTAACTTAAAATGTATATGCTACCATCAGTTAATCAATAACATGCATTGTTACAGTATCGATTGCTGATGTATATAATAAAAGTAAAATGAACACCTCCTCAACCTGCTGAAATGCTGCTTACACTTTAATGCATCAGTAAAACTAATGTAAAAATATAATATAGATTATGTAATAATGGATATTGTAAAAGCTGCAAACCTGTGTAATGAGTAAAGTTGGTGATGATTCTTATACATGGACTTACATACATTTTAATGAATTGCAGGAGATTTTCTTGAATTGGAATATTGTTGTAGACAAGTACTTCACTGCAAATTAATCAATAAGTTGATGGATTACTTAATGTGACCTGTGTATTTTCATAAACAAATTTTCGAAACAAATTGACAGTTCTGCTCAATAGGAACAGCAAATGTGTAAAACAGAATTGTTTACACAAAACAGATGTTTACTTCATCCAACACCAGCTATGATACAACAGTCTCTCAGTGAAAGCAGTCTGATCATGTGGAGGTATTAGAATTATAGTCTTGATCCAAGCCTGATTAGGCAAACAATGTTTTATGAAGGGATTATTATGTTTGACATTCCCCTTGTGATGCCTGTCTATTCCAGCGGGACAGATTTAACCAGCTAAATTAATTCACAGATAAACTCCCTAAACCTTCATAACAGTATTTCTCATGTTAGGTGATTATTTTCTTACGAATGGTCTTTTGGGAAAACAACTGTGACGCAGAGTCAAAATCACAGCAGTGTGCATGAATTGGCTTTTGTGTGTGGGGACCACCATTACAACCATGTATAATCAGCCAGGAAGCAGTGCCAGGGTCGTCTTTTTCTGTTTCCTGATCGGTGTTTTGACATACATTTTTTCTAAGTACAGTTCGCTGACCTTCTCTGTCTCTTTTGTACTGATAAAACACGCCGTTAGAGCTCCAGCTCAGAAGTATTTCACAGTGAATAAAGGGCATAAAGCAGTGGTTTAAATATAATACAATGCACATGTAAACATTTTGTTAAGAAGCCAAAATCAGCCCGCATGTGAGTCATTTGTGTGAGAAGTGGTGGAGAGGTAGAATTGACAGTGTGCCCTGCTTCACTTAGCTTCTGTAACTACGCATGTAAGCTTATATTTATAATGATAACAAGGGCAGATTTACCGTCAAAATTCTTAGTAATATTTGAAACAATGGGTCCTTTATTTCAGACAGACGTAGACAAAAGCAGCTTATCACTTCAAGCCCAGGACTGTGAATTTACTTGGTGAAAAATGCTGACTAGCTAGCTAGCAATTTAAGCTAATGTTGACTCCATGAATTGGAGATAAAAGTTGTCTCCCTCTGATTTTTATTGTTTACAGCAGGACAGAGCTGCTAACATTAAACTCTGATAGCATCCAGAACCAGCTTATGAATGGGGCTTTTTTAACCTGTAGCCATACAAACAAATGTGTAATTGGTGTGGGCCTTTGTAGTAAAACTGGGTTCTACTATAGGCATTGAGCTAGTTAGCCGTTAAGATTACCTTAGAGCACATAAAAACTAGGGATGTCCAGATCCGATCACGAGATCGGAAATCGGGCCCGATCACGTTGTTTCAGACTCGATCGGAATCGGACGTTACCTTCCTATCAGGACTCGGATATAACTGTATTCTCATTCTCATTTTTATTTACTGTTGCACTAAAGTCCAAAATGAAGAATTTATGCTATTTATTACTTGATGGTTCAAGCTACCTCACAGAAGTGCTCTGTTTGTTAACAGAGTTGTTGAATGTTAAAATAAGGTGAATTAAATAAAAAATAAGGAACAACCTGGATCTGCTTTTTAACTATTAGAAGTATCGGATTGGGACTCGGTATCGGTAGATACTCAAAATCAAATGACTCGTACTCAGACTCGAGGGCAAAAAAACCTGATCGGGACATCCCTAATAAAAACACTGACTGTCAGTTCTGTGGTCCCATTTCCATTTTTACTTTTAATGATATCCTTAACTGAGGACTTAACACAGGACTCTTCCAGATAATGATAACGATCTGCCAACAGGTAATTTATTTCAGCTTTGTCTTAGAGAAGTCATGTTTTGTCCCTAAATTTGGCATGGTGGTTCGGGTTTAATACTAACAGAGCAAATTTTTTAATGGGAACTGATAACTAAGTTTTTTCCTCATTGTTAACTTTAGCTTCCACAAGCTTTGGATACCTTTGGATTTTTATCTGTTTTCTAATGTACTTCTAATCTAGCTGATTTATCTGGGAGTTTCATGCCGAATCAAGCCAGAGAGGAGCTTCAACTGTGAGTCATGTACCATTGTCTTGAAAATATTAATGGGACTTTTTACTTCCAAAACCAGGGGCGTCCAAAATATCTCCTTCTACTTAGCAACTGCATAGCAGCTGAGTGTGTGTCTGAATGAGATACCTGTGTGAGGCTGCAGCCCTGCAGCAACAGCAGGTATGGACAGTCGTGAGGAGGGTGAATGGAGTACTGTGTGGTGTTATCGTCGCTGCTCTCCGTCTCCTCCCTCTCTGACTCTTCTCCTTCCCTCTCGCCTCTCGGCCTCGGATGACAGAGGGTCTCTGTTTTGGCCTGCGACCCACTGCCCCCCTTAGAGGGATTTGTGAGGCTGTGAATGTGATTCTGTTCTGGGCTTGATTTTGAGCCCTCATAACTCTGCACTGAAGTTTGATTCAGGCTCTCACTTTCATCCTTGTGATGTTTCTCATGATCCGCCCTGCGTCTCTGTATCAGAATCTAAGAGGTCCATCTCACTTTTACTCCTCCACAGTTTGTGGCTTCGCCCCATGGTCCTCTCTATGAGGGTGGAGGTCACTCTGGAGCGGCTCTTCTGTAGCTTTCGAGCCTGGGCGTTGATACCTAACAGGAAGATGAATAAACAAACAAAACTGTTAGGAATTAGAGTGAACACTGTGGTTCAAATGTGTGCAAATTGAGCTGCTATATAAACATGTTAAGGGGTAATGGAATATAGTGATAGGGCAACACCCGTTTTTTTTTTTTCCTGAGGCATGAGGTGTGCGTGAGCCTGCATGTGTTCGGTCATTTGTACATCATGTTTTTATGCCAGTGTCAACATGGAGAAGCCCCATACAGGAAACAGACCTCAGTGGAAAGAAAGCCAGAGCTCATGGAAATAAAATACAAGTTCACACACAGAGCAGGCATCCTCAGGCTGACACTGATAGAAGCTATCACAAGCTGCGCCATTCATAAAAGCAAAACACAAAACAGGACACACTCTTACGCCATGACCACAGCTGTGTCAACCACAACCAGTAGAAATGACAGAAAGGGGTCCACCCTGCACATTTACACTGCCATAAAGTGTCTGTGTCATTGACGGAAAGTTCTGTGTCATATTTTGTTCATTTAAGTTGATATTAAGATATTTTGCTGTGTAAATCTTTTACAGCATTATGTTAAAACAGTGTTAAAGAAAGGGTGTGTCAGTGGAACAAGCTCAATAAAATCACAGGGTGTCTGCGATGTTCATGAAATTTAAAGTTTCTTTTGAGAATGAAATAGTCCAAGTTTGTAACAGAAATAGAAAAGAAAGAAATTGTAGACCTATTAAAATATCGTTTGGTCTGTGTGGTTTGGCTGATTTTCATAGGAAAAACAGCATGCCAACAAACCACATTTTCACTGTGAGAACTCTAAAACTGGATTTAATACTGACAATACTTTATTAAATGGCAAAAACTTTTATTCCCGGACACCCTAAACTAGGATGTGGTATGTTGCATGATATGTCCCTAAAGCACCCTAAGGCTACATTCAGACACTGTACCAGCAGTAACGGTGTCTTTGTCTTTGGACGTCTTCTCCTCCACGGAGCTTCTCCTCTGGATTTCGAAACGTCTCGCCAGGCCTTCTCTGGGTTTCCATAGTGACTGCAGAAGGAGGGGCTTCTCATTATTGCCCACGACTCTGAATCCCTCTGTTCTCCACTGATGGTTGCCAATGGAGCCAATGGTGTCACAGAGAACGTAGGACTCCGCTTCCTCCTTGCCCAGGCCATACCTTGAAGACATAGTCAGGTGTAATATAATCATCAAAATTATAAAACTGGACAAAATTAATTTAGAGCTCCAAAAACAGTAGTGTACTTTTGGAAACTTCTGGTTTTTTGCATTGTAAATCACAATTTAGTGCAGTGTCTGCTCTACTTAAAGTCTCCATGAAATCAAAATCAATTTAAGTTTGTCTCGTCTTGTGCTATACATCTCCTATACACCAGTATCTGGACCAGAAATGACAAAACAGTTCTTTGTAGGTTAATAGTATTTTAGAGTGTGGTGTGTATTACTGTAATTAAGCATCCAATGAAAAGCTTTATCAATTTTTATGATGCGGCTGGAGTAAAGTGTTCCTGCGCTCTGGCTGGGCCTCACTGATTACTGTGCAAAAACATTAACTTTATCACTTGGACAGAAACGCAATTTTATTTACTGTTTTGGGTGAAAGGGGACCAAATTTTATGAATTAATTCACAGATAAACTCCCTAAACATTCATAACAGTATTTCTCATGTAGGTGATTATTTTTCTTACGAAGGGTCTTTTGGGAAAACAACTGTGACGCAGAGTCAAAATTATAGCAGTGTGCAGGAATTGGCTTTTGTGTGGGGGAACCATTAAAACCGCGTATAATCAGAAATTTCTTGATGGACAGATAGCGTTTCTTTGGCGCTAAAATAACTTCTATCTGCTATAATTGTCGTTGCCATTTAGCTAGCTTAGTTAGCTGCGCAGCTAGAGGTCATATTGGATGACTCTGCCTTGACCGGGAGCTTGGAGCACAGGGGATTATCAATGTTAGCACAGGACCTATTGGCTACTGTAAATCAATCATTATCAACTACAAGTCACTCATAAATATGTGTAAGCAAGTGGCACTACTACTTTCTGTTTCATGGGAACTTTAAGGCACCTATGTGTAGGATTTTACAATGTTAGACTTTGGTGACTCCAACTTTTAGCATTTGAGAAGACACTCTAGTGGACTGCAAATGCAAGCCACAACTCAAAGAGGCTAAAACATTTCCTAGAACTAAAGGGAAATGCACAATCAGATGATAATCTGTGGGTTTGTCTTTACATACCACTCTTAATTATTTGATCCATTATCAATCCAAAAATATAGATTAGAGCATCTTTGATGCAAAATACTTCGATATACAAACATTTAGATCTGCTGACTCTTAGAGGGTTGTTTCTTAATCAAAGTAAGACCTTATCATGGATATTCCATTAAACCTGCATACAGTACACAAACTTATCAAGTATCATAATGTTGCCGTGTGCTTAATGTATTTGCTGACCCATTACTAAATAAAAGATCTAGTAATGATATAGCAAAATGTTACTGCTACAGCGTAAATTTTCACTGAGGGAAAAGAAAAATGATTTACTCTTTCCTCTACAAGCTGAATACTACTTCTATTAATCATTCCATTATGTTCTTGGCTGAAACATAAGCAAAGACTGACGGACATTCCCTCTGTGGAGAGGCCGCCTCAGCGCCCTGGCCAATACTGGCTGTCTTTCACACAAGTCTGTGGTTTGCTCTAGGCCTTTTCAGATCAACTAAATGAACTGCTTGGCACACTTACACACTGTGTGCACTGTACTGCAATTATAATAAACAGAACAGCGGGTCAAGTTGACTTTGTTCTTCTGAAATATACTAATACCAACAACATGAACACGCCTGCCTTTCAACCGCCAAGGGTTCGCGCATCAAGGGCTGTTCTGACTGCTTTTATATACGAATGATTTAGCACAAAGGTATATTACAGCAGCGGAAGCATGTGGATGGACATAATGTAACTCGCCCTGCGCAGTCACACAAAGCAGACACATGTGGCAGGCAGATGCACACATACATGCACAGATAACACATGGCCTTACCGTTCAAGGGCCTCTTTGACTAGTTCTTTTGCACTAGAGTGTGTGGTGGCCAGGACGCTCTTATAGTGAGCTCCCTCACAGATTTCATTTCCAAAGATCTTCAGGATTCCAGGAGCGGTTATCTGATTGGACAGCTCAGATGGGTCGTCCGCATTTAAAGCATCTACAGAGATCACTGCATGACAACAAAGGAAAGAAGTTTTGATGCTGGCTCTCAGTTGTGGTTCATTAGCACTGATGGTAGCCATACGTATACCATAAGGTCAGTAGGAAAGACAATCAATGTACAAACATCTACTTAACATATACACTACTACTCACAGTGAAGGAAATGATAGAATAGATTTGCTGATGGATAGCAGTTTAAGTAGTTCCTCCATTTCCATTATTATTGTAATTCAAAACCACATTTAAAACCTTTTTTTAAATTTAATTAATTTTGTTGCCATGTGTTTTGTTTAGTCAATTTTCCAGTGCAAATGTACGATATAGTTAAATAATGGTTAGAATTACTGCACAGTTATACAATTGGAACACACACACTTTCATAAAGTTGATAATCAAGCACAGGCTTGCTTTTAATCTGCAGAATAGCAGAAGCTCCAAAAATGCTGGAGCTTCGTGCCACCATGTCTTTCAAAGTCCTTGTCCCCATTTAGTAGTGTAGACTTTTTGTTCTGTTTTTATTTGTAGTCTTCTACGCCCATGTGGAGATGAGCCTGATGACATCATCGGGGTTACTTTCTCAGACTTCAGGCAGCTCTACCAGAGCTACAGAAGGGATTATACAACACAGTGTGACTAAATGATTTATAATTTTACATTTCTACACGTAGCTCCAGCAACCTTAGATCGATATCTTCCAATGACAACAAATTCCCAGGACAAACATGCGGGGGGAAATGTAAAGGCACTGTGACGTACTGCTTCCCTTCCTGGCTTGGACGGACAGAGAGGACCTGATGCCTGCTGTCAGCGCCATGGAGCCTGAGTTGGAAGCGGGGCCGCGGAGGAAGACACCTGAGAGGCGGTTGGTATGGCGGCGGATGCGGCTCTTGCTGGGTTGCCTGACGGCCACACCCTCGGCTGATCTGCCAGTGGATGAACTGCCAGTGGATGAGGCTGATCTGATGAACAGAGAAGAAGAGTGGGTCCTTGAGGAGAGTCCATGATCAAAACCCATCCTGAAGAAGTGACCTTGAGCAAGACAGTGAATCCCTACCAACTGACTGTTACCCCATGTGGAAGGGCAGTAGGAGAGGTAGGAGGTTTCCCAATAGAGACCAAAAGAGTTTCTCACCATCACGTTAAAGGAGGGATGGATGAAAAAGAAATATATGGTTCAAAAGGGAGAGGAATTAAGGAGGTTAATCATGTAAAAGAGGGAAAAACAGAAGAGAGAAGAACAGAATCAAGAACTACAAAACAGCAAAGACTAAAGTAAGGAGAATGATACAGTATAGTAGAGAAAATATAATGGTGACAAGAAAAAAGGAAATATTTAGTTGGAGGGAAATAAGCATGAGTAGCAGAAAATGCATGCATTTAGATAATATTTCACAAAAGTCTATCATCATGCTACAATGCACTATGATACATACGCGTCTGTCCCCAGCACAATGCCTCCCAGTCTCCTTCACCATGCCTCCCTCAGCTCCCTCGGTACATTAATGAAATAACGAAGTGTTGTTTTACCTCTGACAAAGCCTGTAAGCTTCTTATCACTGTGGTTCAAAGGTTCTCTGCAGTTACGCCACCCCTTGGATGAAAAAGATTTCTGACTAATAATATTAGTGAAAACTGGCTGAAGTCTGTGGAGGAGCGACAGAAAGTGCCGTGACGAAATGAGCAGATTGTCCGTGGCTTAGTAGTTTTAATACACCACACAGCTTACTGGAAGTACCTCATGGTGTTTCATAGTTGAAAAAACAACTGCATCATTCAAATAGCTATACACAGTTTCTACTTTTATGAGTTTAGTGTTCTTTTCCGTTCCTCTGTCTTCCATCAAATCATTTGTACTTTAACTAAGCCTCATCTTTCACCAATTAAAGCACTTAACTGTCTCCCACTTCACTTCAAAATAGAGGAGAATGTATTTCTTAGTTCTTTTTGAGAGCATAAGAAGACTAACACATTCTCTATAAATGAAAAAGTGACTAAAAAAGACTAGTCAATAGTCATCATAACACTCAGACAACTCATTTGTACCCAGTGTAAAACATGCGTTTGTTAATCCAGTCATTCATACTCACTGCTGAGAGCCATCACTTGTCTTCCTTCCCAGCTTGACAAAGCGTCTCTTTGGGGCAGCTGCAGGTAAAAACGGTGGTCTTGGAGGGAGAGAACGCAAATCCTCTGAAGAAAAATGCATGTGATTCATTCCTGTTCTAATCTTCTCCGGTAATCCTGCTCGAGTTAAACTGTTTGTTATTCGAAATCAAGACAGAGGCTTCCTATCTGTCCTGTCCCCCCAGCCTGTGATGCATCCAGACTGATTTACTTCATTCCCGGGATGTTTCATCCTGGACAAGCGGCGCAAAGCCATTCTGCTGCTGCTTCATTTTACGCACTACGGAACAGACGCTGCAGATGTTTCCAGCCTTCATCCAGCTGTTGGAACTGCCGGGGCCAGGCTGTTCAGTCCAACGGCGATGGGTTAGGTTACTTCACGCTGTTTCTGGGACACTGACACATCCGATGAGTGAAATATAGTTAACTGATAACCGGTCAGTAAGTGGACTCACCTGAACACTGTCTATTTAGTAGGCGTGCTGCTGGAGGAGGCAGCTTGTTTCAAATTCAGAACACGCTCTCCAGATGTGCGTCTACAGCGCAAACGCTTGGAGATGCCAAGTGCACACACCCGCCCACCCGATAGGCCTGCAAAAACTTTCAAAATAAAACCCCCACACACGAAGATTTTCATTTGAATTTTACAGCCAGTAACTTAAATTTTCGAGCATGCTGCTGTTGTTGAGGAAAAAATTTTGGATAGAATTTGTAATGTTTGTATAGTTAGCTCAAGTACATATCAGATCACGGTAGAAAAACGGTTTTCTTGTGCAGCATGAACCGAATGAACCAAAGGACCAAACATTGCTGCGTTCATAACCCCATCTTCTGGCTGCGCACAGATCACAACGGAGCTGTGTGGTCACATAACTTAATTCACTGCGTGTAAACCATTTGTATTGCTCATTGTAGTACTCACAAAGCTGCAACATTACATCATGACTATAAAACGCTACTGCAATCTGCAGCTGCCGACTATTAGGCTATACAATAACGTTAATACCAGAAGTGAGTAACGAAGTTAGTTCTTTAGGTGAGTGGGACTTTTTGTTCCGTTCAATTGGCGACTGTATAATCGGGAATTTAAGAATAGGTTTCACAAACATACAATAAACTCGAAATATAAACTACACTACAGTCAAAAAAAAAATCTTTCCGAAGGAGTAGCCTACTGTTGTTTTTGAAATGTAAGGGAAATGCTAGCCTATAAAAGGTGCTGCAGTGATTTAGTATTACACTTCCATGATGATGGAGGACTGACACGAGACATGTATCCTGACCTTTGTTCCTTATAAGCCGAGATCCAAAAACACTGAATCCCACATTTCGCATAATGCAAGAAACAGCAACTTTTGTTAAACCTTCCCTGCCTGGTAAATGCCAGTGTCCATCAAACTCTACCTGCATCCACAGTTTGTAAGACCATCTTTCTGAATGATGATGATGATGATGATGATGATGATACACCTGCTGCTACCTGGCTTACCAATGCTGACCAAAATCTATATACTTTTGCTTTATAAAAATAAAAATGTTAATGTTAGGTCACCTATTCTACCATGAACATTGCTGTAACCTCCACGGCTGGTGCTGCAACTTATTCGAGTGTGTATGCCAATAAAAAAACACAATCCCGATCCTGATGCCATCTGCATGTCGGTCACAGTCATTTCCAGTTGACCACTAGATGGTGTGCTCGGCTCTGGAAACACCACGACCACGTTAACAGTTCACAGGAGATGATCTGTTTATAGGAACATCACTGAAAATTTGGGATAGTAATGAATCGCAATATTAAGAGAGAAGCAGCAATATAGGCTAATGCAAATTCTGCTTTGTATTCATTGTGTCCTACTTACAAAGGCACTGTCTCCTAGAATCTTCCTCAAGGCTTCCCAGGGCTTTGTTGACTTATAGCTTAAAACCATCATACTTTTTTGTAACACAACTTACGTTGTTTGTAAATGCAGCTTTGGGTATCCCGTATAAATCAAACACCAACCAGAGAGCCAGAGGGAAATCCCTCCTGGCCTGAATGGAGAGATAAATGGGCTTACAGGTCCTTGGGAGGAGCTTCTCTATATAGACTTTACTTGTATAGCATGACACTGCTGATACCTGAGGGCTTGTGACAGCTCCTGCCGTGTAAATACAACAGAGGGCTTCCCTCACATGTCATGGTAGGTTCACACTCAGCAGGTCCTCTGCTAGGTGCCTTCATCTACCTGCACTGCATCAGAGAGGATATCCGACTAATCATGGGCACAGAAGCGTCTGCCTGTGGGCCAAGGTCAGCTCTTCTTGGAACATAGGGAGAGAACAGAAGGGCTTAACGTCTGGTAATCAAATCCCTTGTTGGACGGGAGTAACACCTGTAGCAGGAGGGCTGGAGACTTACACAGCCTTACTGTTGAGTGCCTTTACAGCACATAGAGTAGGAATGCCAGAAGAAAATTGAAGCAGTGTAGCCTAGGTTAGCCAAACAGAACAACTATGAATGTCTTTCCTAAACACAAAGCACCCTCTCTCAACTGCTTTCTCTCAAGTAACAGCAGACTTAACACCTCAGTTATTTTGCCTTACAAACCAAAAACCACTCTATAGTGGTGCTCCTTGGTATTTGAAGCTATGTCTTATGTTTTTGTCACACTGCCACCACAACTCAAAAATTACTGAGAACTTTAAAGCTCAGTATCTCAGAACTCTTTATCTTAAGCAGATATCATCTTATAGTCACACAAGTACAGCTGAAACCGAAAGAGAAGGATTCAGTATCTCTCAGTGTGCTCTATAATGTGTTTTAGATAATCTTAAAAACTGCAGAGACCTCATTTAAAAACTGATGCATATTTTGGAGTTGCATGGTAAAAGTGCATCATATTATGATTCCACCTGTGTATCTGTAAAGCAAAAGGTTTTATTAGGGCTTTTCACATTACCCCTGTTAAAGGGACAGTGTGCTCAAAACAAACTAGTTTGTAGCACGATATCACTCAACCACATCTAAAGACCTAAGTGCTAGCTGTTTCCAACGACTCCACAAGGCTGTGTGAAAGTCTGTCAGAGAAAGGGGCGTGACGCACTAATCGTTCAAATAAAGGGATAACAGCAAACCCACTTCCTTACTGAAAGACAATCCTTACTGAAAGACATACAAAAGACTAAATTCTACTCCAGAGCATGGTTCATGGTTATCCCTGACCGTCGTCTGCAGTCCACAGGAAAAGTTGAGATAATCAAGGTTCAATCTAGTTTATGGTATTGATCCCTGGGGGACATCTGCCCTCTGCATTTGATCCATCCTAACTGTTTAGTAAGAGCCAGTAGCCACAGGGCTACACAAAGGCCAGTGCCTCTGAACAGAGACATGCATCTTATTGTGAAAAGAAACACAAAACAAGAGACTAAGTCTGACCTCTGACTTCTTACAGTGATACCAACCTAGGGGCTTCCTGCAAGCCTTTTTTTTTAAAATAAATGCTGATGTGAAATGAAATT
This sequence comes from Lepomis macrochirus, assembly GCA_024633595.2. Classification (NCBI taxonomy): domain Eukaryota; kingdom Metazoa; phylum Chordata; class Actinopteri; order Centrarchiformes; family Centrarchidae; genus Lepomis; species Lepomis macrochirus. The sequence goes on along the minus strand of JALXJV020000023.1, from coordinate 24,237,248 downwards.
AAGCAAGCCCACGGCTTTCTGCAGCCACAGTTCTGTTTTTACTTATAAATATTTTCCTGGTTTGCCTGTGAGTGATACAAGAGTGTGATTCATTGTTTGTTTGGAGAAATGAGGTCTACGGTCATGGTGAGGTATTAGTTGTTGAAGTTTTGTAGTGCATAGCATTGTGTATTAATTACATACTCAATTTAATTTTCAATGTCACTTACACAGTAAGATTGTATATGCACTTTACAATACCTTAATTTGACACCATTTTACTTTTTTTTTTCTCCAGCCTGCCTGTTGTCTATTGTCTGCTTGTGTTTTTTTTCTTCTCCTGTGTTTACTGGTTGTTTGATTGTTCTGCTTTTTATTGTTTAATGCTGCTGTAACAAGGGAATTTCCCCGCTGTGGGATGAATAAAGTATAATCTAATCTAGACTCATGTGTGGATGTAATAGCATGCATATTATAACGGCTGAGGTATCTTCCTTCCTTGTGGATTATCTTTGGCCCAGGAAGGAAATCCCCAAGATTCATTACAAGAGCCAGCTGAAACAGTGTGAAAATTGCACATCAATGCCACCGAGCTGGTCACACGCTCCACACAGGGTGATGAGTATACACCCGGCTCTGTCTTGGGTTTTGTGACTCTGAACTGCTTTACTCACTTATGCAACCACAATCAGGGCCAACAAGCAAGTCTTCGATACCGTGCAGTCCCATGGTGCCTGGCTGGGTGTTTTTCAACTGCTACACAGATATTCCCAGGAATGAAGGTGCAGCTGTGCAGACCAGAGATCCCCTGCTAGGGAGTCACATGTGGCGGCTCTGGTAATTGTTTGGCTCATGAGTAGGCCTGCAGTATGTCGGTCATATCTCCATTTGGTTGAGCGTATACTTACATTGCAAGGTTATTCAAAGTTATGCCGCATCTGTTTTTTTTTTAAAAAGACATTTTGACATGTCACAGTAGGAAAAGTGAGGTGAAAACAAGCAAGAAACTTCCAGTCAGAAAACTGATGTAAAAGCCGAAGTCCCTCAAAACTGCATTCTATCAAATGGCCAGTAGGGGGCGACTCTTCTGGTTGCAAAAAGAAGTCCGGTTCCATTAGAAGTAATGGTATCATGAACCTACTTCTCACTTGATTTATTACTTCAGTAAAGACTTTCTTAATGAGTTTATGGTCTCAATCACTAGTTTCAAGTCTTCTTCAATACAACATGAAGTTCATTTAGTAAATTATGGTCCAATTTAGAGGAAAATAGACCATAAAGTAGAGCATGCTTCAGGGTGGGATTATCTATGATTGACAAGTCGTTACCATAGCGGCCTGTCAAGCAGGCTAGAGTGACTTTCTTAAATAAAATCTATGGGTGTAAATAATAAAATGAATGATGGCTGAATTCCATTAACTGCTTCAGTTTTAGCGTCCTGGTATTTTGCAAGCTGGCTCACTGTCGTGACTTACTGGGACACTTTTCCTACTATAAAAGATCAAAATGTCTGCTGTGAAAAAACAACAACTGTTTGCTGTAAATTTGTTTGTCTTGTGTATACTTTGGTATGTACAGTACATATGTCCAAATATAAAATATATATAGTATAATATCTGCAAGTGTGTGTAACAGTATGTAAAGCCACGTTTCTGCCGAAAGTAACAGGAACTTTTAGTCCCAGGAACTACTTTTCAAGGAACTAAAAGCTTCCTTCAGCCCATTGTTGTGTGCGTTTTTGCTGTATGTTCTTACTCTAATGTATGCCATACAAAGCAATGGAGAGGCATCATAACTTCCCTATCCGTGAGCAAAATGGATACATGTAAACATCAGATTTGTTGGGAATATAATGAAAAACTATATGCTTGACTACAACAAAAAAAGCTATTTTGTGTGTAATGACACACGGTTCAAGTACATATTTGTTCAACATATTTAATGACAAACTGAATAAAGCCATTCAGAACTCCCGCACAGAAAGGGGAACAAAGAAACACGAACATAAAAACAGTTTGGCAGGTCTGTAAACAGAATGAGACTGAATTCCAAAAACTTACTCTAATCAGTTAATTAGCCAAATAAAAGAGTACTGCACCAACTTTACACAAGGAATTCAGTTTACCTGTCATGAGGATTACCTACAGCTTGGCTTCTCAGCATGTGAAAACAGCATAATGTCTTCTGCGGCTGTGGAGGAATTTTTCAAAGTATGGAAAAAGTCACCTTGGTGATGTCATCAGGGTCATCTCGGCTCGGGCGTGAGACAATCCACTGTTTCTGGCGCTTGACCCATAGGGACTAATCAATATCTCAGCATCTGCTACTTCAAGTTGGATCTTTCTTTATTTAACATCTCTCTCTCGCTGCCTCCCAAACTTGATGGAAGAGCAATACTAAATTGCTGGTGAACAAAATGTCTTGATGACATATTTAGGACAACAAACACACGCCTTCCAAATTGCCTGTATTCAGGTATAGAGGTATGAAGGTAGCCTAGAGGCAGCTACTCCAGGGTCTGAGAAGTGGGTGTATCTATTTGTGTGTGTGTGTGTGTGTGTGTGGGGGGGGGTATGTGTCCTGCCTGAAACTCTGGTTTCCATTGTCCTTATTTGGCTCAAGGAAGTTGCACAATGGATTTACCTTGTCAGCTCTGTGACACACATTCACCTTGTAGCGCATATTTTCACGGGGGATGCCAAACACAATTATAATGATATCTGTGTGAGGGCATAAAATAACCCTCCCAGAGCTGGCTAAGCAAACAGCCTACTTCCTCTCACCTCTGTGGGATTATACATTTATAAAAGGGTTGCTTTTGCTCTTTAGTATTCTTAGAAATGTGACTTGCTTAAGATTGACGTAGAGATAAGGAAGGAACAAAATGTCTAGCATCATGTTATTCAGTTATAAATAACCTAAATAACCATAGAGCTTGTGCAGAAAACAGGAATCACACCTTTCACCCAGTGAACCCTGCAGCATACAGATCATTCACTCACACTTATACATCACTCAACAGACACACACACACACGATACACTGTCCTTCCCCAATACTTACACACACACCATACACTGCACACTGTCAAGAATCTTCTGTCTGGTACATGCACGACTACACACGGTCATAGGTCATACATGATATTTGCATCTTTACCATACATTATAAGGCCAAAGGAAGATGTGCATCTGGGTGCGGTTCCCATTATACAGTAATTGCTTACCTGGAAGAATCTCAGACTCTTGTGGGGAACCTTAGACTCGTATGGTTAAGAGAGCAGAGTCTCCAGATATATTTCTGCTTTGTGAACTCAATAAAATATTGTAAGAATCTGATAACTCGTCTTCCTTCTGATCCTTTCTCATCAACGGACTCGGGGAAGTCGGCGTACTTCAACACCTCTCAACCCTGACTCGACCCTGACGATAGGACTCAGCAACAAAGCATGAGCATGATTTTTTGTTGTCGAGTCATGTTCATGTTGGCATGAGCATGATTTTTTGTTGTCGAGTCATGTTCATGTTGGCATGAGCATGATCTCTTGCTGTCGAGTCATGTTGTGTATTTGAAAGAGAGACGGAGGAAGAGTGGGGCGGGGCCTACAAAGCTGTCGCCCCGCCCTTGCCACCACGACAACTCCCATAAGATATGCTTCTTCGCCGCCTCCGGTGACTTTTCTTTTCATCTCTCTGCAGAGCGGAAGGAGCGGAGCGTTTTCTGACGCAGGTCGGTGGACTCAACACCAAGGCTCCCCGCAACCCATACCTGTGTCTGTGTGGCATGTGACAGCCAGCGAGCGTCTGTTTACGCGAGAGGAATAGGGAAGCTGGTCGGCAAGAAAGGGCTCGACCTGTAGAGGGGATACAGAGATCTCCGGTGGTTCCCGGTCTCCCGCCGCGACGGAGATGAAGTGGCTATGCGGACCAGACCTGCCCTTCTGGGTGAGTGAGTTAGCTACGTTTCCGTCACTCGTCACCGGTGTCAGCTCCGGTGGTTTACTGTAACTCCATTGGCCTTGTGTAACATACTACGCGTACTACATGGCAAGGACAGCCATGCATAAGTAACGCTGGTAACGGCCATAGCTAACGTTGATTATAAATAACTCACTTAATAGCATTGGCTGTGTTAACAAGCTCCCAATTAATGTCATGTTGAATTACGTGCTTTCGTTTACTGTATGAAGTAGGACACGGTGCTGTTCTTCCCTCCAGGAAGAGCACTGTATGCAATAAATGTTATTGTTGTAACGTTAGGGCTTTTATGATACACCTCAGTCACGATAATGTCTGTAAACTTATCTCAGAGTCAGTATACAGGAGCTAACAGTTACGTCCCAGAAGGAATATCAAAGTGAAAGCGCTTTAGAGATAAGAAAAAAAAAACATAGAGAAGGAAGTATCTAATGGATTGCCTATTAAAGACACTATTGTCCCACTGGGAATATTTCTGTATGGTGATAAAATCACAAACCATAAATACCCCATCTTAATAGTATAGTATATTTTGGCTCATGTTGAGTGTCTATGGGATTAATATATGATCCCATAAGCATCCAGGAGTTGAGCGAAACTTACCAAGTAAACTAAAGATGTGATGTTGGGGGCACAGTTTCCCAAAATTTGTCTGAGGGGAGGCCCACAGTTTCAGACTGTGAAAACCCCTGCCTTAGACTATAGTCCTGTAGGATAAGGTCACTACTCAGTAGTACCACAGACACAGTAAATCCCAATGGGAATATTATGACAAAATCCTCTTTCACCAACCTCTTAGTTTTCCACAGTAGCAGTCACACCTTGACAACCTGGGTGATGAGGTGACTGTTGTCATGCTCGGTTGGAAATACTTTGACACAAGGATGCAAACATTGCAACATTTCAGTTGTCATTTCAATATCAGTGAGTTTCATATTGATTTTACTGTCATAGAGGAACCAGAAAATATTCACATATGAGGATCTGAAATCAGATAATCTGGACATTGTCTCTGAAAAAATGACTCAAAATGGTTAGTCGAAGATCAAAATAGTTGAATAGTGAACTAATCAATGAATCTTTGCAGTTCCTACAACCATAAAACATAACAGGAGCTCCTACAGTGCACACATATACTGACATATATTGATCTGTTTTATGTTCAGCGTACTAACTTTGACAACGTAAATCCTGCCTTGAGTGGTCATACATCGAGGCTCCTCCACAACGCATTTGTGTCAGTGTGACAATGGGGAAGTGTGTTTGTAGAACTGTTTCTGCAGTAAATCACTGTTCCCCACAAAAGGGCTGGGTGAGAAAATATAAAATGTGTAATTGTTGTGATTGGGATTTAATTTTTTTTTTTTTTTATTGTGCCGTTTCAGTGTGTCGCTAATGGTTTTTGTGCTGCCAACATAAATAACAGATTATTTTCTGCATAATAAAATTGAAAAATTTACAAGCTTAATTTTTTACTTTAACGTTAGATATGAGAGCGAAACATATGCAGCAATATTCAGCATGTTCAATGTTAATATCCTGGTGCAACAACAACAAAGCACCCCCAGCCACTAACTCTACACTTGTTTGTATATCATGTGTCCACAGCTGCTTCACAGTAAAAGCTCTCTTATGGTGCTTCCTTTCTTCATGCCCTATTGCTTTTGACCATTTCTTGGAGTTTGGAAAGCTAATATGTATCTTAGCCATTTTGGTATTGCAGTAGTTTGAAATGTAGAATACTTGTTGTGAAAGTCCATAGTGCAATGGTGACAGAGTGTTGAACAGCCAGCAAATGTAGGCTAGAGCGTCTTAAATAAGTTAAAGTAAAAGTTGTTAGGTTGAGAGCATGGACCAACAATTGCAAATTTAAACAGACATAGAGCAACATTAGCTTTTAATTGTCCATTAGTCACTCTCCTCTTAGCTCGATCTGTGTCTCCGTGAACCTCTGAGAAAAATATCTGGCTCTTTAGCAGCTAAATCCTCCACTATCATCACCAGCTAGTTGCAAACTTTGTCTCTTACCTGTCTGGTGCTGGGCAGATAATGTAAAATGAATTCATCAAAGCTTTTTTTTTTGCTGAAAATAGCAGCCTGCCTCAGCTGGTGATGAGAGCGGTGAGACTGAACAAAAACAGTACAGCACAGTGGTTTAAACAGCCTTTAAACCAAAACAGTGATCTTAAAGTTGCTGAAACGCTCTGTGGAGTTGAGATGAGTTGGAGTTGGGTTTGTCACCGTGAGAGACCCATTTCACATTAAAGATAGGCAATTAATGTGTTAACATGAAAATATGGGTTATGGCAGCTTTAAAGATGTTATAACAAATCCTGAGAAAATGAGTGGATGGTGCCAACAGTTGTAGGAGCACCAGACTGAGATACCACTACTACAGTGTTTTGCTTCAAGAGCTGCCCATGACTAAAAGTTTTTCTGGTCTGCTAGAAGTTGTTAGTTCAAGCCATAAGTTGACTGGTTGTTGCATGTTTATTATATTCATTTAATTTTCTAAATATTTATTTTGGGGGCATCAGAAAATGGTTTGAGTTCCAGGGCTGAAAAAGAATGTAAAGTTGTTAACACGGCGCCACATTACAGAGAAATCAGAGAAAACTGTGAGACTGAGCCTTTAAAATATTAACATTAACGACAAGCGGTAATGATTTCTAATGTGCCGGAACAACCAGCAAGGATGCTGAACATTTTGTTCATGGATTTCAACACCGGAAAACATCACACAAGTCTCGTTGTTCAACACACAGGAATAAGTAACTTCACAAGAGCAACAGACTTAACTACTCCAAGCGGCACCCCCCAGGTATGAAAAGTGAATCCAATGCAGAAGTGCCTGCAAACCTGCATTCTTTCTAATGGCCAACTCCACTGGTTGAAAGAAGTCCTATCGCATTGACAAAATAAGTCTACGTCTCTCTTGATTTATAACATTAGTAAACACTTTCCTAATGAGTTTATGGTCTTAACTGCTAGTTTCAGGTCGCTGTAAATCACCTTAGTACTGTATTCTCTGTCCTCAAACTGGCCTCCGTCGGTCTCTGAGCCTGTATTCGATCCAGGGCTGGTGTTCACAGGGAGGCTGCTGAGCCCTTTTCCGTTGCTTGTTCACCCAGCTCCGATTCTGGCGCTCATTCCTAGCCCTGCTCTCTAGCAGCTTTACCTGCTGGGTCCACCTGCCCCACAAACACCAACACTCCTCAGTACTCTGAGCTGCTATTCTGGGCAGAGTCAGCTAATAGGGCGCTAACTGAGCTAACTAGAGTTAACAGCAGTGTGCCGTCACTTCCATGTTACTAGAGAAAATGTCTGTCCATGTTTGAGGTAAATCTTATTAAAGTGTGTTTGTGTGTGTGTGTGTGTGTTGTATCTATTGATGTGGGGTCTGTTAGACACGAGGAAGGTTGAGAAGCCTTTGGTCCACACTTCCCACACTTCCATGAAGCTTCGAGGCACTTTGTTATTTCAAAAAGGGTTAAGACTGTGCAGCTGATTTTTCGTCTGGCTGGATATTACAGGGATATTCCTTGTTTACGAGGCCGTCTGAGGTGACCTAAACTAGTTACTGTTCTTTGCATCCACTTCAAACAAACTGGGGCAAGTTGTAATCCCCCAGCACTCAACAGTGCATGTTCAGTGCGAGTCAGGTTAAGACCTGGCCAAGGAGTTTGTTTGCAACAAAGTTTGGAAAACGCATCATTGTAACCTGCACCTTTTTCTCTGGCCAATAGCTCAAACATTTTTACATTTGTGAAATCAGTGCTCAAATTGCTCATTGCTTTGTCGGTAAACACATGAGTTTTCAAGCGATAATCTTAACATGCTGATATAACATCTGTGGAGGTTCACAGTCATCCAGGTCGTAGTTATCCAGTTGCCCTTGATTTTAACCTTTTCTTGGATATGCTAATATAACTGTTGCTATAAATGGATGCTTTTACATGTATACACCACCTTCACAAGATCAAGATACAAAACGAGCCTTCTTTGAGCTAATTCAGATCTCTTTGATTTTAACACAAAGCTTTGATCACATATTGTGAGACAAGAACTTAAAAGTTATTGAAAAGTCCTGAATTTGGATTAGGCAGTATCAAAGTGACAGTGGTGAGGTGCGGGCCGCGTGGGGTATTTTTATGGTAATGTGGCCGTAAAAAATCAGTGTTTCTGACACCGTGACGTGGTGATAAAGAGAAACAGGCAGTGTGTAAATATTATGATGGTGGTACCACTTTCTAATTGTTTGAAGGTTGTGGGTTCAAACCCTGGTTGCCCCGGCCTTTCTGTGTGGAGTTTGCATGTTCTCCCGTGTCCGCCTGGGTTCTCTCTGGGTGCTCCGGCAGGCTAGGTTAATTGTGTTTCCCCAAATTGTCCTTAGGTGTGAATGTGAGTGTGACTGGTTGTCTGTCTATGTGTGGCCCTGCGATGGACTGGTGATCTGTCCAGGGTGTACCCCGCCTTTCACCCAATGTCAGCTGGGATAGGCTCCAGCCCCCGGTCGACGATGGATGGTATAACACAGTACAATGAAAATATTAGTTCTTGTGTAACAAAATCAAAGTATATTCCTTCCTAATTTTTAAATTTATCAGATATCAGATTATTTATGAATCTGACCAACTCTGCAACAGATGGTAACAGTTCACCCATAAGCAACAATATTATGTATAATAAATATCTCCTGTTCTGATGTACCAACAGTAAGCACCTTTATCATCATTTTATTGTCCTGTATTGTATATTATGCATGTAGCTGCTTCACAGTAAAACCCTTTCTGTGATTTTTAATTTTTTTGCATTTTGCTTTATGCTCTATTGCTCTGCGTGAAAATCTGGACTGCAATTGTGATAAAATTTCCTGCAGCAATATCAGGTGTTGATAGTAATTATTTTTGATATAGTATCAAGTTAAAGGTTGAAAGAGTGTGTGCATTGGTTGCGCAGATGCATTTGTTGTACAGGGTGGGTCAGTGTGTAACTCATTAGAGCCAAGCTGTGTCGTGGATCCATGCAAATTTCGGAGCATGTAGCTGGATGTATTCGCTGAGAAGTGATTGGCATGTGGGAAATGTTTTGCATGTTGTGTGAGATGTGTTCCCTGTCTAACTATCTGACTGTGAAAGTCCTGAATACTGAATTTGAAATTCTTTTTTGACTTTGCAAACAGCAGTTGCTAAAACAGTCTCAACGCAAGGCCCATTAGCGGCAGTTTTTTTGCGGGCTTACGATCGTATCACACAATCTTTCTCTTAAAAATTATGAGGGCGCCGCCTCTGTCACATTTGGTCCCACCTCCAGCTCTTGATAAAACCCTTGACAGTGTCTTCATGGTAAACACTATTTTTTAGCAAGCATTTTACTTTGTGGATTTCTGTCATTTGTGCAGGAGGTGCACATTAGAACATTAACCTGACGTAGTGACGCTATATCATAATCAACACAATGCAGCTGTCTGTTAGGCTGGACGGCAAAAATAATCACTTATGAAAACAAACATGCTTTTCCCAGCCGTTAAATCTTTAGATTTAACGGCTGGGAAATAGTTTTATTAAATTACCGTCTGTGTCTGTGAACCCTGCTTTATATTTAATGAAAACCCTGTGAAGTTTGTGCGAACTGTTGAAAGTTCCAGGGGTTTCAATTATAAATGGTGTGTACATACAAAACAGGGCTGGAAACGTGTGTGTACGCCACTTCCCAAGCAAAGGATGAGATGAAAAAACAACCAAACTCGACAGGAGAATATGCGGTCCTCCATGCAAACTCTGAACCATCCGTACGCAAATAAAGAGGAGAAATGAAAAACGGCGACTCACATGGCAGAAGGATGACACGGTTTGAAATGAATAGGCCTACTATTGTGTAAAATAAATCGAAGTATTACCTCTGAGTATTGTAGGCTTGAAGCATTTCTGAATAAACAAACACCCGTTTGATTAACTTTCCCTCAGTTGCGAAAAAAATAATAATACGCAATTTAAGTTAATTTGCAGCGCACACAAAGATCCAGATTTAGGATAATAAAGACAAACGAAGATATCTGTTTCTGCAAAAGAACACCTCAAATATGTTGTACAGTTTAATCAGGAATCATATCAATTAATACTTGCATGCAGTGCAATTTATTCTCATAAATAAGGTGAACAGGAGGAGAAATTACATTTAAATTGATGCTGTTAATACGAGTGCATAGTTTCATTTTGTCTATTGTTATCATATGTACGTTGCCTTATTGAGCGAAGCGCTGTGCGCCAGCGTGTGGATGGGATGCGCTGCTTGTAAAAACACATTATGGAAGTATAACACTATTTTATTGTCATTTACAATAAGTTTTTAGTGAGGATTCTATGCACGGTCTTATAAATGAGACCCCAGGGCCCAAGTGCCAAAAATAGAAATAACAGTGTTCAGCAATGGCACCAATAATTAATTCAACGCAGAAAAACTCTACTTTTCTATTTTGCTTTTGATACATGAAATACAGTGACTACCGGTTGAGTTGAAAATTTCAAAGCAAAGCTGTAGCAGTATTTGCTCATACCATATTGCACTATCGTCACCCTAAATTATATGAACTCTGCCTGGGACACACACTCACGTGAAGAAACAAACACTTGTATTGGCTGTGTGCTATAGTTTATCAGTCCTTCCAGAAGAATGCGGAGTTTTTTTGTGATTGTTGCGGGCAAAAATCCTTGAATACGCGGCACGTTTTCTTAAAAAATGCGATGGAATATGCGGGATATTTATGCAATTTTATGCGATGAAATTGCGGGAACTTGCAAAAATTGCGGTTTGATGAAAAACACCCTGTTCTCACTAGGCTCCTACCTTGATGTAGAGTCATTTCCTATTACTTCCTATGATAAGCAAGCATACTACATCACAGAAAGCGCTGGGAATATTTAAGGTCTCATCTTGTTTTATTTCAGACCTTAATAAACATGGCAAACTTACTAACCCTAACCCCCTTTTCGATGATGTTCACGTCGCGTAATTACGTCACTTCAAAACGTTCCCATGGCAACAGGGGGATGGCTGCTCTTGTGTGAAGTAAACGCAACATTTTCCAACTTTCTGCTAAGATATATGTGACTTTTTCTGCGATGAAAATGCGGGGATTATGAAATCATGCAAGCCCCGCATATTTTGTGCGGAACTCAGCAATTTATGGGCGAAATTGCGGAGTATTTGAAAAAATGCGACCCCTGCATAAATATGCGGACTTTGGCGGATTATGCATTGAATTCAGCGATCACATAATCGCGTTTTTCTGGAGGGACTGGTTTATGTCTTCATTAGTTAGGGTTTGAGTGCTGTACAGTGGAGCTGAAGTGAAATATAGCAACTGAAAAAGAAGAAGTTGTAATTGAAGAAGTCAGAGTCATGATGACAGGGGACATTTGGTTGGAAAATTTTAATGCTTCCCAGTAGCTGGTGTGCATTTGTTTAGGTATTATCTTCAACTGATAAAGTGTAGTGTAGAGGTGATATTGCGGCTGAAAGGTCAGAGCCATTCCACACTGTCAATAAACAATCTGTCTGGATATTAATTTTATTTCTAAATATCCCATTAAAAGCGGCTATATTGAGTTTTTTAAGGAAATCACTTTAACATAATCACCTTTTTATTGCCTAAGTGTGAACGGGTTGTAACCTCACATGCTTTCTTGGTACCTTGGAACAGCCACTATTTTGTGTCTATGTGAAGAAATTGGGTTGGATTTTCTGCATGCGTGCTCTTGAGCCTCTTGCTTAGTGATTCTGAGCTGTACACACAGCGGCATCACCGCAGCTAATGAAATGGAGCCTGGTAACACCAATAAAGACTGGCTCCCAGCACGACACATACGCCAGCACAAACTCCGCGTAAGGATAAAAAACAACAAACAACTTTTATGCGATGAAGCCCGTCAGGCCAAACAAGGATCACATCGTCGTCGGGCAAAAGTAGACCTGAGAGACCTCGGCTTTGTTTTAGATAAAAAGAAAACGACCCAGAGTTGCCTTTCAACCTAACTGGTTGAAACCTGGCTGGTTAACTGGTTGATTTTCAGGCTGCAAAATACTAATGTATTTTTTGACGTATTACTTCACATCTCACGCGATCTATATTATCATCCTGTATTATGTCAAAATGTCGATTTTAGCCTGCAAGAAATGATGTAACGGTACAAAGCAAATGTGAACCTATTTGTTTATACTAGCCTAAAGTGATGCAAAGCAGGAGCAGCCAGCTAGATTAGCAAAGATTGTGCATTATTTGCTTTGTAACGTTCAGTTTAAATTAATTGTCGTTTTACCAATACACAGTTTCCTCGCTGGTCTCAATCGCCATAACTTATGTGACCCACATTATATACAATAATGCAACATAACGGAGCAGCAGAAAACACAGTGGAAGACCCATTCACTGCACTAACCTTATTTATTATGGTATAACTGTTACCCTAAAGTGTGGCAATAATCTTATTTATAATCAGTCTAACTGTTTTCGTTATCATCCAGAAAGTTTTAGCTATGCTGACACTGCTGAGCCTCTCTTGTGAAAAATACATCTATGACCAGACAATAATTTGAACTGGGGCAAAAAAGTCAAGTTGACAACACTGAATAACCTTACACAAACCGCCCAATCTTCGGTCAAACACTTCATCAGCATTCTTGTAACATTTTATCTTGTCACAGATCTAGTCTATTTCCTGAACTGGAAGACTGCTAACCCAGCAGAAAGTCAGGAGGTGAGAGTTGTGAAATTTTCTCATGGGCAGGGATCTCACAACCATGTGACAAAAACACCATACTGGTGGATGTGAACTTCCTGATGTCAGACTGGCAAAGTGCCATCGTGCTGTTCAAACACGTAATTTAGATTTGTAGAATCTTGTGTGTGTCGTTCTTTCATATTATCCATATCCTGCAACACGCTGGTCCTGCAGCAGGCTGGTCTCTGATTTATTATTCGAACAGTCTGCACAGTCTCAGTCACTTCCTGTGTGTTCTGCAACATTTTTAGTGGTGTTGCATTTCCAAGTAAAGCAGAAAACTCCCCCTCAGTCATAACCTTTTGTCCACAACGAATAGGAATGCCTAGACTATAATCCGCACTTAAGCAACACAGTAGTGTCCAGTAAACTATGAAGAACAGAAATCCCTGAATTACTTTACTAATATTTTCCATGTCAGAGCGGATGCGAACATGGCCAGCAGCAGTTCCTGCCCCCCTGCAGTCTGTCGTCAGCCTTCCATTCATACCGCCTCACAGCTTTTCAGTGTAACAGAGAACAGATGGACAGCCTGCTCAAATTTATTTTCTCTAACCTGTAAATAACACTAGAAAGCAAAAGAGTCTGTCATCCCCACAGCTTTTTTTTTTTTTTTTAAAGATCTTGATACAATGCTATACTTATCTGTGATAAGTATACCACATTTGATTAATGTGTTACACCACATCCATAAAATATGTGCAATAATTTACTACAAAATGAGACTATGGTAAAACAAGTTAGTTGATGAAATTGTACTATAATATGAAGCTGTAAGGATGAACGTCTTTGCTATGATATTAAGAAAAAACTCACTAATCAACATGTTATATGTTGTTTGTTTTAATCTTTACAAAAACTGAAGTAAAAACAACAACCGGGCTAGCTGTTTCCTTGTTCCCAGTCATTATGGAAGCTGCTAAGCTAAATGGCTGCTGGCCGTTTGCTTAACACAGAGATGTGACATTAATATTGATCTTCTAACCAAACTCCTAACAAGAAAGCAAATAAGAAAACAATTCCTTTAAGGTCCTGTTTTGGAGCAGGGGCTAACTGTGATGGTTTTCATCCTAAAGCTTTGCTTTTGAATTAGACTGAATTGGTTTGGTCAAACAGACAGCTTGCTATTTAGAGGCTTGTTCCTCTTCTAAGAGATTTCAGGCTCACTGTTTTATGGTCTGCTTCCCTAAAGCTTCCTTAAAGCTGTGACATGGTACTGGTAATGCAAACTGAGCACTTCCTGCTGCCGCTGCCGCTGCTTCACATTAAAAGCTTTCCCTCACTGAACCTGAAGAACCTCATTATTAAATTAGAGTAGATCAAAGACCACATTTATACTCTACAGCCATCTCTGAAGGATTGTTTAGCATCAGAAATAAAAAGTATTATGATATATCATAATACTTTTCATTTTATTCAGTGCTAATATAATTGATACTGTTTGAAGGGGAACTAAACTGATCGGGGAGATACTGCATATGTGAAAAAAATTGTAGAAAGCCGTTTGTGGCTCCAGAGGGAGCTGTGTGAAGTCTGATAAGTTACCTCAAGCGATAAGTCCGAGTCAGTTGGGTCTGAAAAACAAAAAACAATTCTGGTATGGAGTTAGAAAGAAGTGAGATCATCAAACCTCTGTAGCCCGCTCCTCCACTCTGCTGGAGACCTGGAGGCTAGATGTAGGCAAAGTGATGAGGGGCAAGGAGCTTGTTTGCTTCTGCTCTCTTCGGGCACAGAGGCCAGCTATCTTAACCTTCGTTTTTGTCAAAATGTCAGGACAGGATGGCGTTCTACCAAAAAATCTAATTACACCTACAAGCATTGTTTGACTCAACAGTTTGAACCCCCCACCCCGCTGCTGAAAATTTTAATAAATGTTGACATGTATAGTCAAATTGTTCAGAAGAGGCTCTGTCTGTGATTTACCAAATAATCTTTGACCTGGCGCCAGCTTGATGGCAGTGACTTTACCACTAATACCGTCTAAGTCAATTATTCGCTTATTATGACCACTTATGGTTTAGGTCTATATCATTCAGGATCATGACAAGAACAGGTTTACTGGAAACATTTTCCAGGAAATCTCCGCTGGCAATGTGATAAGTTTTTTTTGTGATGATGATGTTGGTTGGTGACGAAAGATGAATGCTGCCACCATACACGAGGGCCATCAATATGCATATTTATAGAACAATATGCAGAATTCAAATAGCTTACAGATTTGGACCTGACTCCATCCACAACACTAGTAAATGTTATAGATTGGTTTTCAGCTGAAAAAATGGTTTTGGGGTTTAGTTCCTCTTGTAAATACTGCTCATATTCAGGATTGAGTTAGACGCAATAGAAATATTTGTTATGGCGTGTCTGCTTTTGTAGAGAGAGAAAGAGAGAAAAGAGAAAAAGGAAGGATGGAAGGAAGAGAGAGTAGACATGCAACAAAGGTCCCAGCTGACTGCAAACCCAGGGATGTAGACCAGGAACAGGATATACATTGTAGTCATTTCCTACAGTGGAGTCTCTTTTTTTAGAGGACTCAGATTGTGCAAACTGATGATTCAAATCAGCTTCGAGTGGCGGAGTCCTCCTCGAACGCACAACCTCTTCTAGTATGCCTGTCTGCTTACTTTCTCCATCAGCAGTATGTTTTTATAAAGTCGCTCTGCAGTCACAGAACTCGTCTTCTGGATTTTTACACCCGCGGTTCTGTTTTCACAGCAGCAGCAGCATATGGAGGAAGCTTGTTAATGACGTAGGCTGTTAAAATGAAACCAACGTGGTAGCTAACGAATGACATCTGCACTGGTGTGTTGACTGTTGCTCTACCTGGTCCGTGCTTGTTAAACATCCACCGTAATAGAGAATGAAATGGGGCTGCCAAAATAAACCTAGACGGCTGTTAATATTCGTGGTTGACTGCCCAAATAAAGTCTATACGTAGGAAACAGCGGAATTGTAGAGTCCGGTGTTTTTGGAGCTCCAAGGCGCCGCCTCCACTGCTCAGATATTGACCATTCTTTTTTTTTCCATTTTGCCTCCTATGAAAGTACAATACTAAATTGCTGGAGTACTCTTTTAACTTTAACAATTAACATTTTTCAGAGGCTTTCCAAAGTCCAGTTTGCATCAACATTGAGTGGAATCATGATTATTTCTGATGTAAGTTTTGTTTATGAAGTGTTAGCTTTAGATCCCTATGGCGCTGAAACCATCCTATGCTATGCAACAATCCCACATAGGGATTGGACTCACAAAGGAGGAACGTGCCAGACACTGCCTGCTTCATTTTATAGTTGATTGGGTTCGGACTCCCTGTTCTTTTATTGTGAGGTAGGTTTTCACCCCTATGAGTAATGTATCTTTCTGTCCACATCTCTGCTGGCTGGCTGTTATCGCAAGGCGCCTCACCCTTTTCATCTCACCTTTTGCTGAAGTTTCAGGTTTCAAGTGTAGTGATAACTGCTTTGAAAGTCTGTGAAATGGAATAAACGCCAGACAGTATGCCTATAGTAAGAGCTGCTGTGTGTTAAGAGTAGCTTTTCTTTTCTTTTTTAGGATAATTAACAGTAGACGTCTGTTTTGTCGTGGAATTATGGTAATTTATGCTGCCTTTATACAATTGCTAGGTGTCATTTAATATCTTGCCTTTGACTATTTTCTCCCAGTAAACTCTTGAATATTAAGACTTATAAAATGTGAATTTCATATATTTCATTATCATTATATTCTTTAGGCCACAGCTGTGACAATGTAGTCAATAACTACATTCTTTCATAGACAAATCATAGCCTTGATTTTTTTCTTTGATTTTTTTTTTTTCACTTTCAGAACACAAAAGAGCTAATATCCGTTGATAGTTGTCCTGTATGCTTACATGAAAGCTCAATTTGAAAAGTGAGCCACCATACAAAAAGCTAATTAAACAACTACCACACCAATTGTATACATTTAGTGCCTTTGACGCCAAGATAAGAAATGGCGTGACGCGTCTGAGAGAAGAAAAGCTCTCTATCTGGTTTGGTCAGTCATTAAACATGGTATTTGCCCACTGCTTTCCTCCCCAGTGTACAGTGGAGTTATCAGAATGCTTTTAAATGTGACATTTACCTTTCTTCTGTTCCATGCTGAGTGAGAAAGGGATGTGAGTGTTACACGGAGCATGAACACTGATGTGTTGTTGGCACAAAACGGGAAATGCTGGAATAGTGGACACATGAGTTGTTGTGCTGTGCAAAAATTTGCATTGCAAACACTGCAGGAGGCATTACTTCTGACAAATATTTAGCGAAAGCAAAAGCCAGTAATAATAATGGAGCATGAGAGTGTTCTGTTTGGCTCCAGCGTTGTGTCTCAGGTTAAACTATTTAGTTTTGTGGGTATTTTGAGAATAGCTAGAATCAGTCAGCAGTCAGTTTAATTTAACAAGAAGACTGGAAACAGAAAGAAACAGCTGGCTCTGTCCAATGCTAAGCTAACAAGTGATTATTTTCATTATTGATTGATCTGCAAGATTAACTGTTTAGTCTCTAAAACATCAGAAACCAGTGAATAATGCCCATCCCAGTATCCTAGAGCAAAAGGAAACAGGAAGTCACTGCATCTGGCCAAAAAGTAATCCCTCGCGTAACCTCGTCATAAAACCACCAATTGTTGTCTTCTCATCCAACACTTGGCAAGAAAGTAAGTGCATTGTCATAAGTGCATAAGTGTCAAACTATTCCTTTGAAGTAAAAACTAAGGTTCCAGTTTTAAAAGAATAAAATTACTATTGTTTAGACTTTTTTATTTGCTCCTGATTTAAGTCAGACACCTTTTGCACAATGTAAGTCTCTTCTTTATCACTTGGGTTAGCAGTTGCATCAGATGTAAGTGGACTAAGCCCTTTTCTCTTTATACATTACTTTTAAATAGCAAAGATTCACCGGGAAGCATAGACACTACCATGGAATGGCAATATGTTTAATGTTTGTTCTATTTTCTGTTGTGGTAAAGACTGAAAACATGTTCTGTGTGTATGACAGACATGGGGAAAATATCTAGCAGATTTTTTTTAAAGACTCAAAATTGAAAAGATCACATACTTGGGTCGAAAAAATAACTTTTTAGCTTTTTCTCATGGTCTGTTTAATCTTTCCTGTCAAGAAGAGGAATGAAACCACCAGTTTAACCCTCTGCTTGTGTGTGTAGGAGTTCTGTGGTAGGGAGCTGCCCTCCACACCGCGCTACACACACACCAGCACAGGCAAACTACACAACACCTCCTCACCACCGCGACAACTCTTAGCCGCACACTCATGCTTCAGCAGAGGGGTGTGGTGATGTATTGAGAGTGGCTGAAGGCTGACAGCTGTGTTTATCTTGGTTCCATCTGTGGGTGGGCCTTGAAATGTGTTTGTCCAGGGGAGCACGATAACCGCTGGTTCAGGGCCGCATCTCACTGTGATTCATGTTTACTTTACCTTTTAGTCTCCGGACATCCTCTGGGTCGCTCCATGTATTATTCCTCAGTAGCAAAATAAATTAATCTCTCTGTTTTCACACAGTGTCGTGGAAAAGTTTAAACATTAACATATCGTCACGCTTAGAGCTCGTCTGACAGACCTTTTTTAACCTTTAATGGCCAATGAACATGCTCTCAGGTCCCTGCATGCTTTTGTTTATATTTTCAAGAGTGTGGAAGCAACAGAAGTGACCTAATTTTATTAAAGTACGTAAGTTAGAGTAGCAAGTTCAGTGTGGTGTCTGGATCAGTATAATTTCCATAGTGACCACAGTGGCAACAACTATAAAGGGTCAGGTCACACAAATAAAAATACAACATATTTTCTCACTAATCTTATGAAAGAATAACTAAATGAACCTGCTATGTGGCTCCAGCTGTTGTGCTCCTAATAACCCCTGCTCCCCTGTGTTCTCCGGTGTGTACAGCACTCCCCTGTCTAGAATATTACATGGCCCCTGGTTTGCCCCTGGTGTTATAACATGATTAAAAATAAATAATGTTAGAATAATTCCCATGTAAGCACAGTAGTGGCTGAGATGATGATGATTAAAAATTGGATTTTGAGATCTGTTTTTCAACACACGGCCACAAACAAAATGGTACATAGTAAACCTGGGGTCTGTCCAGCAGCTGCAGCAACTTACTGAAGACAGCACAGTGCAAAGTTTGCCCCAATTCATTTTCTATGAGACGCAAGTGAGTACACATCGGCACACCTGTACACATATTAATTTTGATGTAGATCCCACACTGTCAGCATCTGGATGCACTTTACAGTTTTATCACATTAGCCCTTCAGATTGACACATATTATCGGCTAGCTACTATGCCTTGACTGCTGCTTCTGTTTATGGCGCGTCCGGCGTGTGCTGTAGATGTCAGCCATCCGCACATGCCGCAAAAATGAAAAGAGAGAAGTAGTTAAGAAAGAAAAAGTGGCCAGAAAGAGACACATAGCCTCGTAGTGACACTTTCAGAATGTCACCTTTCTCATCCATTTTAGTTTTCAGGGCTGGAAGTAAATCATTTTGTTTTTATTTGGGGATTTTATTGTTGGTTATCACAGCATTGCAAAATTACATTTAAAATGCTCACACAGCATGTTCTGACCCTTTAACTGTCACAGGTGTGAATTTGTAAAGACAAGCTGTGTCTCACTAGTATGTGACTTGATAGCATTTTCTCTGTTAAGCCTGTGGTCTTTCATTTGATTAAATTATTAAGCGCACTATATATACTGTCACATGTACTCATTCTAGTGCCTCAGTCTGTACTGCAGTCTTTGAACCTGGCTCGTGTTTAAAAGACCACACTTACAATTAGGGATGGGGATCGTTCATTTTTATTGATATTGATACCCTTATTGAGACAGCCTAACAATCTGATTCTTTATGGGTACCACTATCAATACTTTACTATTATTTAGTGATGGTTATTTGGTAAGACCACACCCAACGGGTATGATGTAGGCCAGCACGGTATGAGGGAAATATTCAATATCATAGCGATAACGTTATGTACTGAGATGACCTATCACTTGCTAGAAATAAATAAATATTGAAGTGTACATATTAACTGCCTGGTTGTTTTTAATTTAATATTTTAAAAACAGCTCAATGTTGTTTCTAGAGCAGCAACATTAATGTTTACAACATCAAAGTAACTCAATAACTTTTATCTGACATCATAAGTAGTGAGTGACGTTTAGAAAGACTAACAGCCTGCATCAGTCCCTCCTCCTCTCTCGCTGGCTGCAGGTAACATTACCAGGTAGAAGGAGGAGCGGCGGGTTTGTCTCAGCCAGCAGAGTTTTTACTTCAGACCAGTCTGTGCTCCAGACAGACAGCTTTCTCTTTAGCTTGTTGTTTAGCTAATGCCAAGCTAGCGTTAGCTGTGCTTGTATAAAACATACGGGATGAGATACTGAGGACAATTTGTGCTGTTATGAATGTTATTATTGTCTTTAATTGTGTAGTTCTGTAAAGCACTTTGATCAGTCAGTGGCTGTTCTAAAATGTGCCATATAAATAAAATGAACTTGACAGAGATGATTAAATTAATCATTTCTACATGGTTAACGTTACCTTACAGACAGGTGTATTGATAAAGTATTGTCTTTTTACTTGCGAAGGTCACACACAGCAGCCTTCGAGGTTGCTTGTAAAGCTGGTAATCTTGGAAATTCTTGCACTTAGGGTGTCAGCCAAATTTCTAAAATGTGAACAGGTTTTCACATCATCTTTTCCGCCCTCTGACCACAGAGATGTTCTCAAATTATTTACATATTTCAGTAAAGCATCTGACCTGATGAAGTGGTGGTGTGTTTGCGCGGGTGGTGGAGCTGTGGTAATGCATGTGTGAGCTCTTCAGAGCGTGTTCCACTGGTCAGCGGGAAGGTCCAGATAGCGTCGGAGATACAGGTCTGCAAGCTAATGTGCCGCTCCCTGTGCTGTGTGTCTCTGCAGGTAGCCAATCAGACGCTCCACACAGATCAGCCTGACCTCCCAGAGTGTTTCCAGCTCTCTGTCCTGTCATGGCTGCCGTGCATCTACCTTTGGGCTGCCTGCCCCATCTACCTCTTTTATCTCAAGAGGAACAACAGAGGCTACATCATGATGTCCATTATGAACAGATTCAAAACGGTGAGAGGAGACTTCATTGTGTATTTGATCACAGTGCACTCCAAAGCAAGGTTAGACCGGCACATCTGGGTAATATCGGTCACTCAGTACTGTCCGCAGCTGTTATAGTACAGTTGGTTGACCAGTACCTTTTTGGTATCTCCAAGACCGTTAGTTATACTTTAGAGTTGAATTCTTCTCACTTTTTATGCAAAGAAATTATAATGCTGCTGCAGCTGTAGGCTGTAAACTTTAATTTCCGTAGTGCGCTATGTGGAGCACGTTATAGGCTGATTATTGGTTAATTTTATGTTTATTTTAAGTTGATTTTATGATGCTTGTGTTATGATGCAACAGACTGTAGCACCGTGCCCAAGACAAATTTTCCCTCTGGGACAATAACGTGTTGTCTGTAGCCCCAGAACCAGTTTGCAACCAGTATATCTTAAGAAATTCAAGACACCTCAAAGGCTCTTATTGTTACAACTAGACAGTCTGAACCTTCTCTCGCGTCAAAGGCCCCTTGAGTTATTCAATAAATGATTAACAGTGATTCAGCAGTTTAACACCTCAGGCACTTCATACCTCACCTAAATAGTGTTGGTTATGAACCGTTAGCGATGGTTTGACTGATCTGTCCCCTTTAACATTTAGGTAAGTGGAAACCAATAAGCTAATTAACTTTTTCTAAGGTTGGGATGATGGATACATTAAGGAGAAGTGGATACCATGTTCAAAATGGCATCCCGTTCATTTCCGTGAATTGCTGAAAAGTCTGAGCAGGCTTTTGACCCACTTTCATGTTTGCGCTTCATGTGCGTTAGAGTCTTCTCCAGCCGATCCGGTTGAAAGCACTCAAGTTTGAGATTTGTTCTGGCTGCACACATGAATAGGACAAAGTCATTTAATCATCTCGGCTCCTTTAGACTTTCCAAATATTACTGGAACAAATATGGGGTTTTGTGACATTCCGAATAATGCAGTCACCGTTTCACAGCTGCTCCTTTTCAAATGATCGTGTGGGGAAAAATGTTCGTTAGGCTGATGCGCATCAAACTATACTGTCGGAAGCAGCAGTACACTACACATCGCTGCCCTGTGTGGATCCAGGGGGATTGGTTAGCAGTTGAGGTATGTAGAAAGCGCTCAAATCACAGATGAAGCTGAAGCTAATATCAGCCCCCCAGCCGGTTCATTTTGGCATTGTGCCTCCGTTATGAGAGTCGTGTAGTGTAGAGAGAGACAGAGACAGGAAATGAGGGGAAAGAGAGGGGCGTGACATGCATTGAAGGTCTGTGGGTGCGAATCAAACTGTTGATGTTGTGGCCATGTGGCATGAGCCCAAGCCAACCTCTTTGGTAATTACACTTTTGAAAAAATAAGCACACAAGTCTGAACAAAAAACCAACATATATGTACAGATTTCTTATATTTCATAGATTTTAATTTCACTTTGGCTTTAAATACAAATGGTTACTACTAAACTGATAAAATGATGAGCACAGGACTGGCCAAAACACTCCAAACTTTTACTTCCTTCTGTTTTGACAGTATTCAGTGTCTGTTTTTTCACTTCTTTCTCTCTGGGTCTGCTTTCAGGTGTTTGGTTTGTTGCTATGGATTGTGTGTTGGACAGATCTCTTCTACACATTCCACGAACTGCGGCAGGGTCACAGCCAGCCGCCCATCTACTTCATCACCCCGCTGGTTCTCGGCATGACCATGGTGAGGATGTACATCTAAAAACAGTTGCGTAAGAATTCAACCTCTGAGAAGAAGCCTCTTCTAAGTTTCTAAGAGGATTGTTTTTTACACAGTGAAGCGATGGTATGAAAAGACACAGTCTGATAAAACATAGTTTCACAGAGCCTAGCAGACTTATAGAATTTTTCTATATTAAATTTACCATATAATCATGTGCTGTAAAGTATATCAAAAAGCTGTTTGACAGGCTGCAGTGTGTGCCTGTCATTAACGCCCTCAGTCACACCATCAAACAGCTGTCACAGGAGCTAACTTGTTCCATTTATTCAAAAGCAAAATGTTGTAGCCTTTCCAGGAGTTCATAGCAAGTGTAACTTGTCTAGCCGGTAAGAATCAGTCATTTGCATTTGTGTGTTTTATTTTTCAAACAAATTCAGACCAGAGGCTGTGTACATAAAGATATCATTCCATGTTCCTGTTACACAGGAAAGTGACATTTCTTCTCCTCCTCCTTCTCAGAAACCTTGTTGTTACTTTTGGCATATAATTACTGATGTAATTAATGTTAATGCATTCTTAGGGCACTTTTACATTGGCTATTAAATGTCAGTCAACAGTTGGTAATGGTTTTTGTTCAACAAGCTGAATAGATCTGAGATCAGTGGCCTGTACTATGAAGCAGGATAACTGGCTTATCCAGGTAACTTCAGGAGTAACTTTGTGACGTCGGGTATAACTTCCGGGTTAACCCGTACTACGAAAGGTGGATAGGTGTTAACCGAGGTCTGTTGACATGGCGGTTTAAGCTGCATCTCTGCTCCGAGCAGTTACCGCTGCACGAGGACTACACACCACATCTGTACTCAGTGTTAATGATGAGAATTAGGATATTAACATGCACCACTTAATGAAATGTTTAGATTTCAACCTGATTTGTTCCACTGCGGTTGCAATGAAGTTCTGAACACAACAGTATTATATTCAGACAGCGAGACCTGAGCTGCAGTGATTTTAGAGAGGAATCTTAATTAGGCTAATTAACGGGATAGTTTCTTAGATGGAGCGCATCTGTAGTCTATAATTGAATTCTCCTAAGTGTTTTCACATATTTAGATTCATTATTTTACATGTCCAAAAAATTGGGAGCCAGGGTGGGGGTTAATAACCGAGGAAAAAAAAACTCCTAGATGAAAGTGTGAAATTTACAAGAAGAAAAATCGGAAATTGACTGAAATGAATGTCATAAAAAAATTGAAAATCAGTCTGTTTACTACTCTGAATACGCCCAATCCAAAGCAAAGTCTCTAAGGTGCATGCATGCGTGATTGTAGCTAAACTCAGGAGTATTTCCTCACTGCTAAATCCGATTGCAAAGTTTAATATAACTTTCCAGTGCATGCATAATACACGGCACACGTGTGTGATGTTGCAGCCTTGCAAAGTGAATTTTCTCTCATAAATGCGTGACTATAATGTCAGAGAATATTCAGGTTTTTTTTTACCAGTAGATTAATCTTGGAAATTAAATTCTGTCTTCAGATTATTCCCCCTCTCCGCTGGGTCCTTTTTTTCTGTTAAACTGGACCTTATGTGCAGTTGTACCTTAACATCTTAGTCATATTACACATAAAAGAAGAGCCTTTAAAATACATAATAGAGATTTGAACTACAATAAGAAGACTGTGAAGATAAATTAGGCAAAAAATTTACTCAATGCGATGCTAACATGCCGTCGTGGCTCTGTGGTCCGCCACAACATTCATAATTTCCTGACACTACCAATGTGCATTCATCTGGAGAAATACGGAGCATGCACCGTTGCGAAAAAACTCTGCCAACACGGCTGAACATATCCCTTTTATGCAAACATGCACCGACTCCAATTTAGTTAACACAGGTTTAATACAGACTCAGCTAACAACATCTTACCCATCATCATAGTACCATTTGACACCAGTGTAGACAGTCAGAGTTTGTCAACCCTGAGTTTGCCTGATAACCACAAGTTAACTCTGATTAGGTTGAACTCCCTTTGTAGTACAGGCCACTGCTCCAGTAAAACTGGTTTTGTTTATATGCAGTGAGATCGCAGTCGCTTTTCACTTTGCACTGAAAGAAAACGCCTGACAGTAATATCAGTAGCTAGGAAAATGGGAGCGATAAAATGCCTCACTATAAAAATGGGAAAGGGAAGCATAAAAATGAAAGTCACATAGCAGCAGCAGGTTCATTGATAAAAGTTTTAGGTTGCTTGTCTCAGACTGGGCTGAAAGCATAAGTGAGTGTTTAAATGAAAGTCTTTGAGGCCTCCAACAACTGAAAAGCTTTAAAATGGTCAGATGGAACAATTCCTCTGAATTCATAGCTTGCAGGTTCAGAGGAGTGGGCAGGACTGTGAGTAGTAATGATTCTTAAATTGCAAGGACTTCCTGCAATGTTCTGAAAATGTCAAATAAAGTTATTAAAATAGGGTTGTCTGTAGGTTGGTCCATGGCTGGATTGCCATAAAATCCTAAACAGAAGTTTATGGTTCGCAGAGGACAAATCCAATTACTTGTTTTATCTGAAGTTTCATCTAGTGCCAGAAATCAGATCAATTGGCACAACATTTCTGGTTCCCAAACGAGGAATCATAATAAGCTTTGGTGATTCGCTGACATTTTATCTAGCACCACCGGCATTTTTGATTCAGAGTGTCTCAACAAATATAAGATAGATTGCCCCCTTCTGTGCTGCATCTAAGCTGAAAGTAGCTTCTGTGTCCCGAATCCATACTACATACTAATTCTATAGAACATTAACTGCACACTGATTGTCAGTGGATTTGGGATACGCCTCTTGTCTCGTTTAACAATAGACTATCATCATTTCCTGTCAGAAACCGCTTTTACACAGAGGTCCTGCAATAAATGTGGAAAGAATGTAATCTCTCAAATATGACCTTCTTTCCGGCTCTATACATTTCATAAAGTGCAGTGAGCCGGAATATTGGAGTAATAATCCCGGAAAATGAGACAGTGTGAAAGTGCATAGAGACATGCCAGTGTTTTTGGTGACCCTATGTACTAGCAGTGTAGCACTAAGAAGACTGAAAGCATTCAGTTCGAGCAGTATACTTGAGGAGAGCTTGTTAATTCTCCCGAGGGTTATGTCGGGTTGCAGAAAAGCCTGAAAAGTCCTGGGGCAGCCCGTCTAACCCAGTGATGGAGGAACAGTCAGCATGAAAGACTGACCCAGTCAGACTGTGGCTTACCTTATGTGCCCTCAGTAATCTAACTCAGTCTCTCTCTTTGACCCACCCACCCCCATTCCTTTTTCCTCTCTCCGTGTAACTCCCTCCCCCCTCCCTTTCTCAGCTGTTGGCCACGTTTTTCATCCAGTTTGAGAGGTTACGTGGGGTTCAGTCCTCAGGGGTCCTCTTTATCTTCTGGTTCCTGTCTGTGCTGTGTGCCATCGTGCCTTTCCGCTCCAAGATCCTGCAGGCCTCCAGCCAGGTGAGACCACGCCATAGCCCTCAAATGCCTTTTACATGTCTGTCTCTGTCTTCTCTGCCTGGTGTCCCTTCATCTTCCGTCCTCACCATCTCCCTCACATCCTTGTGCCCAATTTAAATGTCTCCTTACCTACTTGTACTTCATGCTGTCTTTGCTCGTGTTCTTCTGTCCCATTTTCTTTACTCCTCTCTTTCTTAGTCTGTCTAGGCTTAGTCTCACTGCTCTTGACGTGTAAGAACACTTGATCAGTCAACTCTGCCCCCCCTCCCACTCCTGTTAGTTAGTTTGGAGCTTACAGTGAGTGGAGGTTTTGAAGGGGTCAGCACAGGATACCACTAAGCGGAGAGGAAATAGTACGCCTGTTGTTCCTAGCGTACTTATCTCACCTCTGGTGCTGCAAAGCCCAACAACAGGCCTGCAAGAATCAAGAAGAATCAACCCTGGAGGCATCAAAATAAGACTGTGTATGGTGTAAGATTTGAGAAAGGATACACATGGAAAAACGAAGGAGAAAATGCATCCTAATTTATCCATTGGGATTGATACAGCAAAGTTTTTGAAAAATACCACTGACCCAGGTGACAACTTGGCTAGCTGCTGAGAATTATGGCTTTCCAGGACTGTAGAGCTCTAATCTACTGGAAAATACAGGACTTCAAAATAAGCTCCCATTTTCTTTTATGAGCAAAGTGATCAGTAACATATTAAACATTTCTTCTAAAAGGGTGGGAAAGTGTTGTATAGAACCCCCCCCCCTCGGCACCCCTCCCCTCCATCACTCCTGTGCCTTTGCACAGGAGTGATGGTTGCTGATTGGCTGGAACAATGTTATGTGGCAAGGTCCACACCACTTTCCTTGTTTTCTATTTACAGACCCTTAGTTGTGTAGAAAAGAACAGATTTTTTTCCCACACGCAAAATGGAGAGCTAGCAGATGATTCAGGTTGTGTGTGAAGGACCTGAGAGGTTTTTAAATTTATTCCCAAAAGCTTTCAGCTATTTTTTTGCTTATACCAAAAATAACTCAAAACAAAACACATACAGTGGTGTGAAAAAGTGCCCCCTTCCTGAAATGTTTCAGATCATCAAACAAATTGAAATATTATACAAAGATAATACAAGTAAACACATAATGCAGTTTTTAAATGAAGTTTTTTCCAAAATCCAAACCTACATGGCCCTGTGTGTAAAAGTTATTGCCCCTCTGTTAAAACATTAAGTCAACTTAGGTTTATCACATCTTTGGAACGCTGAGCTCAATTTCTCCATCCACAACCAGGCCTAATTATCAGCACCTGTTCTCAATTAAGAAATCACTTAAATAGGACCTGCCTAACAAAGTGAAGTAGATCAAAAGATCCTCAAAAGCACTTTTTCACACCACTGTACCTTATTGATTACTTTTTGTGGCTGTTTTTGTGGTCATCGTCGTCATGCAGCAGGCAGACGGACGTGTCGGCAGGCCTTCAGTTTGGCAGAGTCATGGGCATCACTGTGTTGAAAAGTGGTGGGGACATAGGGGCTCAGATTAGGGTGTGAAGAGACACTTAGCTCACAAGACATCACGATACGCAATATTATGTTCACGAGAATGAGACAAAAAGATCCTTCAACAGTGTTTTAAAGATATCCTCAATGGTGGGATATAGGCACGGGGAGTCTGTGGGGACATCCCCATGAAAATTTTGATCATTAAAGACTTAATTACCCGGATTCTGGTGAAAGTTTCTGCGCAAATTTATGGTGGAAGTGTGTTATTTATGTAAAAGAAAACACAAAATTCAGGTGGAACATTTCAAAATATATAAATATAACAGAATCTAAGTCAGTGCAGCTCTCAGGCATTCTGTGCTGCTATCAGATCTGTTTCTCCTGTAGATCAACTTTTCTCATGTAATATCATCCCTACTGAGGCAACACATGTACGTAGGTTTGATTTAGTCTTCTCTCCTCTTTTGTCATGTTCACAGGGAGAGAACCAGTATTATCTTTAGTTCCTTTTTTTGGACATTGCAAATTTGTTTTTTATATATTTTAATTGCATTGCATGTTTCCTTAATGTGCAGATAAACCTTTCTTAAGTCATTTTCATTTGTTATTTAATTGCAAGCTACATGTCAGAACGTTTTTTAATAAATTATGCTTTAAAAAAGCGGTGGGGACAAAATCAGCCATTTCGAAAAGTAGTGGGGACGCGTCCCCAGCGTCCCCAGTGTGAATGACGCCTATGGTGAGAGTGACTGGTAAATGGTCTGTCTTTGTATAGCGCCTTTCTAGTTTTCCGACTACATTCACACACTGACATCAGGAACCAAAACTGATACATCACACATTTAATATACACTCCCTTTGGGGTTCAATATCTTGCCAAACTACACTTCAACATGCGCTTGCATCGAACCGCCGGCCTGCTGATTAGTGGAGGACCCTCTCTACCTCCTGAGCCGAGTGTGAGGGAGGCAGAAGGCAGACGGTTAAGTAAGCAGCTATGTGTCGAGGTCAGCCCAGGCTACTGCAGACCTGTGCAGCCGCTATAATTATGTTAATCCAGAATGTGAGGCCATGCACACATATTATTCAGAAAAAGTAAAGTAATTTTGCTCTGTTGGAGTTGACCCCTCTATTCATAATCATGCTCAGCTGATCTAGATGTTTGTTTGCAGCGTAGGAGGGAAGAAAAGTGAGTGACTTCCCTCTGTGTGTGTCTGTCTGTGTGAGAACTGAAATGAATAGATGGAAGTTGTTCTTCAGTACATTTACATGCATGGAAACATCTCGATTATTTTGAATGCAGGTAATATCTGATTAAAGTGTTTAACAGTAACGCAGTGACGTCATTTACCAAAAGGACCTGAATTGACAGAGCAGTGTGGCTCAAGCTCTGTTCCTTGTTACATGCAAGCTGCTCTGTTGCTGTCTCACTAAGAATGAGCCATATTTGTGGTCACTGGAAGTGTGGCTTTGCCATAAAACTTGGTACAGTAAATTGTGGTACAGATTTTCATGTTTGCCACAAGATGATCTTGAAAGTAGATCCTTTGACTTTTCACCTAGCGCCATCATCAGGCCAACATTTTCTGTCCTACACTTTGGCCTATGACAAAATACCTGCAAAACTGATGACTTCCCAATCAGCCTCAGTTGTACTTTGTGTTTATTAACACAGTGGCTATTAGCAAATGTTATCATGCTATCATGCTAAACTAAGGCACCGGCCAGTGTTAACATCAACTGCTAAAAAATCAGCATTAACATTGCATTGGTAATGTTAGCATTTTGCTGAATGCACAGCTGTGTACCACCTCACAGGGCCACCGGTTTGGCGGAACACTGTCAAAGTACGCTCTTATTCTTGTTTCTCTTACCGTGCTGCTATTTATTCCTGCCACCTTGCATCATTTTCCGTGCTAATGTCTTTTTTAGCTATGTTAGTGTCATCGCTCTAGGGGGTGGCAATGCACGGTATGTCTGAACTGTGTCCTTGTTTTACCTTTCAGAACGAAGTCACAGACAAACTGCGATTCACCACGTTCTACTTGTACTTCAGCATGGTGGTCTGTGAGCTGATCCTCTGCTGCTTCAATGAGAAACCTCCTCTTTTCTCCAGTGCTGTCACAGACCCTGTGAGTTATACACATGCTCCTGTGTCTAGAATCCATATAGCAGTGTGTGTTTGTGTGTAAGTATGTATTCTGAAAGTCTGAGGTTGTGTTCTGGGACGGCTCTGTGCTCCTTTTAAAGCAGGTCACACACTCATTCACTCACACAGAGAACACCGTTGTTATTGGCTGCGCACTGAAGTGTGTCCTCCTTATCCTTGTTTAACCTCTCTGGCCTATTTTTCTGCACATTTTTCAATTTCTTCTCAGAATCCTTGCCCTGAAACTACTGCAGGTTTTCTCTCCACCATGACGTTTTGGTGGTTCACGAGGTGAGTGTCTGCCACCACCCAACATCCACACTTTGTTGTATACATGATGTTTTGCTTTAGAAATAAAGTAAATGCAAAGTAGTTACAGTACATATTCATCATTTGTATGGAGCATCACTCTCTTTAATATTAAATAAATAAAAATAATAATAATTACATTTATGTTTTATAGAACTTTAATTTAAAAAGTCATTCTAACTTCACTTTTCATACAGTCACATGTTATTTTGACAGTAGTGTTGTCACCAGTCACCACTCCCCTCACTTTTCAGCAAATTACGTACGCCTCTCTAAGGCATACAAGCTGAACAATGGCCGGTTAGCTCCTGTTAGTTAGCACAACAACAATTCAAAGACAAATTAATTAGTCAAATTATTAACAAGTTAACAAATGAACAAGACTAGATGCACATGCTACCTTCCCCCGCGGCTCACTCGCTAGGTGAGGTTGCGAGCTTTGGATATTCCTCAAACTAAAGAGCCAGTGTTTGCTGGCTTCTCTTGGTGGCTGGCTAGGTAGCATGCAGCCTTGTTACGCAAAAAAAAAAGTGTCAGTGTAAGTTTCTGTGTCTGTGTACTGTCTCTGTTTATATCAGCAGTCTGTAGTTGGCTGATAAATACTTGATGCTGTCTTAACTAACCAAAGCCAACTGGCTAAATTTGGTAGCAGTTGAAAAAAAAAAAATTGTATTTAATCGAAAAAAGTGATGAAATCAGGTTGTTTTGTAAATATTGCTTAAACAAGTTCACAAGTTATTGGTTGATTTATATATTTTACACAATTTATTCACATGATTATTTATTTCATCATGTATCTTTTATTCATTCACTATTGAACACTTTGGGGCGCCCTACAGTATTGACTAGTATAGGTCTACAAAATATTTCACTACTGAAGGAGTTATGTAACTTTTTTCATCATCGCCATACAGAACAATTGTGAAATTATGCTGGTAATTACTTTTAACCAATTTGACCATGTTTGAGATGATTGGCAGCCTTCTTCTCACAGCAGATGTTATTTTAATGTCTGTTACTGTTTATATTTTGAACAAAGAAGAAATTACTCTTTTTTTTTGATAGAAGTACAGCGTCTGCTTTCTGTTTTCCTCCGTAAGCCAATCTCCCCTCATGCCGGAAAATACATTAAGCCAGTTTTCCGGTGAAATCTGATCCACTAGTACATAATGATGATTAGTAAATGCAGGAAACTCAATTAAGTGTCTTTGTGGATACCATTCCTATTGGGTTGTCTCTGAGATAAAGAATTTTTGTTTTAGAATCATATTTTGTCCAAAGAAACACACATAAGAAAACATTCTGACAGACATTCAGGAAGACAGGTGCAGGCAGACAACCCTTATGTCTCATATCTTATGTCTACATTAATTGCACTTTAGTTTAGTGTTGAATTACTTAATGTAACATATTAAATTAAACTGCCATTTCTCTCTTTCAGTATGGCTATTAAAGGCTATAAAATGCCCCTGGAGGACAAAGATCTTTGGTCTCTGAACCAGCGTGACAGCTCCAAGGTGATGGTGCCCAAACTCCTGAATGAGTGGGAGAAGGAACAAGCTAAAGCCAAAGCAAAGAGGTGCGTTTGTAAAACAAGGCGGTTATTGTTAATTTCAGAAATATTCAGTGCAAGCTTTGTTTTTTTGTTTGGAAGTACATCCGTGTCAATCATAAAAGCTTTACTCGGTGTTTCAGTGTATAAAAAATCACAACATTTAAATACAAAGACAGTCAGTTATTAAGAGGAATCAGAAGGAAACTAGAGAACTGCTGTAGCCTGGATGCTTCAAAATGCACAGCTGCTTGATAATCAGATTTATGCGCTACCACATTATTACTGATACTGCAGTTTCAAGAAAAGTGGTCAACTGAGTTTTTTTTCAGTAGCCGATTCTGATATATAGAGAGCAGGTTGGCTGATCTGAAATAGTATGTTAGCCAGTAACACGTTGTTTTTGATGAAATTTTAATTTTAATTTACATTAACTAATTTAGCTGACGCTTTTATTCAAAGCAACTTACAATTGCTATTTATGTCAGAGGTCGCATGCCTCTGGAGAAACTAGGGGTTAAGTGTCTTGCTCAGGGACACACTGGTGAATGTGTCACATGGGGGAGTTGAATCCGGGTCTCTCACATGAAAGGCATGTGTCTTATCCACTGCTCCATCACCACCACTGCTTTTGTATAAAAATAATATAAGTCCAAATCTCGGCATGGTCCCCTGTTCCACCTTCCACTTCCTTGTCAGAACAGAGATGGGATATGATGTTGTCTTTAAGGGCAAGGCTCTTAATGTGTGAGTTAAGTGCGTATGTGCAGATGCATGTTTACCCTTGAGCATGTTATTTTGCAGCCACAGCAGCACCATAGCGACAGACAGCTAATATATGAAATTCCTACCACATAATTAAATAATTAAAGAACTGTGGTGAACTAATAAAAGCAAAAATAAAGGCAAAGAATAGACCGCGGTTTATACTGTAAGTAGAACAGCTCATCCATTGTCTGCAGATATCAGACAACATATGAAATGCATTGCTTTGCTTTCTTTTGTAGCGTTCTTGCTCTGGTGTGTTGGTGGAGTCATTTTTGTTATTAATGTCAGAGCCTTGAAAGATTATATCCACCCCCACTGCTCTATAATGTGCTGCAGAATTAAATACTTTTCTCGTGTTGTCAATATTGCATTCCACAGTTCAGGTGTGTTCAGCTACAAACTGGATAGAGAAATTTAGTTGCATAATCACTGAGAGCAGGACTTCAGCTCCACATTGTGCTACTCCAGTAAAACGGGAATTTAATGCACGCTTGAAACGCCTTGTGAACTCTGACCCTCAGGCTGCTGCCTCTCTCTGTCGGAGTTTCATTGTGCTTTCCCACTGAGAACAACTTGTAAAATTATATGGTAAAGCTTGATTAGGCCTTTTCACTTGTGGTTCAGAAACCTGTTTGGTGTTAAAGCTGAATTCCTTCAAAGTTCCTGTTGAACTCTAGTCGCCAATTAGTTTACTGCTGGAATCCGACTCCTGTGCTTTAATTAAGCTGGTATTATAATAGATTGTGTGTAGTTTGCAAAACATTCCTTTCACTGAAAACTTGGAGCATTTCTTGAAGTACGCCTCACAACCAGAGATCCTTCTGAACAAATTTTTTTTTTTTGCACGTTTGCATTACTAGGTCCTACTGCAAGGATCCTGTTTTGTTAAAGGGATTTATCATAAACAATGAAGTATGAAATGTTTTTCATGTGATATAAGATTCATTCTTTATTTCTGTAGAATTTAGAGCTAAAACAGTGTATTGATTAATCCATAATAAAACAGTTCAAGGCCCTATACTATAAAGCAAGATCAACAAACCATAATTTACAAACAAAGAACAAACTATAACAGACACATACAAAAAATTAAACCCATAATCTAGGCTAAAAGAACAGAAAGAAGGACAGAAGATCGCAGACTGTGTGAATGCGTAAGTTACCAGGCTTATGATATCACTGCCCCATCATTAGGGCACGCGAGTAAATCTGAGTTATGATTACATTTGCGTGTTCCATTAAATGAATGTGTTGCTTAGATGTGTTCTTATGGCGTGCCTGACAATGTCAGCCTTATTCTTTCACCTGCAACAGCTGTGTGTCAGCTTTACGACATTAAAAACCACAAGGCATTCAAAAAGTGGTCGTTTAACTCACTTTAGGAACTTCTCTTCACTTTAAAAATCTTATTAATTTAGATTCAAAAAGGTTTTCTACCCGGTAACAGGTAGAACCACTGTCCTAGGACTAAAAACCCACGGTTAAAGCAGAAGTTACCTCCTTAATGTCAAACACTTCTCCCTAGTACAGGCCTTTAGTGTAATTCATCCACAACTTCAATCAGTTTATTATTTAACCCACTTCCAGTGGCAGTGAATTACTGATTAGCCCGGACACATCATTAATAGTTTGTATCTCATATCACCATGTTACTTGGATGATTCTCAGCTCCTTTAAATCAAATCAGTTAAATAGGTTCACTATCCTACCCGACTGCCTGTCTGCTCTTAGGAATTAGATGGCCAGTCATTTCCTAAATTTAAACCTGCATTAGATCATTTTTTGAGCACTTGGAGGCAGCAGAAACACGCAACACAATATGTAGCTAACATGCTGGCAAACTGTTGCCTGTTTACTCATTCAGCAGATATTGAGCAAAGTTAAAATTCACATTTCTGGTCACCTGGTGAATGTATGTCCAATATTCTCTTTCAGTTTAGCTCTGTGTTGGTCTTCACCAGCTCCTGTAAATATTTTGCTAGCTGCATACATCTCCACTATGTCCACAAGCTTGTTGCTAATTTTGTCTGTTTGCTGTTTTGTGTGGGCCAGGCAATCTACAGTGTTTGTGCTTTCACATACATTTAGTCATTTGATCCATAGTTAATATAAAAATACTGATATTTAAATTGTTATTAATAGGGGGTCCTGATTATTGACACTGTATCTCAGGTACAGCTTAGCTGCAGCCCAATTTCAGCCAGTTGTAGTTTAAATAGTTTTCTGAGAACTTTGTGGTCATTTTTTTAATCACTATATTAACTTTTCCAACTAAAAAAGGGACATTTTAAAAGTATGGTCTGTTTTCTTACTTACTGACTTACTTATGATAATCTCTCTGTCGATCTTAAACAACCACCCACATTTCTCCAGTGAACAGAATCTGTCCAGTCAGGCTGTGTACTCCAAGCCCGCTCCGTCAACCACCAACCACGTAGGAGGAGGTGGAGGACGAGGAGGAGGAGGAGGAGGAGGAGGTGAAAGCAGCCCGGAGGAAGTAGAGGTTCTGCTGTCCAAGGAGAAAGCTGCTTCCCAGCGGCCATCTTTCCTACGTGCCCTAATCAGAGCCTTTGGACCCTACTTTCTGATTGGCTCGGCCTTCAAGCTCCTGCAGGATATCATCACCTTTGTCAACCCTCAGCTGCTCAGGTAAAGAGCAAGGTCACGTGTTACTAGTGTGGTCTGTTTTGCTACACCGTACTTGCAAGTTTGGAACAACAACAAACTACCATTATGCATTTATGCAAAGTATATATGTAAATGTAGTATGGGTACTTTTTCTAATAGCCCTGGGTGGAAATATTAGTGATAGTAGCTGTTCTGTGAAGGCCTTGTCACTATATCAGTATGTTATCGGAGATAGCTGACCACATAGTTTTCCTGTATGTATTTTGTTGATTATGCTGTTATCTGCTTTGCCCTGGTGCACCAGGGAAAACTGCCAAATTTAATTTGAATTTCAAATGATCTCATATTAAATCTTCTTTCAAGACTTATTTCAATATTATACCCATGTAAATTTAATAGACTACAGTAGTAGTGTACACCTAACTTTTCCTATTTGTCTGAAATGACATTTTGAAAGCTCTACTAGTGTAGCACTTCTTCTGCTTTATTCACAAAGTGGAGTTTCATGATTTGCTATAATGCTGTATTTTTGTAACAAAGGATTAATTTGAGCCATTTCTTTCATGAACCAAGGACCTTCTGATTAGTGGGCGACCCACTCTGTCTCCTGAGCCACAGCCACCCCAATGTTTAGTGAGGATAATTAATAAGCCCCTCTCTAGTCACTTAACTTTTATTGGCATAGGGTTTCTGTAGGATTTAGGTCAGTCATAAAGTAGAGCAGTTGTCACTTAACCTCCCCTTGATGTCACTGCTTGAGTCCTGCCATGTTTTGTTAATGCTCATGAGAAAGTAAGGACAAGATGTTTGGGAGATTTTTTTCTGTCGCTCTGTTCTCCCAGAGCTTGTTTATGAGTCAGAAGCCAGATTCAGTCTGCTTAGGAGAGTGCATCAGTTCTTTTTGGAATATTTATGTTGTTTGCCATAAATATATTTCCTACATTTATAAGAATTTCAATATATATTACATATCGAAATCCACTGGCAACCTGTCCAGGGTGTACATTGAAATTGGGCAAAAGGCAGGGGCCTTTTTTTCACCTAAAGTCAGCTGGAACTGGCTCCAGCCCCCCTCGCGACCCTGCATAGATGGGATAAGTATGTATGGATGATGGACGGATGCATGCATATCCAAATCCAGATATAATAGCTTCATCTGTGTTTGTTATAAGGGTGATCCATTTATGCAGTTTTCTGAAAACATCTCCTGTTTTTCCTTGCAGGAAAATGTTTTTCCAACACGTATTATACCCCTTGCAATCACCATCCATTGTTAAAGAGTGGGAGGTTCCCTTTGTACCAGGTTTTTAGTTATTTCTTTTTTGCAGGCAGCCAGTAGAATTGATCCTTTAAGTTCTCTTGCATCTTGTTGATTCTTTCTCAAAGTCATTTGCCACTTCATTAATATACATTTTAAACCATAAATTAATAAAAATTGGTAGTACTACAATGAAATTACTACATAAAAATAAACTTTATTATGTGCACCATCTTTCAAAACAATAGTTATACACAGTAAAATGTGCATAAAGGTGAACATAGTAATGGGAGCCCAGTACTCATGTGAGATCATGTTTAGACCTGTTATTTGGCAGGTGTCAGGCTGTGGGCGACAGCATTCTCTAGCTCTGAACTAACGTACCCTTAAGCTGTCTTTAAATTCTACACTTACCTTAACAAAGAGCAGACACTCCACAGCTTGACCTGGCCTTATATCTGTATTGTAACGTGCGTAGAAAACCGCTTTGACTGGCTCAACTGGCTTGAATTGCAACTTCATGTGGGCCATGTCTCGCTCAGCTGTCCAGCCACCATCACTGTTTAAATTCTTCCGCTAGACTTACCAATAACCAGTTGACGATCTCTCTGGTATGAGAACTATGAGAAAGAATTAAGTCCTTTGACCTTTCTAACCAAAGGGGGAAAAAAACAAGCAAACAGGTGTTTCAACACCATGTAGACTCAGCATCCAGCATCCCAGACCCACTCCCTCTTTACCTGCAGCCACACACTCAACACGCAGCTCTCCTTAGGTAGTTATAAATCGTTATTTTATTTATTTTTGCACTCTGACATCATTCTTGCCAACAAAGACCTGCTAAAAACATGTCAAGCTAACTAGCGTGTTGCTGTCGTTGGCAGCATGATGCTAACCAAGCCAGACAGTGATCCTTAGCTACCACATCACTAGATCACATTAAGTGAAGTAGCTTAAATTCTGCCAGAGTCAACAGATAAACAAAGAGAAACAGGATAGCTAACCAGCATGCTGCTTAAGCCACCAAATAAATCAGACTATCCTATTAAGCTACCTCACCTTAGCAATCAACAACCTATGTCTATAGTTATAAAGGTCAATAACAAGGGAAGACAATTTAACCAACAATTAGAATAATAAAATTATTATTTAAGGAACAATGATAAAAATGTTCTGGTTTCACTGAGACCACAGATGAAGCCACAGGTGGTGTTTTGTCAGAACAAATCTTCAGTTTCCTGCCTGTAATTTATATGCTATCAGATCAGTGTGAACATGTTGTTGCACGCTAACAGAAGGCTGATGGAAATACATGGCTTGTCTGATTCTGATAATGATCACTGTTTTAGACGAGCCAGAGATGAGATTAGGATCCTGGTAAGCCATGTAAATGATGGTGTTCTGACCCTCTCACAGTAGGGATGCAACATGGCCGCTCATGTCTCTGACACTGTGAGAAAGTCTAAATAATTCATCTAGGTGTTATTAGGGATCGGCAGTTTTTCAGAGTGCACAGCGGTATAGTAGTCAGTACTCATCAGTACTCATAATCAGAATTAATATCTTAAGACCTTACTGAAAGTTTCTAGGGAGGCTATGAAAAGAAATTAGAAAAGATGTCATCTGGGAGCTACTTTTTGTTTTTGTGTAGTGCAGCGTTCTGTGGGTTTAAACCAGGCTATTGCAGACGGTCTGAGGCAGGTGTACAAGGCGTAATTTAGTAGAAACATGGAAGAAATCCATATGAAAGGGCTGGTGACTAGTTTTTTTTTTTTTTAGTGGCCCATACCGAATGTACTTCAACCTTCTTGTTGTTCTACATCTAAATAAGATAACTTATCATCACTATAGCTGAAAAACTGACTCTACAGTACACCCTTTGCAAAAACAGTCATTTTAAACAGCCATAATTTCCATTAATTCCAACCATTAGATAATGTGTTTATGCCGTTGACCGACATGTTTTTCTGTGGGCCGATGCCGATATTGTGTAAGTGGGGAAAAAAGCCAATTTCTAAGCTGATATTTTGACTTTGAAAATTGAGAAACCATTTCTCAACCACTTTAAAAGATACTGTCTGAATGCTTCTAATACTACATGAATGTCTACGAGGACTTGAAATTTTAAGATTTCACACTAACGTTGCTCATTTGATAGAGCAGCTATGAAGGGCTTGGCTAGGAAGCCGAGTTAGATACTTGTTCAGCTCATTTATTTATTTATTTATTTACTTGTATCACTTCTGACGCAACGACTGTGATTTAGTTACAGACATGCGGCTCGCAGATAAATACCATTACTTAATTTAGGCAGAATTAGTTAAGTTCAACCGCTAATTAACGTTAGCGCTCTTCCACTGATAAACATGGCATGAGCTAGCTTTATGGCTAATCTAATTTAGCTGCTGTTAAGTAAAGTGATTTTAGACAATATTTAAAAGTGATGAACTAGGGAGAAATGATGATTTGCTAGAACTGCCACACTGTTTCAGAATTAAATCTATAATCAAGTCTGTCACCAGTGTAGCCTCCACCGCTCACCTAATGTAACAATAAACATGTTGCTGTGACCCAGGAGGACACTGGGAGATGGCTATGAAAAAAGTGAGGGTTAGCAAGTTAGGTCATGAATGTTGTCAGACTTATTTGTGCAAAGAGGAGAAGTGATGGGGGCTAGTTTTATGATTTCATGTGACAAATGTCCAACTCACTTGGAACACAGTTGTTTGTTCTGTGCGCTCTGCTCGACTCCAGTCAGCTGATTGCTTTGTTTTGTGGTGGATTAGTGGTGGTGTTGGAAACAGGCAGTTGCAGAGCCTCCTCTGGTGGGAAAGCTATGCAACAGTCTTGACATGATTGAAGTATCTGTCTCTGTTTCTTTTTTAATCATCATTAATCGGCTGTTACAAATGCAGAAACCGATGCAAATGCAAAGCTCTAGTCTATGCTAACTCCCATGTAGTATGGGTATCTACAGACCATGTGTTGGGAAAAGAGGCATTACATAAGATGTTAGCTGTGCTATTATTAGCACAGTTATTTTCACAATAGTTTATTAGTAGGGGTGTGAAAAGACACTTAACCCAGAAAAGATTTAAGATTGGGTTCACAAGATCAAGATGAGACGTGATTTTAACAATAATTTTAAGAAAAATTCCTACATTCTGATGATTTTTTTCTGAGGTGGTTTATGGTGATTTTTTTTTATTAATGTGAAGAGAAAACACAAAATTCAGGTGACAGGTAAAAATTCAATTTTCACAATTTCTCAATAATTAATTAATTTTAATTCGGTTATAAACTCCTGGACTAATAGCTCCTGTGTTTCAGCGGGTTAACTTCAGCAGCTCTGATAAAGTGCAGCTAACAGATCCAAACAGAGAAAGGTTGTGCATCAGTTTTTAGATGTTTATGTTGCAAAACTCTAACAACTATGATACCACTCGTCACAGCTGTCTGGAAGCAGTGCAGTTGATTACTATCAGGGCGTATGCCAGTGTGGCATCAGTTGGGCGGAGTTGATGAGCTCCGTGAGTATCTTATCAGTTATACATTTGTATTTCACTGCGTGACAAATTAATGTGTGGCTTGACAGCATGTGAAAAATGTCAATTGTGTCAGTCTCTCGAGACTTTTACCTGCCTAGAAATTTTGTCACAATTTAATCTCGTGAGATCTTGTGGCACAAGATCTTGTCCCACCCCTATTTAGTAGTAATACACTGGTGTACTTAATCTAAAAGAAATGCTCCCTTTCTTTCTTTACTAGGCTGCTGATCTCATTCACAAAAGAGAAGGGTGTTCCTGATTGGTGGGGTTACTCGCTGGCCTTCCTCATGTTCTTCACAGCCTTCATGCAGACTCTCGTCCTCCACCATCACTTTCAATACTGTTTTGTCACCGGCATGAATGTACGCACAGCTATCATAGGAGCTATCTACAGGAAGGTATGTAAGACACTTGCACAAATGTACTAACTCTAAAAGAGACCTCTTCAAGACTATCAATAAAGTGAAGATACATTATGATTCACAGTAAATATTTAGTACAGGTGTTTTTTTGCCCCTATTATTGTTCTGCAGGCGTTGGTGATAACTAACGCTGCCAAGCGTTCATCCACAGTAGGAGAAGTAGTCAACCTGATGTCTGTGGATGCACAGAGGTTCATGGACCTCACCACCTTCCTCAACATGTTGTGGTCTGCTCCTCTTCAGATTATGCTGGCTCTGTATTTCCTCTGGCAGGTACATACACAAATTGTACATGGATTACTATAGATGGCTGTGACAAGGCCCTCCTTATTTTGTTTACAAGTACACACATTATGGAACACACAGGACTTTATCTCTGTCATTGCTTTGAATTATATTTGCATTGATTTACTGAGTCTGCTGTATTTGACAGAACCTTGGTCCTTCTGTGCTGGCCGGGGTGGCTGTCATGATCATGCTGATTCCTTTTAATGCTGTCATTGCCATGAAAACTCGAGCCTACCAGGTATGAGTGATTTTGCATACATTTTCCATACCCTGTACAGTGTATACAGTACTTCCTACAGAATGACTGTGTAACTGTGGCGTGGGGTGTGTGTGTGTGTGTGTGTGTGCTGCAGTGAATATATGCGCTGCGTGCAGCTCTGCAATCAAATAATTTTAGATATCCCCTAGTAAATAAAAAAATTGTAAATCAATATGTGGCGGTCAGATTGATATTGTGGCAGGCTGCCACAAAGAAATCATAGTATGGGAAACACTATCAGTATCTAAAACTACTCCTATCAAAATTTTTAAAACAATAATAAGGTTCCCATTTAAACATTGACACAGTTTTTGCTCTCTGTAATAGTTCCTCCTGTTCATACAGCAGAGATCTCCATGAAGAGATCTCTTCCTAATGCACTTTCAGTGTAAGTTGTAATAATAAGGACAAAATCCACAGTCCTTTTCTGTGCAATAATGCATTCTAAAGTTCGTCGTAGGCTAATATGAGGCTTTGGTTGTCTGAGTCAAACAAGTGGGGATCTTCTAAAGAAGTCTTTTCAGCATGACATTCCCTCTTTGTGTTTACACAGACAGTGCTTCTTTACTTAGGGACAATAACAAAGAGGGAAGTTCCTACTTAAAGGCAGACTTTAAAATATTGCCAATCTCTCCTTTAATATCATGATATTAGCTGCTACCCTAGGTCAAAACATGTCTAGTGGATGCTAACAGCAGCTTTGGCTTTAGTAAAGAACATAGTACCCAGGTTCCAACACTGAGTGGTATCATTTTGTTGTGTTTAAGTTTGACTGCACTTTGCAAAGTGTACTGTAATTCAAGCAAGAGTTAAATATGTAATTGTACATGATTTATGTAGTTTGCCTTTCAAAAAAGTGTGTCCACTTTTCCCAATATATTTTTTCAAAGAAGAGTTCTTGTCTTCTCGTCCTTGTCTTTGTCCTCCTCTTCCTCTCCCCCCCAGGTGGAGCAGATGCAGTACAAGGACTCCCGTATTAAGCTGATGAGCGAGATCCTAAACGGCATGAAAGTCCTGAAGCTGTACGCCTGGGAGAACTCCTTTAGAGACAAGGTCCTCGCCATTCGGCAGAAGGAGCTTAATGTGCTGCGCAAGACAGCCTACCTGGGAGCGCTGTCCACCATGGCCTGGACCAGTGCCCCTTTCTTGGTAGGCTCTGTCCAGAGACTTCGCATTGTGAAACTGATTGGTCAGGAATTAAGCATTTGGTGAATGTCACAATCAACTGTGGCAATTTTTATTCCATTTTGTTGTATGAAGTAAAATTTGATTGTACGACCCTACAAAACTAAACAAGCTGCATGAACGTCTGTAACGACGTCTTCATATGTGGTATTTTTGAAGATGGCAGCCTGCCGATCAGCCATGTTAATCAGGGCTTGTTAACACCCACTTAGAATCAACATACCATCCGTAACTTTTTGATCCCTGCTTCACTCGTTTTTTATACATTGTTCTCGGAGAGAGGAGGGTAAGTGTGCATCTGAAGCAGGTAGAAGGTTTGGACAGGTTTGGTTAGGTGTAAAGATTGGCTTGGGATATGTATAAAGGCTATTCAGCTATTATTCCTTAATTCATATTTCCCATTTTCTTTCCTTTCTTTGAAATGAACCACCTAATTGAGCCTTAATAATGTGCTCTCCTCCTAACTTGAATACTTAAGGCCTACTGAAAGCACCAGAGACGACAGGAATCATTTACTGCAAAGCAAAAACGGACAAACTTAAGTGCAAACGTCATAGCAACATTACACACCGCTTTTCATCAGCTGACTGCCCGTTTACTGACCTAAATCATAAACCTAGAGAAAGGCATGACCTAATCCAGGAGACATTTCGACACGTGTGGCAGCTGCTCTTTTTTTTTTTTTTTTTTTTTAATTTTCGCTGGTGTGCACATCAGTTATCTGCGTCAGGTTGTGCAGGTCACGTGACGGCATCAAATGATTTGTCGCATAAGTAAAACACTTTAGCAGCCAAAAGCCATGACTGTCGCTGGCTGTTGATAATGAGGTCATTGCTGAGTCAGATTAATGTGCAACTGTGTGTTACATCACTGCTGTATATCTCTACAATAAAATATTAGACCTTGATATTTGAGCGCCCTGTTTGCCAATTTTTTTTTCCCCCCCAGGTTGCCTTGACAACATTTGCCGTGTATGTGACTGTGGATGAGAACAACATCTTGGATGCGGAGAAGGCCTTTGTGTCTCTCTCGCTCTTTAACATCCTCAGGTTTCCCCTCAACATGCTTCCCCAAGTCATCAGCAGTATCGTACAGGTAAGAGTCTTTCATTTTCCTTTTTTGCCTTCCTTTTCTGAATGTGCCTGTTTACGGGTTGTTTATTCTGCATCGTAGGCCAGCGTCTCACTCAATCGCATCCAAAATTTCCTGAGTCATGATGAGCTGGATCCAAATTCAGTGGACAGAAAGAGCACAGCTGCAGGTAAAATTACCTAGAGAACATGCGCATTGTTATTGTGTGTCATCATTCCATTGTGCAAACTCAATAGGCTCCTCAAATACAAGGCTTAAGTACAAAGTCCTTGCTTCCCATTTGTACCTTTCACCTAATGACTCAGAGCCTGAAGATCTTTTGGGTGACTAATAGTTAAGAAACACCTTTCAGTCTTTTGTCCTGAAAAGAAATTCACGTGATCTTTTGTTGCTCAACAGAGTTTGCAGTGACAGTTGTCAATGGAAAATTCACCTGGGCTAAAGAAGATCCTCCTGTTCTGCACAAGTATGTCATAAAAAGCCACATTCTTTAGGTTTCCACTTGCTAAGTGTTTGTGTTTTCATACCTGGCACTATTCTTAAAACAAATTTTTGTTTGTAGTATTAACGTCATGGTGCCCCAGGGCTCCCTGCTGGCAGTGGTCGGTCACGTTGGCTGTGGGAAGTCCTCCCTAATCTCTGCACTGCTGGGTGAAATGGAGAAACTGGAGGGGGAGGTTTCTATACGGGTAGGACTTCACTTTATGTTCTGTAAAACACAAGAGCAAGTGGCAGGTTATTTTATCCTCTTTATTTTCCTTTTCCCTCCTTTAAAGCTGCACTAATCAACATTTTTTTTCTTAACAATGGATCAGTTGACCATGTGTAATGTGGAAGGAGATGCTTGTGGTGATGAACCTATAGAAAATAGCGCAATCTGCAGTTCAACGTGGCTCTATTTTTAGCTGCAAGTTTACTACCTGCGAAGCACCAAACATCAGACAGACAAAATTAGTGACTAGCTGGTGAACATAGTGGCGCATATAGCAGCTGAAGCTCAAGGAATGCGTGGACACCAAAA
This sequence comes from Lepomis macrochirus, assembly GCA_024633595.2. Lineage (NCBI taxonomy): Eukaryota > Metazoa > Chordata > Actinopteri > Centrarchiformes > Centrarchidae > Lepomis > Lepomis macrochirus. The sequence goes on along the minus strand of JALXJV020000023.1, from coordinate 24,193,223 downwards.
CAGAACAAAAAGGAGAGCTGGATGTATAAATAGGCAACTGTTTGCGAACATGTTCACTATGACAACTTATAAGGCATTTATATTGTGTTCACAGGTCATTTCCACTGTGCCCAAGTGGCCAAAAATTAGTTAGTGCAGGTTTAAAGCTGTTAAATATTTACATGTTAACAAATGGTCAAATTACTGAGTCATTGCCATAGTGACCACATAGAAATACCAAACTCTGCAGTTCCCCTTTGTAGGATCTGACTGATGGTGTTACCGTACTGAGTCCCCTGTGCGACGGCAGAGCATGTAAAATCCAGGGGTACATGCACCTCCAGATGTATCGCCCACCATCATATTTAAAACTTGTATTCCATTAACTTTTATTTATCTACATGCCAGCCATTTGAACGTAACAGCTCTGTTATGCATTGTCACTGTGCGTAAGCATTCACAAAAGACGGAGACCTTTCAGCTGGACTTTATTTATACAGCGCTGTATGCACAAGTTAGCACGCAAGTGGTGCAGAAAAGGGTCAGTGCATTTCACAAGTTAATGCAAATATCATTGACAAAACAAGCTAGCCTCTCAAAAAGGAATGAAAAAGAAAAATAATGCCAAATGTTTAAAAATAGCACTATAGACAGGAAAGAGGTTTTCCTTTCTCATATGATTAAAGCATTTCAGGTTTTTTAGTCTGTGCAATGATCTTTGCAGAAAAAGCTGAATGAGTATGGAATTTAGCAAGTAACAAATGTATTGATATAGAGGTGTAAAGACGCATAATGATCTCACTTAAAATAATAATGATAACAATTAATCTCAATCATTTATGTCTTTATATGTCTTGTTGCTGATAGTAGGGTTGGGCCAATAGACAATGCCATCGTCTGTCCTCCCCCCTAAAACAGAAGCTGTAACATTCACAGATGACTACATAGTAATTCAAAACATTAGCATTTAGTAAGTTGTGATATATATTATCATGCTTTTCAGTCTCCAGTTGTAATCTGTTGAGTCTCGAGCATGGTACAGAATAACAGGAAGCACTGTCATTGCAGGGCCCATCAATATTATTGCAGCAGGAATAGTTTTTGGAAAATGAACAATTGCACTGACAATATCAATGACATGAGCAAGAACTGACTAGCTAGGAAGATCAGACTGACTGTGAGGACAGTCGTGGGGCTCTGGGATAAGAGTGTAATTTACAGGATGTACATGTAGACATATCCTGGAGACAAAACACATGTTAAGGGTTGATATTTGCCAGATCTCTTTAGAGACAGTGGTGTAAAGAGAAGTTTGTCGGCCCCTCTCCTCAGGGGTCAGTGGCCTACGTACCTCAGCAGGCCTGGATACAGAATGCCACTGTGCGGGACAACATCCTGTTTGGGAATTCCTACAATGAGCAGAAGTACCGCCGCGTTCTGGAAGCCTGTGCCTTAACTCCTGACCTGGAAGTGCTGCCTGGAGGAGACATGACTGAGATAGGCGAGAAGGTACAGAATAGAAGCACTTTCATTTTCCGTTACCCTTTGTGGCTACTGATGCATCACTGAAAAAAAAAAATCACATAGTAGGTTGGCAAATAGCCACGGTGATTAAAGCAATACTGATTAAGTGTCTCCATCCTGCAGGGCATCAACCTCTCTGGTGGGCAGAGACAGAGGGTGAGTCTGGCCCGAGCTCTGTACAGCGATGCGGACGTCTACCTGCTGGACGACCCGCTGTCGGCTGTGGACGCCCACGTGTCCAAACACATCTTTGACAAGCTCATCGGCCCAGAGGGGGTGCTAAAGGGCAAGGTGAGGAGAGTTTAAATTCAGGTTTTCAGGTTTTTTTTTTTTTTTACTAAGCATGTGTGCATAAGGTCAATAAACCAACATGTATGGTTAGTAAGTGTGACAGTTACCTACTAATTAGCAAATGTTAAAATGCTAACAAACTAAACTAAGATGGTGGCCGTTGAAAGAAATTATACCTGCTAAACATCATCATGTTCGCAGCGTCATGTTTGCATGCTGACATTAACATTTAGTGTTGCTCAAAGCACCACAAGGCTGCAAACATGGCTGTAGATTCTTGTGTCAATAGAGGAAGTAGTAGTATCTTATCTTTTCACCAGTGAGGAAATTACATCTTTTATCAGTTTTATGACTTGTTTGTTTTTCACATTTATGACACCAACGTCTGATAAGAGATGCCTGAATATGTAACTGGATTCTTTCTAAGCAAGTGCACATGTAGCACAGAATGAGTCGTTTTAAAAGGTGTGTCTGTGGGTTTGCTTTGACATTGTTATCAGAGATTTTCCTGCATGAGAAATGTTTGCCACTCCCCAAAGAGGTTTTAGGGAGTGCCCAAGGAAAATCACCAGCGCCAAAATGATCTGAATTGGGGAAAAAAAGCATTTCAAATCATCTCCGCATGTGTTTTAATAGCCATTTATCAAACTGTCACGCAAGAAGAACAAACTTAAATACGACGTCTTGACTTCCAGCAGTCACCTCTCCTCTTATCCACAGCTGCTGTATTTTACACATGCAGCTGCTGCTGGATTTATAAACCAGCTGCTGCGTCGGTTTGACTGCGCCTGAACGCTCCACCACGAAGCTCGCGATAATGGGAGAGATGACTTTGAGCCAGACTTGTGTGTGTGCCGGTATTCACCAGTACTGTCCCTTTTACACTTGAGTGTAGTTCTCAGAGCATAATCCAGACAGACTACAGGTGTTTATTGTCCAAAAGCTGCAGCGCTGCTCCTGGCTCTTTCTTCTTCACTTCTTCGTTGTTTAGCAGAGCAGCAATCTGTCTGCCAGTGGCATGTCACTTTCCCGCTCTGCCTGGTCCTCTGAAAACTGCTGTTTTGTCCAACTGGAATCAATAATTTTGGCTACTAGTGGTAAGCTATATAGTAGCCTATACTATTATCTGAAATTAATATGAATACACAACATCAGTACAAATCAAACCTTAACCACAGTGGTGTATGCTAATATCAGAGAAAGCTTTTTTTGTGAAACAGCTGAATCTCAACTAATAAACCATTTGTAGGCAGATAATCCAAATCAAGCGTAACCTGTAAATATATTATTACACAAAGTCACCCCCCAAAGAGCCACTCCGATCCAGGAAAAACCCTGTGTGTTATATGTGCAGTTTGTAAGATAACAAGGTTTCTTTTTGTTTCAGACACGGATTCTGGTGACACATGGCATCAGCTACCTGCCTCAGGTGGATAACATAATAGTGATGGTGGAGGGCAGGGTGTCAGAGATGGGCTCCCACCAGGAGCTGCTCAAACAGAACGGAGCCTTTGCAGAGTTTCTCAGGAACTACACCTTGGAGGACATCATAGAGGAGGACGAGACTGCTGGTAGAGCATCACTTCCTCATACTGTAGTTTATGGTTGAGCTTCTTTGAAGAAAGCTGTATCACATACTGTTTTATTTTATTACTTTGTTTTTTTTTTTACTTTTACAGACATAATCGAAGATGATGAAATGTTTCCTGAAGATGCCCTTAGCAACCACACCGACATGGTGGACAATGAGCCTGTGGTCAATGAAGCAAGGAGACATTTCATGAGGTAGAAGAAATGTTTTTTTAGATTTTAGTTTATTTCAAACAAACTATAAGGCTAGCTGTTGTAATTAGACTTTTTCATGCATTCTGCCCTTTTTTCTTGGATAAATGCAGTGGTTCTTAAATGTTTTCTGTCAGCCGAAAAAAAGGTCACCCGCCCCGACTTCAGCAAAAGTGGATTTTATTTTTATTAATTATTAACATTGAAAAAATAACAAAAGAAAGAAAAAAATCAGGTTAGCAGAATAGCCTTGCTTAAATTAGAGCCATTTCTTTGGTTTTTGCCACGACATGAATCACATTCATGCAACTTTAGGTCTGCTTAGGTCTCCATGCCCACCCCGCAGTGGCACACATTGACATCATTTTTCTCTCCCTTTAAAGGCAGATCAGCATCATTTCAGCAGACGGAGAGAACTCCAGATCTCGTTCAGTGAGGAGACACGGCTGCAGCCAGAGGAAGCACTCAGAGTCACAAGAGAAGAAGAAACCACGTGAGCTGGAGAAGCTCATCCAGGCAGAGGTCGCGGAGACAGGCAGGGTCAGTCCATCAACAAAATATCTCTAACTGTCCGTTTCCATCTCTTAGGCCTCTAGTTAGTTTTAAATTTAAAAAAAGTTTAGTTTGCCACAAAAGAAAGAATCTGGTACTAACACCCTACAGAGATGGGTCTGTTTAAAATGTTAGTGGTGGCTTGTCAGGAATAAACTATTGATGTCATACATTTTAATCAGAACTATATATTTTCCTATTTTCATTAATTGACTTAATTAATTATGTTATTACTGAGTTCATAAACCAAATCCATCATATGAAAGCAAATATCCATCAATCATAAGACAGATAAAATAAAACACCTAGACCCCAAAGTTGCAGATAGAACCCTGATTGTATAGAAGCCTATGAGAAAATGGCCCTACTTCCCACTTGATGTATTACCTCAGTAATGAGTTTATGGTCTCAGTCACTACTTTCTTTTAGTGGGAAATAGATGTTAAAGCAGAGTATCCTCTAGAGTGTTTCACTGATGCATACCTGCCCAAGTTCAACCCGCTCATCCAAATACAGTCACTTATGGAATAAATAGAAATTGAATAAACAAGATGGTGACGGCTAACATGCCAAACTGGAGGCTTCAGAATGGTAGTCCACAAAGCAATGGATGACGTCATGGTGGCGGCATCTACTTCTTCATATAGTCCATGAGAAATGTTCATAACACATATTACTTGTAAGCATTTGCTCCAGACAGATCAAATCACAATGACCTGGAGTGCATGTGATCCAGTTAATCCCAGGAGACACACATTTTTTCACATCTTTAAATGAGCTCATTTACAAAATACAGTTTGCACCGAATTTGTACTTCTCTGTCATTATATCGACAAACAATAGACAGTTCCTCCTCCTTTCTGTAACATTGTGATTTCACACTATCACTAAATACAATATCTCCATAATATAAGCCAACTGTAATACCTTTGTCATTGAGGCTTTGTTGAGCTGACCTCACGTAGCTCTGTCTATTAACTGTTCTGTCATTCCTAACCAGGTGAAAACAAAGGTGTACCTGGAGTACGCAAAGGCGGTGGGAGCTCTGCTGTCAGTGTTCATCTGTTTCCTGTACGGCTGCCAGAACGCCGCTGCCATCGGAGCAAACATCTGGCTCAGCCAGTGGACCAATGACGCCTCAACAAATCAGACCAAGGAGAATGTTCATATGAGGGTGGGGGTGTACGCAGCTCTGGGCATTGCACAAGGTAAGAAACACTTAAGTGTCACAGTAAGCTCTGAATGACGCACTAGGTTAAAGTTGAACCTCATTCATTTTGAGCATTTAGAGCTGTATATAAACAACTTAGTAGAAACTGTGTTTATTTTTCAACCTCAACAGCTTTTTAACTAAGCTGCTTCCACCCACACAGCTCCTGGTTGCATTAAAAATTAGCTGAACGTATTTGCTTTGCAGACAGTTGAAATGTTTGCTTTTTATACTGTAAGGTGACTGAAGAGATGATGTTGTTCTAGAAGACATTCGCCAAAACAATCTGCAATACACACACACCTAAAGGCCCAGCATCACATCTGTGTAACAGTTACTATGCTCTGTTACTGTTTGGTGGTTTTGGTCGACTGATTGCATAGAGGATGTGTAACATAATGTTTTCCTGCTATTCCTTTCACAGTGAACTGTTTGCATCTTAACATTCAGGACAGATGCTGCCTGTGTCTACTAGTAATCCCATTGCTTTCTCAATCCACAATAAAACCTTCCTCTCCGATATCTTTTTTTCCTCCACTCCTGCTCTGGTTTAACCCCACCCCAGGTATCCTGGTCATGATCTCTTCCTTCACACTAGCCATGGGGAACATCGGCGCAGCCAGGAAGCTGCACAATAACCTGCTTATCAACAAACTTCACACGCCCCAGTCTTTCTTTGATACCACACCAATAGGACGCATCATCAACCGCTTCTCCAAGGACATCTACGTCATAGACGAGGCCCTTCCAGCCACTGTGCTCATGTTCCTGGGCACCTTCTTCGTTTCTCTCTCCACCATGATAGTTATCATTGCCACCACACCCATCTTTGCCATTGTCATAGCGCCCCTGGCTTTAATATACATCTTTGTCCAGGTACTTGGGAAAATGTTGCTCATGTGCCAGATAATGCTCTCGGTTCCTTTTTTCTTTCTGAAACTATGACCCTTCCTCTTCCTGGAATGGCATGCTGCATGCATGTTTTTAACCTTTCAATTTGGTCTTTTGTCTCTCAGTACCCTGTGATGTTGTCCGTGATGAGCATCTGCCGTTGTGATTATCTCCTTTCTATCATAAATTCACTTTGCTCTCTTCGCAGCAAAAGCACTTCCTGTCCTGCCTGCCGGCTGCTTCTACATCCTTCACACACACACACACACACACACACACACACACACACACACACACACACACACACTCATAAAGACATGCACACTGTTATGTTGAGCAATACAGTGGGGCCCAATATGCAGAGTATAATGTCATGTAATGTAAAACCTGATCTGTTTGGAACCAAAAGCAATGTTGCTCAGTCTTTAGTGATCTATAACCTCCCTCTAGTGGTGGACCAGCCTTAATACAACTGGATCTACTTAATTCAGTGGAGTTTTTTTTGTAGGCTTGTCTGACCAATTTCAGACTTGTTTTAGGGATTACACAAGTAACATGTATGGAGCTGTTAAGGACAATAGTGTGCAACATATTCATGTGGGTGAAGTTTTTTTTTTTTTTTTGAAACTGAGTTCTCAATTGAAATAGTAAAAGGGTAGTGTGTGTAACAGATTATCTGTTAAGAAAAATTCTCACCTTTTTTCAATTTAAGAACTTCAAAGGTATTGAGATATCTCAAACAGTCTTTCAATATTTAATATAATTTTAGTCAGTATAAAAGACAATAATGACACTTCTTCAGATCTGGTGATATTTGGCAATCAGCAGATTTACTATTAGATTTAGCTGCAAGGATAACACATAAATACTTAATACCACTGTGTCACTTTAGTTTCGTTGTTCAAACACAAGTTTGTATGTTTATTGTTCCAAACTTCCAGGATACGTGAAGATATTTGTCAACTACCTGTTGGCTGATTGGCTCTGATGTATCTGAGGTGCAGTTGTATGAGGATATGCATTAGTACTAGGGATGCACTTATCCAATTAGCCATGATGCAACAATTCACATTAATTACAATTTCTTATTTTAATTTAAAAAAATATACCTTTTATTTTACCACACAAGTTGATTAAGAACAGATTCTTATTTAAATTAACGACCTGGCAGGAGACAAAGGACAACTCAGGACAACAACACAGTCCCAACAACAAACCTTAAAACACAACAAAGACACAAAGAATATTAAAAAACAAACCACAAGAAACATGATAACAGAAATAACAACAGAAAAGACATATGATAATCTACAGAGAGCAAACAATACAACAAATGGCACAATAGTTACATGAAATGATCAAGACAGCAGCGGGGCAACATGGAAAAAAAAAACACATAGCAATATATGATATTCAACTAAGGATCAGCAATGCCTAGCTTCATGTTACCTCACATAAAGATGATTTTAATTAGTTTTATGCAGTGAGGTATACAGATATCTTTCCTTTATGGAAAAGGTCTGGTATTGGGTTAGTACTTGAATTCGTGACTTAAGTATCAGGAGAGAAAAAGTTGGATTGGTGTATATCTAATTAGGGTTAGGCCCTACACATTTGCAGCTGTGTAATGTACATTGTCACAAGGTGCAAATACATGGCACCCACAGGAGGGAGATTACATCCCTGGATGTGCTGAATTCACTTTCCTGGAGATACTAAAATCTCTGGGTGGAGACACGTAGTGATCGAAGGATATAGAAGTGTATTCTGATACCAAAGCTGTGTCGTCCCACTTGATTTGTATTGACGCCCACCCTCTACTTTTAGGGAACTGGCACACTAGAAGTGTTTCCTCTTGTATTTTCTGTTTGCCCGGGGCAGCCACGTTGTAAATATTAGCCCAGGTGATAAAGATTGAAGATTAGTAAGCACCATGGCAGCACACACAAATAGAAATAGGAGCACCACCAATAAAGAATTGATGATGGAGGGGGCAATTTTAACTTTGTCTTCTTTTCAGTCTCATGTGGTGTTTAAAAAAAGCCACAATCAAGTGCTGAATGTGACTTTGTGAAAGCTGCACTGACAGTCATCAGACATTAGGAACGGCTCCTAATCCATTTAACGCAGGTGTTGTTGTGTTGTCACACTTGACCCCTCCCTCCCCCTCCCCCCTTCTCACAGGTGTGCTGTTGTTGGCTAACTGCCTGTTGTGCCGGGCCTACAGTATGCTGCAGGCTGCCAAGCTCATGCACCACAACCTGCTTCAGGGGGTCCTGCGAGCTCCGCAGGCCTTCTTCGAGAGCACCCCCTCTGGGCGGTTACTAAACCGCTTCAGCAAAGACATCGATACTATAGACTCCCACATCCCAGAAAATATTGACATATGGATGCGCACTTTCTGGTACACACTGAATGTGCTGCTCATATGCTCTGCCCTCACCCCAATGTTCCTCATAGTCATAGTCCCATTAATGGTGTTCTATTGGTGGGTTCAGGTAAATAGGAAACGAGTCTGCTAACTTATTAATACAACATGCATGTCTGCGAATGTGTGTGTGTGTGTGTGTGTGTGTGAGGTAGACTGTTGCATTTGGTGGAAATGTTGATCACTGCTGTTCTAGTGCTGTAGGTGCAGTGTAGTTTGGTCTTTGGTAGTCCAGTAGTCATACAGCAGCTTAGGGGGCTCGGTGCCCAGTCTGTGGAGGCAGCAGCCCCACTTGGTTCAGTTGATTACACCAATAATCTTTAAAGGTACAATGTGTAAGATTTGGCCCAGATGTAAGTTTAAAAAATTCAAAAAATGAAATGATCAACAGAAAGAAAGAGGCCTGTAATGGAACACCCTTGTGCTTCGACCTCTCACTCCTCTGCTAACTCTACTCTACTTTTTTGTCTCCTGCCACCATTTGTCAGCGCTCATGTTAAACTAAACAGAGCGAGCCAGTGTAGGTACAGCCGCAAGCAAATCTGTCAAGAAAACACACTAATAGCCTATAATAATAATAATAATAATAATGATAATAATGATAATAATGATAATAATAATAATAATGATATATGACATAAATGATCTGATTCTGATAAATAATCTGGTAAATGTTGTACAGCGTCTGTCTAGTCTTCCGACCACTCAAAGCTCTTTACACTACATGTCACAGTCTTTCACACACTCACACACTGATGGCACAGCCTTTAAAAAGCAATTTGGGGTTCAGTATTAAAAAATTAATTGTGTGACAGAGAGTAGCTGTCACACTCAGGCAGGAGAGATCCTCTCCCTGCAGATCATCACACAAGGCCATGACCCTTTAACGTCATTGCTTCAGAAGAACTTAAACAGAACTTACACAGGAAGACATAAAAGGCTTAATTCATTAGGTTATTACAAAGTTAAGCTCTAACGTTGACATGTGATTAGAAAAGAGCAGAGGAGCAGAATCCTTGACGGAGTGGCGTGGATGAGGAGTCGGAGGGTTGAAGTGTTGCCTCCTATTTATTTGCAGCATGCGGCCAGGAATTACACATTATACCTTTTATGGTTATACTATGAAACAAAACATGCAACAGCTAAATTTGAATTCTGTTTTTTGGCTATTTGTAATTCTAGTTTGTTCATTTCCAGAGGCAGGGCTGCTCTGGAGGCAGATATAATCTCACTAGTCATATTGTATGTTTAGATTCATTCATACAGGGAGTAGTACGGTGTCAAAACTAAGCTTGACTGTTGCTTTGCAACTCCTCTTTGTACTTATTGAAAGAATTTATCTACAGCAGGTCAGACTATATCTGGGTGAGTTCTTTCTGTTTTCCACCCAGTCTTTTTCTAACCATACTTGCTGACTTGCAAAAGATCTTAAGTGCTAGGAGGGACCTCTTTGTCTTCGCATTGAGGTGTAATGAGGTTATCCCTGCCACAGGAGCAGCTCTGTCTGTCAGAGACTGTGTTGTCAGCACCAGGTGAACTGAAGCTGAAGAACAGCAGTTGTTAATGTAGTGTGCGTGGTGTTCATATGACTGCAGTATAGACTTTCTCTTTTTTTAACTGATTCCAAATCAAAAATAATTACTAGTGTTTTGTGGGATTTAGAGTTATTAATGTGATTATAATATCTGATTTTGGCTGGTTGTGTTCATATAATATTATGTTGTGATTAAGAGCTTGTAAAGTGTAGGTAGCAAAAGTATTTTAAAGACAATTTACATTTACAGTGTAGTGATCAAAACTCACTACCTGACTACCTGACCTCGAGATGGCACTGTTTGGGATATTTTTGCTATTACATCTGGTTAAAGGGGTACTCCACTAATTTTACACTTGAAATTCAGTTTTACTTGTCACAAGGAATACTGATCAGCCTGTAAAAACAGTTGTACAAGTCTTGTGTGGGGCTCTGGAAGGAGCATTCCAAATTTTGTACAGAATGACTTGTAAAGAGTGATGGTTATCTGAGTTTGGGGCTTGAGACCTACATTTTCAACAGAAAGCCTGTATTATAACCTGGAGGTGTGGAGTTTGAGAGGATCCAGTGTCTTTGGTGCTTGACTCATGCTAGGGACTAAAGAGCCAGATATCTCAGCCTCCCGTTTTTCCTTTTAGTTTTGTGATTCCCCCCCAACTTTACAGACGTGAAATGCTAAATCGCTGGAGTAGCCCTTTAACCCCACTGGGTAGAGATAATGCAACGTTGGCAATCAGCAAAACCAAAATTAGTTATAGTTAAAGAATCAAACACTAAATCAGTAGAACATTTCATATAGAGTAACCTCACAGGCTTCACAGTAAATCATACACAATCAGACAACATAAGAACAAAAGAGAAAAAACAAATTTCAACATCTTTTAAGCAAGACCTAAACACACTAATGAATCTTTTCAATTTTCAAAACAATGAGTCTTAACATAAAATCATCAATCACAAGTCTATTATAAGATTGCACAGGTAATAATTGAAGTGGTTTTAGAGCAGAGATTCATTGGGGTGATTGCCTTTAACATTTTTACTACCTGGACCTCTAAATGATTCATATCACCCGTACTAACACACACTCATGTTGTTCTTATGGCTTTGTCATGGCATCCGTCCTGCATTGCCTGCGTCTGTGCTGCATCATTTGTCTATAATCTGACTGTCGGGGGAGGTCTGCTTTTTGATACATGTCAAAATTCTGCAAATGAAAGCCAAACCGCCCACTATATCAATATGATATAGATACTAAGGAAAACTAAACCTTTAACATTTTCAAAAAAAAAATCTGTTTTTGTTAGACGATACATTTGATTTTATTGTGTGATTAAAAAACAAAACATCTGCAGTTTAACATCAGCAGTGCTTTAGGCCCTGTTAATAGCACACATTTTATTTGCTGTACAAAAATAGACAACAATGATTGGTCTGTTTATGTGCAGCGTAGAGAGTCAGACATTCCCGAGGTTAATACAGGAGAGCTGATTTGCATGTAGTCTTTGAACTCACTCCCTCTGAGGAGCTTATGTAATGCTAGCTGGCATCCTGTCAAATATTTTGATTGGAATAAGAAATGAGCACTGCAGGTGTTTTGTTCACACAGGCTTTCTTTATTGCTCTGCATGCATGCAAGTGTGTATGTGTGTGTGTGTGTGTGTGTGTGTGTGTGTGTGTGTGTGGGCTCGTCTGTGTGCATCAGAATTGTTTTTGAATATCTGACTATCTGTGACATCTTGTTCAGTTGTAATGTTGTGTTTGTTTCTCTCCCCCTCAACCCCTGTAGAGATTTTACGTTGCCACGTCTCGGCAGCTAAAGCGTCTGGAGTCAGTCAGCCGCTCTCCCATATACTCCCATTTCTCTGAGACTGTCACTGGCTCTAGTGTAATCCGAGCCTATGGCAGACACTCTGCCTTTGTTCTGATGAGTGATAAGAGAGTGGATGACAACCAAAAGAGTTACTACCCTGGTATAGTGTCCAACAGGTAGGTGTCCTGTTTCAGCTCAGCAGAACAGCAGCTGTGTTCCTGTAATATTGAACAGACTTGGGTGGTGAGATGATTAAGGCCTCTGGAGGAATATTTTGACATTTTAGAAATTTAATATATTTGATACACATATATAATTCACTTTTTGCCATGAGTTAGATGGGGAGATTGATAACAGTTATATCTGTACGGTAATTACGGTAATTTTAAAGCTACAGTACAGCTGGCAGCTGGTTAGCTAAGCTTGGCTTAGTGTAAAGACGGACAAATAGGAAAACAGCTATCCTGGCTTTGTGCAAATACAACAAAAGCCACCTTCCAAAACTGAAGTGTGAAAATGACTATTTGTGGTTTCACGGGGAGATTATGTGTTGGGCTATTTCTTGTCCAGTCACAGTCATTTTCTGGAGTTTCCGCTTGTTACCTGGCAATCTCATGGTGATAACAAGTCACTAGGAAGACACTGTTTCCCGTCAAGAAATAGTGTAGCATATAATCCCCGTAAAAGCACAGCTTTTCACTGTTGCACTTTTTTAAGGTGTTTGAGGATGTTGAACAAACAATATATAACATGCTAAATAGTGAACTTCAGAGTTGCTGTTAGTTGGATCATATAGAACGTCGTCTCAGTCTTCTCATCAAGCTTAAGCAAAATGTCAAACTGTTTCTTTGAGACACTGAATGTCTTTGTTGGTTTATCAAGACCACTATCAGTATGGAAGAGAAGTAACCAGATCATTAAATAAGGGCATCAATGATCATTTTATGCTAATGATCGTTCATTAAATTGTAAAACTATTTTACACTCAAGTGTGAAAGCCTCTCCGCAGCATTTTAAAAATCAGCCCTTCTTTTGAGGAGTTTAGTCAAAATGTCAGTAAATATCAATTCAGGTTTACATGACACATCGCAAATTTGCAAACTCCTACTGGTTTTTATCAAAACACAAATGGCATAATTCAAAATGCAAATGTGTAGGAGCATTTTTATTTCATTCCATTTGCAAAAATAACTTCTTAGTTCAACCTCAAATAAAAAAATCCTTGTTTGCATTTGCATGTTATCAACCAACTGATCTATGATGGTCCCTACCAAAAGATACCATGGGGGTAAGAGAGGGAAAAGACTGAATATTGGTGAGTCTAGCTTTCTCAGGACGAGGGGCCAACTTACTATTTAGTGGATGATTTATTACACTCTTGCATTGTGCAGGCCTGCCATCAACAACTATGTAGTTCAATACTGTTCATCTATTAGGTTGGGGTTGGTAATCAAGCAAACTCCATCCCATAAATCTTACTGAAGATGTGACTCCTGAGGCTTATCTCAACAAACTAAAGCTTCAGCCCATGCTAAAGTAAACTGCTGGTCTTATCAGACTAGTGGCTAAGTATAGAAGGTGAAAGACGCTAAAGAAAATAAAAAACATTTCAACACCGGAACACAGCTGCTGCCAGATGTTTTATTACATAAAGATGCACTAGAATTTCAACTGTAGAGGGATTTGTTTAATCAGCATAACAAGAGACTCACAGTAACTAAGATTTCGCTTAGCGTACACTATGCTTTGTATGCAGAACTTGCATCCTACAGCACACTTCCATCTCGGTAGGCAGACATTTTGACTGTTCATGGCAGGAAAAGCACAGGTGTCGCTGAAACAATTAACATGCTACAGCTGATTCAGTAGCATGGCTGATAAATAATGGTAAATGTCATGGAACTGGTGGAGTGAAATATAATACAGGCGTGATTATTAGTTACACCTGTGGTTTTTCTACTGTGTCATGTCAAAAGAAATATATAATAATTGATTAACATGTGAAAGCAAACTAGACATTCATATGTAATCAGTAAAGTGTTTTGAGTTCGCAATCAAAACACCACTGACAGCACACTGTGACAGCACTAATATAGGTGTGACCAGAAGTACAACATCCCTGAAAATAGGTTACTTGGTGCTATTTATCCTTTAGTTTAAAGTTTTTGCATATTTATACCCACAGCTGAGTTCCTCAGTTGTACATTAGGCCTGACTTCTTGTAACTGTAATCCTGCTGTAACACTGTCAAACAGGTGGCTCGGAGTGCGTATTGAGTTTATTGGGAACTGCATCGTGTTGTTTGCTGCTCTGTTTGCTGTAACTGGAAAGGAGAGTCTGAACCCCGGCCTTGTGGGTCTGTCGGTGTCCTACGCTTTACAGGTATGGTTCAATGTATCTACTCTAAAATGATCAATCTGTAGCATTTAACTGTGAATAAAAAATATGACTAATAATAATTTAATTTAAATAATTTAATAACTTAGAATTTTTTTCTTTGGGCTACAGTAACCATTTTGTTTAATATTAGGAAAAACGACTCCAAATGAATGCGATTGTAGCTATTCACAATATCAACCTTTTCACTGTTTTATGCAGTTTTATAGATCAAACCACTAGTCAAGAAAATAATCGTTGAAAATGGTCACTGAAAATGATTAATTGGTAGTTCCAGCCCTAATCTGCTGAACCCTAACAGATAGCATATGCTCAGGGTGAAATGGCTATAAAATACATCGGTGGTTCTCAAACACATTTGTGTGATGTAGCACCACAGCCTTGTTATAGATGAACTCATATACCCCTTCATTGTTATATAACACTTTTTTATACAATTGAATTGTTACCGTTTGTCTGATCAGGCTTGTATTTGTACTACTACATGGTAGAATGACAGAAGTTTTTACCAATGTTCATCACTTTCAGCTAACTATTTTACCCTTTTATTTATCACGTGAAATGTTAAACTCTTTACTTTTAGCTAACTTTTCTCCTTTTATCAAACTTAAGCTATTTCAGCCATTTATCCATTTACCTATTCATCTCCTACATGTGCTGGTCATATAATTAGAATATCATCAAAAAGTTGATTTATTTCAGCAATTCCATTCAAAGAGTGAAACTTGTATAATGTATTCATTCCACACAGACTGATATATTTCAAGTGTTCATTCCTTTTAATTTTGATGATTATAACTAGTGATGTCCCGATCAGGATTTTTTGCCCTCGAGTCCAAGTCCGAGTCATTTGATTTTGAGTATCTACCGATACCGAGTCCAGATCCGATACTTCTATAATACTTAAAACAGAACAAAGAAGAGCGAAGAAACAGCTCCAGGATGATCCTTAGTTTTTATTTAATTCACCTTATTTTAACATTCAACAACTCTGTTAACAAACTGAACACTTCTGTGAGGTAGCTTGAATAATCAAGTAATAAATAACATAAATTCTTCACTTTTGGACTTTAGTGCAACAGTAAATATAAAAAAGTCTAAGATAAAAACAAATAGGACCTCAAAATAAAATACCCGGCAGGCATGTAAACAAATACAAAAATAAAAGTGCCACTGTGTTTGCAAAGCACATCTACATATACATATATATACATTTATATCCTGAGTCCTGATCGGGAGGTAAACTCCGATTCCGATCGAGTCTGAAACAACGTGATCGGGCCCGATTTCAGATCTCGTGATCTGATCTGGACACAACTAATGAAAACCCCAAAATCAGTATCTCAGAAAATTAGAATATTGTGAGAAGGTTCAATGAAGACACCTGGTGCCACCCTCTAATCAGCTAAGTAACTCAAAACACCTGCAAAGGCCTTTAAATGGTCTCTCAGTCTAGTTCTGTAGGCTACACAATCATGGGGAAGACTGCTGACTTGACAGCTGTCCAAAAGACGACCATTGACACTATACACAAGGAGGGCAAGACACAAAAGGTCATTGCTAAAGAGGCTCGGAGTGCGTATTGAGTTCAGAGCTCTGTGTCCAAGCACATTAATAGAGAGGCGAAGGGAAGGAAAAGATGTGGTACAAAAAAGTGTACAAGCAATAGGGATAACCGCACCCTGGAGAGGATTGTGAAACAAAACCCAGATGTGGGGGAGATTCACAAAGAGTGGACTGCAGCTGGAGTCAGTGCTTCAAGAACCACCACGCACAGATGTATGCAAGACCTGGGTTTCAGCCGTCTCAGTCCTTGTGTCAAGCCACTCTTGAACAAGACAGCATCAGAAGCATCTCGCCTGGACTAACGACAAAAAGGACTGGACTGCTGCTGAGTGGTCCAAAGTTATGTTTTCTGATGAAAGTAAATTTTGCATTTCCTTTGGAAATCAAGGTCCCAGAGTCTG
Organism: Lepomis macrochirus; assembly: GCA_024633595.2. Lineage (NCBI taxonomy): Eukaryota > Metazoa > Chordata > Actinopteri > Centrarchiformes > Centrarchidae > Lepomis > Lepomis macrochirus. Next base: position 24,176,855 of record JALXJV020000023.1, on the reverse strand, counting down.
GAGGAAGAGAGGAGAGGCACAGAATCCACGTTGCTTGAAGTCCAGTGTACAGTTTCATCAGTCAGTGATGGTTTGAGGTGCCATGTCATCTGCTGGTGTTGGTTCACTGTGTTTTCTGAGGTCCAAGGTCAACGCAGCCGTCTACCAGGAAGTTTTAGAGCACTTCATGCTTCCTGCTGCTGACCAACTTTATGGAGATGCAGATGTCATTTTCCAACAGGACTTGGCACCTGCTCACAGAGCCAAAGCTACCAGTACCTGGTTTAAGGACCATGCTATACCTGTTCTTAATTGGCCAGCAAACTCGCCTGACCTTAACCCTATAGAAAATCTATGGGATGTTGTGAAGAGGAAGATGTGATACGTCAGACCCAACAATGCAGAAGAGCTGAAGGCCACTATCAGAGCAACCTGGGCTCCAATTTTCGGAGATGCTGAATTTGGAATTTTCATTAGTTGTCAGTTTTAATCATCACAATTAAATGAAATAAACATTTGAAATATCAGTCTGTGTGTAATGAATGAATATAATATCCAAGTTTCACCTTTTTTGAATGGAATTACTGAAATAAATCAATTTTTTGATGATATTCTAATTATATTACCAGCACCTGTATATGTTACCCACAACACCACCAGATGTTTTACCATTTATTTCTTTAGCTAACTGTTTCTACCATGTATCCATTACTTTTAGCCTTTTCACCATTTATCCACTTTTAGATAACTTTTAGCTAAGATGTTCTTTTACATTTAGCTAACTATTTAAGCTGTGGGTATCTTTTACATTTAACTACTTCTAGCATGTATCCACTACTTTTAGCCTTTAACCATTAACACCTTCGGCTAACTAGATAAGCTGTTCATCTCTTAAGTATAACTAGCTATTTCTACTACTTTTAACCTTTAACCATTTATATACATTTAGCTAACAATTTAAACATTGTTGATCTTTTAAGTTTTTCTGACTATTTCTATCATGTATTCATTACTTTCAGCTAACACCCCGGACCTCTCTACTATGCTTGCTAACATTTTCACGCTCTCTCACTTGCAACATTTGGTGTTCAGGTGTTACAGCTGATTCAATATGTGGATCTATTTTTAAACGTATTCATAATGTGTATTTTTTCAAATTAGTTACGCTACTCCATAATCTTTCCACATGTCACAAGACAACAGCAGAAGTACCTACTGAAGATCACTGAAATACATTACATTGCTTTGAAAAACCTTTTAAACAACACTCTAATATTGTTTTTGTAGGTGACCATGTCTCTGAACTGGATGGTGCGGATGTCTTCAGATCTGGAGAGCAACATAGTAGCAGTCGAGAGAGTAAAGGAGTACTCTGAGACTAAACCAGAGGTATGGTTGTGGGTGTGTGTGTGTGTTTGTGAGATGTGATAGCTGAAGTTGGACCGTGCATTCATTTGCTATCAAAAGTAAAATAGTGTTGGCTCTGTGCTGCAGTTAAAACTAGGAATTTACCCACATTCCACAAAACTGTCCTGCTGCCAAGTCATGTTCTCAAACAACACAGGACCTATAAACCATAACTAGATCCAGAAATGTTACCTGGTGCCAACAAGGCCCCCTCTGTTGCCAAAGACAAACAGAGCATTGTACTGTACACAGTGTACTTTTTCAGTAGCCATCGCAGTATGTGCCCCTTCTATAGCTGGTATAGCTGTTAGTGAAATCCTTTGTTTGGAGCATCCAGTGTCTCCCAGAGGTGAAATAAATGTTTGGCTGAGTGACAGAGGTCCAACTCTCCAAGTTTTTAGAGTGATAAACAAATCAGTTCTGCTGAAAGCCAAGCGAGCTAATGAGTTGTTCAGAAAGTTTTCCTAGTCAGAAATGCTGCGTTTGTGTTCACAGGCCCCCTGGGAGGTGGAGGACAAGAAGCCCCCACCCGAATGGCCCATGGAGGGGAATGTGGAGTTCCGCGACTACAGCGTTCGGTACAGAGAGGGACTGGACCTCGTCCTAAAGAAACTCTCACTGAGCGTCAAAGGAGGAGAGAAGGTGGGGAGAGTGCGATGAGGCCATCAACAAGTAATAATGGATCAAGTGGGTGGCTTCACTAATCACAGCTCTGTATGTACAGATTGGTATCGTTGGTCGTACTGGGGCAGGCAAGTCCTCCATGACACTCTGCCTCTTCCGATTGCTGGAAGCTGCAGCAGGAGAGATCACCATTGACGAGGTGAAGATATCTGAGATCGGCCTGCACGATCTGAGGTCCCAACTCACCATCATACCACAGGTACACGACACATTCACACACGACGGATAGTGAAAGCCTTTGACAGATATCAAATTCTAAAGCCCATTTGCTTTTGACCTGGAGCTTCTGACAGCAATATTTTGTGCTGTTAATCTTTATCACAGTATTATCACATACTGTAATTCTTGACAGGGTTAAAGCAGCATTTCTGAAATAGCATTCAGGCAGCAGTTGTTGTCCAGTTCTCTGAGACTCGAGCAAATGAAATATAAATGGAAAATTTTACTGCTGACATTTTTTAGTTAAATATAAAATGTAAATATTTTTTTTTACCAGCAGCTTATATCCCCATAATATATTGTTGCTGCTTTTAAAGGATTAGTTTGATGCTTTGATTAATTTGGCCTTTTCTGCTACAGGAGCCTGTGCTGTTCTCAGGTACGCTGAGGATGAACCTGGACCCCTTTGAGAGGTACAGTGACGATGAGGTGTGGAAAGCTCTGGAACATTCTCACCTCCACAGGTTTGTCAGCAACCAGCCAGCAAAACTGGACCTGGAGTGTTCAGAGGGAGGAGAGAACCTCAGGTAGGCTCAGAGGAAAAGAGACCCAGTAAAGCAGCATTTGAGTGAATAGTTGTCGTCAGTAGTCGGCTCCGCTTCATGTATTGCGTGCTGTTGGGTCTACAGTGTAGGCCAGAGGCAGCTGGTGTGTTTGGCTCGAGCTCTCCTGAGGAAGACGAGGATCCTCATCTTGGATGAAGCTACAGCTGCTATCGACCTGGAGACAGATGATCTCATCCAGTCCACCATTCGGACTCAGTTTGAAGACTGCACCGTCTTTACCATCGCTCACAGACTCAACACAATCCTGGATTACACAAGGTTCAATACATATATATGTGAATACTTGCTTTAAAGGAAACATCCAAATTCACGGCCCAGCCAATGATGCGTTTAATTTAATGAAATGCAACATTGTAGTAAGAAGGTGGAATTTCCCTTTAAATGAATGGATGTACATCTATTTAGCCTTTTTAGCATTGTTATGAAAACTATGCAGACTGTAAATGAATCATTCTCTTGTCTCTGTTCTTGCAGAGTGCTGGTGTTGGACAAGGGACAGGTAGCAGAGTTTGACACTCCTTCAAACCTCTTATCAAAGAGAGGAATATTCTACGGCATGGCCAAAGATGCAGGACTGACACAGTAGAACTGCCTTTTGTCCCAATGTTACAAACCAGGGTTGAGGATCATCTCTGCTCAGTCGGAATTTCAAACGTGGCAGTGGAATGAAGAGTACCTCTTTTTCAGGGCACTTACTGCTGGTTTTCAATTAAGCATGAACTCCTTTGCACACTTAGATCAATTAGCAGTTGCAAACAGTTGTGGTGTTTGTCTAAATCCACATCAGGCTATTTACATACTCTTCTGTGATTGTTTTAAGTTTCTGGCACTGACTGAATTGTCCTGGGTTGCAATCTGTGGCCCTTTGGGAGCAAACGAGGAAAAAAACAAGCCATATGTGTAACTTCTAGTTGATTCAAGTGTGCTCTTTAGTGCCTTCTGCCAGTGGGATGAAGAAAGCCAGTGAATGTAATTTTCTAATCGGCTATCTGCTGCTCAACAAACATCAACAACAAAGGAGGAACTTTTTTATTTTATTTTTTCTACAAAGAAAAATACTGTGCCACTGTACTTTCTTCTTTAGAAAAAAGCATACACTTTTGTGATAAACCCACCTATTTTTGTACTGTATCATTATTTAAGCTACTTTTTAAAGAATTGACTCATGTAGGGAAGTTTGCAGTTAAATATGTGATTCTTTTGTGAACCAAATCTATAAAAACTTGAATTCTGTACCACCAAAATATGAAATATATTAATGCCTTTATTAAAAAAAAAGGAAGACCAATCTTTGTGTGCTGTCTTGAAATTAGCCATTGTAAGAAGTAACAGATTTGTAAACGCCATGATTTTACATGGACAGTTCAGTAGTCACTAGAAGTAACTTTCAGTCTGTGAAGAGTTTCATTAGGTCTTCAGGCTTGTGACCGCCTGGGTGTAGAGACTAAACATTCTTAACAGAAAGTCTGTTTTACTAAGTCTGGGGCAAGACATTTAGACTTCACGTGGTGTCGGCAGAATGAGAAGAACATATTTGGAGCAGTTTGTTAAGAATATTACACTATAAAAATAAAATATATAAAGTCCAGCATACACAATTCTCCTTAAGTGAAAGCATTTAACTAGTATGTAAGTCTTGCAAACCTCATTTTCTAAAACAAGTGAAAATATAATATAATGCTGTTGCAGTAAGGATAAGGGAATGCTAGAATTATGAAACATTACATTGTAGAAAATTCATTGTTCATTGGCATTAAAAACAGGTTGGAATGTTCTTACAGAACTTGCAGATTTGTTGACAGAAAAAAAACTAAATAAGACGGGTAGGACCCAGGTGAAGACTGACATTACTCAGTAAGCAGATTCTGTGCACTGAAAAATGCATCATACTTTACAAACTGTTCATACGTTTTAAGAGTGAAATCTTACCGTGCAAAATAACTTAAGGTGAAAATACTCAAGAGAGCCTATCAACTTGCATTGTTGGAAATGTAGAATCCAACACTAAGAGGTTAACTAAGGATTAATAATTCTTTTATAATTGCTTTGTTTTAGTTATTAATTATTTGTCTCTTATACGTCTCCCAGCTTTCTAGAGCTCCGGCACTAAATCACTCATGTACTCCTTTAAATTTGAAACTCACTGATTTATAAACTCCAGCTATTCAAATCTTATGCATTAGTGATCCGATTTAAAGAGTAGAATGCACATTACCAAAGAACAGTGCTGACCTCCAAGTCGAGCAGCATCTCATTTAGTGCTAACAACTGTTTAAATGCAATTTATAATGCAGAATGATTGAATTTTGAATATGTATTTTATAGAATATCCCTTTGCTTTTCCACTTTATTAGGTACAGCAAATATGGGGCTGTTTTATGTGAGCACATTGGCCGCTTTTATCAGCATTGCTCAACATAAATGTTGTAGGGGAAATATTAGGGACACCACTTGGTATAATGTATGTATAACAAACTGCAGCCTCCAAAATGACCATGGAATTAAGTGTCTCGCCTTCATTCAGGTAGGATTTAGCAGTTTTCCCAATAAACAGAGTGGACATTTAACTCTAGACCTCGCAGAAAAATTCAATCCTGGTGAGCTGAGCTGGTGAAATGTAAGAGAAAGAATCTGTAAATGAGAATGTAATTATTCCAGTCATCCACTAGAGTGTGCTGACAGTCAATCAGGGATCCACTAGAAGCACTTCTGTCTCCAGTACCTTCACTAAAACCTTGTCTCAGTATTTACAGCACCCAATCTAAACTTGAGTACCTCAGAAGATGGAGACCTGTGAAGACCCCAGCAGAACTACTGCAATTACTGCAGTGTCAGGAGTATCCGTCCATTGAGTTTAGCACACACATACATGACACTGTTCTGTCTAAACACCACATGAGGAAGTTTTCCAAATGTCAAAATAAAATTAATTGAATTGAGCTTGTTCAGGCAAACAGATGAACAAGATTTCAGGATGTTGTTGTTGCCTGCTCAGTGGATTTTTGGGAACGATGTGGACGTGAGAAATCAGATGTTTCCTGCTCTCAGGATTGATTGGGGATTGAGAGGTTTACTCTGATCCAATGGAAACACACAGCACTGAGAAGACGAGTTCACCTCAGATCCCTCACAGCAAGATGTCTCTTGCCCCACACAGACGCACACCGTGTGCTGGTGCTTTACAGAGAAGCTGCGGTTAGCATTTCTCAATGTCTGCCTCCAATTACTGCCGACACACACTGTCTCTGTCTCTCCGACTTGCCAAAACTGACAGATGCTGATGGCCCGGAATGAATGAGTGCTCGCTGCCAGCTTGCTTAGTAATGTCTCTGCCTATGGGCAAAGCTACATGAAATGGCAGGGAGGCTTTGTCTGCTGACTTGCCCCATCAGTTTGTGCTGCAGGCACAGGACCCAGAATTGAAAACAACTTCAGCAAAGTGGTGATTAAAGCTCCTTCTTTTTCTTTCCACACTCTTATGTTCTGTTACTATATTTGGACCACAAACATTTGTCTAAAAAGGTTAAAGGAATAGTTTGTGGGAAATACAGTACTAGCTTTCTTGATGAGAGTTCAATTAGAAAATTGATAGCCAGCAGCCAGGTTAGCTTAGCTTAGCATAAATACTTGAAAAAGAGGGAAAAGGCTAGCCTAGTTCTTACAAAACTTTAACCTAATATGCCTAGCAGAACCACCAACGCATTATATTTGTATGTTTGTTTAAATTCTATCTGGAAGAGCCAGGTCAGCTTTCTCCCCTTGTCAGCACTTGTTGTGCTAAGCTAAGCTAATTGGTTGCTGGCTGTAGCTTCCCTTTTAGCACACAAATATGTGAGTGGTATCAATCCTCTCATCTAACTCTTGACAAGAAAGCAAATAAGCAAATCATTTCCCAAAATGTCAAAGTATTCTTCAAATTTCAAATTTATGTGGCAGATGTGAAAAACCGCTGACATATTTACAACTGCAAATGGTGAATTTCTCATTCATGGCACCAACAGACCCACTTAGAGACAAAATTAGAAACCTTACATTTTTGTTTACAATAAAGAACCCGTTGAATTTTATTTTAAATAAATTAAATGGTTCAAGGAATAGTTATCCGATAAATATTAAAGCCAGCTTCTAGTTAACACATTACATCTACAGCGTTATACAGGGGATATGGTGAGTAAATCAGTGAGCTTTAAAGGTGCTAGGTGGATTTTTTATGTTTGGACAGGGCCAGGCCAGCTGTTTCCCTCTATTTCCAGGCTCCCTGCTCGAAGCTAACTGGCTGCTGGCGGTGGCTTAATGTTTAGAGGACAGACATTAAGGGGTATCAGTCTCCTCATGTAACTCTCCGCAGCTCACTAAGTCATGTTTGTTTTTATCCTTTAAAACCCTAAACTGTAAAAAATAACAAGATGCATTTTCACAGGGGTGAAATGTGCCAGACTAATTATTGGGTGGGAGCAGTGACTTCCTGAAACTGAACTCTTCATGAAGCTAGGCTAGCTGTTTCCCCCGTCTCCAGTCTTAATGCTATGCTAAGCTAAGCTAAAGGCCAGCTGGCTGTAGCTTTATATTCAGCCGACGGATTAGAGAGTGGTGTCAATCTTCTCATTTAACTCGTGTCAAGCAAATAAATGTAGAACTATTTCTGTAGCTTTTCATATTTTTGTCTCATGTCATGCCACAGTGTTGTGCATAAATCCATTTATTGTTTGTGCGTGCTGAGTGAATTTGTGTCTTTTGGTTTTCTTTCTCAATTTTTTGTTTTGTGAATATTTGGTGTGTGTGCTGTACTGTACTGCACATGGTACATTAAGCTCATTATCAGGTGCTTAATAGTCTAATGTCAGCTGCGTGGAGCTGTTTTGTTTAACTCACAAAGGTCTGTAAAAGGTCTGTAAACTTGCACCTTACACTAATCCTATATCTTCTCTAAATTCATTAATGTGGAGTTTCATTCTCCGAATTACACAAAAATCAGGCTGAGGAAAGTTTCTTGTAGCTGTTGCTTTTACTGAAGCTTGAATCCTCAAATAACCTCTCGCCTGAGGGCATGCCATTGGGTAATTTCGGGCTTTTCAGGCTTCCTATTATTTAATTCCACGAAATGTTTTCCGGACTGAAAAAGAATAAGCCTATCATTTCCTACGTATTTGTAGCCCCGAGATGTATCCGTCTACACTGGGTTTGACAGTTTATTAATTCCGGCTCCATATGAAACGTGTCATTTGTACATGACAGGTTCAGACTGTGTGAGGGCCGTATAAGGTGAGCTGCCTTCTACATGTCCCTGGGGACGTGACGGGATGTGTTTTTCTCTTATTTCAGCAATAAGCTCAAAGTAGGATAATCAAAGTTGGCATATATCAGATAAGATTTTTACAGTTAGGTTGTGCAGAAAGTGACGGGATAAGATAACTATAAGAATGTTGGGTTTAAAGTCAGTTCATAAATCACAGGAAAGACCCAGACAAATAGTAAATTGTTGGTCAAATAAGCTGATATAGTTAATTATACATGCAGAGTTTGGGCAGTTGTTTGTCATTGGCAATGAGGTGGAGCATATACGTATATAATCCTTCTTACAGGATTGAGACCTGCAGCCCTGGAAGTTCGGCAAGCTTGAGATAAACAGACTTTATTTATTTGCTTGTCAGGCACACACACACACACACATACACTAAAATCACCATGTCTGCATCGAGAACAAATAATCTCCGGCACAAACACTTTGACACAGCAGGAGTCCACAGTTATTGCACTGGAAGGCGGGCTAATAGCTCCCCTGTCCTCAGCTGAACTGTGGAGGAAACCAGTCCAAGTAGTTTACACAGGAAAGGAATGAGCAGAGCAAATTATAATAACACCTTCATTCATTAAATGCTCTGCCAATGCACACGCCCACCGTGCAGCACATCACCTGATTTTCAAAGTCTGTTTTTTTTTTTTGGATAAAATTGCACTGTCCTCATCTCACCTCTGCTGGCCTACGAGTCAGATTGGAAAAGGGGGTGTATTCAAAGCTAGAGTTGTGTTTTCTATTTTAAGTCCTAGGTATGAAGCCAAACTCATAAATGAAAACTTGGGAGCCCTGGGTGATAACCTGTTAATGTTGCAATTAAGCTTTTCTTGTCAATAGAATGTCCTACTGTTTTTTTTCTGGAACTTGTGCATCTTGAGAATGAATCTGAAAAGTTTCCATAAATCCACACAAAGTGGTTGTATTGACTAATCATGTGTACAAAGACATGCTTTGTAGAATATAGAGCATGTATACTGTTAGGTTTTAAGTCCACGGCTGAATGTTGGCGAAAGAATGGAAATTGTTGTGCAGCGGCAGTCACGTATCACAGGTCACGTGTAGTCACTGTTGAGAAAGGAGAAACTATTAATTAACTCTAAACATTTACTGTACATGTACATTTTATATGTACTCAGTTTTTTTAATTAACAGTACTTCAAAAATTTTACACAGTGCAGCAAGTATTTTAGTTTGTTCTTTAAACAAGTCAGATTTAATTTGATTTGATTTATTTTTTACAATGCACCAAACTTAAACAAAATATGTGTGCATTAAGTATTGTTGATCACAGCTTTCTTTCTTTGTGACTAATCAGTGTGTTAGAGACCATGAATGTGAAAGAGTTTCACTGACATTATAATAACGTGAATTAAGTTATTATATTCTAATATTAGGAGAAAATATTAACCCCCATTTTGTTGAGCATGCTTTTGTTTTGTATTTTATTTTCTATAGTCTGAGAATCAAGTCTAAATAGAACTTGGTAAAGAGCACCTACAGAATCTGATCCTGGAACCTTTGAAGTGTTTATTACAGGCATATTTTGTTGCAGCAAAAACGGATGTTTTTTTAATGAGAATCAGACATTTAAGGAAATCATCTCTATTATTATTTAATGGATAAGGAACTGAAAGTTTCTATTCTTTCAACAGGTAAGTCAAGATAGAATTGAGTTACATATTTGCATATCAAAAATAAGAGTAATGTGCTGTCATTGTCAATATAAAACCTGGTAAAATCAAAGTAGAATTAATGCGCGCAGGCGTACTGCATCATTTGTAATTATTGCAAATATAAAGCAAAAGCATACAGTGCAGCACACAGGCTGTTGAAATCAGTGTGTGTTAGCTGAACATGTGGTTTTAGTTTGTCCGATCGTTAAACAATAAGTTACAAATTGCCTTTGTGTCTCTTCTCTCCGTGTGTCCTCACGCACAGTGCGCTCTGGCGCCGCTGGAACCCGCAAAGGGTTAAACGGGGTTACCAGCAATCCTTTTAACAGGCAGGTGCCCCGCCAGTCCCAGCCCAAAGCTTACCACTGACTTTTTAAAACGGTTCTTCCAACATCTCAAGAGCAACTCATAACTGTCATGTGGCGAGTAACGTGGCGAGTGATGTTAACGGTGGTGGTGGTATAAATAGAGCATCATCGCTGCAGAAGTGGGATACCAAGCTGGATCAATCAGCTGACACACATCGTCCTGACTCGCAGACTCACACACGTGTGATGCGCTTTTGAATTGTGTCGTCGTTTTACCTACTTTTATATTAAGAGGAGAGGAGTTTGCTTCCTTCTGAATCACAGAAATCTACAAGTAAAAACAAACAAACAAAAAAAAAACTTCACCTCTTGTTGAGTTGTGTTCCGCTCTGGAGATGTGGTGGATGCTGTTTCCACGCTGGATCTGGTTCCTGGCGTGTGTGTCAGTGTGGATGGAGCACGAGGTCGGAGTTTTGCCTCACATCACCTATTCACACGCGGGGATCTGTCCTAATGACATGAACCCCAACCTGTGGGTGGATGCAATGAGCACCTGCACAAGAGAGTGTGAAGCTGATCAGGTGAGTAACCTTTTAGAATTAAGTGTTTTTAACCACATGACAGTTTTTAAATGTTTAATTAGTTATTTTGCATGCAGTTTGTGTATTATGTCAATCGTGTCTGATCTGTTTTTATCCACTTGCATGTGTCAAATTTGTCAATTAGCCTGTAATTAATCTCTTTTCTGTTTTCTAATTGTTTACATTTGGACTGTATGAAAATGTCTTCCAGATGCACGCAGCCTCCTACATCTGTAATTTCTCTTTCCTCCTTTTTCAGGAGTGTGAGTCTTTTGAGAAGTGTTGCCAAAATGTGTGTGGGAATCGGAGTTGTGTGGCAGCACGTTACGTGGACGGCAAAAAAGGCCCCATGGGAATGCCCAAAGAAGCCACCTGCGCCAGTTTTATGTGCACCCAGCAGGGCTCTGAGTGTGACATCTGGGACGGCCAGCCGGTGTGTAAGTGCCGGGACCGCTGCGAGAGGGAGCCGCACTTCACCTGCGCCTCCGACGGCATGACCTACTACAACAAGTGCTACATGGACGCCGAGGCGTGCTCTAAGGGCATCACCCTGTCAGTCGTCACCTGCCGCTTCCACCTCACCTGGCCCAACACCAGTCCCTCGCTGCCGCAGGCGACCACCCTTCGCCCCACTACTGCTCCTCTTCAGGCGACTATCCCACCTCCGACAGAGCCTCAGCCACCAGTCGTGGTCAGCAGCCCCGCTCACCTGACTGTAAATGCGGGTGACACAGCTAGCTTCCTGTGTGATGTGACAGGTCGCCCCAGGCCCGAGATTACTTGGGAGAAGCAGCTGCCGGAGGGGGTGGAGAGGGTAGTCATGAGGCCTAATCATGTGCGAGGGAATATGGTGGTCACTAACATCGGTCAGCTGGTCATCTACAACGCCCAGCCGCATGATTCAGGAGTCTACACCTGCACCGCTCAGAACCCATCTGGCTCCGTGCAGGCCAAACACCCGCTCACTGTGCTGCCCACAGAGCCACCCAAGACCCCCGAGCCCAAGAATGTGACACGCTGCCTGCCCGAGGAGTGTCTGAAACCCCCTGATAACCATGAGGATTGTGGGAGTGAGCTGGAGAAAGTCAGCTGGTACTATGAGCCCAAGACCAACAACTGCTTCTCCTTCACCCACTGCCACAGCAACAGCAGCCAGCAGCCCAGGAAGGTGTTCGAGACATACGAGGAGTGCATGCAGTGCTGCGGCCCCGAGCTGTCAGGCCCCTGTGGGCTCCCCAGCCTGCAGGGACCCTGTAAGGCCTACGAGCCACGCTGGGCTTACAGCAGCACCCTGCGACAGTGTCAGTCCTTCATCTACGGGGGATGTGAGGGCAACGACAACAATTTTGAATCTAAAGAAGCCTGCGAGGAGATGTGCCCCTACCCGAAAAACCACCACTGCAAGGCCTGCAAGCCGAGAGGCAAGATGGTGACGAGCTTCTGTCGGAGCGACTTCGTCATCCTGGGGCGAATGACAGAGCTGACGGAGGAAAAGGACTCAGGCCACGCCCTTGTGGCTGTGGAAGAGATCCTCAAGGATGAGAAGATGGGTTTACGCTTCTTTGGCAAGGAGCCTCTTGAGGTCACCTTCCTCAACATGGACTGGAATTGCCCGTGCCCAAACATCACGGGCGCCGCCGCTGAGGGACAGGTCATCATTATGGGCAATGCGAAGGAAGGCATGGCCGTCCTTCAGCCGGAGAGCTATGTGGGCGCGTCCAGCCCTCGCCGTGTTCGAAAGCTGAGAGAGGTCATCTCCAAGAACACGTGTGACATTCTCAAAGCGATCACCAACAGCCCTCAGTAGGGTTTGGGGTCAGAGATATAATCTCTACATAAAGTTTAGAGTTAGAAAACCTCACTTGACTCAACAGGCTGTTATATTCTGAACATTAATTACAGTAAATTTTGAATTTAATAAATTTAATGGGCTTCTTTCTGTTTTTGAAGTTGTCAGGAGCTCCTGATGGGGAACCCCGTCAAATAAAATTTTGTATTTCCTTTTGTGTCGTCTGTTCACAGCAGAGCTTTTCTGTTATGGTGCGGCCATTGGTGTTGTTGATTGAAATACCATGAGACATCCATCATGATCCTCTTGTTACCCTAGACTCCGTCCTCCCTCATGCCCTCTTTTGCCTCCAGCAGAAATGGAGGTTGCAGACTTGCTATTAAAGCACAAAACAGACACAATTGAGTTTAATTTTTTATGTACGTAATTTAACTATTACAAGTTGTTTGATTCTTTTGTTTGTTAGCCATATTTCCACCTGACACCTTCATGCATTGACCCCATATTTCTCTGTTTTCATGTTGTATAAATACATCCATAAACCTGTGCAAGGTACTGCATATACAGTACTACAAGGTGGTGGTTCATCCAAATGAACGAGTTGTAATATATTTTATTAATCAATGCATTTTCTCACAATGAATCATTTATTTTTATCTACTTGCTTTTACTTTTTGGCTATTTATTATCATTTAAGCTTTTCTTTTGTCTTGTTTAAGTGGCATTTTGTATCATTTTGTGTAATGGGTGAAGAAAATAAAGATTTGGGATTTTCTTTGTCTCCTTTTACTGATTTTTGTTCATATCTATGTAATATAGAATTATATTTTGATAATAGGGCAGACTGAATGGTTTTATCTTTTGAAGGTTATAAAACAGGGTACATAGTCACCATGTGACTAAATTAAGTGAAACTTTAGCTTGGTTTTGGTAACTCTGCACCTATTGGAGAACAGAGAACAGCTGCTCCGTGTACCTGTGTGGTTATTCTGACAGGTTGTGATAAAAGAGACTTGGGAATAGCATATCCCCAACCCAACCTGATCCCCCCCTCCATCCTGAACAGAACCTGTCCATTTTAAAGCTCCCTGTGGCTTTATAAAAACATCACCTATTCTGCTTTGCAACCATGATCCAGTCTAATTGGGTAAGGAGCCCAAGCTGTAAACCACAGATCCACTCCCATACTAGAGTTATGTGTTTCATGCTGTGCCAGCAAGCGTCTCTGGGTTACTAGGAACAGGCCTTGGTGGGCTTCGACGAGGGTGTTCTACTTCCCAGATGAGATTCTGTTTCTCCCATCCAGAGCGGCGAAGGAGGCGGGAGATCAGCCCATGTACGATGTTCCTTTACTGGCAAAACCACCAGGGAGCTCAGACCTGCATTTCAGCAGCTGTTGAGACTCTGGAGCAGAGAAATATTACATCTGCAGCACCTTGGATCACATCAGAAAGTAATACAAACAAAGTTCATATCAACAACACAAACCAACCAACAGTTCTGTTGATACACAGTATTATACCAGACTGTTCATTTGAAAAACCACACACTTCTTATTAAAGTATCATTCTGCACACATTTTGAGGTCAATGGGCTGGATTGGTTCATTCATATAGGTAATTAGTGAGTCTAATAATGTTAATGTAATGGTTTTGCTGCTGCTGATGGTGAATAAATTATTGCAGCTTCTACAGAATTAGAATTCTAAACAATAAGCATTTACATGTGTTTGTAAAGTCCAAAATGCTGCTTTAAAAATATGAATTTCATAAAATTTTATATGAATAAAGAATTTATTTGTGCTAAATACGTTTGTTAAGAGATTGGGACACCCTTGGGTAGGGGACACCTCCCCATGGGGGTCCTAAGATAAATCAAAGGCGTGACGAAATGATTTGTTCCCTCCTTACTCTACACGCGGATATGCACATGCAAGAATTTTTTTGGATACTATGGAAGGTCAATTCTGAAAGGATAAAACAACATGAAGGTTTATGCATGATAAAAAATCAAAATACTTATGGTAAGTCAAACTTATGGGATATTAAGTAAAATTTATAACTGACTCCAGAGCCCAATGGTCTTACTAACTCATTACTTTGACTTACCGTGAGGTGTTTTTACTGCATCATGCATACCATTCATCTTCATCTTCACCTTCCACAGTCTATGCATATATAATTTTTATTTTTGTTATACATAATTCTGTTTATTATTTCTGGAATTTTGACTGTTTTTGTGAAGAACTGGATTCTTTCACCTCCTCAGGCCTCTAAAAATTCTTAAAAATGACCCTGTCTAATCTTTGGTTGAAATGATCACAACTCATGTTTACACAGTGGCCATAATGTTTGATGAGGGGTCACACTTTGCAACATTGTGTAAAAAATAGAAATCATTAAAAAAAATGAGGGAAAGGGATGCAAGAAAAGAGCTTAGCTGGATGGTTTATGGTTTGGGAACCACAGGATTAGGGTCTCTTTAAACCACAGACTGGTGCTTATGGAATAACTTTTGGTTTCTTGGTTTCTTAATGGTTATTGGTGGTACATATGTGCACACTATTGTCCCTCTAATGTAGCTTGGACTGAGTCCAACTGGTGAATTTTATAGCATTCACAGGTGCAACCTACAGTTCAGCTGAGGGAACCGATTCAGCTATCAAACTAGAACCCCTCAAAACAACCTCAAATGCCATCAATTATTTTTCCTCTCCTCTGATTTTCCATTAAAAAAATACCTTTAACCACTTCAATGCGAAGTCTGGGGTCCACAAAAGCACAATTTATTATCAATTAAAATTCAGCATATTCGAAACATGTGTGATCCTTATTTTTCAAGCACTTTTATGCTTTTCTAATTTGAGTTGGGCCAAGTAAAAAGGTACAAGAGTTATGCTTTGATATGCTGTACAGAATTTTTGCTCTCATATTTTTTTTTCCTCTCCTTCCTCTCAGGCTTTGTTGATTTGATGGGGTCATTGCGTTCGCAAGCTCAGTTCACACAAGGCAGGAATAGTCAGTGTGGTCCATGCAAAGGCTCAGACGTAGACCTGCACCAGGTAGAAAGGACGCAGCAGACAGCAGAGACCGGGACCGTAGGGATGGTTACACTCGGTGTGTATTTCTATGTGGTGCTTCCATGTTGTGTATCCAGAGGAGATCGGACAGTAGCACCTGTTGAACAGATCAGCTAGCCGGGTGGTTTAAGACCTTTGATTCATGACCTGCATCTGTTATGGCCATATCACTTCGAACGTCTATTGAAAAGATACAGTAGCCACTCACACGCATTGACTGGAGATGAACAGGATACCATGGCAGTATATCATCCTGGGGCAGCAGCAGCTGAAAGGTTTGAAGTGGGTAGCTGGTAGCTGCTCTAAGGCTGGGAGGTCCAGGTCTTTTGCTCTGGATGGGAAAATGCTGTCACTTCCCTGAATCACATACAGAGGTGGCCTTATGCAAGGCACTTCACCCCTAAACCCCTGCTTTGTAATACTGACAGACTCTGATTTTCTTTCTCTGAAAAGGTAGTAAGTGCACGATTAAGTTAAAGCCAGGAAAGGATTAATATGAAAGCATTAATCAAGTCATATTTTTCTATAAACAGGGTAAAAATTGCCAATACTCTTAGATAGCTTTACTTAGTTCTGATAAAGTCAAACTGTTTCATGGATTATCTCACTGTCACCACCGACATGCTCACTCTTCTGGCAGGTTTCTTCAAGATTCAGTACTTAACTAAATTTCACATGCAGCTTCCTGCTGAAGTGTGTCATTGCATGTTATTAACAGAAGCTGTCCTGATGCCTTTTGTTTGGTTCTCACAAAAAAAGAGGAAATGTATCAGTTAGGTCAGTTTGAGCTCGGGGCTTCTTTCCCATTTCAATCCTTCTTTTATACAGTCTTAAACATTTATGGAATATAAAGCTTTTACATGCCACAATAAACCTGATGCCATTAGCGCAAAGCAGTTTATTTGTCCTTATTCCTGCAGTGCCGGAACGTGGCTCTGTATCTGAATAGGTTGCGTGAGCCACAGCATCCTCTGGTGGACGGAAGCCTGTCTGCATAGAGCTGTTTGATTCTGCCATTTAGCACAGTCCAGACTAGATAGATTGACCAATATTGGAAATATTTAGTAAGTGTCTTGGTAGATGATGTTATGTAGAGTTGTGAACTGCTGTGTAGGTGTACTATGAGCACAAATGCGATCAAGACTGGTGGTACCCTCAAATGCTGCAGTCCCTAAAGCCTGAAAGAGGTATTTTACAGCCAGCTTTTTTTTTTTTAAATCCATGGTCCTGCAGTAATATAATAAATATATTTATTTATGAGTAATTACTTTAGCTTCATTGCTTAAAATATTGCATACACACAACATACATGTATTTTCATTCTGTTATTACAGAATGGAGATACATCTGCAATTGAAGAACATCAGCTTGAAAAAAACTTCGGTCCAGGGTCCATTCTGAAATTATTTCTCACCAAGAAAGCATAAAGCAGCTAATAAATATTGTATATAAACATTAAATAAAATGACTATGGATAAGGTGAAAGGTGTCACTTGTATTGACAAACCAAAAGAGAATAATCACAAACTCTGCATTTTCCCTCAACTGCCTCTTTAGTAGCTCTGATAAATCCACTTTACAGGGTACCAAAGAGCATCTACCTGGATCTGGTGGAGAAAACACAACTCCACACAAATGCTATTGTTGCTCTGTGCCTGCTGGATGTGGAAGCAATTGCCATAAAACATATAGCCTGTTCAGCTACCCCAAAGTGACCAAAAAAACCCCCCATAACTTGGACTTCAAGGAAACACGACATTGGGTTGATTGAGAGTTTCACAGATCTCATTTAATACAAATCTGTCATCGGGGACTCCCACTTGTGATCTTACTTCACCCTCACTTTCTAGCTGGCCTGCCTCCCAACAAGAAAGCCGGTTTGAACGGTTGCCCCCACACAAGCAGGAGTTACAGACACTGTCTAGTGGGACTTTCCTGGTGCATGCTGGGATATGACCCTCCTGTGACCCCATACAAGAACAAGCTGGCAAAAAAATATATATATAATCTCTGTATGTCTCAACTTCAAGGGATCAACTGACGCAGTAAACCTTCAACTCCACTAGAGGGCAGCACCAGCTCACGTAATGTGTCTAACAGCCATCTGACAGTGACACCGCACTGTGTAGGACTGTGTGCAACATGATTTTACTTCGTATCTGTTTGAATTTCATCAAATACTCATGGAGCATTTAGATAAATACAGAGCCCAATGGTCTGTTGTCAGAACCTTATTACCCGCAGTGCAGGAACATGTTCAGGAAAAGTAGTTCTGTTGCTGTTTCACTGTCCTCTGCTGGAAAATTGCTGTTATCTAAGGCCCAGATAATTAACCATGTAATGAAGACAGTTAAAGGGGGGTATTCAAGTGGACTGCAAGCCTCTGTCTCCCATCCAGCTGTTAGATTACGGTTTTTACAACCTCTTGGTGTAAACCAGATACTGAACCAGCGGTCCCATCCGTTCCACTGCTGCTGCTGTCCTTATGTAATGAAACGGCTTATATATAACCACACACACACAGACACACAATGCACACTCAGCAAGTTTCACTGCTCGGAGCAAAACAGTGACTGACTGGTAGAAAATGAGGGGAGAAAGTGCATCCTCTCTTCATTTATTTTCATGTCATGTGGAGACGAGATGGCAGAGTGACACTTTCAGAAGCAGTTTGCCGTCCTTGATTGACTGCTGCTGAATATTTCATTGGTGTCACAAGTTTGGTTTTTTTCATGCATAATGAGATCTTATGTGGATTGTGTGGCATGGAAATCCTCAGATCAGTAAACATCAGCAAAGATTCTATGACAGCGCCGTGTATTTCACATTAAAGTTTTAAATCTGCTGAATGTCACGAGCTGGATTACTGAAGGTATAAGAAGGGTGTGTGTACAAACCATGTAAAGAGAGAAAGGGTATGCGCATGTGTGTTACAGATGGCTGTGGTCAAGGGTATAAGCACAGTAAATTAGAACTTTATTACTGGAAATGCCCTTGCCAGCTGTCTACTTAGGTGAAGAGGAAAGCTTTTAGCTGCAACTACAATTTCCTTCTTTGACATTTCTTTTTGGAGTTAAAGTTACATGACAGAACATTGAAGTTTCGCCCCTTAAATTCCGCTTCAGAAGCTTTAATGAACTGGTCCAACATTTTGGGAACACTTATTTAATTTCTGTCAGACGGTGTGAGATGTGGAGCTGGAGTCAGAACATGTTTAGCCTAGCTTACCAATAAAGACTGGAAGCAGCGGAAACAGCTAGCTTAACGCTGTCCAAAGAGAAGAAATAGGCATACCAGTACCTCTAAAGCTCACAAATGAAAATGTCAATGAAAAGTTACAACCCAAAACTCAACGAAATAGTCATTGGTATTTCTGTTCATGTACGGGTTAAATGAACAAAATATCCAGACCAGCTCTTTCCTCTCGACTGCAGTCTTCTTTCCTAGCTAAGTTAAACATGTCCTGACTCCACTGTTATACATAATGCATAGAAATTAGATTTATCTTCTTATCAACACCTCTAATGCTCACTAATTAATATGTACCAAGTTTTTTTTAATTTGCCTGGATAAAAGAGAAATGTAAAAATATTGTTTTAGGGGAAGAAATGTTGTGGAAGTATTTCTTGAGAAGTTTTTAACATTTCTGTCTGTGTACAGATTCAACAAACCAGATACAAAGTGTTAATCAGTGAGAGTTAAAGGTTTTTAATAAGTGTATTCTTTAACCTTTTACCAAAATTCATGCAAAACGCCTCTTCAAAGCAAAGTAAACTGAATGCGGTTGCTGAACCATCTGGAGTAAATGCAAGGTTTTGGGCTTCTCTGAAAGACACGACTCTGAAGTGTCTACCCCATAAGTCACATGCATGCAGACAACTATGGCAGGGATTAATTAGCAGGATAACACTGTGGGGCCACAGCATAACTTTTATACCAATACCATGAAAAAATATTTTACACAGGTTTTTCTAAGGCTATGTCTTAGCCATAGACTATATATAAGAAGTGGACATAGTCATCGTGACGTCACCTGTTGGTTTCTGGACGCTGTTTTGAAGCCTCGAGTAGGGCCGATTGGCACAATTTCATCAATTCATTGGCTACAATTGGCTCGGCACGAAATTATAGGGGCTGGCCCTTCCTTACAGCATGGGCTCTTGTTGGCTATTGTAGGCTGTGAAAGGGACATGTTGGGTCGAATTTGATGTCAGATGAAAGGTCAGAGTTCAGCAGCTAATTTGAATACAAGATATTGTTTGTTTACATCCAATTAGGGTTATTACGGTAATGATGACATGCTATCCACGTCTGCCAGCAAATATGAAACGATGCCACAGCAATCCCTGGGGATTTATTGATGTAATACATTTTTAAAAATGGTTTTAATTGTGTATAAAGCATCCAATAAGCATCAATAAACCAAAGAAATCTAAAAGAGGCAGGCTCAAAATGTGGGAAACTAAAACTGTGAAGAAAAATCGGATCTTGTTGTACCTACAAAAAAATGAAGGTGTTCACTTTTCTCTTTTTGCACTTTTTTCTTTTCAAATGTGCCCCTTCTATGAACATTTGTAGTTTGTTTTGTTTAACTGATGAGGTTTCAGTCTTTACACCAAAGAATGACTGCCTAAATGAGACAATAAATGACTATATGTGTTTTGAGGGGAGGAGGGGGAGTGTCGCTGCAAATGCAAGTGCTCGCCCACTCCTTCATAATGTTTTATTTTTGGAACAGCGCACAAGCTGGTCAGGAATAGAACAACAGTCAAGTGGAATGGGATGACAGCCTGGAAGGCCGGTCTCTGTCTGTCTTTCTCTCCTTCACATCCCTCCATCCCTCCTCACCAGACAGGGAGTGAGCTCGAGTTGCCTGAGTGTGTCTGGTCTAATCACTCACAGTGGCTCCCAGAGCCACCGTGACCTGAATCCATCCCTTCTCCTTCCTTATGCAATCCCTTCATCAGAGAGAGAGAGAGGGGGAGAGAGAGGGGGAGAGAGAGGGGAAGAGAAAGGCTGCTGTTCTAAATCTCCACTGCCCCGCTTCTGTTGTATGTATTATGCAATCTGCTTTAGAAGTTTAATCAGGGTGCCCAGAAAGGCACAGAGTGTGAGTGTGTGTGTGCGTGTGTGTGTGTGTGTGTGAGAGAGAGAGAGAGAGAGAGAGAGAGAAAGGTCAATACTTGATCTATCAGGGATGTTACACACTCAACCATGTGACAAACTCATCGTTACCAGCAGAGAGATAGTAGTGTAAACATCAGACTCCTAAGGAAGGAGCCTGATTTAGCTTCAGATTAGAGCTGTATGGAGGGTAAACTCGACTAAACTCAAACAAAACATCTATTTTTGGCACAGCCGAGCTGATCCACTTCGGTCTAAATCTGTGTGACATAATTTCTGATGTAAATTGGTGCTGTTAATTGCATGAAGAAGAGGTTGTGTCAGGACAGGCAGATAAGATGATTGTTTATATTGGCCGTCAGTGTTACAGTACAGTTTACATTTACTCAAGTACTGTACTTACACTGAGTAATTTTTAGGTACTTAACAAAATAAAGTACTACCCTTTTGTGCTGCCTTAAATTTAAACTGTGTTCCACTACAGTCCAGAGAAATATATTGATTTTCTATTTTGTTTTTTGTTCCACATTAAAGTACATTTATTTTACAACAATACAGCACGTGTTAGATAAATGTGATTCATCATTATAGATTATACTACACAACCGTATTTAAAGGGGTTAAAATGAGGTCCACCATATATATTCATATTTAAATGCTGCTCACATGTTGACAAATGAGGGTGATATATACATAATAATCTTACAGTATGCAAAGGGAAATACTGGATAACAAGTATTTTTACTTCAAGTTAGTGCTGAAATTATTAGTTGACTGATCGATTAATCGATCTACAGAAAACGTAATTGGCAACGAATTTGAAAATAAATTAATTTTTCAAGCAAAAGTGACAAACATTCATTGTTCCAAGTTGGTCTGTTTCCCCCCATCATTGTAAATTAAATATATTGGGGTTTTTCTCTTCTTTCTTTCTTTCAAACTAATTTAAAGATGTCCCTTGAAGATTTTACCTCATTGGGTCATCTATCCATCCATCCATCTTCATCTCGGTCATGACCCAGCCTTCATGACCATAGGTGAGGGTAGGAACGAAAATTTCGTCACAACAGTAAGGTAGAGCGAGTGCAATACCGCCCCCACTGCTCCGATTCTCCGGCCAATCTCCTGCTCCAGTCTCCCCTCACTTTGGATGTACAAGGATTGGATAGCCCTAAGAAGGGCCCCCCTCACCCCATACTCCCACAGCACCTCTCACAGTATCTCCCGGGGGACCCGGTCATATGCCTTCTCCAGATCTACAAAGCACATGTAGACTGGATGGGCATACTCCCAAGCCCACTCCAGGATCCTTGTGAGAGTAAAGAGCTGGTTGTTCCACGACCGGGATGAAAACCGCATTGTTCCTCTTCAATCTGAGGTTCGACAATCGGCCGAACCCTCCATTCCAGCACCCTGGAGTAGACTTTACCGGGGAGGCTGAGATGTGTGATACCCCTGTAATTGGCACACACTCTCTGGTCCCCCTTATTGAACAGGGGAACCACCACCCCAGTCCGCCACTCCTTGGGCACTGTACCCGACTTCTACGCAATGTTGAAGAGACGTGTCATCCAAGACAGCCCCTCCACACCCAAAGCTTTTAGCATTTCTGGGCGGATCTCATGAATCCCTGGGGCTTTGCCACTGTGGAGTTGTTTGACTACATCAGTGACTTCCTCCAGGTAAATTGACGAGAAACCCCCATCAGCCTCCAGCTCTGCCTCTACTAGAGAGGGTGTGTTAGTCGGATTTAGGAGTTCCTCAAAGTGTTCCTTCCACCGCCCAATTACCTCCCCAGTTGAGGGAGGGGGAGAAACTACCCGTTTGGGCTTACCAGGTCTGTCCAGAGTCTTCCCCCACCGACCTCACATAGGTGGCTGGTGAAAATTAGCAAAAGTTAGCAAACAGCTGCATACAACTAGCAGATACATTGCAACCAAAGGGCGCCACCATACTTATTTTTTGCAACCAGTGACACCGGAATTGACCATATTTGGATGAGACAGTGGAGCTAACAGCCATGTGTGGAGCTAGCTAGCTTGCTTAGCTAGGCGCATCTGTAACTCACTTTAATTGTCATTTTAACAGGGCTGATAACTTTGTCTAACAAACAACAGTCTTAAAACTAAATGTACTCACCAGAGAAAGTGAACAGCCAACTCCTAATAAGCTTTTTCAATGCCGCTGGTTATATTTACACAGTGCCATGGGTAGGAGATAATCCCGCCCTGAAGCATACTCTGCTTTATGGTCTAATAGGACCATAAACTCATCAGGAAAATGTTTACTGAGGTAATAAATCAGCTGAGAAGTAGCCTCATTTTACCATAATTTCTAATGAAGCTTGACCTCTGTTTGCAACCAGAAGAGTGGCCCCCTGCTGGCCGTTCCATACAATGCAGGATTAAGGGACTTCCGCATTGGCTTTGCGTATCAGACCGGAAGTGTCCCGCTTGATTGCAGCATCATTCATTTGAGTTTGATTTCAGTCCACCTGATGATTATTCAACATTTACTCTCCTTTTAGCTCTGTTTCGGTCTCCACCAACTCCTGAGAAACATGCCAGGAGTTTTATCTGCTAAGTACGTTAGTATTTTTGCCCACTACTTCCTAACTGTTTCTGCCAGGCATTTGGTGCTAGGGGCTTTTTTCATGTAAAGCAACTGTCTGCATTTGAAACAGCCACATTTGAAACGTCCATTCTGAGGAAAAGTTGAAGGTCAACCTTATCTAATAAGCTAGGCAATGAAAACTTCTGAAGTTGTTTAACGTTTAAATGTTTAGCTGTTGTGATGTTTTGCTGCCTTTTCATCTTTACTACAGACTGGAGAAAAAAATATTTAATTCTCTGTGGCGCTCAAAGGAGACCGCCAACTTTTAGATGGCATCCTGTCATGTTCCTCAGTGCATGAGTTGATATTGTGAATCAATGAACACACAGAATCAATATGACAACTTTGACTTTTGGCATTTTTGGTGATTTCGCATGACATAGTCTTTAGTGATACTTGGATCTGCGTAAAAATACTTAATAAAAAAGGTACGTGAACTGCAAATATTCTATTTCCTCAATTGGAGGAAAAATAGTGGCGAAGCGTTGTTCCGCTCTGGCAGCACTACACCTATGAAAACAAGACAATAACCTAGAAGAGTATTTATTTCATCACTGTTGGTGTTTTTTTGTTGGTAATAGTTTAGTCACTTTTATCACATGTTCACATGATGTCGACACATTTTGGCACAGTTGTTGTTGCACAATGTCTTACTCTGGAATACATTTTTACAATGTTTCAGTCGGTTCGACCTTCAACAGGTACAGCTGTCGTTCTAAATGTCAATAAAACTAGAAGGGCCAAGACCAATAATCTAGTCTTCCATGATTTACAAATCTATAATTTACAAAGTGCAACCACTATTGGAATAACAGAACCGAAATATGGTTGTGCCTAACTGAAGCCCCGTCTCTGCTGGACAAAAATCACATCCCTGATAATACTTTCAATGGTGATATTTGAGGTGCCTGTTATATTTTGTTGAATGTTTATTCATGGCACACCACTTACTTTATTATAAAGAGTTTGCACTTGTGTGATAAAATTCAGTATTTCTGCGTAGACACAGGTGTTACAATTGACCTATTAACAAAAGTTTTTAAAAAAATTGTGTATCTGCCCCGTGATTCAGATCCATGCCAAAATTTAATGGGTTCTTCCTTGTCATGTGTCATGAAAATCAGGCCTGTAGTTATTCTGTAATCCTGTTGACACACAAACAAAGAAACAGCGCCGAAAAGATAACCTTCTTGGCGGGGGTAATAACAATATGTTCAGCACAAATTTATGTAAATAGGGGTTCCTGCAAACAAAAGTTTTTACTCAACTTTAATTTACTCAAATGTAATTGCATGACAAATTGCCAAAATAGACAAAAATCACCCTGTTTTAATCAGTGCAGCAGTTATAATTGGAAAATGAAGTACGAGCCATTTCTCTTTTATCAAAACACAATTAGGATAGTGTCTCCAGCCTCCAGACGGTAAAATCTCTCTGCTGTGTGTTGGCGGAGAACTTCATTATTCCTACATGGTGTTGATCTCAGCTGAGTCCTCTTCCTCTCTTGGCTCCATTGTTTGCAGGCTCGGAATAATTTGCTCATGTTAAAGCGGAGCAAATCTCTTAAACCCAGATTTCCCTTGCTCATCCCGTCGGTTCCGTCATTCCCTCGTTTATCTCCCTCTCTCATGCTTTCCACCCATCCCTCTTTCTGTATCAATGTTTCTCTATCTTGTTGGACCCCCTTCCTCCTCCCTGATCTGGGAGAGTGTTATCCTGAAGAGTCTGTAGTCCAAAAAATTTAATCCATTTTAACAAGTCATCTAATCTTGTTTTGGCGCCTCAACTCGACTGCCAGTTTAACTTGAAGCTATTTGACTTGTTTCTAACACAAAACCTCTTTATTGATGCTAGAATATCAACTTTGATTTTTCTTGATGCTTGTAGAGGGTGATCTGCCTTAAGCTGCTCAGCTTGTTCCAAAATACTGACATGTGTTTCTTGGGCTATCGTTGTGGAATCAGTTCTATTTTGACATAATGTTGCTTTGGGTGATGTTTTGCTGCTTTCTTTAAGGGTTCAGTTTGGTCTCTGTGTTGACTGTGTGCCGTCTTGTCGGCAGCCATGAGTGAACTGTCCACAACCACTGATGTGTACATAACTGCTGCACTTCCATCCTTACAGGAGTCACTATAACCCCGGGTACCCCTGTGAAATCCTTTTTGCAAAGCTGATTATCTGGTGCTGTTCATTTGAGTTCACTTCAGTATTTTTTCTTTGAAACG
The DNA here is from genome assembly GCA_024633595.2 of Lepomis macrochirus. Classification (NCBI taxonomy): domain Eukaryota; kingdom Metazoa; phylum Chordata; class Actinopteri; order Centrarchiformes; family Centrarchidae; genus Lepomis; species Lepomis macrochirus. Next base: position 24,151,312 of record JALXJV020000023.1, on the reverse strand, counting down.
TGCAGGCTACACATTTTTTGACACAAATTCAAAATCAACATACATCTTGATCTTTATTAAAGCCTACATATTTCCTATAGTGAGCCTTCAAATTGTCATCCACTAAAAAACAGATGAAGCAATATTATGATTAACAAAAATATTCTGCTTGACCACCAGCTGACGAGAGATATATGTCACACAGACCTACGATTAAAACTAAGGCTATAACATTACTTCAAAATACAGAGATAGCTTCCCATTCTAATATCCAGAGGCAGCAAGTGTCCCAGTTTAGGGGCATAAAAACAGAAGGCAACCTCAATGGTACTTTCAAGGTAAACATAAGGAACATTTAAAAGAAAAGCCATGGAGAACCAAAGTGATCTGGCCGGAACATGAAGATCTCTAATCTAGGGAGGAGGGAGATCATTTAAAGCAAATAAAATAACTTTAAAATCAATTCTAAAAGCTACACAGTGCAGTGTCTCAAGCCGTGAGGCTTTGTGATTCATCTTGTTTTAGTTTAGACTCTGGCTGCAGAATTCTGAACTAGCTGTAGTTGTCTTACAGACTGGATAGCTAGTAATGAACGTGTGAGTTAGTATTTTAGCATTTTTTGAGTTAAAATGTCTGAATCTGGTGAAAATCAAATTTTGTGGTTGATTATATTGAATGCTCCACTAAGGTTTAAGAGAAGAATGAGAAAGAATGACAGACACAGAGCCTGCATTCACAATAATTCTCAGATTGTTTATAACTTTCTAGTACTAGTTACTCTTGTGCATACCAGTGCACAAACCATGAATGGGCTCATCTGGTTAGAGATGAGGCTATGTGTAGATTCGGGGTTCATTTTACTCATCACAACAGAAAGCAGCTAAAATAACAAGAAAGGCAACTGGGTCAACTGAGCCCCCAGGTACAGGTATGGCATTTCACCACCACCTAGCCTGATAATCAGACTAAACTGACATTTTGGTCCATGTCATTCTTTCTGCTTGGTACTGTGTTCATGTGAGCCATGCATTTGGTGGGAGTGGGGGTTATTTTGTTTTGCCCTGACCACTAAGTAGTGACTGACATGTCTTTCCCGCTGAAATCATTTTCAGTCGACGCAGAAGCTGCAGTAGCAGCTGCTAGGAACAAATCTTAGATGTGGGTTGTGTTTCACAGGCTTGGAACCAGGCTGGGTTTACCAACAGTCCATTATACCTGCTCTCTGGGAGGTATTTGGATGTATTAAGGAGAACTGGATATGGTATTGCAAAATGTTTATGCTCATTTATTTGAACATAACATCCTTACCCAACACTTGTTTTTCTTCCTGACTTGCACCTGCATTGTCTGGCTCACAACCTATTTCTCTGGCCCTGCCATGCTTTTCAAGGTTCAGTATGAGTATGTTTTAAATTTTTAAACCTACATAATTCAAAAGACCTTGTGTGGCATTTGAGGTGTCCTCTCAGCATTTTTTCAGATGTATTTTATTTTATTTCTTTAAATGTCTATAGCTCCACAGGGAAATAAAGGCATTAAAATCCGTGAGTGGGTTCTTATGTTTGTAGTACCACATTTGACCTCTGGGAGAAATAGTAGGCAGCAAAGATAAATACCCTGGCACAGAGTATTTTTTTTATGAATAGAAGAACTGTAGTTAGAAACTTCAACAGAAAGGTCTGAGCCACAGAGCCAAAACACCACTGTTTGACGTGTTGCCAAAACAGTAAGAAGAACATCTCAAGGATTACCTCTTTAAATTCTTGTGTTGGTGTAGTGCTTATAGTGCGTGTGTGTCACTGTGTATTTTAGGGGTTCTGCTTTGTCTTCATGCCACTGGCACAAACCTGCAGGCTTAGCACAAGAGACTGCATTTACCTCACATGACCAAACCCTCCACTCCATTAAGCTTCCACAGGGCAAGTGAAAGGTAGGGAGGACCAAAAGAGGAGGAGACAGAGAAAGAGGAGCCTGTATGGGTGTCTGGGAGGTGAGAGAAACCATAAAGGGGCTGAAAACCATGAAAGGACTCGTTGAGTTTAAAGGAAAAAGGCCAGGAGGAGAAGAAGGAGAGGGGAGAAGTGAGTGGATAGTGGGAAAACAGGACGTCAAGGGCATTGGAGGGGTATCAGTGGCAGTATGTGTTGGAGGGTGGGGGTAGATCAGGTTAGGGTAAGGACAGAGAATAGGGAGGACGTGATTGGAGGTGTCCCCAAAGTACATAGCTGCAAGCAGACTCCTACAGTTGGACGCCGCCCAGGAAAACTGCGCCTGGGTACATCGTGTTCACTCTCCCATTTCTCTCTCACTCACTCCCTCTCTCACACACTCAGCACAGACACACACACACACACACACGGGCCAGCACACAACAACACTCCCACGCTCAAATTTGTTCAAATTGTGAGACATATTGACACAAATAACAGCCTAAAGAAAACAATCTGTTAAAACACACACACACACACAAAGACACACACACCAGATGTGTAACTGTTTGTCTCGTGTAAACTGTAATCAGGAACGAAATCCAAAGAAGATTCAAAAGTGAGTTTTCTGAAGCTAATCCTATATAATTGGTCATAAACATCACAACAGATTACAGTTGTAAATCCTCATCTGAGTTATTGTGCTGCAAAATCTGTTGTTGTTTCACAGCATTGCCGTCATTTGACGAGTACAGTGACATAGTTGGAGTCAAGGAAGAACTACAGGCTATTTCAGGGTGGGCATGGGCGCCAGAAACTCTGCGCAATGCATCCTGGTATATATAGGCACTGCAGGCACAGCTAGGAGTAGAAGAACTCAGCATTCTTGTTTAATATAGCACACACTGAGGAATGTATTACTTCAAATGACTACAAGTCTCATCAACACTAATTGGACATTAAAATAAAATTCCGCAAAATTTGTCTTGGGACAATCCCTGATTCAATTGTAAACGCAATTATTAAGGCACAGTAAATGTTTTTCCCCATTCATGGATAAGGATTGCAAATTAAAATTGCAATCTTCCATGTTCTCCCTGAAGAGGTGTGACATATACAGTATCCCACAAAAGTGAGTACACCCCTCACATTTTTGTAAATATCTGTTATATCTTTTCATGTGACAACACTGAAGAAATGACGCTTTATTACAATGTAAAGTATTGAGTGTATAGCTGTATGACAGTGTAAATTTGTCCCATCAAAATAACACATCACACAACTAATAAAGAGGTGGTATTATGCTCATTTTCAAGTTCATAATCTTATTAAGGGGTTGTACCAGAACAGATTTACATGGCTTAATTTTCAAAAAACACCATATTTTTGTCATGCTGCACATTGCTGCAGCTCCTCTTTTCACCCTGTGTTGAAGGCTTCATTTTAGCTATGGAGTGATACATCTTGTCTCTACATGATCTTTGTTGGGAGTTGCACATGCGCAGTTCCTAGTTAAGGACTACTAGCCAACCAGATGCAGAGAAGTGCTGTGGGAAGCCGGTAAACACGGCTTCGATTCAGCTGTAGGCTACAGGTTGCCGACCAGCTTAGCAACATGGACTGGAGCAGAGAGTTTCAGAGTGGTGAGTTATTAATCTATAACAAAAGTATTTCATAAAGTTTTACCTGAGCTCTGTCTTCACATCACAGTAACAACTTTATGTCCACTGACTGCCTGGAGGGTAGCTAGTGTTTGGAAAGGAGAGGAGAGGTGTATGCTGCAGCTCAGTGTTTTTCCACCGGTGATTTTGAGGGAGTGTCGGTTGCCGGCTGGTCACCTGGATGCGCACTTTGCTTTTATCCTTTGCTTTCATCCCTGTGACATCACAGGAATGAAAGGGAAACAGCTGGACTACAAACGAGCTGTTTTCAGGCAGTTCAGAGGAGAGTTTTCTGTGGGAGATGGGAACTCTCTTTGGGCTGTTTTTTTCACTTTGCAAACCCATTACATGCACAAAAAGATATATAACTCTATAAAGGAGAGGGGAAAAGGCAAAAAGCATAATACCACCTCTTTAATGTCTTAACTGCTGGCACCAAAAGTGAGTACACCCATAAGTGAAAATGTCCAAACAGGGCCCAAAGTGTCAATATTTCGTGTGGTCACTATTATTTTCCTGCACTGCCTTTACCCTCTTGGGCATGGAGTTCACCATCAAATATTTACAAAAATGGGATGGATGTACTCACTTTTGTGAGATACTTTAGAAGATTGGGTCTGTGATTTAGCCCACCCTCATTGATGTAAATGGGGGACAAAGTAAAATAAACACCTGTCAGTATAATGCAACACAATTCAACAGCACCTCCCTCCTCCAAAATAACCATGCAGCAACACCTCTATAAAAATAGTTTCAACAAAAGCTGAAGGTTATTGCCCCGGGACCTCCTAAGAGGTTGCCTTTCAACACACACCACTAAAAACACTCTCTACACTGGTACTAATGTGATGAAGAGAAGTGCAGAAGAATGGTAGATGAATAGAGGCTCCACTCTGTCAGATCTGGTCAGCAGCCATGGCCTGAGCTGATGCCACGGCAGCTACTCGCCTCCCCCGCCGGCTGGAGCCGAATCCCTCCCCTTTGGCCCCTCAGGAGAAGCCTGATGAAACTTAAATGAGTCCGTCTTAAAAGAAAACACTCTGCTCCATTAGCACATCCACTTGACTGGGAGAGCCTCGGCGGCGACAGTTCTGTGTGAACTCAGGGCAGCAGGAAGGAGCGGTATAGTGGATCCACAGACAGGCTCACTCCAGGACAGCTGCTCTCCTTGAATACCGATGGAGACAGAGCAAAAAAAAAAAAGAAGACGAGATGAGTCACTCCCTTTTCAAGTTTCTCATCTTGTCTTCTCAAGGTTTAAGGTTCGTCTCCAGGGAAGCCGCCAATATGAATCTGAAGCTAACCTCAGGCCAAACTCTCGTTCACGAGTCATCAGACTCTTTATGCAATTCTCCTGTGTATTCATTCCAGCTGCACTACAGCTGATGGTAATGGCTCAGTAATCATACAGGCTTTGGTACATTATGTTCTTGTATGTGTGTGTGTGTGTGTGTGTGTGTGTGTGTGTGTGTGTGTGTGTGCGTGTCTGTGTCTGTGTCTGTGCATGCTTGGAGGTTGAATAATGTCACATGTGATCTCCTCAGTCCTTCACGCAAATTACAGAAACATATTTTCTCACTCACTTTTACTGGCCATGCAGATGGTTTTGCTTTTATTCAACCAGGTTTTAAGATATCTGCCTTCAAATTGACACATTGGAGGTAAATGGAATTTAGTTTGCTGTGCTCAAAGCATTTAAAAATAAAAATTAAACAGCAAAGTGTCCTGTTATGCTGAATAAATCGCAATCTGGCCAAAAAGACTCAGCGGCAGATACACTGATTCACTGATTACACTAGAAGCAAGCAAAGCTAAAGTAGTAACACCTGTTCTGGTTGGTTGCACTCACAAGTGGCGGCAAGAAGGCTGCTATCATAGCCTCGTCCTGAGTGCACCACATTGCTTTGCCAATCTTTCCCCAAAATGTGAACATGATGAGCCTTATATTAAAAGTGCACACTCTCAGTCTCTCCTCGAAGGTATGTAGTGTAGCTGCACACAAAAAGTGCATGAGTATTTCCATTTAAGTTTTTTTTTCTCAACCAGAGGGAATTCTTGTACTTTTTACTCCACCATATTCACTTGACTATGGGTTACTTTTCAGATTGAGATTGTACATAAAGCTTTTAAAAATAATTATTAAACAAGTTCCCAACCTTTTTGACATGAGATCCTTCACAAAAAGCATCTGTCTACGAGTGAAAACTGTAGGTAAAGTAGCTTCACCTCAGCCAGCTACAGAAGTAAAATGCTGCTCGCGCATCGATGCTATAGTATTAACAACCCAATGATGTAATATGTAGCTTACAATTCAATTCAATTACATCTGTGTACATTTGAATGGCAGTGTGTGTTGATGTAGACACTGAACATGCTCGTGTTTCTCAGTTCACCTGTGTTACCGAACACGGAAACACACACACACACACATGCACACGCGCGCACGCGCACACACACACACACACAATCACACGCCCACACATCCATTTAGTTGATCCTGATGACTCACTCATCCCCCTTTCCCTCCTCTGCTATATTTGGCCTTATCTCTAGGCTTCAGCTAAACATTAAAAAGTAAAAAAAAGAGGAAAGCAGAGTAGGAGGAGGAACACGTCTCGTGCGTGTGTTTGTGTGTGTGTGCATGGCAGCAGCTGGGACATGATTAGATTCACAACTGGGAACAACTCCTGCTGTGCACACCGTGTAAACTGTGTGACGTCAATGCATAGACGTCAGAGCTGGGGAGACACTGGTTATTTGCACAGTGGTGCTCTTCCCTGCTGTTTCCAGTCCTTCAAGTAAGGGAGTACACAATCCGTCATGATGATTTAAGTTTGGACTCCAGCTGCAGCATGGCAGCAGTGCTCCGTGAGTTGCAAGGTCCCAATATGGGCCTAATGTCTGTCTTGATTGGAAGCAATAAAAAGGATTACGCTGATTGCACCACAAGGGGGATTTTAAGTTAACAACAGCAATATAGTCTGTAACAACAAAATAAATAATTAATTAATAAGCCTCTGTCTGTTTTTTTTTATTTTTTTACTCTGTCTGTAAAGGGATCTTAAGTTGAGGATGGAGGCACAGAGGGAGAAAATAAATTCCAATGTTTCATTTAAAAGCCTTCTTCAGCTTATTAGACTGTTGGTTAACTCAGACTCTCCACAGCTCTGAACAACAGAGGCCTCTGCATCTACTTCCCCCTCCTGCTGTGTTCCATCGCTTACACTCATTATTTCTCTGGTCCTACGAGGTAATTAGATGGTTACTTCTCCAAATCAGCATCCTCGCTCCCTTTTAATGCGACCAAAATACATTGGTGTTGCCACCCTTGATCTCTCTTGTGGCGTGATGATTGTATGAAGAATCGCAGTAAGGAATACATTTTGGGCATGTGAGTGTCTTTTGCTTGAAGATCTGTTTATTGGCTTGTTTTTAAACCTTTAAACCTATTGGTCGAGAAATTGAAGCTATACTGTATCAACACATTGTGATCTGCACTGCCTTGTGACTTTTACCGCACTGTGATTTAATTACTGCTGCACTTATCACTCTATCAAGTAAAATGCCAACGCAGAGAGATAAAGTTACACTGCAGCAGTAACTGTATATGGGTATTTGGATTCACAGCATTTTAATGGAACAGGGATCTTAATATTCTGAGGTCAAGAATAATTGCCTTTTAATGCTACAAACTTTCATCATACATAGATCTAAGCCTCTATTAGCACATGTGCCTGTCTGTGAAAGACTAATATTCAACCTTTTCAGACCAAATTATGTTTCTCTCCCTAAAATGACAAAACCCCCACCAACAACAACAGAGAAGCTGTGTGTCTTGGAAACTCTAATCAACCAGTCAGAGACTCAAACATCCTACTGCTACTCTCAAGACACAGCAAACATGTTGTATGACAAATAGCATTTTTGGCCACATTAAATAACAAAATCAAGAACACAGATATGCTTCTCTGCAAAGGTTGCAAAAACAAAATCAAAAATTCAAATTAGCAAATAATAGGCTTCTTTTTTTGTCTGATTAGCAACAGACCATATGTTATTGTTCTTTCCTGTGAAGATCATGTTGGCTATCATTCAGTCTGTCTGTCAATGGAAGAAAGCAGACTGCTGTCTACAGGTACTGACAATTTACATTTTCTTTCATATTCACTTTCAGTGTTTTTCTATCTTACATAAATGTGTCTGTCATTCCTCTGTTTCTATGTCAGTAATTGTTAATTTACATATTATATATACAAAGACTTGGAATTCTATTATTATTGTGTTCACTACACATTTGTCTAGAAGATACTATCTGCTTCTAACGGTTATAACAGTGTTTTTTAAGGATAACCTTTAAGGTTGTCTGAAGTTGAAACGTTAAAGTAATTAAAGCTACACTTATAGGATCAAATACTTATGTGTAATGTATTCGCTAATGCCAAGCTTTTAACTTGAAGAGAAAAGAAATAATTTTAGAATTTCCTTGAGCTTGACATAAGCTTAAATCTTCTGGTGTTAAAGCTGCACTAATCAATATTTTAAATTAAAAATGTATCACATGACTACATGCATTGTGAAAGGGGATATCTGCCGAGACTGGAGAGAGACACTTTAACACCAACATCACCAAAGATATGTGGCAGCCGATCAAAAACATCACAGGCTATGTGCAAGACCACATTACCAGATGATCTTAACACATTTTATGCTGGCTCTGATCTCCTCAACAAAGAGTCAGCTGGAATGTCAACTCCACCTCCAGAGACCTGGCCACTATCATTATCCACAGCAGATGTGTGCATAAGAGTCCTGCTGAGAGTAAATATGAGTAAAGCTGCCGGGCCTGAAAACATCTCCGTACTAAAAACATGTGCCAGTCAGCTAGTTGATGTTATTACTGCTATTACATTTTCAACATTGCACTGTCAGAGGAGAGTGTTCTCACCTGCTCCAAGACAGCCACCATCTTCACTGTACCCAGCAAGTTTGCAGAGTTTGCAGCCCTACCGACAAAGTTAGTGACAAGCTAGCAAAGATAGTGGAGGATTTAGCAGTTAAAGAGCCAAATATTTTGTTGGAGTCCAATTTTGTTAGGAGTTGGTAAAGACCAAAACAGTTGGTGCCTACTGGACGTGAAAATAATAGTACAACTGTTTGTTGTCCTGAATCTTTAGTGTCAGTCTTAGTGCTGATTTACGACACTTTGCTGTGCCACAAACAGGATTTTGGATGACGATGTAGCCAAGGAGCAATCACTGAATAGATTAGATAGAATAGATAGATGATAAATTCACATTTAATGGTGAAATTCCTAAGAGGAGTTTATATGACAAAATTTATATTCAACACACATTCAACAATAAATAATTTTCAAGAGAATACATTATGATATAGGCCTACACATTAATAAATGAAAGATAAAGTTTATCTTCATATGAGCTCCATTCAATGCGCCTACTACTTCTGTGAAGCCGGCTATTTGCATGAACTGTGTTTGCTTCTGTCAGATTACGGGGGGTGTTGTTAGAAAGTCAGTAAAACGCGTGTCAATGTGTGGAGCTGTAGCCTAAGTGCTATAATTGTTTCATGAATATTTGGCTTATTGATGGTTGTGACGGCCAAAATCATCAGCATTGTTGTCCTGACGCAAAGAAACGAAGTGACCTGACTAAGATTATGCCTGCGTTGTCCGACCCCGTCTTATTAACTGCGCGTCGTCAGAATTCTTCCTCTCCTCTTCGCATGTCTCTGTCTCCACATCGCCATCACAAGCCCTACTGGCAACTCCTAACCACTTGAGAGACCTCCGGAGCTGTCTTAAATAACTGGGAGAGTAAGAGTGATTCTTAGCTTTAAGAAATGTGGTAATTTACTTTTATTCTTAAGTTTAAAAATAGGAGTAAATTTCATGAATTATCAGCACTTAAGACTAAAATGGCACTTTGAGAAGCTTGATAAATACCAGCCCAGGTCCTTTTGGCCAAAAAATCCATAACTGTCTTGTGACCTTCATCAGCAGGCCGAGCGTCTTATTCATGCCCTCCTCAACTGAGACAGAGGATCAGAATTGTGTGCTAGTGACACAACATTATATGTAGGAAGCAGAGACGAGAAGAGGAAGACATTCAGATTTAAACTTAAGAAAACAACCCCACAAGGGGGCATGAACAACTGTGCTGCTGCGATGATGAACAGCCAAGCAAGTGAGCAACCATTTTAGATTAATGGCTGACAATGAGCTCAGCTAACAGCAGATCCTAAAGCACCATGACCACAAATGAATCTGGCTGAGCAGAAAATCAACACTGTCATTCGGCTCTTCAGTTTGCCATGTTCACAAACACACAAGCCACTTGCTGCTCTCATTGGACTGGACTTTCTATGCAAACGGCCTCAAAAGGCAGCAAACATTAAAATTAAGAAAACCTGAAAACCTGCAATGTGACATCAGCACTCAGTGCTTGAGTCATTTACCTGTATAAAACTTTATTCTAGCACTCTGCTACATTTCAAGGGGAAATATTATTTTGTTTTCTGCACTACATTCATGACAGCTATAGTTATTTGTTACTTTACATAGAAAACATTTGATGAGTTTATTGCTTTAGATGAAACCACCCAAAAGTCAGGCCCAGATTATTCCTGTAGGGGCCCTGGGTAAAAAATTTGCTGTGGGCCCCAAGTTACTCTGGTAATCAAGCAAATAATTTAAGAATATACACCATGTGAGTACAACATCAAAAATATTAAAGGTATTTAAACTAGATTTTTTTTATGATGACATCATCCAAAACCCGTAATTGGGGACATTTTCTCAGATCTAGGCCTCGTCTTAGAGGCCTGCATTACACACTAGCAACTGCGTTGTTTGAGAGGTTTAACTGTTTTCCAGTGCAGGTCAAGCTGGATGATACTGTTGATCGAATTATGGGAAATGTAGGATTCTGTGCTTGAGCACCTTGATCCATGAAAGGATCAAAGATGTATGTCTCGCCTTCTGCTGCTTTAGTTTTGACCATACCTTTTGTAAGCTGTTTCGTTTGAGCCCCCCAACTTTATGGAGGTGTCACGACCCCCCGGTCGGGACCCTGACCTTTTTGTGGTGTGATTGTGGTTTGTGTTATTTTGTCCCTTTGTGGTGTGCTTGGTGTGTGTGTTTTGTTCGTCCTCTGCTTCCCTCCTGCATGCTCTGGAGTTGCTGGGGGGCGTGGTCGCTGAGGCTCCTGTCTACACACCTGAAACCATTCCATCATCAGCACACCAGAGACTCATCCGGCAATCCACTCACCCTTATAACCCAGCCCAACCTTCCAGTCCCCGCCGGATCGTTGTACCAATCAGTACGAACACGCCAGCCAAAACTAAGTCTTGTCTACTGAAACTTATGAAACTGCGCTTAACCTGCTTGTCTTCTGTCACCAGAGTACCAGCCAGCTCACCCTTTGGACCCACACCTGAACCACAAAATCCCTGAGCCGCAGAACCTGGAACCACGGAACATCACCCACGCCAAGCAACCTCAGTTATTCCCTGTCTACTAAATAAACCTTTTGTTTTCTCTTCACTCTGGTCTGCGTCTGAGTTCTCTGGCCCTGGTCCTGACAGGAGGTGCAAAACTATGGTGAAGTACCTTAATTGTTTTCATTTAGATTATGTGTTAATGGTGCATATTACCAAACACTTGTCAAATTATAGTACTTTAAAGTAATTGGCACACAGTTAACCCAGTTGGTAATCCTTGCCAATTGATATGAAGTAGTTAAAATCACCTTGCTCTTGACCAAGCCACAACAATAGAATGCCTCCATATTTAAGCATAGTTAATAATAATACAGAAATACAGCCATTCTGCTGTTTCACCAGTACTTTCACTTTTTGATAATTTAGATACATTTGCTGATCATATATACTTTTAATTTAGTGTCATACTGGCTCAGGGTATGTGACAAAGAGGGAGTCCACGTAAGGTACTTATATAGCAAGTATAATTTTTAAAACTAAAATAAACACAAGTACAAAAGACATTTGCCAGAACATGGATGTAACCTTTTATAAGGGAGAGAGTGATCTGAAAACATGGGCCCGCCTTTATAGCCCATGGGTCCAGGTGAGAGCAATCAGCCGACGACCTTCCCAACTCAGCCGATTCTCTGCTTAGGGTGGCAGGACAACCTCCAAACAGTGGGAGGAGCATCACATTAGTAACACACAGAACTTGTAATGATTTTTCACATATATTTTTACGTTGTAGTATACTTAGCAAGGTCATCTTTATCATTGGCCGGTGACACTTTACACAGATCAGAAGGACGAGAGAGGTCAAATATTTAACAATGAGTTCGGCATATCACAAACTGTCTGCTGTTACATGTTTTAATTTCTAATTCTGTGCCATCATTTCATGTGAGAGCGTCCATACCCAACAGCAGAATGTAATCTGAGTAATGTACAGCATTCCAGTCAATGTTAAAGGGATGTCTCTGTCACTTTGTGATTTCAGCTGGTGATGGAGAAAAAACAATCTCCGTCATAACAGCTTTGACTTTCTCTCCTTTATGTTTTTGCCACCCTCTGCTTTTCCTCTCCTCTTCAATCATCCCCCCCGCTCCCCACCCCCGTTTGCCCATCAGCGTCACTTGTTACCGTGGGAAGAACAATGCTGACATCACACTCATTATGCAATTCCATCAACTCAGAACAGAGAGAGCTGCTTTTTTTAGCAACCGCTCCGAAACAACAACGGGTCATTTAAGCCTGCACATCTGCCCTGAGAGGGTGTGTATGTGTCTGAGCGCGCCCATCTGTCTGTTTGTGTGTGACTGCAGCACCTCTGCATGTTTATGTCGGATATAATTACATGGAAGATTGAGAGAGAGAGAGAGAGAAAGAGAGAGACATAGAGAATAATAAAGGGCCACAGAGAGTGAGAGAGAAATACTGCAGTAACCCAAGGGCAGCTTGCTGCTCAAGCGGAGGGATGATGTACCTCCTCCGAACACGCACGCACGCACGCACACACACACACACACACACACACACACACACACCAAAGATAGCCCAAGACAAACAGTTCCTCTCACTAGCCAAGGATAGCCATGGCATTAAAACATATGTTTCTCATAGGGAGAAAGGAGGCAGACGGAGTTCGACTCTCCCTCTGCTATAATGCTACCACCTCTCAGATGCCGTCTCACTTTGCAATAGTGCACCAGCTTGCACTTTCACTAAAAGCACAGCAAAGCTAGTATAAATTCTTTAATATAAGGCTGGTTTGAATGTGTAGCCTACATGCAGAAGAGAAGGTTTCCATGCATTGGAGAAACTGTTGGCAACTTGTGTCTGCCTGCCATGCAGCCCCTGGAGTGCTGATACAGAGAACAGTCTATCTCTCCTGTTCGCCCTGCTTCACACAGACAGAATAGAAAACAGATGAAGACGACTGGAGCTGAATCCCAATATGCCTCCTGAGCCAACTCCTTCCTGTGCTGAGGTACAGGCCCTCAGTGCTAAAAACAAAATTTAAAATAAAATAAAAGAACACTCAGATTTTCTAGTTTCTTTCTCCTCATTCTCACTATTAATCTTTCGTTTGGTCTGTCCGTGCAGTTCTTTCAAGGTTTTTCCTCCTATATCTGCGTCTGTGTTGCTTTTTAGCCATGCCAGCTGTGTGGCTCTGTGGAGGACAATGTTGGTCAGGCCACCTCTTCGTTCCAGACTGAAATACTTCCACAACATGATCATTTACATAACTTCCTGAACCCTATTAAAAATCGGATGGCAGATGATTTCCTCCAGCTTAACAGCATAAGTTCTTATTTCTGCTACAGTTGGCCTTGTCTCTAAAACCCGCAGCACACAATGTGCCCGGGTTCAAGTCACAGTTTAACCCAGGCACACTATGCACTGCGGGTTCTTCAAAGTCCTCATGTGACACTGATCTTGAATTCTCCACACTGGCTTTCCATCAACTCCAAATTCAAGATTCTTGCGATCACTTTTAGAGCTCTGCAGAGCCAGGCACCTGCATACATTAGAGAGATGCTGAAGCCTGACACCACCAGTAGGTCTCTGAGGTCCACTGATCAGGGATTGTTATATTTTCCACACCTTGGAGAGAGAAAACACATATAGCGCACCAGGCCGATTCAGCAAATGTTAACCTGGATATTGATAACTTCTGCCCAGATGCTCCGAATCAATTTGAAGGACATCAAATAGATCCACACCCTTACATTTAGGGAAAACAACACACACACACGTCCTTGGGGTGAAATGACTTGTAGAGGAGACTGCCTTGTTTTGCTGCCTCTGTTAATGAGAGCTATAATTATCACACAGCAAAATCAATACTCTCAGTTCCTTTTAGGGAAAGGAGTGGGGGTTGTCTTGTTCGAGGTAAAACTGGAGCCGTGGGACTCGCAGCACAGCCTGAAAATAAGATTTATGGAAAGGCTGTGTTCATAGCTGATTGGCTCTAATTGTCTCCCAGCTAAGCAAGAAGCCCATTCCGCTAAATGAGCCAACGATCAAATTCAAATTCATTTATTTGCTGGCAAGCACACACAATCTCTTCTGTTCAGCAGAGATAGTTTCTAGCATGTTTTGTGTTTTTTTAAGGGGGTAAATAAAAACAGTCATTATAACAGCTGTGTGGCTGAAGATTAAGGAAGAATAATTAACACGTTCCTGGTCGGGGCTTCTAATGCCAGGAAACACTCTTCCAACATATACTGGGGACTTTAACTGTTGAAAGACAACATCACAATATGTGATGAGGGGACTGGAACAAAAATCATCTATGTGTCTCCAGATGAAGAGGAAGATCATTTCTTGTAAAAGCTTTATGTTGTAAGTAATAATACAAATAAAAGTTAATAAATTAGTAAGGCTTTTCAGATTATTAAATACATTAGTAAGAACAACTTTTAGGTTGCGAAAAATTGCTATGACTTGTTGGACCCTTTGAAAATTAAAATTTAAAAAGGTGAGAGAAAAAAGTTGTGTTAGACATCTAGCCCCAGGTAAAATAAAATAAAAATCTATATATATAAAAAGAATGTGATGTCGTTTTGGAGTGCAATTAGCCACAACTGGAGTTTCTACCATCCAGTGATAGCAGAAATAGAAAACCACATAGTGTGTTGCTTGTCATTTCGCAGGGACAAACCATTTTATTTCATTTGCTTCCAGTTCCCTAGCACAAACACACGCTAAATGGAGAGCGAGCCACAGTCTCTCACATATAAACAAACCAGCGCACCAGTTGCTCCTAATCTAGATTCCTAATGTGAGAAATCACCCAAGCATTTATGGAAAACATTTTGAACTGCCTTATTACAAAATAAAAGGATCCCACCTGAAGAGTTTTTTCACAACCTGGCAACACAAAATATGCTCAAATTAGTAGCTTCTGACTAATCTATGAAGTATTATGATGTATTAACATTAATTTAGCCAGCAGTTACAATTTCTGAACCTGTTATAAAGAGTGACATTAGAAAGTGGTACCATCATTTCAGATCATTCATTTTAATAATTCTAACTTGAAGACTTATAACTTCCCAATTAACTGACATTGTCTTGTTTGTACGCGTATCTTCAGCAATTACATACACACTGGTGTTGATGAACTTATTTTCTCAATAAACACAATTATCAATAACATTTTACTTTATTTTTTAAGGGCAGCATTCCGCATACACCCTTTTACATGCGTTTACAAATCCAAAACAACCCTGGATTTCATTTCTCTTCCAGACCTTGTTTTATAGGGGACAGTGAGAGGGGCTGTCTTCATGGCTGTATGTGCGGTGTGTGATGTAGTGCTGGACTGTGTGTAATCAGAATTGTTCTCAATGTGTGTATTGTCTTTTATGTCAAGGAGGTGTCGTCTGTTTCGCCTGTACTCCTGCCCTCCTTCAGCTGTGAATATGTGATAAGATCTGTCAGTTTCAGTCTCATGACCGTTGCTGGTTTTCAATAGCTGTGTTCCTGGAACCTGACGCATTGTCCTTCATGTAGTTGTGACATCTGTTAGCTGATCTGTCACAGTATATTTTCTGGTAATGCTGCTGGTAAACTCTCCCGGCATAAAAATCTCTTTGACTGACCACCTTACGTCAAAGCTGCTGGTGGTGATCTGAAACTCTCGCCAGGAGTGTTCTGGTACTCTAGGGGACTCAAATGGGGATATCTTTGGTCGGGTTTGGAATTTTCCATAAATGATTTGGCAATCTGCACTGATTTTACAGTGAGTCCATTGCTTTGGGGATAGTGCGGGCATGTGGTGATATGGGTAAAATCTGTGTTGGCAAAGGTTTCAAATTCTCTGCATTTGTACTGAGGGCTACTGTCGGACATAAAAGTCTCTGGTATTCCATGTCTGGCAAATGTTCTGCTGTAATAGTCCACCGTGATTACGTAGGTCTCACAATCCATGTAAATACGATGGTAGCGACGGTTTGCCATGGCCTGTCTGGGATCTTGTGACTGATCATGGGCTCCTTGGTGTTGGAAGGTCTGTGCTCAAGACAGGTGTGGCACTGGCCAAATCATCCCTGGCCAAAATAGGATGTCTCGTGCTCTCTGCTTGCATTTCTCCATGCCCATGTGTCCTGCATGTATTCTGCATAACATCTCTGTGCGCAGTGAGGTAGGAATGATGATTTTTGCACCCTTGAATACAATGTCATTCATTCACAAAAGCTCATCTCGATGATTCCAGTATTCCGCTACACTTTGAGGCTATGATCTTGTTTCCTCAGGCCATCCTTCATTGATTGTCTTTCTGAGTAGACTGAGCTGTGGGTCTTTTTCAGTCTCTGTTCTGATTTCTTTCAGCTAAGCTGCTATGTACTGTGTGGACTTGCATGTCCATGCCTTCTCTCAGACTACCGTTTTGATCAGATAATGACTTTTTGGAAGGAGTATCTGCAACAGGAATGTTTTTGCCTGGTCTGTGGATGCTGGTAAAGTTGTGTCTCTGCAGTTGAAGGGTCATTCTCTGTAGTCTTGGAGATGCAGCTGCAACTGGTTTCCACATGATAGACTTGAGTGGCTTATCGCCACTCTCCTCTGTGAAGTGACGTCCATACACATACTGGTGAAACCGCTTGCATGCAAATAAAAATGGTAGACAGCTCTTTTTCAATTTGTGCATAATTAACCTCACTGTCTGTTGCTGGCGATTTTGATGTGTAGAGATGGGCTTGTCCATTAATGGAGTATGGAGTCCATACTTCAATGCATCAACTTCAACTTCCAGCCTGAGCTCTTTGTTGGGTTCAAAACATGTTAAGGCTGGACCTGGCTCTCACATGATGAGCTCCTTCACCTTTCTGAATGCTGTGCATCCCATTTGAATTCACTAGACTCTTTTAACAGAAGACACATTGGTGCATTAATACCTTAGAGTCCTGGGGCAAACATTGACAAGTAATTAACCATGCCTAAGACTGTTTCTAGATCACCTTTGTCTTTGGGTGGCTCCATGTCCCTCACAGCTGCAATCTTGACTGGATCTGGTTTAATTGCATCTTTGGTGATGAGGTGTCCAAAGTAACTAACCTTAGTAGTGCAGATTGTGCTCTTTTCTGGGTTGAGATTAACTCCCTGTTCTCTGGAGTGCTGTAGCACGGAGATTTCTGTCAGGCTTGTCTTTGTTTTTGCTGTAGATGAAGATGTCAGCTGTTGCTGTGACTCTCTGTAGACCTTCATAGATCTTGTTGACTTTCTGCTGAAACTCATCATGGGCAGATTTCAACCTGCCCAAATCAAACCTGTTCAAATCATTGGGATCTAGACACACTCTCAGCTTGCCTGTACTCATTTTTTTTTGCTGCTACCATTAAGTTGACCCATGCAGCTGGTTCGGTAACTTTGACAATGATCTGTTGCTTTTCCATGTTCTGTAGCTCCTCTTCAGGCGATCATACAAAAACGAGGGGAACACGGCATGGTGTTTGATAAACTTTGATAAGTTTGATAAACTCAAAGTCTAGGAATGCTTGTAATCCTAGTACTGGGGGTGCAGGTGTGTCAATAACTTCAAAGTTAATTAAGTGCCCTTGTATTGGCATTTCATGTTACACTTGCCTCTGACAACTAGCCGCTCACCACTGTAGCTATAGAGTGGGCGGTTTTATTGCTGCAGTACGTATTGTATTCCCAAAACATGTGTTGGAATGACATTAGCTGTAGCTCCCTTGTCTAGCCTAAAGCTAATTACAGCTCTGTCTGGTCCCACTTGCACATCTACAAAGGCTCTGCATCATTAGCATCGCTTCTTAGTGTCACTGCATCAATGAACAAATCCTCATTGTCTGATGTTTGGGCTGGCTCATTGCCACTTAAATGCACTCCTTTTCCTTGCCCAGAACAACATACTTTTGCAAAATGGTTCCATTTGTTGCATATCTTGTACTGTTTTCCTTTTGCTGGGCAGCTGTGCTTTTCTCTACGGGCCCTATTTCCGCAGTAGCCGTAGTAGTTGCTTTGGGGTGCTTTTGTCTTCCTCTTTCTTGTGTGCATAACTGTTTTTAACTCGTCTCGTTTTTTTCAGATGCTTTTTTCAAATAATGCCAACTGACTGCATTAACAGTCTGCTCGTGCGGGCCACTGTTGCTGCCAGATATAGTTTAAAGTTGCGCTTGCGCAATTTCACGAGACCTGGCAATGTCTACTGCTTTATCCAGCGTTAAGTGTGTGCCAACGCTCAAAAGCTTTTCTCTCACTCTGGGTGAATTGATCCCATGCACCACACGGTCTCTTATCATCTCATCACTGTTAACATAATTACAGTTCATCACAGGCTGTCTCAGCTCTGTCACAAACTGTTCGAATGGCTCGCTAGCTCCTTGCACTTTCTTATGGGATTTGTTTTTAGTACTTTTCCTTCGTCTTCCGTGAGTGCCCATGTGTTGTAGATGTTTCAACCTTTGTCTCCGACCCAAAAACAGGCCTAAATACATTAAAGGCAGGGTAGGCAAGTTTGAGAAACTAGCTTGCAACGGCCTGATATTTGAAAGTATCCAACAGAGAAACTCCCACCCCCTCCCTTCTGGGCTTCTTCAAAAGCCACGCCCCCAAAACACATGAACTCGCGTTACCGAGTGCTGGAGGACAAGCACAGTGTGACGAGCGGAGAGCAGCGATGCAGCAGCTCCCATCAGGGGTAAGAGAACATTTGACTTTATCGTTATGAAAATAAACAACTAACGCGGCTGTTAGTTCTCACTATCGAGCTAGCATGTTTACATTGGATAGGTTTAAAAAGACTGACTTTGATTCAGTAACGAGCTGGTTAGGTTACTTGTTAGCAACAGGTAGCTGTGCTAACAGCTGCGGTAACAGGTAGCAGTGCTAACAGCTGCGGTAACATGTAGCTGCGCTAACAGCTTCGGTAACATTGGGCAAAATTAAAAACAGGCTGATACACATTTTCCCGTTTCCATCAGTTACACCACACAAACGTAAATTTCGTGTTAGACTCATAACATGTACGTTTTGCATGTTAGAGCTTCCACTGTGACAGCTTTATTGTCTCTGATGAAGACTGTACTCCAGAGCTAAGCACAGACCGGGACAGGACTGGGACCAGCCCGGGGTTGAGGCGAAGCAGAGGAGGGAGGGCTGCCAGGGTCCGAGGAAGAAGAGGCGGGACTAGGAGGACGAGGTGCAAGCCGAGCAGCACATACCTGCGTCGAGCTTCACACTCCAACAACGGCACATGAACAGGTATATATATTTTATTATTAGCCTGTTATCTCCCAGTGTGCTTGTCTCAAAGTTTCTCTGGTGTTTCCCCCTAAGCCCTTTGGGTGTCAAAAATAAAGTGCTGTGTAATCACTATTATTACTTTATTGTTTACTGATTAGAACAACTACAGCTGGGCTCATCTGTGTCATGTACATTGATCTGGTGTGTAATGTGGACTCAGAAGTCCTGTTAGAGAACAACAAGCCCCTGTTCAATAAAAATATCTGATCATGTTGATGAATGTTCTGTCCTATTACACAGATCTTTCCCATTTGGAGTTCTAACAACTATATATTCCTTTACTGACCAGAATCTGAGGACTGTGGACAACATCCAGACTACAGTGTTTCCATGCACCACACATGGCTGATCTTCAGACCCAGGACAGAGTAACAGACAGTTCAGTCAGGCAGCATACAAACAGATTGTACTGTGGCAATGTGGCACATTTAGACACAGAGTCGTGATACTGAGTTGCTGTTTCTAGAAGATATGCAGCTGTTCTCCTGATCCATTAGGACAATACAGAGGTTTAATCCTAGCAGGGTGTAAAATGTAATGTCACTAAATGCTTCACAAATAATTCACTCCACTGTGTGGATGAATACCTGTACACTGTTAGTTTTATTCCTAGGAGGGTAGAGAAAATACAAAGTATGTTTCCCTGTTCTGGATAATATTTTCTTTCTTTTTTAAATAAAACATTGAAAATGATAAATGCCTTTTCTTTACACTTGCAGCATAAACAATCAAGCAACTACATTTTTGTCTTGTCTCCAATAATGACGTCAAAATGTGGTATAACACTTATTCATTGTTATTAAATACTACTAAAACTATAACCTGTATCACAAATAGATCATTTTAAACATAATTAAAAATAAGTATATACAGGAATCGACAGTGTCCACAGGTGTCGTGACTGATTATGAAGACAGTTCAGACTTGCATGTAGCATCATATCAGAGCTGTTCATGATTAAATATATCACAATCACCTCTCTGACATGATTACCACATTTCAAAAAGAACCACATTACTTTTTGATTTATATTTTGCTGTATCTAGCAACACAGATGGGGCAGGGACACCTGACTGAACCCCATGTTGACAGGCAGGGCTCGAGATTAACGGCGTCCTATCGTCCTGGGGACGATAGAAAATGTGTTTAGGACGAACAGAAATATTCTCCAGGAAGCTTACAGGACGAAAGCCATTTTTGTGTGTGTGTTAATTTATTACTATCCTATTAGGCTACTTAGAAAATGCCAAAATTAACCGACCAAGTGCTGACTACAACGGAGCGCGTCTTTTCATGCTGTTACTATAGTTACTATCACTGGCCGGCTACTCACCTGGAGACTTGTGCCGCGGTACCAGGTGCAAATGGCTTAACCCTCATGACATCGCAAATATGTTGCGCTGGTTAAACGTTAAACAGATTGAGCACCAAGACGGCCCTACATCTCCTCCATTGAACCCGAGTAGGCCTCCAATCCCCGAGTCTGATGTGAGTACAATTTATTTATTTTTTATTAGTCATTGGATTGAAACAGTCTGCTAACTGCTTGCTACTACTAGCTAGCTAATGGGCGCTAAGTTACCCCGGCTGTGTGTGTGTATATCAGTTAAAGCAAACATTTGGATTTAAGTATATTTGTGGTCTTTTTTCTTAGTCAGTCTAATTTAGCGTGACCAGACTTTCACGTTTTCTGGGGACAGTCCCTGCTATTGGTAGCCTGTGTCCGTCTGGAGCCGTGCCCGTAAATGTCCCCGTATTTCACTGTGTGTTAAAGACCAAAGCCCGTGTTTTTTCCTCCTCCCCACAATACAGCTAACGTTAACGTTACTGTTGCAGCCAATAAAACCGTTTCTTTGTAAAGTTAATTTTGAAAAATGTTTGGAGCATTTCTTTGTTTTTAAAATAAAATTTTTGTTATTTAAAGTGACGACCAAGCGGCCAGAGGCGACAGTGAGGTGACAATCAATTAAACCTCTCAAATCAACACTTCACTTGCCTTTAAATAAAATTCACAGATATAAAACACTTCAAGCTTATAATACAATGTTAATATAAACGTTATCAGTAGTAAAAAAGCATTTTTGAAAGGCTTACGCAGGCTGCTGCCGCTCGCATCAGCGTGTCTTTACCTTACACCTAGGCTATATATAAAAATCAAGGCTTCAGCACAGAACATTATGGCCAATCCCAAAATCCAATCACAAACACAATAACGAGACAGCCTCCTAGAGCCAGAACCACAGCCGCTTTCATACAGAGATTTGGCAATAAACGGGGAAAGAATATCTGCCAATAATATATTATTATATTTATTTAACTCCATTCAAAGTAGTTATCTGTAAACAGGTAAAAAAAAGAAAAATAACAGGAGTTAAATGTTTTTTTGTATTCATGCAGAACTTTTTTTTTTCCTTTTTCTACACATAGGAAATTAAGAGAAAAATACAAAAAGCTGTGGCAATAAACGGGCAAAGAATATCTGCCAATAATATAGTGTGTCAGTGTCATAGCTTATAAATTGTCTATCTATCTTGGTTTTACCACCTCCAGCTTCTCTTTTTTTTTTTAAATTGATGGATTGCCTGACAGGCCTAATGCCTGCCTGCATGAGCTTGAAGCCGTGCATAGTTAGGGAGGCTGAGGCAAATCAATTAATTTTCTTCTTCTCTCCAGAAACAAGGAAGCTCTGGCTATGCAACAAAACAGAAAAGAAAATTTCTTCCTGAATGGAAAAAGTGCTATTCATTCATTGAATATGATGAATCTGCGCAACTTATGTACTGCAAAACATGCTGGAGCTGCCCAGCTCAGGCCATGGGGAACGCCCTGTTCCATGGGGTAACTGGACAGAAAGTCAGAGTGAGGAGCATCAAAGAGCATGCAGTCACGATTGCACACAGATCAGCTGATGATGCCCTACAAGCAAGAGCTCACCCAGAAAGAGGAGCACTGGTGGCAGCTTTTGACAGAATGGATGCAGCAATACAGGAAAAGATGGTGAAACTCTTCAACATAGCCTACTTCATTGCCAAAGAGGAGGCGGCCTTCACCATGTTCCCAAAGCTGGTGGCTCTTCATCACACCAATGGCCTGGACCTCGGCAATACATATAGCAATGACCAGGCATGCCGCATGTTCATCACAGCCATCGGTATGACTTTCATTGAGGAGCTTCAGGAAAAGTTGCGATCAGCCAGGTTCTTTTCTATCGTGTCTGACTCTTCAGTTGACCGATCAGTGAAGGAGCAGGAGCTAATATACTGCATCTACCTCCAGGATGGCAAACCAGTGAATCAGCTTATCCAGATTGTTGCCCTGGATCATGCTCATAGCCAGGGCATTTTGGATGCCATTCTGGCTGGATTGTTGAAGGTTGGAGTGGGTGAGGAGGACCTGAAAAAACACCTGGTTGGCTTTGGGTGTGATGGTGTTGCCGTTATGCTTGGTGTGAACAACAACTTGACTGCCAGACTTGAGCGTTTGTGCCCGTCCCTTGTCTTAATCTGGTGTGTGGCTCATCGTCTAGAGCTAGCTGCTCTAGACTGTGTCAAACAGGTTCCTCAGCTGCAAGACATTAAGCAAACACTACATGCCATCCACAAGCACTACACCTGCTCTTCAAAGGCCTCACGAGAGCTTCAGGAGATCAGCAAGGCGATGGATATCTCCATTGTGAGGCCAGGCAACACTGAAGGTACTCGCTGGCTACCACACGTCACATGCATTGGAGGCATTGATGAGGAACTACAGGCCCATCTTGGTACACTTTGAGAACCATGCCAGTGACCCTAATGACAGGGAAACAAGTGCAGCCATGAAGGGGAGAGCAAAGCTTGTGCAGCACACCCTGAAACCCTGAAATATGCTGCTATTCATCCACCTCATGCTGGATGTCTTGCAAGAACTGAAGCACCTCAGCCTACTGTTCCAGCAAGAAGGCCTCACGTTGCAGATGGTCTCGGATGGACTACAGACAACAACCCTGGCTCTCGTGGCCATGCAGGTGAGATTTTTTTTAGATTTGGCATTATTATTAGGTGCTAAATGTTGGGTGGTAATGAAAATGACTAAAATGTTCTTTACCTCTTTTCTTCTTTTTAAACTGTAGACAAACCCAGGCTCAAGGCTACACCAGTTCATGGATGAGGTTGGGGCAGGAAGTTCCTGGCAGGAAGTTGCAGATCAGCAAGACCAATGCTGACCTCAAGCTTCGCCTCACCAACAGCTTCTGTGAGTTTGTGTCAGAGCGTTTCAAAAGTCTGGAGACTGGCGTTCTGAAGGCAACCTCCACACTCTTTGACCTGTCCAACTGGCCAGAAGACACTACTGATCTGGCAACATTTGGCACAGCTGAGCTGTAGCCATACTTGAGACATGTGAGGACTTTGAATCTGTGGAGGCAGCTAGGCGAGAGTGGCTTGACATTAAGATTCTTGTTTCCCGTCACTACAGGCACCTCAATTCCCAGTTGCAATGGCAGCGGCTGATTCAGGGTGCCATTGGAAGGGACGGCCAGTTTCAGCACATGCAGGTGGTAGCAGAGATCAGTCTTATCCTCCCCATGAGCTCCTCTTGCTGTGAGCGTGGCTTCTCCAGCATGAAGAGGATCAAGTCAGACTGGAGGTCCTGCATGTCCAATGAGATGCTTAACAGCCTCCTTCAAATCTCTGTTCATGGCCCTCCTGCACAACACTATGACCCTGTGAAAGCAGTGACCAAGTGGTGGAGTAGTAGCTTCAGGGCACGAAGACCTCAGTACAAAGACTGAGACAGAGACACAGAATTTCCCTCAAATTCTGTGTTCCAGAGAAGTCATATTACACTTTTTAAAGCCCTTTCTTTTAATAACACCAGATGATCAGTTATGACACATTACCACTTTGAGATCTGTAGTCATCAATGTTTATTTGTTATTGTTTAATTCAACCAACTCAAAATCGTTTTGAGCTGTTGTATTTTTCTCTTAATTTCCTATATGTAGATAAAGAAAAAAAAATGTTCTGCATGAATACAAAAAAGCATTTAACTCCTGTTATTTTTCAGGGTTTTTTTTACCTGTTTACAAATAACTACTTTGAATGGAGCTAAATAAATATAATATACATCATCAACATTTTAATGGTGTTTTTATTATGTAACTAACAACTATAGATGATAATAAAGTACAGAAACATTTTGATTTTGGGACGGTTGACATTCACTTTAGGACGGTTCAAATTGTTTTTCAGGACGGTTCAAGTACGGAGGTGAAAAAAGTTAGTCTGGAGCCCTGTTGACAGGGATCATCAGGTCTCCTGGTTCTGCTTCTAAGCATCTCCTCAGTAGTAGGCAACTGTCGGAGGAGGAGGAGAGCACTCTGGATGTCTTTTTGTTGTACACCTTGCTTTACCTGATAATACAAAAAGGAAGATCAGCTTAGTGAAAAGTTTGTAATACCTGACATTATTCCCTTATAGAGCAGTTAGTATTTCCACATAAAATGCAATCAAAACAATAAATCAGCACCATCTATCTGTATTCCTCATACTGTTTAATATTTTTGACTCATCACTTATAAATGTATTGAGTAAAGTGCAGAGGAGTACTCATAATGCAACATACTGAACTGTGTCATCAGCTTTTCTCCTGGCTGGACTGTGGACATGGTGGTTATGATCCAGGCCAACCAGCGTCGTCCTTTCAGTGTATACTGGTGAGAATCACAGGGCTATGAAAGACTCCAAATCTGCAAGTGACCTGAGGGCACAGTAGAAATAAAACACACAGGACTTTTTTACTTCTGGTAAGATACGTAATGGCATCAACAAGAAACAGCAGCAATTACAAAAGGTTTTCACACAGTAGGTTTAGCGATAAACAATGTCAAACTGTATTATAGGTAGCTTATATACCAGAAACACAGATACTTGGGGACCTTTAGCCATCATTGTTTATGTACACTAACGTTGAAATGTCTCTCATAACTACAAACACGGCTACATCACCACATTTGTAAAAGTAGCATACAGTCTAACATCAACTGCAGACACAAGATAATCACACAAACCGATTAGATACAAGGTGTAAAGATAACATAAAGTTAGGTGTAAACATAGTAGGACCTCTAACGATAAACCTATATAGTGAATAACTAAACCGGCACAGTCTACACTTACATTGTCTTACCTAATGTTAGCGTCGGAAAACACAGCTCGCGCTGCGGTTTTCCAGCTCACCTACAGCTGGATATAACTCATCGTCTCTACTCTGGCTCCTACACCAGCCTGCACTCGTAGCAACAGTTAGCTGTATGCTAAGTAGGTAGCTACCGTTAGCTCTATGCGTAGGTAGCTGCGTTTGCTAGCGATGAAAGTAACAAATTACCATCAAAATGATAAAAGTCAGATTACCTGTCCAGCAGAAATAAAGCCACCACGCTGTGTCAGCCCCTCTGAGTTTCTCAGTTGTCACTATCGTTGAAAAGCCACGCAGATATTAGCTCTGGTCGGACCGCTTCGCTCGTCAGGTCTGAGCGAGCTGACCGGGTGCGCGCATCGGGGCAGCTCATGTAGCAGCAGGGCTGGTAGCCATGGCAGCGAGGGAGAGTGACAGTCAGCCAGCCACTGTGTTTACTGCAGCCCTGAGAGGACTACAGACAGCCGATTTTTATACTCTCTTTTTCAGTGCACCTAACTTTTTAATATGCATTGGTGTATATAGACAGTTTCAACAAATATGACAAAAAGTGTTTTAGAAGCAACTTGCCTACCCTACCTTTAAATCCACATCTAGCTTGAACTTGCGCCATGCTTTGGACAGGTTGCCAGCATCCCAGTCCATTAAGGTTCTCCAACAACCAAAACTCATTCGTTTTTACTCTGACACCATGTCTTGTTCATACATGTGTACAAAAGCATATCCAGACAACAACGCGCTGTAACTGTGCCTGGGTATGTATAATGCAGGGAATGCAATTAGTTAAAGCCACTTTAGAAAGTGAATACAGTGAATGAGCCAATCTGAAAATTTAAGAGACTCAAAGCTTGAAGCTGAAAAAACGGTTTGTTAAGCTGTGATAAAAGTACACCATATTATACATCACATGCACCTGTATGGCTTCTGCACTGACAACTCATACAGTTCATTATTTTTAATAGGTTTGGCGCATCAGTTCTGACTTTCCAAACAACTGGTTGCATTGTCAATGTGGTTTTATGCCTTCACTCTAGATGCTTTTGTATGTGCATACTGAAAAGAACTACATGACAAGATTGATGATCAGACTGAACTGACCGTCCAATAAACTAAGCCCCATCCCGCACCCTTAGTTACTGTTGCACATGTACAGTTTATGAAAACAATAACTTTATTTGCTGTAGCAAACTAACTAATTAAGCTAACATTAACTCAATTGGTAGGTTGAAAACGGCTTACTTTTTAATAGTGGTGGGCCGTTATCGGCGTTAACGTGCTGCGTTAACGTGAGAGTCTTATCGGGCGATAAAAAAAATATCGCCGTTAATCTATTCTCAAAGTTGGGTTGGGAGCTGGGTCTATACACAAGCTATGATGACTTTCACCTTGATATTTTAATGTAGATGTATACCTAGCCGAATTGCACTGTAGGGGGCAAGAACAAGTCTTCGAACCTGTGTGTCTGCCTACTGTGAAATTACCACATCAAATATGACGTGCTAACATGGATACAGCTGTTGCTGCGTTCCGTTTACCTCGAAGTCGGAGGTCGGAGCTGGGAATGACGTCACACCCGAGTTGACGGCGTTCCAGTTACAACCTCGCTCGGCCAGCTGTTTGTTTACAACTAGCCAGGTTAGTTATTGATACGCCGGTTGATTAAAAAAACGCATTGTGCGGTATTTACTCACACTAACTGTAGCAACATGTCCACAGACAGCTGTTGGACAGCACTTTGTGTACGGAACATTTCTGAAACCGCCGGGTTTGCTTCTGGGAAAATTTACTTTTAAGAAGCTTCCCAATGAAAAATTCGATAAGACTAAGGTTGTTTGCACCTTGTGCAATGCGGAATTAGTTTACTGTAGGAGTTCTTCCAGTCTCAAGTACCACCTAAACGCAAAGCACATCACACGCTACACACAAGTACATTGAACATGATTTATTTTCATCACCAATTATCATAGTAGAACAGCTTTCTCAAGCAGTTTGTGATGCATTTTGGAAACAGGAGATGAGCCTCTGGTCTAATGCGCCACCTGGCTTGAAATGTAGCTTGAAACCAGTTCGCACACATATTCTGAATGCCTTCGGCAGAATTCAAATGAGCCATTTAAATCTAGATTAATCTAGATTAATTTCAAGATTACAGTGAGATTAATCTAGATTTAAAAAATGAATCTATGTCCACCACTACTTTTTAATGTTTCCAGCTGACTCATTTTACAATGAGAACCCTGGAAAATTCATACTACTACAGTATCTGTAATAGTTGATGACACACGAAGATATGAAGATATGGAAATAATGAAACAGCACTGTTCGTTGTATTGCAGGAAGCGCTAGTCAGTATTTAGGTCTAATATTAAAAGTATGATAAGCAACTCCAGGTTACTCCCCAGCTACTGGGGATGCACAAGCCAGTGCATTCCTAATTGTCGGTTTCAAGCCCGGTTAAAAAGGGAGGGTTGCGTCAGGAACAAATAACAAATCAATTATGAGGATCAATAGATCGCCATACGGAATTGGACGGAGCTAAATTTGCAAGCAAGCTGGAAACAGATGATTTGCCGTGATGACCACTAGGGGGAGCAGCGAAAGAAAAACAAAATTGTAGAAAAATGAGATCAGTTACTTACAAACAGTTATTTTAAAACAGCAGCCTATGTTAAAAGAGAAAAAGTTAAGTAAGTTGGCTAAAATAAAGGTATTTCAAGTTACATTAGCTGAAGTTGCTGGAGTGTAAATCCAAATTCAACAAAGAGCGGGTCAGAGAAGCTAACTCTCTTATTAAACTCTCTTATAGCAGCCAGGACTGGCTTCCACACAGTGGGGAAACACTACACAATGGATGTGCTTTTTGAAAATGTAGCTAGTGATCAACATACTCATTGGCCTTGGAAGTAACGGCTGCTAGTTAACCAGGCCTGTTTATGAGGTAAGAGCGGATAAACACACTGTTTAACCCAGGGGTGTCCAAACTACGGCCCGCGGGCCAACTGCGGCAGTAAATTCTAAAATTATAATGGAATATGGCCCACACATGAAACTTGCACTTGACTGTATTGTACTTCCTAGTGTTATACTTAGTTATATATGCTGTTTTAAGAAAGAACTGCCTACCATTTTTGTAACAAAAAAAATAAAACCATTAATGGAAAGTTGTGATAAGCATCTTCAATTATCAATTTACATTTGATTGATATTACTTAATTGAATACTCTAGAGGTGAGGAAAAATATCTTACCTGTAGTGAGTGGCCCAGCCCTTCATATATTTTTCTGTATGTGGCCCTCATTGAAAAAAGTTTGGACACCCCTGGTTTAACCCATTCGTTACCCTTTAGCTCTTGTGTTTTTGGTTTTGGAGAGGCTTACAAAAAGACACCACGTGCATCTCTCTTACCACTCAAAATGCTTCAGCATGCGAGAAATTCCAAGGCTGACAGGTCTTTGAGAAGAAATTTAGAGATCTGAAACCAGACTACCACTTGCCAGAGACGCAGAGAAAGGTTTAATGCCAGCCCACTTCACGTTGAGCGGAATGCAGTTCACCACTGATACTGTGAGTGTGTCTGTGTTGTTTGTTTCACTGAGAATTAAAAGAAAATACCAGACTCTCTGTCGCGTGCATGTACGTGAGCACACAAGTGGCAGAAAGGTGTGTGTCATTACTGGAGATTAATAGGGGATGATGGGAAGTACAGGCCTGCGGGGATCTCACAGATGTCCTTGTTTTTATTGTGCTTGAGGCTCACAACAGCAACTCTTGTCCTTGGTATCATGTTATCTTGTAATCTTTTTACAACAAACACAACTTGAGATAGACATTTCCTTCTATATCTTTCATTTCCTTTGTCTTTTGCACTTATGAAGGTTTAGCCACACATGGCTCAAAAATTGGAACTTCTAGCACAAAGTTCAGCTGATATTTGATCGTGTGCAGCACATACCTTTGGGAATAATTACTTCGGGGGCACAGGAGTGGAGTTATCATAACCTATTTGAAATCTCCATTACAGGACAGTCTCAGGACTGAGTGTGGTGTCGTGTCATGTGTGTCTAAGTGCCCTCTGCCAGTGTGAGAGCACACTCAGGAATTATGACCTTTACAGTTGCTGTGTGTGGAGATAAAGCCAACAAAAGGGTAGAATGGAGAGGCAGGCGAAGGTCGGGATGTCATATTGGATATTAGAAGACTGTGGCTGAGTCCTCCACTTTCTCCTCTAGTCTGGTGATAGTCTCCACACACAGCCCTGAACCATGGAAATATACTACTTCTCCTTATTAGTATGAAAGCTAAATTAGTGTGCTGGGAATTTAACTTTAACTTCAACATGTCGACGAGATTAGAGGATTTACCTTAGAAACAAAGCTTGATTAAAAAGGGACTGAATATGTGTTTTTATGGGACATTTGAGCATAAGGAACCTCCCTGCATAGCTGCTGAACATTCATAAATTTGCTGATACAGCCATCCATACCGATATAAGGGCTCTCTTGGTGTAGGTGCCAATGTAAGTGCTGTATATGGTTGAACGTGACGGATTCATTTCGATAACTTTTCACACATTCACATCTCTGTCCTGTTGGTGCGCAGAGTAGAGTTGTCTTCCTGTCATCAACGCCCACTCAAGGAAGACAAAATTAGCTCCTGAATCCGTGACATCCATCAGTAGCGCCAGACTCCTGCATGTCACTCACATAGCTCAACAGGTGTGTCTTTATGTGTATGTTTGTGTGAACGTGCTATGCACATCAAGTTAGCGTCAACAAAATATTGCAGCTTATATTTTGACTATTACATTGGCATCCTATATCTCCTACTCTGCAAAATATGTTTAGAGCACAAGGTGCTCCAAAGGCTGTTTACTGGATGAGTGTTAGATGATAGATGATTCTTATCTGAAATTACAGCCAGGGGACAGTTAGTTTAGCTTAGCATCAGTTATAATTTTGGACGCAATTTTAGATTTACTTAAATTAGGATAGGGAAATTGTAACCAAGGTGACAGCATCAAGTGTTGAAATTCATAAAGAAACAAGTGCAGCCAGTTTTGTAAAGAGGCTCTGCAAGTTTGCGAGTAGAATACAGATTACCATCTGAAAAAGACGGGAAGCCTCTGCATCAGCAGCAGTTTGCAGATTTCTTTTTAAACATGCCAGACAGTTTAATCAGTTTATAAGGTCACCAAGGTCTGGATCGCCGTAATTATATATAGGCTATAGACTATCAATAAAATAATTTAAATAAAAACTTACAACACAATCAACTTTTAATTTGTTGATTTTACTCTAATTGCATTTTATCTTGTGTTTTATTACAGTCAGGAAAATAAGTATTTGAACACCCTGCTGTTTTGCAAGTTCTCCCACTTAGAAATCATGGAGGAGTCTGAAATTGTTATCGTAGGTGCATGTCCACTGTGAGAGACATAATCTAAAAATCCAGAAATCACAATATATGATTTTTTAACTATTTATTTGTCTGATACAGCTGCAAATAAGTATTTGAACACCTGAGAAAATCAATGTTAATATTTGGTACAGTAGCCTTTGTTTGCAATTACAGAGGTCAAACGTTTCCTGTAGTTTTTCACCAGGTTTGCACACACTGCAGGAGGGATTTTGGCCCACTCCTCCACACAGATCTTCTCTAGATCAGTCAGGTTTCTGGGCTGTCGCTGAGAAACACGGAGTTTGAGCTCCCTCCAAAGATTCTCTATTGGGTTGAGGTCTGGAGACTGGCTAGGCCACGCCAGAACTGAGGGAGGGAAGGAGGTTGTTCCCCAAAATCTCGCAATACATGGCCCCGGTCATCCTCTCCTTAATACAGTGCAGTCGCCCTGTCCCATGTGCAGAAAAACACCCCCAAAGCATGATGCTACCACCCCCATGCTTCACAGTAGGGATGGTGTTCTTGGGATGGTACTCATCCTTCTTCTTCCTCCAAACACGGTTAGTGGAATTATGACCAAAAAAGTTCTATTTTGGTCTCATCTGACCACATGACTTTCTCCCATGATTCCTCTGGATCATCCAAATGGTCATTGGCAAACTTAAGATGGGCCTTAACATGTGCTGGTTTAAGCAGGGGAACCTTCCGTGCCATGCATGATTTCAAACCATGACGTCTTAGTGTATTACCAACAGTAACCTTGGAAACGGTGGTCCCAGCTCTTTTCAGGTCATTGACCAGCTCCTTGACAGATCTGTGTGGAGGAGTGGGCCAAAATCCCTCCTGCAGTGTGTGCAAACCTGGTGAAAAAGTACAGGAAACGTTTGACCTCTGTAATTGCAAACAAAGGCTACTGTACCAAATATTATCATTGATTTTCTCAGGTGTTCAAATAGTTATTTGCAGCTGTATCATACAAATACATAGTTAAAAAATCAAATATTGTGATTTCTGGATTATTTTTTTTAGATTATGTCTCTCACAGTGGACATGCACCTACGATGACAATTTCAGATCCCTCCATGATTTCTAAGTGGGAGAACTTGCAAATTAGCAGGGTGTTCAAATACTTATTTTCCTCACTGTACATGCATTTATTTTATTTAATTTCAATGCATTTTATTAAGTGTATGGGGACCATGTCTTTTGGTGATTTTGCACTTTTAAATAAAACCTTACTGACTGACTGAACTTAAATGAAGGCTTTAGGATCATGCGAACGCAGCTGAATCCACTATCACAACCCTTATTTCAACTTGTAAACCTGAGAGCACCACTGTTTGCGGGCAGAGTTTTGAGCAATGCATTTTGTGAATTTTCGGGTGGGTACACATTTACGCATCAGGCACAGCCGCATTTAACTTCATATTTAAATCTCCCGACACGCCGACAGGATTGGTCAGAATTTAATGTTAATTCATGTTCCTTATCAATGCTGAGCTCCATCAGAGCATCAAAATTATTTCAGAAACTAAAAGTTGAATTCTGTTTCCTGTGTCCTGTGCCTATCTGAGCATCACACCAATGTAGCTCCTATAATCGTGACAAAACCATGCAAACAGCTGCTGACCTCAACTTATTTGGTCTGTAATATGAACAAGAGCATTCAGCACTAACCTGCTGTATTTTATGTTGTCATGTATATTCAATGATGCTAACTAGTCTGCACGTCATTCCAACAGTATATCTACATACATATTGTGACAATAAGTGTTCAAAGATTTCTCTGTTTGCCCTACCTGATAGCTATAGTGTGTATGTATCTCTTATTTTATGCAATTTTAGTCAACCAAGAGAAAAAGACTATGATGAACAGCCTGTAGTTAGTGTGTCCACTGCCCAGGTCCCTTTGTATGTATTTTCTTATGGATCTTTAGTTTGTGTGGTGTGGAACTTTGGCTGAGTTTAGGTGTAATTTTGGTATGAATTAAACTATATTAAAAAACAAAAAACAAAATCTAGACTTCACTAATTTCTAAACCCTTGTTATGGCCTTGGTAGGTTGTACTTACAAATATTACCATTACCATTACATTAGTGCTGAAACACAGTCAGTTAATGTGCCTTCCTGGCCTTAGAGCTAAGAAATTATTCACCAACATCTTCCAAGTATGTTGCTGTGAAATCCCAGAAACAATTGTTTGAATAGATAGTAATTGCAAAGCATGTTCAATGACAAGTAAGTGAAAATGGTTTGAGCATAACCACAAGTTGTTTGTCCAGATACATAAATAAATAAACTTGCAGGCTGTAAACGTTACAGTAGCAACATGTGATGCATCCTGAAGCATCACTGAATCCTGTCCCAAAGGTTTGACTAAACCTAAGTTTTGATTAGTTATAGCTAATTTAATATTAATTTAAAGGTTAGTTAATTAATATTAATTATCGTAGACATGTCCTTGAGCCTGGTGAACATCCATCCAAACACAGCATTTGGCATTTCGCACTGAGGGAGGCACACGTCAAACTGCATGACAGCAGCAAGCAACATAAAACCAACAGTGAGATCATACAGACTAACACGGTGGTCTCTCGTCTTTCTTTAAGCGACAAGATGACCTGATGTGTGATAAAACAGCCGCTGCTTAGCTGACCTCCATGGCCATGCCAAAGACATCAGTTTGGATGCACGAAAGTAGGTCGTCACAAACTGGACTCTGTACATTGCCAGCATATCAACGTCAAGGAAAATCAATAAATCAACTACCAGTACCTTACCACAGTTCTATCCATTCTTCAAATGGAAGACGCTCTTGACATGGATGAGCTTTACAACAAGACATGTGTTCTGAAAGAGGTCTTGCCTCACCTGGAGCTACACAATCATCCTGTTGTTGCTTTTGGCACAAGCTTTGAAGAGCAGATCTGCTTTCCCCCAGTATGTCAAGCTTCTGTCCTTTGCCTTGAGCATCCCCGTGAGCAACGCTTACTCTTATGAAAGGTTCCTGGACTGATATAAGAAACAAGTGCTCAGTTATTCATGAATTTACAAATGAGCTTTGCAGACTTTCACAAATTCATCGTAGAGAGCTGCCTTCCAAAATCCAGTCTTTCTATGATGTAGGCTAAGTGAATTAAACGTATTAGCTAGGCTACTGTTTACCATTCACCTCCCAAGCCACAGCAACAGCGTGGACATTGTGTCAACAGCGCTGTAGCCACAAAGTAACACACATGCAGGCTCTTTTTCTCTTTTTGTTTTCTAGTGTAATGTGATGATAGCTGCGTTACGCAGACAGATGTGATCATTTTATGTATCAGATAATGACTTACACACTGTTACATACAACACAATCATTGTGGGTTCATTTTCTCCTCATGATGAACAAAAATACAATTTAGCATTGAGTTTTGACGTTGACATGTTTGACTGTAACTGAATGTAAAGTACTGGAGGCCATGCACCTTGGACACGTGACCACACCCACTCACAACTCTTCTGTCCTGTATTTCACCCATTCTCACCTGGTCAGCCTATAGGATCAGGTCTGAAAAGTCAACTAGGTTTTTTTACCAACATGTCTCACACATACAATAGGACAGTACATGATAAAGCTTGTCACTTGTCAGACTAAATGGTTTACTTGTCCAGGACAAGTTACCAGTGTTGGGCAGTAGCGTTGCTACTTCTAGTTTAACCGTTACTAGTTTAACTACATTTCTCAGTAGCTTGGTGGTAGCGTCGCTATTTTCTGAATCAAATAGCTTTTCAATAACGAAGCTCTTTTATTGACCGAGTAGAGCGGTAGCTTCCACACACGCTACATTTTCCCAAGCATTTCTGATGGATCAGTAAATGACACCACGGCCACACACGGACCTGTATGTGCAGCCGGCAGAAGCACTTCCCTGTGATGGTGACATCACCAATCCTTGGGTTGATGTTTGCGACTGTGCTGCAGGGGAATAAAGACACGTGCGACAGAGAGGCTCTCTCTCTCTCTCTCTGCTCTTTCTCTGCCATGAATGTTTAGGTTGCAATGTTGCCAGAGCACAAAGTCACATATAAACTATAAAAAATATAGAATTAATAAATAATTAATGAATTAAATTAATTAATAATATGATAATTAAGTTGCTTTATACAAACAACAATGGTTCTCCGTTTGTTGCATGAGGAAGTACATTTAGCAGCAATGATCTGGCAGTAAGTAGGAGAGTTTCTGTGTCTGATTTAGCTCTCTCTCTCACACACACATTGGAGCAGGTTTTTTAGTCTTTCTTCTGTTGCTACTGTGGAATGAAGTTGGTTCAATATAAGCTAGGCCTATAACTATAACTATAACTATAAACTATTAAAAAATTAAAAGTAGCTTAGATGTAACTAAGCTACTTTTGCCACGTTGCTGTAGCTTAGCTTGCTACATTTCACTGGGGGGTAGCTTCTGTGTAGTGAAGCTTCATTTAATGTAGAGTAGCTAGTAGCTTAGCTCACTACATTTTCCAAGTAGCTTGCCCAACACTGCAAGTTACAATGTTAATTGTCAAGCCCTGCGTCTTTTACTAATAGGTTTTGAAGCTCAAACTGGATGTTAGTCACCACGAAAAAAACTGTCAGCCAGGCTAAGCTAATGTGGTGTTGACATAGCCAACTGCCCAGTAACAGCAACTTAACCATAGCTAATAAATATGCTTAGTTAACCTACAGTTAACTAACTTACCCCAGCATAAAAAAGCAGCATAACCTCTTAGTCGGTTTGGAACAGTCGGTTTGGAACAGCTGGGATTCATATTTATAATTCTGCCTAAACCCAGTTCAGTGAAGGTGAATGGAATTTTGTTGCTGGTGCTCAAAGCATTAAAAACTAACACAAACAATTCAACAGTGACATTTTATAAACCAATGTTTTCTCTCATTATTCAGTCAGGTGTCCATTTTGTGTTTTATCAATACACCTAACTTTTCCAGATTTTTTGGTGAATTTCCAGCGTTTCCACTCCATTATTTTATGCAGAAATTGAAAATGTGCCTAAAGACAGGTGGACGGAATGGAACACTTGGAGCTCTTTTTTGCACAAATGACTGCAGCTGCTCCCTAGATCAACATGGCCATATGTGGGGACAGGGCCATTTAGCCAAATTGCCATATTTTGGTTGAAATATCAGTGTTGTGAACATACAGATGGACTGTCAAGATGGATTGGTTTAAAAGGTTTGAATGGATGTTTGCTTAAGGTATCAGTATTTGTTTTCTGCTTTGAAAACATGTCACTATAGTGTTTTTGTAACTGCCTTGAACTGATCTAACAATAAAATATTGATTATAGGTTTTTTCCAGGAAGATATTTTGACATGTCACAGTAGGAAAAGCAGCACACAGCAGGATCCTGGTATTGTGCATGCTGGCTCACTGTCTCTCTACTGGGACACTTGAATGGAACAGAGCCATCACTGTTATTATTAGTAATTATGTTAGTTTAAATGTCTGCTGTGGTCTGACTGGTGATCTTCTCAATGTTGTATGAAATACTTCTGCGGAGGATAATGAAATTCACTGGCATGCCAGAAAAAAAAAGAAAAATGTAAGGTTTTACAGGAACTTCGGCATCAGCAATAACCAAAAAAAGCTTCTTTCTTTTTTCTTTCTTTTTTAGAACCCACCACTGCCTTAGTTATTGACAGGCTAAAAATAAAAGAAGGTCCAGGAAAAAGAAGAGGAAGTTTCAACACCAAACCTCAACAGAAAACTTCCAGCATTTTGCTCTAATAGAGTTAATTTTATCAGGAGACCGCTGTCTTCTCAAAATGCTGGTAAGTATAATTTTAGTCACCAATTAGCACAAATCACTGGACATTCCCAGGAGGTTTTTGTCATTACACACATTTATTTTTTGTTCCTTCAATGTTCCCTTGTACACCCTAATCTCACTGTTGCCTAGATTTAACCCCAACTGGTGTCTGATGGTGTTTTTGACCTACATGAGTCCTGGTTATTTTTTCCAGTGGGTCAGGTGATAGGGGTAGCTGGATTGTTGGCTATTTCTCCTCATCATGTGATGTGGTTAGTGGTGTCATGTGTGCTGTTTCCAAGGCGAAGATTTACTGTGGAGTGACGTTAGAGAGGCAGTGGACCTAGCTATCTATTAATAGGTGACAGAGAGCTAAAAGTGAATGCGTGGTTGTCCATGTGTT
This sequence comes from Lepomis macrochirus, assembly GCA_024633595.2. Lineage (NCBI taxonomy): Eukaryota > Metazoa > Chordata > Actinopteri > Centrarchiformes > Centrarchidae > Lepomis > Lepomis macrochirus. The sequence continues at coordinate 24,114,200 of JALXJV020000023.1, read as the reverse complement.
TGTGTGTGTAGGAAAGAGTCTGCCCAGATAAGCAGAGCCAGAGAAGAAATCAGATCGAAGGACAGGAGAGAAATGTCTCTGTACAGCAACACTGGAAATAAGCATAAATATATTCATTGTCATTAGCAGTTTTTAGCTGCTTCAGAGGAGCAAGAGGAGTAGCAGGAGACACAAATACAAGAAAGTGAGGCTCATATGCAGATCCAGTGAACAGCAGTCTTCTTTCCCATAAACACACAAACACAACATGAATACACATGTATCCATGCACACCTGCCTGCCGATGAATTGACCTGTTGGGGCAGTCATTTCCATGCATCTCAGCACTGAAAGGTAATTTCAGGTAACTTCAATAACCATAGATGCGCTCCTCTGTGCACTTTCCCACTCTGTTTTTACACACGGATGAACACACACACTGGACGGAACAGACACTCTCAGTCCCCACTTCAGACTCTCTTAAAGGTGGAGTGTGCGATTCTAATGCAGCACACATTTTTTTTGTCAAATTCAGCAAACATCTCCTCACGGTCTGCTAGTTCTTCATTGTGTGTGTGCTGAAAACAAACATCCAGTGTTTGTACAAAGTCTTGAGTCTGTAAATAGGAAACAGGCTATTCCTGCCAATCCAGTCATGATTTGCGTGTCAGGTAATGTTAAAAAACTTGCCCACGGACTTTCATCTTACTTTCTAGTTTACCAAGATGTTGTTGTGATGTTAACTATAGCAGGACAGTTGTGAGTACTGCCGTCCAGAGCTGGTGTGCTCTTGAAAACCGTCTACTGTTGCAACAGTTTGCTAACTCACAACTTAGCTTAGTTACATTACTTGCTGTGTCGTTGTTCTTTTTCTATTTCTCAAGAATTGCGAACCCCACCTTTAAGAGTACACATGGACTCTTGTGAGTCTAGAGTGGAGCTGTGCGTTGTGTCTTTGAAAGCAAGATGGGGTAGGCGGAAGAGAGGCATGAGAGCTTGCAATACTAATCGACATTGAAAATCCTACTAAAAATATAGTAGATTGTCAAAACAGGATAATTATAATATCAGCAAGTTGTGATTACTGGTGTTTCTGATCCATAATGGGCTTTATTCCAGCAAAATGACAGCAGTAAAAGTCAACAATCCAGCCGGGGGAGCAATGTTAAAACCGATGTGCTGGCAAGCTCATGCTGTTAAAAACTTTAATATAATGGCAATGAACACTGTTAATGCTACCAGTAGCGGAGAGAAGGATATCTGAAAACCTGTACTTATTAAACCAAAGATAGATGAGCCTGGGCAAGTCCAAAAATATTATTATGAGCCTACCAGCACCATAAAGCTCACTAATTAAAATGCTGTTTGTTTAATTTGTACAAAAAGTGTGTAACATGTTGTTTTACAGGAAGTTATGGGCCAGACTATTTCCTCGTTTGTAGTCATGCTAAGCTAAACTAACTGGCTGCTGGCAGTAGGTTCATATTGACCATACAGTAATGAGCAGGGATGTACTGGGACTGAAATTTAGTCCGGACTTTGAGATGGAGGTCTTTTTATGCAAACGAAAGAAAGATTTTTTGCAGTTATTTTAATATATAGTGTTGTACTTGTATACAACACTATATATTACTACTACTCCTTCAAGAAACTTTTTATGACACCTGCCTCTTAAGTTTGTATAAGCAAGGCACCACTGCACTGACTAAGACAATCAGACGAGTCAGTCAGAATGCTAAAATAGTTAAATATGAAAAAAAAAAAACTACAATGCAGTCCCATAAAATAAAGCAGTTGTGTATGCGTGTGCATAAAAATCAAATCCCTCAGCTTCAGATATATCTATCTCTGGCTCAGCTTCCCCTGTGCTGGACTGCTTGTAGGCTACTGACTTTACAGTTTCATATGAATGAGAAGAAGACCAGTAATAAATATAACTAACAATAATCCATTCTCTGATTCTATCTATGGATAATTGCCTACACAGCCCTGCACACTGCCACGGTTTCTGGTTCCATTTTCCTTCACCTCCTGCTGCTTCTCTTCTTAGTCCTTCTCCTGCAGCTACTCCATGTTCCTCCTTCAACTGTTAACTGTTATGTATATATATATATATATATATATATATATATATATATATATATATATATATATATATATATATGCATTACTGTGCTGGCTCTGCCTCATCTGTGCCTGCCACAGCACCTTTCCACCAAGGAAGAGGTCGGTTAATTTGAGGCATTGAGCTGCCTCTTGTGCCAACATTTTTTTTCTTCTAAATTCTTATTTTTCAGCTCCACACATTTCTTTGTCCTCTTTCTTTCTTCTCAACATTTACCTGCTCTGTTGTGCTTGTCACACAACCCTGGGCTGAGTTAAGCCCTGACAAAACCTATTGAGATTAAACTCATCCCAGATGGAAAGTAAACTCCTTTGATCAGCGTCATTAAGCCAATCACAATTCAGCAAAATGAGGATCGGTCCAAGTTAGGAGGGGCTGCTGGTATCCCCCCTAAATGCTGAAAATGTTGGTTTGGCCCAGTCTGATAGACACACAGACAGCGTTTGCTGCAGCTGACCGGCTGGCCAGCTAGCTCGGTGGCAGATCATAAAGTTAAACATAAAAATCTGAACAATAAAAACTCTTGACCACCATTTCTCAGCCTGAAATGGACTGGCTGTTCAGGATTGTTCCCGAAAGTCTTAATGGCCAATCCGCCCCTGGACATGAGAGAGTCTTAACTCTCAGCAAACATATATTTTCCGAAGTTCAGGGCTTTAAACCAGGCAGAATGTACTGTGAATGAGGCAGGGGTGAGGCTTCAGCTGTGTTGCCTGGTTAGTTTAGAGTTTGAGGATTGTTTTTCTTTTACACAAACTAGCTATCTTATTCAACATCAATTTTGTGTTATTAGTTTGACTTGAGACCTGTTGTTGCCTGCTGGCTGATGTTCCCATCTGCTGACTGAATACTTCATGTTTCATTATTTAATGCATCTTTCAAATTGGTGACACTTGCATATAATTGGGTGGCAGAATCCTTAAATATGACTTTCAAGGTCTTAATATGTACATAGCTAGATGTTTGCATGACTATCCGCAAAGGGTCCATCGTCACATTTTGGAACATTGCATTGCAAGATTGAAATGAAAATTTTGTAGTGTTTCATATGTTTTTTTGTCTCCCAATGTGAGTTTTAGAGGGAAACATTATTTTATCTAGCTTATAATTATGTTGTGTATGGTGCTAATGATGCTATATGCTAACAGTGCATAAACATAATTCATCCATTGTCAACCGCTTATCCTGTGTACAGGGTCGCGGGAGCCTATCCCAGCTGACATTGGGCGAAAGCGAATACACCCTGGACAGATCACCAGTCCACCGCAGGGCCACACAACGACTCACATTCACACATAAGGACAATTTAGAGACACCAATTAACCTAGCCTGCATGTCTTTGGATGGTGGGAGGAAGCCGGAGCACCCAGAGAGAACCCATGCGGACATGGATAACATGCAGAATCCACACAGAAAGGCTAGGAAAACCGTGGAAAAACGACCCTCTTGCTGTGAGGCGACAGTGCTAACCACTGCACCACCGCGCCGCCCCATAAAGATAATTTAAATAGCTTAAATAAATTCAGTTACTCTTCCACTGATTAAGTACGTAGCCTAGCAACTCTACCAAATAGTTACTACCAATATTTTTGGCTGCCACTGCCAGTCACACAACCCTCACAGTGGTCGCTGTGATGGTCCCTCGTGAGCCACTGTTCTTCTGGTAACACGTGGCTGCCGGCTGATGGACTTCACCGGCTGTGTGTTGTGTTGCTGTGACCTGCCCTGCTTTAAGTGGGATGATGGAATTGTAGTGTACATTTAGGACTATGAGTCATGAGCAGCATCTTGGGCCTTCTGGTTATGGCATATGTGACATCAGTTTGGCACAGGCAAAAATACATCAATGTGCATTGCTCACGTCTGTGTGGTCAACCTATAGTCACATGCTTCCAGTCTGTCAGTGGACAGCTGTATTTGTGTGTGATTTGTGTGAACCCTGGGCTTTCTAGCACCTGCTGTGCTGCATATTCAGTGAGTATTCTAATCAGATGTGGGGTCTCCTAACCGGGGAAAACAACCATGAGAATAGAACATCTATTTACAACCTGAGCCTCGCCATCCAATTAATCACCAGGCAGCCAACAGGCCTACTAAAATTAAAAAGAGCAACAGCTGCCACAGCAAATACAGAGCAAGAGCGAGAGGAGGAAGATGAGAGAAGAAATGTGAAGAGTGTATTAAACTTAATGTAAGACTGCAGAGGTTGAGCAGAGGAACACTAGACAAGCATAATACACACTGCTGACACACCGGTGACCTTTACCCCCCGATGAATTCATCAACAAGGAGTCCATTTATTTTTGGACACTGGCAGAGGCACATGGGTACATGTGTGATGTCCTCCACCTCCAGTAAACTCAAACACAGTCTCTTTTACATGCACAACTCTGCACTACAAGAAACACACACGCAGAGCCTGAGGCTGGCATCGACTTAGCCCTCAGGGTCTGAACTAATTTGCTCACAATCTAACACAGTAACTCCCAACAAAATCCAGACAACTGTCTAAATACTCACCCTGCTGCAGGGCACAACTGAGATATAATGAGATACTATTTGTTTCTGTGAGTGTGAGTTTGTGCACATGCGCCTTTAAATACAGTTACAAAAATGCATGTGTATTTGCTGATGCTCCTGGTTGCAATCTGCCTGTACTTTTAGAATTACTAAGTGTGAATGACGTCTTAGCTGCCTCTCATGCATTCCCCACAGTGTCACATGTTTATGAGTGAGACATAGGTCTTGATGTAGTGTCACCAAGAATTTAATGGGATTTAATGAATACATTCATAATAATAATAATAATTAAATAAAAACATTAAACAAAACATAAATGATAAAAAACAACTTTAATTTATTTCCACAGATCTACATTTATTTATTTATACACAATATATACATTTCTAATAATGTATTTCTTCATGAATCTTTTTGTGTATTCCTGTATCTGTATGTTAATGGATAGGACAAGATCATCAATAGCTGGTAGCTGTCAGCTTAATTTTATACAGCAATAGCAAGGCATAAGTAATGGAGCTGAATTTATCTTCTGACCAAAGTTTGGTTAGTACCACAAATGTAAAAATACAGAAATAAAGGAAAGAAAAAAATGTAGAAATATGTGTATTTAAAAAATAGTGAAATAAATTAAAGACATTATTATTTTTATTCCCTGATTGATTACCAAAATGTATTAATTTAATAGTGTACTAATTTATCATTTCAGCTTTTATTTATTGTGTTACTTAATTTAATTTATTTATATCATTTAATTCAGATGGTATTTTATTTATTCATTGTCCTGTGAATGGTGGGCAAGCAGAGCAGAGAGAAACCATAAGCCTCAGTTTAATTGTAAGTTTGCAGTGTAACTTACAGTGACTAATTCATGTTAGTAAGTAGGTATAGCGTGTGTGGGTGACAGAGAGATTGTGTGTGAATCTAATTGGATGTACTTGTTGCATCATGGACACACACAGTAGCCCAAAGAGCAGGAACATGGGGGCAGTAAGTAGCTTGCAACCACAGATCCAGGCCCTACAGCTCCAGAGGCAGAAACGCCTGCAGATAGCCAGAGAGGAGAGACACAAGAAAACACAAAACTATAAGGGAGGAGTTATTAACATGCATTAATGGAATAAGAATGCATACAGAGTAAGGTGTGTGGGGGGACTCGAGGCCTATAGCTGAGCCAGCCCTAAAAGCTTTTTCTGTATGACCTGTGGGTGTCTCTGAGTGTGTAACTGTCACACCTCTGTTTGTTTACTGTTGCTGCCCTGGGCTTTTTGTCCCAGCTGAAGTAACTTCCTCCCGAGTAACCTCATTTCTCGGCTGATGAGCAAGAACAAATTTACATAATCCTTGTGAATGCATCCCTGTAAAGATCCCTTGTAATCACCACAGCCGTGTAGGTATCAGTTTCTATAAGAATTCTTTTGGTAAGCCGGGCCATCTTGGGATAACAGTACAAAGAGGCAGACAAACCCTCTGTGAAGTCTATAGGCTGACGTTGCACTGCACAAAATGTATATATTATGTAATTTAGGTGTTTGACTTACTGTATATGAAATGAAGATGTAAGTTGAAACAATTGTTGGAACAAGCTGAGTAGCAGATTTGTTCAGTTCTTGGAAGAAAAGCTCTACCACACTATAGATTAAATGACTTGTTCAGATGGGTGCTTTTTTGCTGCACTGCTGCACTGTCGAGGGATGGTGAGGTGTGAGTGGAAACACTGACCCAATCAACCTGAGCCACTGAGCCCAGTGTCTGTTGACCTCCTCGTCTCTGGTTTCACCCCTGTTCACTTGAAACCGGCTGTCAGTCACTGCACAACGAGAACACACACATGCATGAGCCCCATATGTCCTGCTGGTGAGGAGGCTGCTCTCATTCATTCCACTTGGACTGTAACCTCTACCTCCGTCACATCCTCCTTCCTCCAAAACAAGAGATCAGCTTACTTTTTGTTTCTCTGGCCCATATTATTCCTTAGCTCAGCTGTACACAACCTCCACAGGCTGCATAAGCAGAGACACAAATTGAAATGTGAGCTCATGGAAATGGTAAAACTGTGTAATAATTGCATCCCAGCCATTAAGCTGCTTACAATAAGTGAGCAGATAGAGGGACAGTGCTTTTGTTCAAGGCTTGTTTTTACAGGACACATGACTGTTTATACACTGTATTGCCAAAAGTTTTGGGACGCCTGCCTTTACGTGCACAAAGAAGGTTAATGACATCCCATTCAACTCTTCTGGGAAGGCTCTCCACAAGGTTTAGAAGTGTGTTTATGGAAATTTTTGACCATTCTTCTAGAAGTGCATTTGTGAGGTCAGGCACAGATGTTGGACGAGAAGGCCTGGCTCACAGTCTCCACTCTAAATCATCCCAAAGATGTTCTGTTGGGTTGAGGTCAGGACTCTCTGCATGCCAGTCAAGTTCTCCCCACAAACTCGCTCATCCACATCTTTATGGACCTTGCTTTGTGCACTGGTGCGCAGTTATGTGGAACAGGAAGGAGCCAGCCCGAAACTGCTTCCACAAAGTTGGGAGCATGAAATTGTCCAAAATGTCTGAAGCATTAACAGTTCCTTTCACTGGAACTAAGGGGCTAAGCCTAACTCCTGAAAAACAACCCCACACCATAATCCCCCTCCACCAAACTTTACACATGGCACAATGCAGTCAGGCAAAAACCTTTCTCCTGGCAACTGCCAAACCTAGACTCGTCCATCGGATTGCCAGACAGACAAGCGTGATTGGTCGCTCCAGAGAACACGCCACTGCTTTAGTGTCCAGTGGTGACGTGCTTTACACTGCTGCATCCGACATTTTGCATTGCACTTGGTAATATAAGGCTTGGATGCAGCTGCTCAGCCATGGAAACCCATTCCATGAAGCTCTCTACGCACTGTTCTTGAGCTAATCCAAAGGCCACACAACATTTGGAGGTCGATAGCTGGTGACTCTGCAGAAAGTTGGCTAACTTGGCTAAACTTGGCCTGAGTTTCTGTTGTTCCCAATCGCTTCCGCTTTGTTATAATACCGCTAACAGTGGACTGTGGTATATTTAGCAGTGAGGAAATTTCACAAATGGACTTATCTCCCAGGTGGCAACATATCACAGTACCACACTTGAAATGTTTGTAGAAGTGGTCTGCAGGGCACACCTGTGGCCATGGAAGTGATTGGAGCACCAGAAGAGGGGTGGCCCAAAACTATTGGCAATATACTGTATATTGGTTGTTATTCCAAGTACTGGACCTCTGACTCATGGTTGGAAATTAGTACCTGCCAAATACCAGTAATTTTGTGAACTGGCATGTAAATAATAACAGAGTGATGTGTGACATTCCAAAATGCAGAGTCTGCTTGTTTCACTCAGACACTTTAACATGGAGACACAGAAAAACAATGTGGCATTTCATCGCTGGTTGTAGTGCTGCCAGAGCTCACTGGAGAGACGACATGCCCAATTTTTTTATTCCAATTGAGGAATTGTGCAGTTTGCACAACTAGTTGAACATTTTACATACAAGTGCTTGATCCAATCATCTCTAAAGGTTATGTCATGCAAGAGAGCCAATAAAATATAATGCAACGGCCAAAGTTGTCCTATTGACATTGAATGTGTGTTGACTAGGGTGACAAAAAAGTCCTCTTTTTCCTGGACATGTCCTCTTTTTGGGACTTCATAGGACAGGATTTCTAAATTTTTACATCAAACTTTATTGTCATTTTATTTAATGTTGCAATGTTGTACAAATACACTAATTTATGCTAATTACTCCTCCAAGTGGATAGAGCCATTGCAGTAGCCTACACATTGCCACCAATTACTCTGAATCTCCCCCTGCCACAACCTTCCACCCACTGCGGGTGTCTGTCTGCCTCCTGCCCCAACTGTCCTCTTTTTTGAAATCCAAAATATGGTCACCTTAGTGACCGATTTCCAACATCAACTCATGCATTGAGTAAAATGCAAGAAAACATTCCACCTTAAAAAATTGCTGGTAGCTTTTGAGCAGCAGTCTGTAGCTAGCTAACATCAATTAATAAAATCATCCTTTCATTCTTCTGAAGGCATTTGCAAATTAACGTGATGAAGCCAGCCTGTTAAACTTGGGCCATGTTTGCTGCATCCAAAATGCTTGCAAGAAATGAAAGCTTACTTGGCTAGGTTTTCATTGAGCGGGAAGCCCTGGGTCCTAAAATTGTGCCCTAAACCTGCATTCTGTGTGCAGCGGGGGGCAACCCCACTAGTTGCAAAAAGAAATCTGATTGTATAGAACACATAATGGGCCTACTTCTCACTTGATTTATTGCCTCAGTAAACACTTTCCTAATGGGTTTATGGTCTCAGTCACTACTTTCAAGTCTACTTCTATACAACATGATGTTTATTTTGTGAATTAGCAGTCCCATTTAGAGGGAAATTGCTGACAAGACAGCCTTACCTTATGAAATAAAATAGTCTGTTGATTGAATGTAGATCTTGTTTTATTATTTTTCACACTTGCTTAAACAAGAAAGTGGCAAGTAAAAAATCTGATTGGCCGGTAGATTTTGGAATCTACCAGCAACATTGGCAGATGGACAAAGAAGTTTATTTCCAACCGCTCTGACTTTTCACTGCAGGGTTGTCTCCCTGACAACGAGCCCTGAATGCAGTCCCTCTCATTTACTGTTGCATTTATTTGATTCTCTTATTCAGAATGACTTACAATAAGAGATATTCAGTTTCTTTGACAAGATATACTGCCCTTTAATGGATGCATTTTGGGCATGTTTGAAGTTTGAAAGTGCCCTGAAATTGTGTCAGTTTAAATTCTAGGCCTGAACTGCTTTGCCATTGCACACAATACATCCATGTATTCACAAAGGTTACTGCAATGGGCTCCAATTACAGCATTTTTTAATTCAGGCTATAGGACTATCCATCCAACAGGTTGCAGAAATGTGATTTATGATTTGTGATTAATAACAAATACTACAGCAAACTTGACAACAACCTTACCAAATCAAACAATTTGATACTTACCAAACCAAACAAAAGCTGTGAAACATAGTCACAAAGACTCTATAAGAGGTTGAGGGTGATTGCACCAGTGCCCATGTCTTAAGATATTAGCAGAGATGTGATTTTTTTAATTTATGGCAGATTCAGAGTCAGTTTTCCACACACATTCCTGACAATGAACAATCAGGCTGCTTCCCAGTCAGCTCTGTACTACTGAACTATGGCAAAAAGCATGTCATGTCAAAATTACCCTATGTTTAGGGGTTTTTTTAGAATTACTGACCGTACAAGAGCCAAGTTCTTGTCCAAATTTGCTAATTATTGATGAAGTGTCAATTGGTTGAAACAAGCTGGTGGTTGCTTTACGGCACAAAACAGGTTAGGAAGCTTTTCTGAAAGGCCAATCATAAAAATACAAACATTACATGACTGGATCCATGACTGGAATGTGGATTGTGTTGAATCGAAACACTGAACATTCAGTTCAAACATAGGTGTAAATGAAAGTCTAAATTATTCTAAATTAAATTCAAAACTTCCATTAGACTATCAATTTTCAACATACTTATTTATGGTTACTTTAGTATAATCCACATTCCAATTGTACATACAAAAAACTCAAAGTAACTGTATGTTATATATTATTTTTGAATATTCATATGTACAGTGTGCAGTGTAAAGGGGACTACACTTAGTAAGTACTAAGTTATTACTAAGTTCATTGGGGAGCCGTGTATTGTAGAATGACAAACACATGTATCTAAGACAAAGAGAAACAAACTCAACTCGACTAATGATAGTTAAATTTATGTGTCATTTACACTGGGGACGCTGAGGACATGTCCCACCACAAATGGTTGATTTTGTCCCCACCACTTTTTAAAGCATAATTTGTTAAAACACTTTCTGAAATATAGCATGCATTTAAATAACAAATTAAAATACCTTTCGAACGATTTATTTGCACAATAAGAAAACATGCAATGCAACAAAAACATAGAAGAAACAAATGTGCATTGTCCAAAAAACGGAACTTAAGCTAAAAAAAACAAGCTACTGATTATAAAATGACCCAAACACATGCAGCACCAATCAGTAACTTTAACTTCTTGACACAGTTTCTGTTTGGCCAAGTTTTCCGTGCTACCCCTGTGACCATGACAAAAGAGGATGGAAGACTTGATCATGTTTGTGTTGCCTGAGTAGGGATAATATTACATGAGGAAAGTTGATCTACAGGAGAAACAGATCTGAAAGCAGCACAGAATGCTATAATCCTATTGCTATTATTACTGTTATTATTATTATCATTAACATTACTATAAATATCTGTACCATTTTTCATTCAGTCTATAGCATCATTACCTTTACTGTCTGTACCTCTATGTGTATACTGTGTAGGTTGCCTCCCTCTGCTCTCTCTCTCTTGCTCTCTCTCTCTCTCTCTCTCTCTCTCCCCTCACCCCCAACCGGTCGAGGCAGATGGCTGCCCACCCTGAGTCATGGTTCTGCTCGAGGTTTCTGCCTCTTAAAAGGAAGTGTTTCCTTGCCTGTGTCGCCTAGTGCTTGCTCTTGGTGGGAATTGTTGGGCTTCTGTAAATAACTTCAGAGTATGGTCTAGACCTGCTCTTTATGAAAAGCGCTGTGAGATAACTGTTGTTGTGATTTGGGCGCTATATAAATAAAATTGAATTGAATTGAATTGAATAGAATGCCTGTGATTGTATTTATATATTCTGAAACGTCACGTGCTACCTGAAATTTGTGTTTCCTTTTATATAAATAAAACACCTCCACCATAAATTGGTGCAGAAACTTTCAGCAGAATACAGGAAATGAAGTGTTTAATGATCAGAATTTTCTGGGGGAGCCCCCCCCCTTCTCATATATGTCAGCATTGAGGATGTCTTTAGAACATTGTTTAAGGATCTTTTCGTCTCATTCTTGTGAACCCAATATTGTGTATGGTGTCTCGCGAGCTAAGTGTCTCTTCACAACCCTAATCTGAGCCCCTGTGTCCCCACCACTTTTCAACACAGTGTGACACACTTGAGTTTATGACAATAATTTTTATTATTTTTGAATAACATCAACTATTAGCTGGATTCTTTTCTGGTCTGTGACAATTCTACAAAAACATCACACTTACTTACTGATAGCAATGCCCCAGACAGTGGTAGATGCTACAAGTAGCATTCTTAACAAGTGACAGTGAACTGTTAGCAGAGCATAGACACCTCCTGATAGTGGGTTAGCAGTAAGCAGTGAAGTGTGTGAGTAGTGCACACCAGGCTGAGCTCAGCAGAAGGCTTGAATTAGGATTTGAATTAGGAGGACAAGGCCTGGTCAGCCACACTATCAGTCTCTAATGTTCATCTTAGTTACAGTATAGTACATTTCACTGCAGCTGGAGTTCCTGATGTTCTGGTTAATGTGTTCACTTTTTGCTTTTTTGTCCTTCTTCGATATTTCTACATACATTCACATAGACAAATCATTCAAAATTTAAAATGTTCAGCTTATTTATTTTTTTAATTGTTTATGTTTTTCCAGCATTTCAGCAAATTGAGCATATAGATTCCACTGTAATTACCAAAGAACATATTCTTTATATTTTTTCCTGTGTTAATTACAGTGTTTGCATTGGATCAGGTCAGTTTGTGTTTGTGTTGCATGAGTCTCTGTGAAGAAAGTAAATACAGTGTCACCTGATATTTATATGTAAGAGCTACCAGTCTCCGCTAGGACAATTTTACAGTGAAAATTAAAATATATAGGAGTACCTCATTTTAACATGAATTTCAACCCTTTACATGACCTGAATTAAAAGAAAATCTAAGAAAGAAAAAAATTCAACATTCGTTGGCCATTCGCTTGCTAGCTAGTTAGCTAGTTAATTCACTCAAGTAAAACTAATTAGCCAGTATCATGATAATAACTACAAGCAGTCCAATAGTTCATCACATTTCCACATGGATCCAGCTGTCTGTCCAGTTTCCTCATGTTGTTTACATAATCAAAGAACCACCGTTGTTGGTACTATTGGAACTTTACAGATTAATTTTCTCATTTGTGACTTAAACTAAATTTTTATTATGAAACTGAACAACTAAACTCAGTCTCCTGCAATCCTCAGGGATACACACCCAGCTTTCAGCTGCCATTGGTCAGTGTGACTTTTTGACGTGTGATCAGCTGCCCAGTGTTTTTTGACCGTCTTAGCTTTCGGACCTGGGGACAGAGATTCCCCCACCCTGTAATCTCCTCAGAGCAGATAGACCTGAACCGAAGTGTTTTTCTTAGGATTGTAACGTAAGAGCCATCCTCCTAACCCGTAACCAAGTTAATTGAGCTAAGACACAAAGTCGGCCAGTAAGCCTGTCTTTACAAGCAACAGGAAAAACAAAGCCAGTCAGCACCGAGTGGCTAACTCTGAGGACAATAAGTTCCCACAACTTCCATTTCATCTACTTACAGTGATTTTATTATGACCACTACTTCAGCTACAATACCTTACAAAATACTTTTAAAAACTGTTTCAGTGTTTGAACTATTTTAACAGAAGAGCAGCAGTCACGTGTAACTCTTTTTAAAAAGACCATGCCTTTTCTAGTTGTTTATGAGATTTGTCTGCTACCAGCCATTACAAACATGGCAAAATGACAGCCCACATCTACAGCAGAAAGAATTCTCAGCAAGGCATCAAACTAAAATACAAAGAAGAAGGCTACTGATTGATAATCAAAATCCTTTTTGGTTGCAGGAAATTATGAAGTAGCTTGGTATTCTGTGTTTTCTCACACCACATTATGTCTATTAAGTGAGTCACATATCTATTTAGGGTCAGGCTGCTTAACAGGCCTAACAGGACCTATGTAGACCTTGTTAGCTCACTGCATAAAACTTCATTGGTTAATTGAGCTAAGAATAACCACAGCAACAGAGGGGTATGTAACTATGCCTTAACACTCACACCCTAATGGCATAATGGTCTTTTATTTAGTACTTCATTGTTCTACATGTGACCATGCTCACTACCTGCAGCCCCTCTGCTCCACTGGCTACATGTTGGAGCAGAATGTTAATGTGCTGCTGTTCAGTGTGAGAAAGCGGAAGTTGGAGTTGAATGTGATCATTAATTGCGAGCCACAATGGCGTCCATATGGACAGGGCATGGCTACGCATAAAGAACCTCAGCGCACAATGGGCTAAACATCTCACAATCAAAGCCTTTGAGGGGGAAGCACTCTGCACTGTACTGTGTAAAATGAAAGATTAGCCAACAAATCACACATTAACAAAATCCCATTGTGGGGAAAAAGAAGGAAAGGAAGAGGGGTGTGTGGGGGGAAGGGTACTTTGACCTGGAGAAGTGAAGGGTGGGCAGTCCTGTTTAGTGTGTTAATCATCCAGGCTGAATGGCTGCCAGGTAGGGAGGCAGCTTCTCACACACTGAAAAACACAAGCACAGAATCCAAATTCTCAAACAAGAAAGGAAGGCGATGCAAACAGTCCACCTTCTTACCACAAACAGGATCGAAACACTGACCCCAGCCCTTTATGTGAGAAGCTCCCCTCAGTAAGAAGCAGCCGTCCGAGGATCAGACTTTGGAGTCAGCATGGAAACAAATCATTCCCTGGCTAACGGGTAGAGGTTCAATTAGATGCACTGCCTCGAACGGACTAGAATTCAATTATGTAAAGAACGAGTTACGGTTGAAGGATGGAAATAAACAAGGTGCTCTGATGTTTTATTCATCCCACACCCCAAAATACCTCCTGCATTAAACAACAGCAGCAGCAGGCTTCTGCTGCACTGTTTGCCTTTAAGTCCTCAAATTAGAGGGGTAGCAATTTACATATTTGCAAAGATTGGTATGATTTTAATTATTTCTCGGCAAGAAGCTATACAGCTACACAGTCACTGCAATGTTCTGATAAGTGAACATGCTCTTTAGAAAGATTACCCTAAACAATAATTCAATACGGTGACAGCAGTGAGTAAAAGGTTTCTCTCTAAAATATTTATCAACTCTAATGACCATGGTATATATTGAAGTTGTGTACCGCAACACTTTATTTAGCATTTATCTATACAGCATTTATAAACAGTAGACAAGAGAACAATTAAGTGTGCAGAATTGTAGTTTAAAAAAAAACCTAATCAACAGAATGTGAAGAAGTAACATTTCTGAAGCTATGCCAAAGACGTCTATGTGTGGTGTTGCAGAGATATTTACAGAATGAGCCCGCTAATCAGCTCGTCCTGTATCACATCTACGTTGAGAGGTGATAGTAAGGCACTGTACTGTCCAGTCTGCCCTCAGTCCAACATGAGAGGACAAAGAAGTAGAACTCTTTGCTCAAGGTTAGCTCTTGATGCTGCTGCACTCACCTCCCCCCCCTCCACTACCTGTACTTTTTTTGTCTTCCCCCCACCGCTTGATCATCCCTGTCTCTGAGTGGGCAGACTGGGTGTGAAATCGGCGTAGTCAGTCTAACAATAACTGAAGAAAACAGTTTACTAGTTGCATAGTTTGCTCACTAACTGAGCACCAGATAATGCACTACGGATTCAGCGCTAATGTAGAAACGTAGAAATAAGACGCACCATAATGTAGTTATAACAACAAGAAGAACAAGAATAAGTAGATATAAGAACATTTTGAGTGTTTTTTAAAGTCGTAAACCTTAAGATTTCAGTCTTGGTTGGGACAACTTTGCTGTGCTTCTTCCCAATAAAAGCTCTCTGAGCAGTAGTAGGATGGATATCAATGAGATACAGTTACAAAGAATAACTGAAGATTTCGTGCTGTGTGCACTGTTTCCTGTGAGTCCCCTGGTCGATGCGAAAGCAATTTCTTTCCAAGGCAGGAATGGTGGACAGCGGCACTAACTTAATGAAAACTACTTTATAGGGACAAAACCACAGATAAATATCTTTGAGTGGCTGTTGCTGAAAAAATGGGGCATGACTTCTTGAAAACTTAAGGATTATAATTTTGTTTTTTTGTGCAATGCTGTAAATTAAATGCAACTGAAGACTTGACAATATTATATTACCTGTATTACCTGTTCTGGCTTGGAGTGTTATCGTCAGCCAAAGGGATAGTAATCCAGCTTCTCCTCCCAAATGTGGTGTCCTTTTCCTGAGCTTGGTGCATGCTGACCCTCACAGCCTGTGGCGTCACTTTAGCATGCAGACCAGCAGCTCTCCAAACGCCCACCATCAGTGAATCACTCTTACACACACACACACACACACACACACACACATAACATTTAATCTTATCCACATAGCCGACAGCTCGTTAATTTTACACTCCATAAAGGCGTGAAGAGCATTGCATCAATATTTAACACAATCACTTTGCTGAGACCAGCAGATAAAAAGACACACACACGGAGGTAAATACAATAGTTAATCATCATAAATGGCGTATGCTGCGTGTTACCAGTTCTCATGTTTGCAAGTACGTAGAGTATGTACACCTGCGGTCTGATTAGGCTTGAACCTTGAGGAAGTAGATGTAGCGCACTTTCCCTTCCTTCTCAGAAACTCAGCAGGTTGATCAGGTCCTGACAGAAAGCACAACCTGTGAAAATAAAGCTACTCTCCTGCTATGAGGAAATGAAGCCCATACGCTTCTCCAGAGAAACCGTGGGATTTGTTTTGCCATTCGTGGCTTCTCTTTCCTACTCAAATTGCTAAAAGATACAACACAATAGTGGAGTTCGGTATAAACACTGTCTTTTTACTGGGTATAAATCTCATTAATATGCAAATGGCTGACAAATGAAAGAGAAAAGGTTTGAAAGATAGTCCCTTATGTGGTGTTGTGATGATGGTGGTGGAGAGCGCTATCAAACACATCACTCCTAAGAAACTCTCCTAGAGGTGTTTATCTGGGTTGAGATCTGGTAACTGTGAAAGCTGTAGCATCTGATTTACATCATTTTCATAGAAGCATCCACTTTTTTTGCCATGCTCGTTTATTCACATTTTACCTTTATTTTGACATTTGTCTGTTTACATGCATACAACCATATAGACATGTAGGTATATATACTGTATATACAGTGTATAGTACACAAAAGGCTAATTAATAAACTGCAAAGAAAAGAGATAGATGGATGTCTATGTACATATATACTGTATATATATATCTATATATATATATAGATATATATAGATATATATATCCACATTAAGTCATTGGATAATATATATGCTGAAAGGGTTATTTAAAAAAAATTATCCTTGCAATTTTAAACTTTGAGTAATAGTTTTCAGACACGAGAAAGCTAGTCCCACAGACATCTAATGCAAAAAGTAGAAGTAGAATTACCCTGGCAATTCAACAAGACCATTAAAGGAAACTGACTTTTAATATTCAATGAGGAAGTTTTAATTTTGACATCCACATGTTTGGTTTGGTCTCTCTGTAAGAACGGGACATTGAGAGCTCGATAGATGGGCCTTGGGTCTTGATTGAAACCCGGCAGCTGAAAAATCATGAGAGAATTGACCTTCTCTTGCTGCTCTCGGTACCTTAAAGGCATGTTAGCAGCCATCACTGCAAATGATTCATTGGCTCACAAAGAGAGAACAGTACACACACACGCACACACACACACACACACACACACACACACACACACACACGCACACACGCACATGCACAAAAGTACAGTCAAGCTAAGCTGAGCACTTACCTCAGAGGTCAGCATATGAAAAGATGGAAGGTGATGCCTCCTGACACGGACCCCACCCCCTCTTCACCGCTCTGTATCCCCTGTTCACAAGGAGGCCCGACAATGAGGATGATGAGGTACAGACACACACATACACACACATCCCACCAGGGGCGTAGGGAGGGGCCCACAAATATACTAGAACAAATAGCTGTGGATGCCGGGAGGGGCCCATAGAGCATGCTTATGCACAGGTTCCACATTTTTCCCTGCATCCCAGAATGAGTCCCAATCAGTAGCTACATTTCATCCCAACATGCTCTCATGTCTCAGGCTAAGGTACAGCTGAAATCCCATCCAGTCCATTACATTGTCAGACAGATGTCAGCAGCTGTGCGCTGAGCTGCTCATTTTCCTGCTGATAGCCACGCCAGCAGAATGTAACCCTATTGATTAGCTATGGCAGGAACTGTAGGCTATTAAAAAAAGAGAAAATATCTCTGGCCCTGTGAAATGGCTAGCACACGGGAGGGGAGGAAATAACACCAATTTGATGAAAACACTTGATATGCAACGTGATCTCACCAAGCTGCTGATGAAAAGCCCACTAGTGAAGGAGAGAGAGAGCTGCCCGAGTGCACATGGCTCCTCCACCACCGAGTAAATAATAATCATACTGTGTTGTATTTCAAATGTCTCTCAGTTGGTGTCTGGTACACGGCTCTGTTCTTTACCGACCGACGACATAGCAATATGCAAGGGAATATATGCTCGAATGCAGACTTGGGCGCTCACCCCTACCACTGTTGTTACATAATCCAGAAACTAGTCCTCGCCGAATGTTCCTCCTGTTTCTCTGCCCCCCTTTTAGCGTCCTCTTTCACCCCCTCTTGTGCCCTCCACAGGGTTTCCCACTTTCCCCTCACCTCATATTCCTCCCTCATCTCTCCTTCCACTCTGCTCTGTCCCTCCATTCCCTTCTGATCTCCTGCTCGCCTCCCCCTCCTCCCCTCCCTCCATCAAATGGTAGTATGTATCTGCTCGCCCACTGCCGTCAGCTAGGGCGGCGCTTTGAACCCAAGGATGAAAGAGCTGATCCTGTAATGAGAATCTTAATACCGAGAAACAGTTTGGCTGTAATACACACACACACACACAGACAGACACACACACGCAGGCTTTGAAAAAGTGAATTTTACCAGCGCTACTCTGCTCACGGCTCGACTGCATGTCTAATGCGAGCTATTTTGAAATTCTGCTGCCGCATGAAAGTTGAGTGAAAGTGGTTATGCAATTTCAAAGTATCACTCTGGTTTGTTGCAGATGGATTGCATGCATATGTTCAGAGCACAGCACTGGCCTTTTTACAGAAGTAAACAACTGACATGGGTGTTAGCTGTGCTTGTAAACTATGAACACTGACTTCACACTCATTAGGCATGATAAAATCCACTTGCATCACAGGTTTTATGAATTTGTCCTTGAGCACATCCATACATATAGGACAAAGGGTAAGTGATGCACGACAGTTGTGGTTTTTTGGTATCATTTTCCATGAAGGAAGTGTGTTCAACCAACAAGAAGGACTTTCCAGGTCATGAAACCTCAAAGAACAGTCTAGGTTTATAACAACCTGGATCTTGTTTTTGTAAGTTTGACCATTCTTCCAATTGGTAGCAATAACATTGTACCCAGCAAGGTAATTGCTGAGGTCTGGGAACATGATCCATAATGTTCTCCTATCCGATCATTATGAAAATAAGAGCCAGGCTGTAATAAACTGGAATTAACCTTTAAATTATCACACAGCTACATTTCACATAAGCATTTCTACATAGTAGCACATCAGTCATCCAGTCTCCCTTCTGTTTAAACATGTCCCTTGTGGTTTTCAGTGGCAGTCAAACATTGTGTTGTTCTAAGGTTCTAATCCAAACCACATGGGAGGTGAATTGAATGCTGG
Source organism: Lepomis macrochirus (assembly GCA_024633595.2). Classification (NCBI taxonomy): domain Eukaryota; kingdom Metazoa; phylum Chordata; class Actinopteri; order Centrarchiformes; family Centrarchidae; genus Lepomis; species Lepomis macrochirus. The sequence goes on along the minus strand of JALXJV020000023.1, from coordinate 24,094,913 downwards.
CCTTGAATGTGTATCATCCTTTGAGTCTGTCACACCACCTCCTTTAAGGAATCAGAAGAATGCAAAGCGCAAAGTAGTCAGGAAATGTCAAGGAGTCAAGGAGTTCCCGTCATTGTCAGGCCAACAAAGGAATAGGTGGTGAGTGCATTCTTTGAATCTTATGTTTCTATCATTCTCAGATAAGACAGATACTCGATTATGAAACACTGGAGAGTCTGTCAGCTTTAAAAGCTCAGGTTCACTCAATTCTCAGCACCAGCAACTAGCACTATGATGATGTATTGAATGTGACAACAATGTTAAATGTGAAATCATATTACAAAGTTAAAAGCCAAATAGCAGGATTTTGTGTACATCATCTGGGCCACAAGTCTAAGAAGACATCAGATGGATCAATATAACAGAAAGACTTGGAGTTGGAGTAGTGGAATGAAAGCCGTATCGACCCGCAGAGCAATGATCTGAGGCTGATGTTACTCCAGCCAACAGATTTCCCAGCAGCACTTGCTCTTGAGGGGTCCTAAACGGCACAGATGTGAATCTTTCCATTCCACCTTGACCTTTAGCTGAATATCGTGTAGCGCATCAGGATGCCATTTACTCTCTCAGCTGGTGAAATATTTAAACCATGGGAGAGGGCTGCTTAAAGTGCAGGGCTGATTCCTCACCCCGTCTTTTACTGAGAGAAATATGACAGAGGCAGGAGCCAACGGCGACGCATCTATTTTGATGTGAGCCATAAATGAAACATGGCGGTGGGGTGATGGAGCCTGGACAAACATGGGCAAACAAAGAGCATTTTATGAATTACTGCCTCTGCAATCAAAACTCAAACAACCTCACCTGCTCTATTCCAAGAGCAAACACTCATTATGTTTAGAAGCAGGCAACTTTCTCATCTGCTCCCAGCATATCTGTCCTCCTAATCACCTCTCATTGCATCAGACATTAAAGTTATAAGGAGGGACAGGAGACGTGCAGGCAGAGAAATAGTGATGGATGGTTTTCCAAATACTCCTCGGAGCACTAACTGACCACGCTTTAACTGGGGTCTGTCTATCGGAGAGAAGAATTGTCCGGTGGTGAGTCATCTTGGGGTGGTTCCCAATCTGTCTATAGCCAACCTGGTTTGCTGGTTTGCAGCTTATATTATAGCAGACATCACTCTTTAATCAATTTGTTACAATTGTAAGAAATCCCATCTTGGAAAGGTGACCACCAAAACGCTTTCCCCAATATCAACATGTTAAATACAAAGCTTGACAGGCAGACGATCACTGTTCTTGTCTTCCAAAAAAGTTACCAAATTCATAAAATTTTGGCCTAAAGCTTATTTTTTCTTGTTTAATTCTCTCACTTTCACGTGACTACAAAAAAATAGAGCATGAGGAAACCTCATGTGGAAGACATGTTTTGAATTTACCAAAATAGGCCAAGGCTGACTATGAGAAGTAGGCTGCTCCAGACACATATGACAGAGCTTTGAAAACCAACAGAGCCCCTTCTTAACTGTTTAATCAGTTAAATTCCTCTTGCATGTCTTAATGCTGCACTTCACACTGGTTCCATGTGCTTGTCCTCTGTCAGTCTCCTGATAGGACACACAATTGAAAACAACAGCAAAGTTGCACTTAACCATAATGGTTTAAGGGTCTGGTCTTCCTTACTTCAAGCACCCGTCAATACATCCCTCCCTCTTCCCTGATTCTGTATCACTATTGCAATTTGTGAGTGAAAGTTAGCCCGGTCTCGGAGTGGCCAAAACAAATGCAGCCTTATCTCTATGGTGCAGAGGCAAAAGCAGTTACACACAAACATCCACACACAGAAGCAGAGATTAGAGAGACAGTGCCTGGGCTTCCTATTATTAGAGCAGAGGTTTATGGTCGGAGAAAGCTGCAGGGAATCACTGAGATTAAATTACACAGACAGGGAACATCAAATACAGGAGAAACTTCCCAGGCTCTGGAGAGAGTGATGGGGTTTGGATGAGTCGGGAATAGGGAGAGAGAGATATATTACTTCAAACCTATCTCCATCAACTCTGCTACGCTTGATTGTCCTCAAACACACCAGAAACCAAGGCCTAACTGGAGTAATGTGGCCAAATTATACAAATGCCTCATTACAAGAGGACCTCAGAGAATATCTAAAGGCATAGATACCATGCTGTGGCTGGAATGTCACTGAATCTCTCTAAACGGTCAGTTCACTCAAATTACAAAACACATATATCACTAGCAGTACTTTGCTATGCAGATAGTTCTAAATATATGTCCCTGCAATTTTTGTGGTGGTGTGAAAAGAATTTCACTTGTGGTTCTGATTCCTTCTACAGAAATTGGCTTTCCACAAACTACACCCGAACTAGAAAATGAACAGACGTTGCTTTTTTTCATTGTAACTTTCTAATGACATAGTAACGATACGAATATATTAAATATATTAAATATATTAAATATATTATGGCACCGAAAGAAACATGTGGAAACAAGAGAACAGTAGTCAAACTGTATAAGAAGATGTAACACAAGATTGATATTTTATCATCTAATTAAAGTTGGTTTGGCAAATGGGTAAGCACATGCTTAAAGCACGTGTTTACACATGCCTGCGATGGACAGGCGACCTGCCCCCCCCGCAAAGTTGTGGACCGTAAAACCAAAACAATGACAGATAATGAGATCATTCTCTGAGTTCATCATCTGTCCCTTTGTGAATATAAACATAATACTTAATGGAGCTTTAACTCTGTGATTCTGTGAGCATTGTCAAGGTTTCCTTTCTTGTGGTTTACATCTTTGATGGTTAGAGCTCAACAGTAGTGATTCAGGGTTTCACTTCTACTGCAAGCAACCTGTGACATTACATTTCTTTTTCCCAAGGATTGCCTTGGTGAATGCTGAATTTCTTTAGGTGGCACACTTTGAATTAGTCAATTTCAATGCTAAATCTAAAATGTGCCACACAAAGATGTACATTTGCATGTAAGTATTTGATATAATATTATTATAAAGGTATTGTTAAACAACACATGATCAAATCCCCCTTTCTACTCTGACAGCTCACAGCTCAAGCAGAGGTCTAATGAAATCCACTGATTATAAGAGCCGGTACCTGAGCAACATGTTTTCTCAACCTCCTACATCATAATAAACAATGTTACAACAAATACCTGGGAAGGCAAGACATTTTTCAGTGCATTTAGTTGCCTTTGGTGAATTGCCCGGGCCTAATTCAACAGCTAGTACACTCCTTTCTGCTTCAGCAAGGCATTGTCAGCATGAAAAGGTGAAGGAAATGTGTTGTCATGGCTACATGCTTTGCCATTTATGTAGTTGGGGAAAAAAGTCTGTGTATCTCCTTTGTCTCTGTCTGTTTAACACTTGTCTTCCTGTAGGCCTGCCTGCTTTTCCAGCTTCTCTTCATGCCTCTGACTTGAGAGGGCAGCATATGATACATAACTCTAGAGCAGGACCCACCCAGGTTCCCCAAAAGGGCATTCATTCCTCTTCAGGCGTTACGTCAGAGCAGGTTATGATGCAGGTACGGGAGGAAAGAATTGTTCCATGCCGTATTAGCATATAAGTAGTCCCTGCTGTGAAGTCAGGCATGGTTGGCTTGTGGGAGGAGGGAGGAGGAGGGAGGAGTATGAGAGGCGAGGATTCTCCTACTATGACGCAGAAACCCTGCAAGGTCTATTTTTAAACCTATTGAAGTGTGCAACACCCTTTCAGTACTGTAACCTTCAACTACGCCGTCAAACCAAAACAAACAAAGACGGCGAGGCAAGGAAGGAGAGAGAAAGTGCAACAATACATTCAGCTCTTTCCTCTCAGGCTTATAGAGCCACAATGAAATATGGATTATGACTCCATATTGCTGAGATGTGGTGCTTTTAGGTTGAATGATTATCTGGCTTGGAATAAGAATAGGGTCGAATGGATGATCCCCGCTAAAATGACTTGGCAGCACTTGAAAGCAGCGACTGACTGAGGTTCTGTCCTGGCCAAACACAGCACAGCCTGTGTTCATTAAAGTCTCAGCTACGGGTTTATCAGCGAATAACACAGACTGGATGGGCCTTTTTATATGCTCTTTATCTTCTCCCCTCTCTGGTCTTTTTTTTTTCTTCTTTCAATCAAGTAGAAATGTTGAGTTATTCCTTGAATTGCAGATGTGCTTCCCACTTGTATAGAGCTATCTCTGGCCCATGAGCCTCTGAAATGTCCCCGCCATACTGTACATACCAAACTCGATAACCAGGAACAGGTGCTAACCTCACTTCCTAACGTTCATGAGGGCAACAGCTCTTAATATAGAACTGTGAGTGTTGATCAAGGTCAGAACCTCCCAGCACACATGGAGAATCTAAGACAGGGTGGGCAAAGTTTAATTTTCTTCTTTCTTCTTCATGAGAGTACACCAGATTACTTGGTTTACCTTTGGCCTACTGATCTAAAATCCTCATCTGGTATCAACTACAATCCAAAACATGCTGGATTTCCCTCCCAGCTCCTCTCTCTGTTCTCTGGCATTGTGATGAAATACTGGGAGCCATCTGTCCTCGCTGGAATCCTTCTTATATGTAGCGCCGTGTTAAAACACAGTTGAAATGTTTCATCTGTACTTTAGGATGACTCACTCTGTCTTGTGCTTTACCTTGAAAACACTGTTTATGGCCCATCAGCTATTTGGATCCTCAAATTGAGGCTTAAAATATGTGTGTGGAAAAAGTCTGCAAATGGGGCGTCATATTTCAGCTAAATTCTTTCCATTGCACAGTAATTGTTTAAAAGTGAAAGTGACGTTATCTCCCCTCATTAGCATGCTGTTTTCATTTGTTCTAGAAATCTTAGATGCAACTGATAACTTGTGAAATTTGATCACAGCTAAATACTTAAAGGAATAGTTCATCAAAATGCCATCTTGCCAAGAGTTAGATGATACCACTCTGACGTGTGTGTGCTAAGGCCAGCAGTCTTATCTTATCAATAAAGACTGGAAACAGGGGGAAACTGCTAGACTGGCTCTTTCCAATTTCTTGGCAGTGAGAAGTTGCCAAGCAACCAGCACAGAGTCCAGTCCAGAAAGTCTTCAACAAAAGAGAGAAGAAGGGGAATTCATAGATTTCACGTGACGTCATATTCCAAGAGAAAAAGCTCCCTTGGAGGACAAAAAAGACGCTATTTTCCGCTGCCCGCCAACCAGGAAGCCAGAGATACACTGTTACTGGTTGTTGTGCTTTCGGATGCACTAATCGAAGAGGAGACAAGCCTGAGCTGTGTTAGGTGAGGTGAGGTAAACGTAGACATTACCGCAGTCGAGAGCCGGCAGGGACCTGGCGGTTTTTAACAGCGGAAATATGGCAGTGGGCGCTGTATGTTTCCTAAACGTTGAACTGTTCCTGTAATGCTGACATTTAAATTCCACTGAATGTATTGCATTAAAAATTTCATTTGGAAAACAATCTATCTGAATTCATGTGGTTTATGTAATTTCAAGGTGTGGTATTTCAAAAACGTGATATAAAGTAAACTGAATAACTACAGCCAGCAGCCAGCCAGCTTGGCGAAAAGGCTGGAAGAAAGGGGAAACAGCAAGGTAACAAAATCCACCAACCAGCACATCTTTATTTTACTTTTTAATACCTTATATCTCGTTTGTTCACTCTATAAAAAGTGTACAACACATGGTTGCACACTATGGCAACCGACCGTTTATCACACGGTGAAAACATGACTTTGTTAGTGCACCCAGACATTAAATAGTCTGGCACATAACCTCCAGTAAAACATGTCTCACTTTGATTTTTTTGCGGATTAAAAAAAACTCTCAAAGCACCAGTAGGCACATTCTGTTACCTTCAGAAAGAGCCAGGCTACCTGTTTCCAGTCTTTATGCTAAGCTAAGCTAACCAGTTGCTGACGCCATCTTCTGTACAGACATGAAAGTGGCATAGTTCTTATTATCCATTTCTTGGTAAGAAAGCAAATAAGCATAGCCTACTTTCCAAAGGGCAAAATATTCATTTAAATTATGGTTAAATTTCATAATTAGATATTCAGCCCTTAAATATGATATATAATTTCAAATCATTTTCACAAAATGCCAACCTCTTCCCTTCAACACTGTCACAATTAGGTACTTTTCAAGGTATTCAAGGTATTATGGCCTTTCTTTGCTTCCATAGCTATTCTTGGCTGCATGCAAGTCACCTTACTTTTAAACACAGCATTCCCCTTTGCGTAGAAACACCCTTCAGAACAAACAAAAGTCCTGAATGTTGACTCACAACACTGTGTTGTGTGGGAGGTTCAGCATGATGGGGACCTGCGTGAAATACGTGAAGCTTCTGTCAGGAATGTATCTCTGTGAAGCAAGAGGGAGAGCACACTCTGGAACAGGCAAGATGGAGTCACAGCAAGGCAACACCCCACACCCTGGGAGTCTCCCAGCTGGTGTGACACCAGACCATCTGTGGGTCTGTTTATCCCAGAGAGCTGGGGTGGTCATGTGGAACTGTGTGTGTGTATGTATGTGTGTGTTTTGAATATCCTTTTTCATATCGGACTGCAAGGCTTGAAAGACCTCAATACCTATTGAAAAGTGACAATTTGGGATGAGGACTAAAATAGTTTCTCTGGTACAGGCCGACCCATTTAATTACAGCAGTGCACACAATGGGGAAATGGACTTTAGTTTGGATAGTTAAGAGTTCCAGAAATAGCACTAGACTGGATATGCTCCTTATAGAGTATTTACTGACCACCATTAATACTTCTAAATGAAATCTACAGTTCTTGGTTGTTGACAATCAACTACAGAGGGTGTATTATCTGACAAGAAATCAGCTATGAAAGCAATGACTGGTATTTCCACACACAAAGGCACTGACAATACTTGCATCAACCAGGAATGCTTTAAATGTGACTGCATCTTCCAAGGGCGTGATCGCAACTTGCTTTTCTTTCTAATTCTCTGAGAGCAACCCGCCCAAGCACCAGGGAATTCATTAGCAACACAGATCTAAACTGATTGATTTCTTTACCTCCAACAGAATTTAAAAGTAAAAAATAATTTTAGCTGTTCATAGGCTGCATCATACACTACTAAGGCTACATGTTGATATAGAAATACGGGAGAGAGGAGTAACTAAGTCAATTTATCCAAGACTGTACTTAAATACAATAATTAACAATAACTTGAGCATTTCTATTTTATGCTACTTGAATCTTTATATTTATTTTACTTTTAAATCCCCCCCCCCTTCAAACGTCGGGCCTAAATTCTTTAATGTTTCACAAAAAGAGAGAAGACTAAAGAAACAAACAAAAGTAAATACAAATTTGACTCACATTATTAAACCTAGCCAACTAGCTCCATCTCGACCCGCTACAACAGTAAAATGTCTCTTAATGTGTAAGACATAGTTGTTAAGCAGCTAATAATAATTTAAGATAATATATTAGTAACAAGGGCTGATTGAGTGCATTTAGATTGTGCTGACATAATTCTGTATTTTTAAGTATGATTCTGAATTAAGTTTTTTTTTTTTACTGTGTTGTTCTTCCACCTCTGCAGACATGTGACAACATTGCTGCTCAATGTAGGTTCTCTTTTTGTATAAACCAAAACGAAGCATTACAGAACTTACAGAGAGAAAGCAATTACATAACAGTGCTATAAAGGGCCCTTCAGCATTTGTCACTAGGTGAAGCACTCAAAAAAAAATAAACACTTGTATAGAGACATTTATGAGCATCTAAAACTGGCTGGAGGTGTGTTTAGGTAGTCACATTTGCTCAGCCATAATGACACTTCTGTGTACATAGCTAGCCTTCGACAAAGACGGGTGGAGGAATTGTTTGAGAATAAAAATACACAAGCTATTCTCCTCCTCAGACCACTGAGTCATACAGAACTGCAAATGTGATTATGGCTTTGGCGAGTTAAGCTGTTGGAACTCTAAACCTTGATGAATGTTTGGCTTGTTCTTTACTCTGCTCCTTCCTTCACATGACATCCAAGCCTACAATATAGCCAACTAGTGCGATTACTACACAGTCTCCCATACCGTTACCGATCTTTCCAAGTCTGGTAACCATGTACACTGAACAGAGGCACCAACACACAGCCATCAGAACATGAGCACAAACGCTTGCTGACGCTTTAAATAAAATTGTTCCAGTGAGTGTGACAGATCATAAATAGTTCTCCACATGATGTGACGTGGCTCCTCCCTCTGATTAGATCAGATCCAAAGTTTACAGTACATACACTCCAGGCTTTAGGTTGCCACATAGACAGATTGCACAGTCAAGTCTGCATTTTTAACCTCAAGTTGCCCTCCTGACAGAGTGGCAACTTGTGGCATGTGACCATCATTATCTGCTCAAGAAGAGGATTGCCCAATGGCAAAGTCTGAAACTGGTTAAATATTAAAACTACAAGTCACTGTTTAAACAAGCAATAAAAAAAAGGCCACTTTCCACAGATCATGTTTAACTGTAGTTTATTTTATTAAAAAGACCAGGGTGCAAATATGAAATTAAAAAAAATAAAGACAAGCATATCATTTTTAAGCATTTAATACAAACTTAACAATATAAACTATTTCAGTCCCTCTTGACATGTAAGACACTGACTCAAAATACTTTGTTATACCGTATTTTTTTATCAAGTATTGCACAATGTAGGTACAAAATTAATATCCATACGATTACATTTCGTCCATAGTATAGCAAAATCTTTTTAACCTCTTAACAGAAAATACAATTCATCTTTCAGAAAAAGCAAATCTTCCTACACTTGAACTCCACCACTAAAGGAATACTCTTTACACAATCTTTAGAATATTCGATGTATTTTTTTTTAAAGATGGATTTCTTTAACAATTATCTTTAAAAAAAGAAAAAAATAAGGAAAAGCTGCTGCAGCCATCACAGATCACTGGAGTAGTAAAAAGATATAAATGCAACACCATGTCATAGAAACAATATATACTCTGATATCTTACAAACTCTGTACTAAATTAAATTATACAATTAGAAAAAGACCAAGTAACCCACTTAGTAGTGCCAATTCATATAAATCAGCCTTGTCTTACCACCTGTAAAATACTGTAAGAGGCCAAAACTTGAAGCTTGTATTTTTTTGTATTTTAAGTTTTTGGAGAATTTTTTTCAACATGGTAAAAAAGTTTGTGCTTGGTTGGCAAAAAGGAAAAAGAAAAACAATGATGCATGTTGAATTGAAGTAACCAAGCTTGGATGTGTTTGTACAACAAGCTTTTAGTAGAAAGAAACTCAAGGGGGCACAGTAAAAACACCCTTGGGCACATGCGCTTGACCAACTAGACACTACATCCTTGAAAGTCCAGTTCCTAAATGTGCATTTTGTTTTTCCTTCTCTTTGAGCCACCACCATTCATAAATAACATCTTGATGATGAGTTTAGTTAGCCATGACTGGCTGGAATTGCTGGTTAGAATACTGCATGTTGCTCAGACTGAAGTTGAGGCCATCCATAAGAGACTTGTCGTTGAGGCTTCCGTAGGCCGCAAACACGTCAAAGGCATTGCTGTACTGCAGAGGGCCGAGACCCAGGGAGCCCTCGCTAGGGAACGTGGCTCCGGGGCTGGCCTGGCCCTGGAGGCTGGGGAACACAAACTCCTTGGCATTAGGGGAGAGAGCAGAAGCCTTCTGCTGCTGCTGACCCAGGCCCAGCCCGTACAGTGAGTGCATGGAGGTGGAGATGGCTTTCTGCTTCAGCAGGGTGTTGACATTCAGACCCAGGTTATTGGTGGGGGAGGTGCGGGCCACCTTGCTGCTACTGCCACTGTTAGCGTTGTTGCCACGGCCACTACTCTTCATTTTAGTGGAGCCGAATTTGGTGGCGGCAAAGGTGGCAGTGGTGAAGGTTAAGGGCTGGGTGGAGCGTGGCATGAATGAGGGGCTCACGGCAGCAGACTGCCCAAAAGGAGGGGAAGGGGAGCTGGACTCCGAGGAAGCCCCAACAGGGTCGCTGATTGGCATGAAGACCTGGGCCTCGGGATTAAAGCTGTTCTTGATCTCCTTGTCCAGCTCTGACCCGTTCTCATTGTTATCATCCACATATAGCACCTTAACCGGTCCCTTCTCCCCAATCTGGTAGGAAACCTCAAACGGGTCGATCCACACACTAAGGTCCTGAGGGAGATTATTCCGGACGTCTTCAATGTCCAGCCCACTCTCTTTGGCTGCCTGCTCCACCACAGGGTCCACCTTCTCTCCTACATGGATACACCTGAACCCCGAACCTTTGTATGGCTTATCCGGATACCAGTGGCCTTCATATTTTCTTTTCAGCTGCCTCTCGAGCTCTTCGCCGAAGATATTCACACGTCGTCGAGGGAGTTTGTTGTATAAATAGGAAATAATAAAATTGAGTGCTACTTGAATTTCAAGCTGCATAGCTGCTTCAGTGGCGAGGGCGATTCCTTTCCTGTCAAAGACTTGCTTTTTCTGAGCGTTGCAAAAACCTCCAAGGCAGCGGTGACCGGTGCAAAGAAAAAAATCTGATCGAGTGCTTGTGGCCAAAATGAATGTATTTCCTGCAACAGGGTTAGATTCAGGATCCTGAAAGGGAGAGAAAAGGAAAAGCATTAAGGATTTTGACAAAGAAGCAGTTTGTTGCATAAGCAAAAAGAACAGTATAAAACAAGTTAAACATCATGATCAGTGACATTTTATCTGTATTAGCCAGTAGTATCTGTATTAAGCATTCACTCCCCCTCAGCACAGCAGGCTGTATCTCAGCTGTACAATATCAACAGCTATAAATAAACAGAGGCCACTGACTCAGAGACGGTGTCAGCAGTGTGTGTGTTCCCCGGCGGTGTATAGTGTGACAGAAATACGCCAAGTACGGTTGACCTCTGCGGAGGGCGGTGTATCTGACAGCAGGTGTCAATACGCACAAGATTGTCAATTGCTTCATTTTGACACGGGGGCATGTTCGGGCAAAACTCCAGCCTCCTGCGTCGAAGTGGGCGAATGTTTAACCTAATCAGGCTATTCTGTCCCCGTGCATCAGAACGTGCTACAGGAGGTAAGAGGAGCGCGCTCAAGCCTGCGACGACAATTGCTGTTACATAATCAACATTCAAAGTCTTCACCGCAGGCATTAAAGCCCTTTCTACAGCACAGCAAAACACTCTCGCTACAATAACAGACGACAGTGACAGTAAATACAAAGACGACTTACTTTCTGATCACGTCCGGCTCCGATGTTAGCCGACCCACTAGCCAATAGCTGGCCAACTTAACGAAGGGTGTGAACAGAAATGCTGCTAGCAAGCTATCGACATGCCAGATACTGTTAATGTTTAGCTCGACCAGCTGGTTATCAAGTGTTAAGCTCGCGGTGACAGCGCGTGTAGCAAACAAAAGACCTAGGGCCACGGGGGACAAATGGTAGCGTCACAGCGACAAAAGAAGATTCGCTTTAATCTGGACTGGTGACCGTGTTGATCGATAGCAAACTACGTAGTAGCATATGAATTAGCTCGATGGCTACAGCCCGAATGTTCGATTATAAGACCCAACGTTCAATAACACCATTAAGTGTCAGTTTGAGGATCAATAGCAGATAAACAAAAAACGGTTCTGTTTCCGATGGAACAACTGTTAAGCCGATAATAAGTTAGTATTTACTTACATGGAAATTCACAGTAGGTCCTTCTCGTACTTTCCAGAATCCGCTCCAGCAAACGTCTTGCTACAGCCTCTAATCTTGTTTTCTAAAGGAGATACAAAATGATGTCGTCTTTATAATGCTCCAGGCGATTTTGCTTCTGTGGGGTACAGTTGAATTCAGATTTGCAGGCTACCAAGCTAACTCCCCACAGCCTGGGAGTTTTTACAACTCTGCCCTTTAAAACTTGGGCTCATTTGTTTATATAGTAGTCCTCCGCCACGGACATGGAGGAGGTGGTGATGCGGCTCTCAGAGGTCAACACCCAGGAAAGCGTTTCCATTGGCCAAGCGCGGCTTCGTCATCAACAGCCACCGCAACTACCGCTCTGATTGGATGACTTTGTGCTCAATCAACCGCATGGTTCTATTTACGGTAGTGGTTTGCCTTTCATGTGCTGCGGACTATTTTACTCGAGCAGGTTTTAGCTAAATATATATTTTGAATGCCTTGTTTGGGGCAAATGTGATTCCTGTAACACACTTTAAAATATTCTAACACCAACATGGTTGAGGGTTAAAATACTGACATGTCTGTTTTATGTGATGCCAAGCTTTCTTAAGGGTCCTCTGCTCAGATGTTGTGCTCTGTCATGCATGAAACCTACGGCTAAACAAGGAGTCCACTGTGATTATAATGCTCAATTGTCTGTAATTGCTTTTGCCAGCCAGAGTGAACACTGAAATGAAACCACAGTTGTCTCTACTCTTCCCACTACAGGGTTAAACAGAGCTTGTGCTGTGGCGGAGGGACACACCTGTCACTAGTTGTGTTCCTTGCTCCTCACCAATGACATTTTGATGTTCCTTGAGCCAGCTGTAGCTGTGCATCTAAACCTGCCAGCCTTCCCTCACTGAGTGTGGTGATACAGCACAATTCCCACCACTTATAAACAAAACAGATCTCATAGTTGCCATCTGTGTAAATATTGACATCCTTTTCCCACAGTGTACCTGTGATTAATTTCTCTTCATTATTAGGTCCGTGGACTGTGAAAATGAATTGTTATACAATGGATCCCGGCTCCGTTGTCTGCGTCCTGGCTTGTCAGCTGCTGTGCAGTGCAGTGCAGGGCTTAAGCTGTCCTGTCAGGCCTAAGGTGCTTGACGCCACAGCCTGTTCTTACCTAACATGGGCTCCCGCACTGTGTGTTTGCACAATAAATACAATGCCACATGAATTATACAGCTGGGAGGGAGGTAGTAGGAGAGGAGGAAGAGAAAAGACAGACTGTTCCTTGAACAGGGCTGAGACACAAAAGTATCTCCTCACTTTAAGAACCCACTGAAAGGCTGTATGTCATTTATGTAATTGTTACATTTATAGTAGAGCTGCCTGCTACTTACAGGCTCTCTGGTGGGTACAGCAGGAGAGACAATATAATTTCATAGACGTATATGATTGGTTTGAATCAATATTAATTCACTTAGATAGTCTGTTGCCCAAGTCATGTTCCTTACTAAATCACGATAGCAGAAAAAAATGGCCACCTTCCTCTTCTCTTTCTCTGCTGAACTAAAATGAACATAAATGCTTCAAAGTACATTATTCATTATGGCAAACATCAGAGTGGCCTTGGACAGCCTGCTATATCCCCGGTGAGGAAATCTGCTTTAAGAAGATGTATGGAGTACAAAAAGAAGAGAAGCAGAGAGGGAGTGTTTCATCAGCCTTTTAAAGTCATTCTTTTCTCTTTAAGTGTGTTTTCTGTATTCAAGACAGTGTACACAATGTATACACACACACACACAAACACACACACACACATATATATATATATATATATATGTTTTATTAATTATTTTATTTTTATTATTATTATTCTGAAAGTCCGTTGCTCTCTGGCTCTGAATACACATACAGTCAAACCATGGGTCACAGGAGGGTTGGGATGTTGATCAGCCTGTAAATCACCCACCCAAATAAGCAGCGGAGGAAGTCTTCGACAGACTGACTTGCAGCGTGTGGGAGAAGTAGAGAAACAAAAGGAAGACAAGCGATCAAATGCCACAGTGAAGTGGAGCTTCTGCTACACACTGCATGCTGGTTATTGGGGAAGATTTCAGTCTCAGGAACGTTCTTAAAATCAAAACGTAGTCACTTGGCCCCACGGGGTTGCTCTTTGCGCTGGAGATCAGACAGGGAGAAAGCGCTCTGCAAGTAAACAGTAGACGCTCTATGGAGAGTAACCATAGTAACAGCTTCTGTGCGCTACAAAGCTGTAGCCTATTTAACTTAAGTTAAAATTATAGGCTACATACCTTAACCTGATAGGCCTTCATCTAGTTTTGTGGGGATGCTCTGCCATGTGAGTTCCCTCCTGTTGGTCCTATTTAGTATAAACACTAATAGATTCTGGAAACTCACAAACAGCGAGGATCAGTCTCTTTTCCAATGATTTGTCTCATACAAAAAGTTCAAAACTATTCAACTTTGGCACCGGCAGGCGTGTGCGTGAGGAGACCGCTTCACCTCACGAACAGGGAAACTTGCAACTGAACATAGACTGTTTCTGCTGCTCTCTGAAAAAAGAAAACTGTTTCTGCTAATACCTGTTCAGAAAAAAACAAGAAAACAGATTTATAAGTTAACCTCTTGCTCAGAAAGGGCCTGTTAGGATGTTATGATCGTGGCTCTGGACTCTGATTGTAACTTGCTTTAACAAGCTAGATAAAAGGTAATGCCCTGGCAGTGGCAAATAGCATTGGTTTAATATTTGATTTGATTATATTAATGTTTAAGTTGAGATTTACAAGAAATATTTTATTGCTACTGTGTAAAGGGACTGCGATGGACTGGCAACCTGTCCAGGGTCTACCCCGCCTTTCGCCCAATGTCAGCTGGGATAGGCTCCAGCCCCCCCCACGACCCTGTACGCAGGATAAGCGGTTGACGATGGATGGATGGATGTGTAAAGGGAATACTGCTGGTAAAAAGCACCTTATTTGTTTGAAGTGTTTGCAAACTACATTTTATTGCTGTTTTTTTGTATATAGCAGTACATTTAAATTGAAAGTGCGCAATACACTACTTTAGAATTCATTTTTCAATTTTGCGCATTACAATGCGATTAATCGCAATGAAAAATTGTAATTTTTGCACAGCACTAATATATACAGTATATATTCCTGTTCATATTCTCTTTCTTCTGTGTTGTTTGACACTGTATATGATGTACTCTGAGCCTGGCTATATTGAAATTGTTATCTGATAAGCTAATGTGGGCTGGACATACACAGGACACAATAAAAAAACTTCATTCATTCAAAACTTTATTTATTCATTGTATACATCGCTTATGGAGGTTAATTGTGGTTTATCACAATGCTACGGTCGATGTTTAGCTCAGTACCACATCTCAGTGCAGTAAACAAAGTGCTATAAAATGCAGCCGGAGGGCTGCAGGATGCTGCAGGCACAGTGGAGAGTTCTTCCAGCCTCCAGATTGAGTCTCAGCAGGGGTGAGAGATGAGTCTCCCCCACAACAGAGGATCTTGTGTGATGGATGACCCGAGCACAAACTTAACACATCATGGGAGCTTTGGAGATGCACCAAGGCCACCAGGGCAGGGCAGGCTTTTTTTCCCCCCTGACGGTGCAGGAATTGTGTGACAATGACCAAATGTTTTAGACATGTTTCAATTTTGCAGGAGGCTGTTGCACTATTCAACTGAAATAAGTTTTCACAGCACTGGAAGAAATACCATCAGCAGGTCCACAATCCTTCTGTTCATTCTCCCTCTGCATCTACTCTGTAAGTAAGTGTTAGTTTAAGCTGTGGGTAGGTGGTGCTTGGAATGACCTATTTGTTATTCTTCACCAGACTATGGACCTGGTGAGTGCCGAAAGTTTCCTCCTGTTGTTATGAGTCTGTCTGGCTGGGACCTAGGGGTAAACACAGCTAATGAAGTGAGATGTTGTAGCATGACTTGCGCATATTTCTTCAGATAAAGCTATGAAATCCTTTTCTCTTCTATCTGACTTTGTAGCTGGACACAAGCTCTGTTAAATTCCTAGATGTGGGCAGTGGACTTTAATCTGATATGTGTAACAGCACATGCTCAGTACTGGGAGGGGAGTTATATGTAAGTGTGGATAATATGAATATGTGCCACTCGTTTGCTTAGTACCAAGAAAAGAATGAAAAAACAGCTGTTTTACATGGAAAGACATTGGGTTCTGGCTTGCTGAACTGAAAGCACTGGCAAAAAAATCATTGCTCATGTGAACATGCTCTATAACGAAGGCTGTCTTTTGGTTATTTGACTAACACTAAGAGAGCTCGGATAGATTTATTAGATCCTGTTCTTTGCAGTGGACTTCAAAGCTAAAACAGTGTCGGAAAAGGTGACTTCACTCTTTCATGCTTCACCATGTGAGCTTTTTTGATATCTTGAGCTCAGAATTTTTACCCGCAGGATAAATCCCAGACTTCTTTATTACCCTTTTCAATTTTAGGTTATGGCAACTCATGTAGCACTTTCTTATCTGGATCCTTCTTCCCGCAGAAGATGAACAAGTATAATTCAAAATACAGGCCAAAAAAAATAGACTGCCATAACAAACTACTTGCTCTTAGCTTTCCTGCAGTTTCTCTATTAAACCCTGTGCCCCTTTGAAAAGAGGTTACTTGTATTCATTTCTTTTTATTCCAAAATCTTCTGACCTCTAACTAAGTGCAGCAGCATTATGTATGTAGGCAGTAATAACAACCAAAACATGTTGGACCTTTTGTCCTTTTTAAAGCTGCTTTAATCATTATTTTTATGTCAACAGTGGACTGCATGTGTAATGTGAAAGGGGAAGCTAGTAGTGATGAACCTAAAGCAACTCCCCCGACGGCAGTTCCCCTCAGCTCTATGGAGCATTTTAGCGTCTTTCAGCTCATTGTTTTGGTTCTTTTTCTAACGCCGTTCGGTGTTTCACTATGGGAATCGCCTCGGCGTGACCAACTACGGAAGCTCCAATGACACAACGTCTGTCAGTGACAGACAGGTCGAGCTGTGCTAGGGGCACGCCCCCTCCTAATACCACAGCCGACCCACCCTCCCAACTCATTCTCGCTTTCTTCCGTGAAGAAACTATACAAAGCTCCCTCAGCTCATCTAGGCTATCTGGTTAGCTGCTAACTGTTCACAGATCGATCCGTTAAGATCGACGTCGCGAACGCAGTACACGGCTAGTCTGGATTTGCTGAGTAAGTCCTTCGTAAGAAGTATATTCTGCTGTTACGGCATAATTTTCAGAGCGTGTCCGCTACAGGCGAACGCTCCTCCGCCACCCCGTATTAATTTACCGGTGTCCGATAGCTGTAGGTTAGCATCCTATTCTTAGACTAACGCTCACGGCGAAGTCAAATAGGTTTTTGTTAACGTAACTCGTTAACTGGGCAGTGTAACGCTACCCGAGTACAGCTAACGTGTCACGACGAGCGGTCTCCTCCTTTAACTTACCTGCTTAGCTCGGGCTAAAACCCCGTGTGCTAGCTTAATCTAGCTGAATAGGCTAACGCGGTAACGGCAGCCTAGCAAAGCCATGTCTTCGGTTGCTGCCCCGCCAAAGGGTCCGAACCGAAGGCCAAGGAGGCTGCATCCCGCTTGTGCCCGGCGCCATGCGGGGCGTCCATCTCGGGCAGGGACCCTCATCCCATGTGCATAGCTTGCATGGGTGCTAAACACGCCCAGGCATCACTGGCTGAGCCTCAGTCATGCCCTCACTGTGCGTCAATGCCAGAAAAGATCCTGGAAAGGAGACTAAGAGTGGCAGTCGCTAACAGCCAGGACCCATGCCTGTCGACAGCCTCTCCAAAAGCCACATCCAGCTCCCATCAGCCGCGAGCCACCATGAGCTGGGCGGACATGATGGAGGCTGAGGCCGTGGACATGCCTCCACTTTTCGAAGAACTCGAAGTGGAACCGGGCTGTGAGGATGCAGAGGGCGACGCCAACTCTGACCTCCTCGACATGGATGAGATGGAGGACGAGGAGGATGACTCCACGTTCCCCGCTCAACAGTCCAGACCCCCAAGTGCATCCGACGCTGTGCCCCCTGTGGACAGCAGCTTATATGAGGTTTGCAAACGGGCCGCATCCAAATTGGGAATATTGTGGCCTGCAGCCCAGGATGCTGAGGGTGCGGTGAGAGACCTGTACGATGGTAAGAGGCTCCCACCAGCCCAGCCACCGTCTAAGCAACTCCTGCCAGCGGTGCCCGCCTGCATGAAAGAGATGAGCCGATACTGGTCCAGCCCTTTCAAGAGTAAGTTCCCCACCAAAGGCTACTCTAAACTGGAAATCCAGGGAATGGCTGAACTGGGGCTGACCGAACCCCCAGTGGTGGAGCCATCAGTGGCTTACCACCTCCACCCTAACCGCCGCTCTCTTTCTGCATCCCAAAACATCTCTCTGCCTAGCAAGATGGAACGCCTCACGGCTTCCATTTTGCAGAGGATGTATAAATATGCAGCGCAGTCTGTGTGCTCTCTGAACGCAATGACGCTGCTGTCAGCTTACCAAGCAGAAATCTTGGAGGAGATGGGCCAGCAACTCGACACTGGGTCACCTAACCCGGCCTTGTGGGATGAGATCTGTGTGGTGAACGACCTTATTCTGCGCTCCTCACGCGGAGCAGTCCAAGGTTGTGGCCGTGTGATGGGGCTTGCTGTCGCAGGGGAGAGGGCTTTGTGGCTGAACCTCTCAGGCCTTAGCGATGCACAGAAGGCAGAAGTCATGGACGCCAGTCATACGCACCCCACCAAGGGTCTTTTCGGTCCAGCTCTGAGAAGATGAGGGAGACCAGCACCCTCAGGAAAACAAGAAGGGGAAGCTTTTGACCTCTGCCTGCCCCGGAAAACCATCCCTCGCATCCCACAAGGACCGAGGGCAAGCTTTGCTGCAACAGCAGCAGCAGTGAAAGGGAGACATGGGGCTGCCAAGCCTCAGAGACAGGCAAGCGGTCAACAGCCTAACCAGCAGCCTAGGTCAGAAAACCCAAGGCCATGGGGTAAACACTCTTTGCGGCGGTGGCTGCTAGGAACCGCCCTCCCACCCGGGAGGGAAGAAGAAGCGTGCGACCTAACACTAGAAGCTTCAGTCTCCCCCCCTCCAAGAAAGAAACAGAGGGAAATGGAAGTGTTACAGAACTCCACAGTTCATTGTTCAGAGGCCCTGGCAGTTTCCAGTTCTCCAGGCGTCCTTCTCTGGGTTCTCCGCCCCCAGGTTCAGCGAGGCGTAATTCGGGAACAGACAACACATTATCCCGAACCACTTCCACCATGTTCAGAAACAGCACAGTGTCACCAAGCACCTGCAAAATGTTCAGAAATAAAGCTGACATCCTCGCAGCCAGGCTCAGTGCCGAGGGCGGGATGCCGCAAAGCACAAAACAAAACAAAAACAATACTGTGTCGTGCATCTTCAATCCCGACAGGGGGCGCTCGCGCTCCTCCAGGGGGAGAGCGCTCCTTCCGGGTCACGGGGGCGACGTCACAGTGCGTCTTCAGGGGCCCGCTCGCTGTCAGAGCGGACCGGTGGCGCGCATGCGCAGTTCACCCGTGGGTCCTGTCCACTATTGCTCAAGGGTACAGACTACAGTTCGCTATGAAACCACCCAGATTCAACGGTGTGTTAGCATCAGTGGCCGGGGGGGATGCAGCACAAGTCCTACAGGACGAAATAGCATCTCTGCTAGACAAACAAGCGATCAGAGCAATACCGACAGAGGAGGTGGAACAAGGGTTTTACTCCCGTTACTTCCTCATCCCAAAGAAAGGAAGCTCATCGCTTCGCCCCATTTTAGATCTCCGTGTGTTAAACAAACACCTGCGGAAATACACGTTCAGAATGTTAACACACAAAGTGCTCTGCCGTTCTATCCGTCCGGGAGATTGGTTTGTAACAATCGATCTCTCAGACGCATACTTTCACGTCGCCATTTATCCAGCACACAGGAAATTTCTCAGGTTTGCTTATCAGGGCAGATCTTACGAATACCAAGCCATCCCGTTCGGGCTGTCATTAGCACCGAGGGTGTTCAGCAAGTGTGTGGAAGCAGCGCTGTCTCCGTTAAGGAACAGCGGCATCAGAATATTCTCGTACATAGACGATTATCTGATATGTTCATGCTCGCGGGAGCAGGCGGTCAGGGATTCCGCCACGGTGATCGCTCACCTCAGGGATCTCGGGTTCAATATAAACTGGCTAAAGAGCCGAGTGGATCCCGTACAATGTACAGAATATCTGGGTCTCAATATAAATTCCCTCAATTATCGCGTCACACTATCAGACGGGAGACGTGCATCCCTCACACAGTGTCTCTCCCTCTTCAGGCTGGGAAGGGTCGTCGCGTTCAGACTGTGCCTGCGCCTACTCGGCCTCATGGCCTCGGTGATTTCGATTGTGCATCTGGGGCTACTAATGATGAGGGATTTTCAACGTTGGGTGGCTGGATTGCGGCTGTGTCCGCGCCGTCACCTCAGCCGCAGGGTGAAAATAACACCCGCGTGTGTGGCGGCTCTCCGCCAGTGGAGAGACCCGACAGCTCTCGCGACAGGTGTCCCGCTGGGGACGGTGTCGGCCAGGGTAACCATGACAACGGACGCCTCCCTGTCGGGTTGGGGGGCGACCATGTCGGGCAGAGCTGTGAATGGCGTTTGGGGCCCGAAGCTGGCTCGGGCTCACATAAATGTATTGGAACTGTGGGCAGTGTTCCTGGCCTTGAAACACTTTCTGCACTTTCTCCAGGATCGCCATGTCCTGGTGAAGACAGACAACTCCACTGTGGTGTCGTACATCAACCGTCAGGGCGGCACACGCTCACTACAGTTACACAGGTTAGCCCGAAGGGTGATATTGTGGAGCAGCACCAGACTCCTGTCCCTTCGAGCAACACATGTGCCAGGAGTTTTGAACAGAGGGGCAGATCTCCTGTCGCGGGGGAACCCGCTGTATGGAGAATGGACTCTCCACAAGCAAGTGGTGGGTCAAATTTGGCAGAGGTTCGGCCAGGCAGCCGTAGATCTCTTCGCCTCGCGAGAAAACGCTCAGTGTCCACTGTTTTTCTCCCTCTCGGACGTAAGTGCACCTTTGGGGGTGGATGCGCTAGCCCACCCATGGCCGAGAGTGCTGCTCTATGCATTTCCCCCTCTCAGCCTAATCTCCCCCACCCTGGTCAGAGTCAGAGAGCAGGGGTTGTCACTGATCTTGGTGGCTCCTCGGTGGCCATCCAAGCATTGGGTTGCGGAGATAATCCAGCTTCTGGCAGACGAGCCATGGCCTCTCCCCATACGCAGGGATCTTTTGTCCCAGGCAGGCGGAGAAATCTACCACCCCCACCCAGACCGCATAGCACTCTGGGCTTGGCCAGTGAAAGGTGGAATCTGAATGCTGCCGGCCTGCCTGAACAGGTCATCGACACCATTCAGAGTGCAAGAGCCTCCTCCACTCGCTCATTGTATAGTGGTAAGTGGCGGATTTTTGAGGAGTGGTGCGCCTCGAGACACTCCATTCCTTTTCAGTGCTCTGTGGTGGATGTGTTGTGCTTCCTACAAGACCTGGTGGACAAGGGGAGGGCCTTTTCTACAGTTAAGGTGTATCTGGCGGCCATCTCAGCTTGTCATGTGGGATTTGGGGATAAGCCGGTGGGGCAGCATCCCTTAGTCTGTCGCTTTATGAAGGGTGCGTGTCGCAAACTCCCAGTCTCCAGGCCTCTGGTTCCTTTGTGGGATCTGTCACTTGTGTTGGATGCCCTCTCTCGTCACCCATTTGAGCCTATAGAGGCGGTGGGTATGAAATTTGTTTCACTGAAAATGGCCTTACTGTTGGCCCTAACAACAGCGAAGCGGGTGA
This sequence comes from Lepomis macrochirus, assembly GCA_024633595.2. NCBI lineage: Eukaryota > Metazoa > Chordata > Actinopteri > Centrarchiformes > Centrarchidae > Lepomis > Lepomis macrochirus. The sequence goes on along the minus strand of JALXJV020000023.1, from coordinate 24,073,332 downwards.
GTGACTTGCAGGCCTTGTCTGTCCGCCCATCCTGCCTGCAGTTTGCCCCTGGGCTCACAAAGGCCTGCCTGCGGCCCAATCCAGCCTTTGTACCTAAGGTGGTGGAGTCAGCCTACAGGTGTCCCACAGTGGAGCTTATGGCTTTCCATCCCCCTCCATTTGCATCAGTGGAGGAGGAGAGGCTTAACGCATTGTGTCCGGTGCGGGCTCTGCAGGTGTATGTAAGCAGGACAGCTGGATTTAGGAAAGATGATCAGCTGTTTGTGTCTTGGGCTGTCCCACACAAAGGCAAGCCAGTGTCCCGCCAGCGGTTGTCCCACTGGATTGTGGAGACCATATCTCTGGCCTACAGGTGTCAGGGTTTACAGCCCCCCCAGGGCTTGAGGGCTCATTCCACAAGGGGTGTGGCTACTTCGTGGGCCCTGTTCAGGGGAGTTGCAGTGCAGGACATTTGCGCGGCCGCTAGCTGGGCTACGCCGCACACCTTTGTTAGGTTTTATAGACTGGACGTATCTGGGCCTTCCCTCGCACAAGCAGTGCTAGAGGGAAGCACACCAGAACCAGTGTGATGGTCACTGTGCCGCTACTCATCATTGGTGGCTTCGGGAACATGCCATCCGGGAGTGGGCTATATCTCCCATAGTGAAACACCGAACGGCGTTAGAAAAAGAACTTTGGGTTACTTAACGTAATCCCCGGTTCTTTGATAACAGAGTGAGGTGTTTCACCACTACTTCCCTCCTTGCATGGGCACGGAAAGAAACCGGTCTAGAATGAGTTGGGAGGGGTGGGTCGGCTGTGGTATTAGGAGGGGGCGTGCCCCTAGCACAGCTCGACCTGTCTGTCACTGACAGACGTTGTGTCATTGGAGCTTCCGTAGTTGGTCACGCCGAGGCGATTCCCATAGTGAAACACCTCACTCTGTTATCAAAGAACCGGGGATTACGTTAAGTAACCCAAAGTTTTCAGGCCTGCAACTTTCCTGTTTGCGATCAGTCTCACCGCTCTGATCACTTTCAGCAGCAGTATGAACCTGTTTTAACCGAAAAGGCTCTGACAAACCAAAAAACAGGTGAAAGGAGAGTGGATATTGGACTTGCTTTCGCCAGGTGTGCAGACGCATGACTCCAAATGAATGCTAATGTTGCTATGTATCCGCTAGATGTACAAGCACTGTTGGGAGTAACGTGTTACAAAAGTAATGCAATTATAGTAATGTATTGCTTTTTGCTGTAACGCAGTAATATAACGCATTACTAAAAGAAATCTGTAATATTATACTCGTTACAATCTCAGTAACACACGTAACAACACATTTTAACCCAAAATGAAGTGGTGTTTTGTTTTTTTAATAATTCACCAACACTGACAAACATTTCGGCACCAGAAAAACAAATCCCACATTAGTTCCTGTTGTTGGAATCCGATGGTTGAGATTGTAGGCAGGGTTGGGAAGATTATTTTAAAAATGTAATCTGCAATTACAAATTACTTGTTAAAAAATGAAATCAGTAACATAATCCTAGTACCACAAAACAAAATGATAATTAACTTGATTACATTTAGTTACTTTTGGATTACTTTAATGCCAAATAGGCAAATGAAGACAAGAGAGTATCAATGATGTTGCTCAGTGTATTTTTAGAGAAACATAGAATAACAAAGTCTCCTATTCCCAAAATCCATATTTAAATGTTTTTATTTGATATGCTTTTCACTATGTCACCAGTGTGGCAGTATCTGGTCTGGAAAGACACAAAAAATGTGTTTTGTAGTATTCTTGATGATATTTAATAGTTTGTCATTTGGAAAATGACTGAAAATGGAAAATGACTTATTCTGCACTTGTTGTATTAATTTAGCATCCACTGAAAAGATTCTCCATGTGATGCTGCTGAAGCCGTATTTCTGAGGCAGGGCCCCACTGATTACTGTACAAAACACCACTTTTTTCACTAATTTTGGTGAAACTGGATCATATTTGATAGAGAAATTAGAAATAAGGAGAAAATATATTCTAGTTTTCTCTCCGATATCCTCCTGCTGCTCTGGCTCAACCCTGTGATTCACAGAGTTTACTGAAGGACAGACAGCTCTACTTTTTGTGTAAGTTGTTATTAGCTTAGTTAGTAGTGCAATCACTAGTTAGATTAGCTTACTCTGACCGTACTGGGATTTCAGAGCACAGGGGGAGCATAGTGTTTAAGATAGAAACATAGAAAGGTGTTTACACATTTACTCAACCACTGGAGTTTTTGAGAACAGGGGCCGGGGAGCCAGCAGGACGAGCGGCCTACAAAACCTCACTCAGCAGCTTCCCATTGAACATGGCATGAACAGGACCGAATACAGCCTCAGAGCCCAACAGGGAATCCAGTACTGGGATGATTTACACAGGGCCTCCTGGTGGATAGCTTAACTTTTTGCTAAACCACTAACTGTAGCCTATCTGCCTGTATCTGTGGCTCATTGCCTCGGTCGATTAGCTGTGCTCCTAGCGCCTAGCTCCAAGAGCCAAACCCAGCAAGAAAAACCTCCTCGGTTTCCACCGCTACCTTCATTGCAAAAATCTCCACCTCACCTACTGTATTCCCAGTGGTCAAACTGGCCGCAGTCGGTCTTGGAGGCTGCGTTTGGTCCTGGTCCAGTTGCCATGTTCACTCACTGAGAGCAGGAACCAGTCCCATGAATCATGAAAGTTCATCCTGACTGATCCTGTCAGAGTGTCGAGAGATTCAAATAATCAATGACATTACGCTGCTGTACCTCGTGCATAAATCTGCACTGTGTCTTTCTTAATGGGGAGACAATTCATGCTAATTCATCCACCGCTGATCCGCAGATATAACTCTGCACATCACTATGCAGGCACATCTTACTATCAGAATAATGTGCCCATTAAATAGCAGTGAAAGGAACTCAAAAGTAACACAAAAATAGTGTAAAGCATTACAATTCAGAGACAGTAATACTGTAATCCAACTAATTAATCTCAAATGGCAGTAACTAGTAATCTTTGATGCATTATATTTTGGAAGTAACCCAACAAATAGGATTGTTTGTGGAAGTTTGCCACCAAGTTCACCATATCAACTTAAAAGGTGATAATATGTCAGTGATGTGTTTATAGCTTGTTGTGCTGCCCTCAAGTGGCCACAAAAATCATTTGTTAATCAATTATGGTTCTTTCTTTCTTTTTCGTTGTCATTTTTGCATTTTAATAGACAGCAGAGAGCTAGCAGGAAATATTTCAACACAACATTTCCATAACATGTCAGAAGATGAAATACCCATCTTCAGATTTTAAAAATGTTAAAGATGTAGATCAGTGAAAAGAGTAGTATGATTTTGTGGTCTTTTAACAGTTTTAAGGATTATATTGACTTTTTTGATCCATTTTCCGCTCAAATTAAATTATCCCCGCAAACGGCCTGTCAGTTAAGATATGTTGTTCATCATAATCTCACAAAAATGCTTACAAACGAGAAAACAGCCTTCGTTTAGCATTTCTGAAAAAAGAAAACTGATAATACTATTAGGTTTAGGTTGTATTTCAGCGCAGTTTTGACAGAAGTGAGTACCAGTGCTGTTTCTCATTCCTCCCTCCAAACACAAGGTTCTCATCAGCAGGTTTCTTCTGTTATTCAATCTGTAAAGAAGTCCTCTGTGAACACATATCATTTACCAGCTGAATAAATGTGATCCTGTGTGGAACAGAAGTTTTACTGCTCTGTTATTGAAATAGTCTTAGCTGTGGAAGGGGAGCTGGCGCTCAATTAGTATTCATAGCGGATCTGGAGTGATAGCAATCTAAGATTACGCTGCTCACTGGAATTTATAGCTTCATGCACACACGCACAAGCACCTGCTTTATTCTCCCCTTAAATTCAAGGGAATGACGGCCTTTAAACACTCGACTGTTGATGATGAAAGTGGGCAGAAAGTTATCTGCGGCACGTATGCGCTGTTTATACAGGAAAATTGTTAAAAAGTTTAGAAAATGAGTCTTTACTCTGGAACATGACAGTCCTCTTGAGTGTGGTGTGTGCGTGGGGATCAAGTATTACGTGCTGCTTCCTCTTGAGTTGTTTACAAATGCTATGGCAGGCAGAGGGAGGCCAGTGAGAGCTCTTTTTCACGCCAGTGCCAGGAATGTCGTTAATATAAGCAGTGGTAATATTTGCTACCACAGCCCCCCGACACTCTCTCATACCTGCATGCATGGACAAACACAGACGTTTCTCAGTGTGTCTGAGCCTGAGCTTACTTGCCATACAGCTGCAGAGGGGAACGAAGTGGCGTTTATGTGGAATAAAGAGCATATTCATGCCATGTAGCACCCAGCGGTTTCATATTTGAGCCGGTTACAGTGTTTTGACCCCTGGAAAGGTTCACATCAAGCCATCTGGAGGAGAAGGAAGGTTACACAATAGGGGATCAGCTGTGCTCCTCCCTTTTAAATACCATTCTGCTCTACAATTTAGTTTCATCTTGGAGGATTATGTTTAGCATGCCGGGTGCTGTGTCATGAATCAGCCAACAGAACAGAACTGAGTCGCATTAAGCTTAATAACACAGGCATGGCACAGAGACAAGATCGCTGCGTGTTTTCACTGCCGTCCTGCCTCACACTACATGACAAAGCTGTGCCCTTGCAGTCAGATCGACTTTTTGAGAAATTCAATTACGCTCTGAAATGAAGAGCCAGTGCTTGTGGATGGAATGGGTTTTAGAGTGAGAGCCATCCATTGCAGTGGGAATGTGTCACATTTCCATGAATACTGAATGAATACAGTAGGCCGGCTGTCTCTGTCATTGTGATTTGTATTTTTAACCCCCCTCCCTCTCCTCCTCTTCCGTTTGGACTGTAACCTTCTCCCCCGCACCCGCTGCACGCTCCTTAAAACAGATCTCTGTCCTCTCCCCGCGTCTGTGTGGTTGAGATCCATCCCTGGGCAGCCATTGCAATGGCTGATTAGACTAGATCAGATTATGCAAACAACATGCATCATCATCATCACAAGATATTAACAGAAACATTAGCTTATTCAAGATTGAAGACATCCTCAAAACGTGGCTCTCTCACATGAACTCCCGTCAATGGGAACGCACAGCCAGAATTTGCACAGACCCTCTATTGAGAAGCCCTCAATCCTGTTTGCCAGAAATGATGTCAATGTAGTCATGGCAACTATTCTTACACATTACCCCATGCTCTTCCACAGTTAGAGTAGCACTCAAGTGCAATTTTTTCTGACAAATGTCAGATCTCATCTCTTAAATGGCAATGAGGCTTTTTGTTATTTTACATTTTTATTTTTTACAGTTGGTAGTATGGAGAGCAGAGACAGTGGAGTATGGGCCGCAGAGACTAACGTGACATTCTGCCTGAGCTAGAAGTCATGATCGTTCATGTGTGACGAGGGTAATGATGAGTGTTGCTTGCTAATTCACTTCATATATTTATTGTAAATATCCTCTTGGGGGCCCATGAGGGACATGCTTTAAATGTTGAATATCCAGTGACTCACTCAGGAAAAGTGACATATAACTTTGCAATGTTGGAGTGTGTTGTCTGTAACCTCCCCTCCACTAGCAGCAGCAGCAGCAGCAGTCAGTGCTCTCTGGTTCAGAGAGCTGACACAGTGCTGTTGGGGTAACATGAGAACTTGGAGCCATATTTCGCTGATGGATGTCCTTTGATAGAAATGGAGAAAGGTGATAGGCTGGGTAAAAAAGAGCGTGAGAACACAAAAAAGAGCCGCGGTGCAGAAAAATGAGTGTTTCGGGGGCCGCTGTATGCAACTGCATCAGCAGCTCAATGCTGTAATCTCCGGGGAAGGGAGAAGGAGAGTAATTGTGACATTGCTCTTTGGCTGGGAATTGCTACTCAGTGCAATTCAGCCCAGTAATCAGAATGCTTTGGGGTGAATAGTCAACGCGGTCAATTCAGTTGGTTTGGATGATAAATGGAAATGGCAACACCTATCTGCAATCAACCTGGTTTATAAAGGAAAGCTTTTCCTCATAGGCTCATTGATGGCAGAGAACTCTTACCCTTATTGTTCAGACTAGATGCTCTATAAGGCCTTGTGCCAATTGATTATATGTTGGGACTGCAAACACAATGGAGGACGTCTCACTTCATTTTGAGGCTTAGGATTACATCAGTGCAAATCACATGTTGCATTTCTTTGTTATTGCTTTTCGTGATGTTAAAGAGTCAGTTTGCTCATATTACAGAAAAAAACATACATTCCCGTAGTGGTATCTACATAGGAAGTGTTGGTTTTATTTGCTTTCAGATAGAGTTTTCATTGGAACTCCTGAGGAAATCGTCCCTGAAAACAGACCCTGAGAACTGTTGACAGTGTGCTCTGTCATTTGTCAAAGCTGTGAGCAATGAAAAATGTCATTCACCTCAACTTTACTGGGGTGGTGTCAGAAGTGTCAGAGACGGATAGCCTATCTCAAAACCTGGGCAGATAAAACTGAAATTATCTGCATGGCCAGATACAACTGGAGCTTAAAGGAATAGTTCAGAACTGTTGTTTGCTTTCTAACACTTCTAAAGGACATTAGATGAAAGAGCTATACCGCTTCCATGCCTGTACATGAAGTATGGAGCTAGAGCCAGGAAGCAATTAGCCTAGTTTAGAGTAGACTGGAAACAAGAAGAAACAGTGAGCCTGGCTCTCTTTAAAGTAAAAAAACAAAACAAAAAAAAACACCTACCAATTCCTCAAAATCTCACCAATTAACACATTGTATCTTTTTGTTTATTCGGTTCACAAACTGAAACGTGAAAATAAACCTTTTATGGTTTTAACGTGCTGTAGGCCAGTGGTTCTCAAACTTTTTTTACATCAATGACCACAAAACTGACACAAATTAGACCATGGACCCCCATTTGAAAAGAGCTGTGCTTTTAGAAGTCTAATTACAGAAAGTGTATGAAACCAATGCCTAACATAGTTCTACATTCTGTCATTGTGTTGCTGTGTGGATGGAAATATAATAAATAAATAAATAAATATCCTTTTCCCTAGATTCTGTGTAGATTCTACATCTGTTACAGCTCTATAGTAAAATAAGGACTCTGGGTCGGTGACTTGTTGACCATGTTGCTCACAGTTTGTGAGTAGATAGCAATCTCCTGTCTAAATAAGCTGAAGTTCGACCTTGTTGGGTCAGATCCCCTCCTCCTTTCACCATCTAAAATCAACGTGATGTGTGCCTTTGTTATGCCACCTCCTATAAGTACAATACAAAAGGCCACACAAGGCCACTCCAGTGCTCACCACAATACAGCTGAGCTGTGTCAATCCCACAAAGCTGCTGGGGTTGGGAAATATCCACTGCCTAGAGACTCAGGCTCCACACCAACAGCTTAGCTTACACTGTGAGATAGGGAAATTCATACACCCTCGTTACTGATGTAATACGATTTATAGTAAATACTACTGTATTAGACACACCACAGAGTTGAACTACTTTCATTCACAATTGTTATTCACATAGCATACTGTGGCATACTTGAGCCCATGAATCCTTTAATTTCTTGCAAAATCCGCTACCGTCATTGCAAAAAATGTAGCTTTCAGCCAGTTGGTCCACCATTCTGGTCCAGACATAAAATATCTCAGCAACATTTTTTCTGTACACTGCAGACTCTTAGTCTTATCAGTGATCATTCACTAAAAAACCCACTTGGCAAAATTTCTTTGAAAATTAAAACTCCCGGCGGCCAACAAGCAACTCGGGTATTCTTTTTTAGTAATTTTAGTAATATAACCACAAGCTGTGCCAATCAATGAGTTCTGTCCCTAGTCCAACCTGCAAAGCAGGTGTTAACTACATGCATGTATTAAGTGTTTAGTTTGTGCAAATAAAGTTTCTGTGTACAGTCCAGCCCAGTGAAGCTAACCTCCTCTGAGCTGAGTCCTGTCAGGCATTTACTCAGCTCGGTGTTTACTCTCTGCTATGACCCGTGGTGTGGGCGGAGACACCTACAGCCCTGAACTGGGATCAGGCCGGGAAACAACCAACACATTGGGAAGAATGTCACAGGGAACTGGTGAGTGATTCCATGCCAGTGTGAAAATCCATTAATCACAAATTCGCTCTGATTGAAATGAGACGTCAAAGAATGAACGCAAACAAGCCTCTCTATGCCCCCCGACCTCCGACCAGTGCTTTGTCCATTCTTTCCTATTTCTTCACTCTGTTGTGGAAGTGTTTTCTTCTTTACGCTTAGCCCTGAAATATCTGACCTTTTTCCCTGTGGCAGTTTACTCGTCTTATCGGTACTTTTTCCATTAATGTTGTATATTTTTTCCTCTCTCTGCACTCAGTCACAGTGTGAGTGGATGTAGTCTGGAAAGATGCCAGTACAAACAGATTGGGCAAACCTGCTGTCAGAACAGGGTCCATAAGAGCATTTCTCCCCCGCTAGCTCTTGAGTGTGTTTGTGTGTGCATGACACACTCACATGATGAAGTCCAGGACACAGTGGCATGAGTCTACGAGGTTAACATGTACATCCTCAGTTTGATTTGAATAGGGAAGGATCAACTAACCGCACATCCACAAAAATATTCTGTACATGTTTCCAGGGTCAGTATGATGTGACATTATGATTATTCTAACATCAAGACACATTGCACACACATGTATTAATCAGCTGTGTGATTGATTATTGAGGCAAGCTCATTATCTACCAGTATAGTAGTGTGGTGATAAGACAGCAGTACAAGCAGCACATGATGATAGCAAATTTATCTATAGGAAGGACATTTTCCAAGATAGGTTTATAGGCAAAATCAGCTGGATAAACGAGGAGAGAAATAATCTTATATTTAAATTAAAAATGTGCTTTTTTGTTTTAATAATCTAGTACTGACTAAGCAGGATTATTTGACATTATTCATCTAAATGTCACATGCCTTAAATGGATCCAAATTTATTTTTTTTTAATATACAAAAATCATGTCTTTTAATGATCCGGCAAATAAATGAATAACAAGAGTAACAAATCCTGGTTTCTCAAAATAATTGTAAAAATCTGCCATTACACTGTCAAAACAAATGTTTATGTCACAAATTTTCCGGAAATTAGTCTTAGATAGCAGATCGCTTCATAAAGAAACAATCTTAGAAGAAGTGGACAGCAGCCTATATTAAAGCTGCAGTGATGAATTTTTTTGGGAACCTGGGGGCAACACAACAAGCTTTATAGCATCAATATGCAGACAAGGAGCAATATTCGCATTCATTCAGAGTTTTTTCTTTCTGGCCAACGGATGAATGTCAATTGAAAATTTAATCTCCTTTCAGCTTTGTTTTGGTCTCCACCAACTCCTGAGGGAAATATCTGCCTCCTTAGCAGCTGAACACTCTTTTCTGTTCACCAGCTAGTCGCTAACTTTGTCTGCTGTTTGGTGCTGAGCAGGCTACTGTACATTGGGTTTATCAGAGCTTTTTTAATTGTAGATGAAAAAACCTCCTTACGTCGACTGAAAACGAGGTTTATGAAAGCAGTGAGACTGAAACAAAACTATAAAGTTTTGTTTATATAGTTTTGTTTAAACTATATAGTTTTTATATAGTTTTGTTTAAACTATAACTATAAAGTAAAGGGGATGGCTGACTCTCTGTGAACTTTCTCGTTACACATTACACTCATTTGCTATTTTTTCTATTGTTAATATAAAAAGTGTCGATTAATGCAGCTTTAAAGTTCTGTTTATCACAACTGGCTGAGTTGGTTGGTGGTAAGCTGGTGAGGGATCATGTTGTTGTTACATTACATGTATTAGTTGGGTGGTTTGTCTGCATGGAGCCAAGTAGCATCTTGAGGAGTTAAAAAGCAATTCATTGCTCAAACCAGGCTTTAATCAAAGCTAGTTTTAGGGTCAGATAGTGTGTTGTGTTGTGTAGTGGCTAGAATTTTAGGCTAGCTTCAGTAATTCTTTTTCGGTTTATTTTTGCCCACTCCATTGGATGATTTTTTTGATTGATGCTAGCAAATATGACTAGATTTCAAAATAATTTCATTGTGGACTACTGCCTCTCAATCAACCGGTTCTAGCTATTGTAGAAATAATGATAGAAATACATGAATGTGGCTCTGGAGAGTAGTGATCACACAGAGCAATCTGCAGCAAATCCAAACCTGCATCTGTGTTCCTGAACAAGACAGATTGCTGTCATTAATTCAAAGCGTCCAAAAATTGATGCGCGGCTGTCACTCAAGCTGCTTTAAAAAACCACCTCCAACAACGGTGAGTCATCGCGTCAAACTCCCTGACTCCGGAGGATAAGCGTGAGAGAGGAGGAGAGAGAGAAAGGGGATTGTGAGGAAGTGAGACAGAGTGTCACATCATCTTCCACACCCTCAACTCTAACACACGATTTCGATTTTTGTTTGTAATAATAGATTCAATGCTACTTTCTTTTGCTTTGTTTGAGCCTGAGTTGTGAATTCTGGAGCTGCATCTGACCGTGAGCTTCCCTGACATGTCAGCCCAGAGACAAACACAACCCACGAGCAGAGAGAAGAAGCTTTAGTCCTTTCAGAGAAACAAGAACAATAGAGATGTTACATCTTGTTTCATGCAGCTAGAGCCAACACTCACCATATTTCCTACCTTCATTTAGGGGAAACTAGCCTGTTGAACACAACAACCACTGCCTAACAGTGAAGCCACACACTTTTTCAGCAGGACAGTGGGTAGCTTATGCAAGCAGAGCTCCACTTTCAACAGCAGCTGTTATCGAATACTAATTCACAATCCCATCTTGTGTTTGTGTATCCATGTATTCATTATTGGCACAGGGCTGACTGAGTCCAGGATCATATTTGTGTGCAGCCACTGGTGCTGTGAATGATTTCAGGAGGAGTTGTCCTCCTCAGTGGAGTGGAGCTGAGTTGCCACAATGCAGTATTGTTCAGCTACGTGCTGATATGAGCGTTCCTGTTATCCATTTTCACCTTAGCAATAATAAAATACGGAGGGGTCGCAGAGAGGAATCAATAATGTGTTTCTAGTGGGAATCTGAGTCTGTGATGAGAGGGGTTTATATTTCACCGGGCCAGACCGCGGTGAAACTCCAGCCTAGGCCTAGTCTCTGCGGGAATGAGGGAGAGGCAGGGCTGAATACTCCCTATTCATGGATGATGCCCTCTCCCTCTCTCTTTCTTTCTCTGACTCCCTGTAACATGTTAACTGTCTGTTGCCTAGGGCAGACATGAGAGCAAGTCGGGGGAAAAGTTCAGAGCATGGAAATGTGGCATTTGTTGACTAAACTTGGAAACTTTTGGACCATCACACTTGGATGTGAAGTCTGAGGGCTTTCATTAAGATTTGGCACATGCATGAGAGCCCGAAAAGGGGACGCGATAGATGGAATGGCTGAGGCAGAGGTCACTGCCAAACTCATTCGGTGTCTTATTTAAACTGAAACTTACACGTTGCTCAAAGCAGAAGGGTGCGTTTGCAACAAGACAATTCCTCACAAACTAGGGTCACTATCTTCAAACAACGCAGAACAAATTCTTACTTGCTTTAAAGGAAAATTCTAAAACATTTGAAAGAACAAATAATACCAATTTCCAGTTACATATGTTACATACACTACGTTGAATCCTTGAGCATCAAAACACATTCTTTACCAGTTCATTACAATCAGAGGTTTTGCTGTTACAGCCTTCTTTTGTCTGGCATTGCCAAGTGCTTTTGGTGGCCAGTGTTAGCTTATGTTTCATTAAAATGGGGTTCATTTTTGGGTGAAATTTATTTTGTAGACCCTTTATTGATGTTTATTGAGATGATGGACACAAATGAATATTAAATATACAAATTATTCATTTCTGTGTTTTGATGAAAACTTCACACATTGCCTGTTACGTTAGTAACTGTTTAGGTGGGGTAATACAACATAAGAGAAGGGAGAGTGAAGAGATCGATTATGGCTGCTGTTGTCTAACTTCTGCGGTAATAATTTAAGTGCCATTCTCATGCATTTGTGTTTACCCAAAATAGTGAAATTAGTTTTAATACACTAACTAGCAAACAGTACCCGGCATTACACTAGCATGCAATAGTACTGCGCATCACCAGAAGACATGTTTGTTGTTGCTTTCTTGTGTTTCAAGGATGCATTTTGAGAACTGGAGACTCTAGACTTTAAAATGGAGACCGACAGTGCATACAGCCAAAATGGTTTTGGTGTTGTGAAGCCCACTGCATATGTGGAGAAGTGACTCATTCCCTGGTCGTGTCACACAACCCATAAAATTCACCCCTCGGACACGGAGAAACATTAGCATTTTTGTGTTCTGGACCACCTGGTGTAGCTCTGTTTTTGGTCTCCACCAACTCCTGAGGAAATCTTCTGGCTCATTAGCTGCTAAATGCTCAACTATGTTCACTAGCTAAGTCGCTAACTTTGTCAGCTGTTTGGTGCTGGGCAGGTATTGTACAGTGGGTTTATTGAAGCTTTCTTCCCTGCATACAGCTGCAGCGATCCAAAAACAACAAAAACAGGAAAGTTGTAGGCCATAAAACCAAAACAATGAGCTGACAGCTAAAACGCTCTGTAGAGCTGAGGTGTACTGCAGAGTCTGGGGATAATTCTCTGCACAAGTTTATTTTTGTCCTCAGGTCCGCACTTTGGTCCTCAAGTTTCACTAAGAGCTCATGACAAAAAGTGAAGGATCTAGAAAATAAGACACACTGTGCGCATATCTGAGCATACACCACACTCTTGTGTCCTCTGTATGAGACAGTGGCTACCCACTGAGTCCCTCTTTAGTTTCCACCCTGTGCTCAGTTTCACTCTATTTCAGAGTTGGCTAATTAATCATGCATTATTGAGAGACAGATCCAGGGAGTGTAATAGCCTTCACTGCAGTCCCAGCGCAATACAGCATCAGGTCTTAATGACTGCTGTATGTGTGTTTTTGTGTATTTATTTGTGTGTTTTTATATCGTAATTAAGGTCCCACAGGTACATACTGCTTTTTGAGGGTTAAGACTTGGTTTTTACGGTTCAGGTTACAGGGTTAGGGTAAGGGCTGCGGTTATGGATGTAGTTGTGATGGTCAAGGTTAGGGTAAGGGGCTAGGGAATGCATTTTGTCAATGAGATGTCCCCATGGGGATAGAGGAACAAATGTGTGTGTGTGTGTGTGTGTGTGTGTGTGTGTGTGTGTGTGTGTGTGTGTGTGTGTGTGTGTGTGTGTGTGTGTGTGTGTGTGTATGAGGGGTGTTCAAGGTCAGGCAGAGAGTAACTTTAAGTGCCATTGTACTTTATCAGGGTTTTGTGACGCTTCTATGCATCTCCCTACAATGTGTTTACAGTCTTCACCTCACACACCTTTGCTTGTGATTGGTTGTCTGAGATGAACAAACCTGAGACTGAACACAGAGTTGTCTAATCCCTCAACATCGCCTTACAGAGGGACACTGGTTAGCCGCAGTTAGCCAGCTAGCTGTCTGTGACGAGCAGCCTCGCAGCTCGCAGTTCCACAGGTCACCTGGACTTTCCATTTCATATGCCTCCTTCATCTCTCTCCTTCCCTCTTAGCAGACACCAGGACAGACTGACAGATTGCCAGTGTTCTGTCATGCGCCTCCACCCACACAACTCCCCCCTTTTCCTCCTCCCCCCTTTCTCCCCTCTCCCCCCGGTTGATAACATGGGGCATACACGTGCTCCCCTCCCCTTCCCCCTCTTCTGCTTCGCACGCAGACATGCTCATTCTCTCTCGCCTTCTGTGCACACACACACACACGCGCGCGCACACATGGATTCTTTCCAGGATGAAGACCTTGCTTCAAGGGTTTAATCAGAGGCAAAGGGACTCATGTCTGCAGGCAGCCACTCTGAGAAATAACACATAAACTAAGCAGTGGTGAGGTGCAGCATACCACTTTGCAATCAGACAACATTTCGAATACTAATCAAACACGAGGCAGAAAATTTGGAGGAGCCATCTGCCCATTGATTAGCAGGACACCACAGAGATCACTCTCCTCTCGGGTGGTAAACATGACATGCATATTAGAAACAGTATTGATTCCACTGTAAGATTGTTCGTCTTAGCTTCCTGTTTTTGTGACACTCATTGTGAGTTGGAGAAAACAAATTATCCCTGAGATCTCTCTTAGTTTCCTGTTATTTTCCAAGCAAAATCAGCTGACCTTTGACCCCTGATGCATTCATGCATAAATATGAGGACAGTATTTTAGAGAAACATGGTGAAAGCCTCAGCTGACCTCGCAGCACGGTGAAGGCACTCGGCCGTGCTCAGCCCTGGATAATCTGCGGCCAGGAGCAAAGTCAAACCCAGAGATAGAGAGCGAAGCAGCTCAGGTCATCTGTATGTCAGGCTCCAGTTACACGAGAGGTGAGCTCACTTAACTGTATTTCTGCCTCGCCGTTCTTCACCATAGGAAGTAGTCAAACAGATCACTGACAGAGGGAGTGACCCGGAAAACATGACCAGCTAATAAACACGCTGGAGTGTTTGGCTCAGTGTTAAGCTGAGTGTGTAATGTAATACGCGTCTTTTTTTTCTTTTTTTTTGCAGTGACTAATTGTGACCTCTGTTCACCAGCTGGAGGAAATATGTCATTTGAAGGGAATTTATGGTGTAACCAACAGATTGATTAACATACATGATGATGGAGGTGTTTTTTTCTGCCTTTTAATAGCGCAGAATGAAGATGGGGAATCCTGACGATCAGCAGAAGACTATTCTTGCCAGCGATCTCTTGGGTTACAGCACAAGACACCACCGACTGACCGCTGACATGCACACATCAGGTAGCATCACCCTCAACCAGCCACTTGAGCTTCTTACAAGACTGTAAAAGATATTTTACAAGGACTTGAGCAATAAAGCTGTTCAAGTTGGAAGCCTGAGTGGTAATCGGCCCCGTACAGCTGTGGGCAGCCCTTCAGACATTAATGAGAATATGATTGATCACATGGGGGGGTAATTGAAATTGATTAATCATTTGAGAGTTGGAACTTAATCTCCAGTCTCCAGGAGTTATAGAGGTTATGAGCGGACAGCAGTGAGATTCTGCACAGGGGCCACAGGCAGCCCAACAGGCCAACAGAGCAGACCGTGATCAATACCAGCAGAGACAGACCTGAGAAGCCCTGACAGCTGATTTCCATTTGCCAGAGGATTAAAAAGGAGAGAGTGCTGAGGCATTTGTTGACATCCTTGAATTGAACCTGCAGGGCGCCACACACATGTTAGTATGGACAGCGTCTTGGCCGTTATCAAAACGTTTAAAGATGTGTAATTTGATGTTGCATGCCAAAACGTGAAGATTCACAGGCGCATATGCACGCACACCCACCACATCTGGCTCATCTGGCTCAGGCTACACGATCTGACAGGAAAGTGGATTAGAGCGGTGGCTGACCCGATGAGGACAAGCCCACTGAGAATATCTATAATCTGCACATCCACAGATCTAATGGCGATCGTGGCAGAGGCCTCCAGTCGCACTAAGAGATCTGAATGAGGCAGCCAGCTGTTGTAGAGACACAGCCAGATAGCACAGCCCTGCTAAAGACCTGCGTTTATTTAGCACATTGACTCTGTCAGAGGGACAGGACTCAGATGCAGGAGATATATCTTCACAGCAATTAGCTCTGCTTTCATGACATTATGTTCACAGCACACTATGACCATATGCTACTGTGTGCAGACTGTAATAGCAGGCAGCAATGTTCAGTGTCCTCTCGGATTGTTTGAGCATCCATTTGCGTTTTAGAGTTGCTGTGTTTTCTCAGTCCCAGTCTCCTGGCACATGATCGCACCATGGCTAAAATAAACCATCTGAAAGCTCTGAGGCTTATACCCCTTCTGTCGCTCACATATTAGGTGGGCAGAGGAAGCTTGACTTTAAAATATAATTCCTTTCCGATTTGACTGCAGCAAAACCTCTAACCTAGATGAAAAATATTTGGGGAGGTAACAGAAAGTATGAAATAAGCAGACACAGAGAGTTTTTGCAGTCCTATTGTGATTAGCAGACGAGATGTTCAGCATTTTTTATTTGCACTGTCACTGGAATTGTCCTGGGTGAAGGTCCAGACAAGGCTGGGGGCCATCTTCATGGTCCAGCACAAAATCAAAACCACAGAACACAAAGCTTGTTTTTCTTCCACTCACATATTTTTGCATATGCGGCCCATATTTCTGAAATCATCTCCCGCCTCTGTCACTTCCTCTAGTAAGTCACTGTGACACTTCTTTTTGTCATTTCCCTACAGCATGTTCCTCAAAAAAGGATTCCTTCCCCACATCACACTCATGTCCCAGTTTTAATGCTGTCTATTCTGCTGTTCAAGCCCCAAGCTGCAGTTTCACAGTCTACTCTCCTACTCAAAATTCACCAGATGTAAATAACCCACAAAATGCTTCAACCAAAAACTCATCAAATGAAGGTTTTTATTTTGAAAATACAGTAAAATAAATGTCCAAGGGCACATTAGCGCAGTGGTTTTCAAAAAACTGATCTGTTCTTCCATCAGCACACTTAGTTGCAAATCAGGCTTTTATTAGCCAAATAAGGTCTGCTGGAGCTGAAATAGATTTAAAGAAATGTGCAGCAGGGATACCAAGGACAGGAAATGACTTTGAACACATGCATTTTCAAATAATACTGCACCCAATCAAGCTAATTTCAATAAGTTTCATTTTAATGCCAAATACTGCAGTGCCTATTTAAAAAGCTCCTGCAATCGAACAGCATGGGCAATCAGGCATGGTGCTCATTCACATTTCCTTCCTCTTCTCATAGTAGCTGGTTTAATTGTTCGTTTCACTTTCAGTTTTAGGACTCTTAGAAACATGCTTTTGTCCGGACATTGTGTTACTTTACCATGAGTTTTAACGGGTTAGTTTAATATTTTGCAAAGCCACTCTTTCCAAAACCACCACGTGAAGAAAGTAAGGCAGGTTTTAAACTTCTCTCTCAAACTCTCTTTTTTTTTTCATGCTGCACACCGCTACCTCCGTCATTGTTTTTTGTGTACAACCTAGTGCAACAACATAAATGCCTTTGGTAAGAGACAGTGTGCGCTGTTATCCCCATTTGAACAATTATTGCGTCTCTGTCTCCATGATGTGGCCCTTTGGAACAGTTTGCCTTTAGACACTGTCATACAACATATGAACAAATGTGGTTCAAGCATACCTCACACTTAACATTGAACAAGACTAAAGCCCCCCATTCAGACTGGGGTTTTTTCTCTAGGGGAGGTGATACGATTTTAACATTACCTGCACTGCTCAGGGATTTTAATCCTCAGCGCTTTTAATCCTGTCTGGAGTGCGTATATAGATCATTTTTCTCCCCCACCCTAGGAATAATTACATGCACAACAACTGGTCCTACTGTTTTTCTCTGAACTCGCTGGTCCTCATGTAATTTAAATCCCATATGGAGCGACGCCCTTGTTATTTTAAAGTGGATCTCTGAGTTTTTTTCCACTGGTAGAGCTGCTGGTCCTTTGACTTCTTCACATTTTGTGTGAAAAGTGTTTTCGCTGATTAGCAGAAACACGTTAACACCAACATATAGGCTTATTTAGGAACCAATATGAGTAGAAATGTGATCCAGAGGGAGTGAATATTTTATTTCCTGTTTCGCCTCGTAATGTCAATCCCATCTGAATGGGGCTTAAGAGTCTACAATCATGCTAGCAGCTCTGTGAGGCTGTATGAACTCAGTTTTATAGCATTTCTATTCATATTTCAGTGTGGACAAACTTCGCTATCATTAGAGCTATGCTGCTAGAATTGCTAAAACCCATGAAAATGACGCTTATTAGAGTTAAATTACAGTTAACAGTAATTAGGAGCATTACCCATCCTGTAAAATTCTATTAAGTATCCACACCTAACTAATTCTGCAGTTAATTCCTTAGTTTTTGTAGGAATAATCCCTGAGTAGTGTGAGTCTGGAGCTGCCATGGCAAAGAAGTTTGGCCTGACTGTCGGGTGTATGCCTGAATACGTCAAAGATTTTGAAGGTAGCCTCCGGTGACTCACTTTTCTTCAATAATTTTCGAGTTTTCACGTTCAAGTTTTATCAAGCAGTACTGAAAGTGTTGTGAGACAGGGTGAGGCAGTCAGAGAGGAGGATGAAGAAAGAAGAAGCAGGAATCCAGCTGTAGACATACAAGTTGAGGGGAGGTTTGTTTACAATATCATGAACTGTAAGCTTACATCATGTGTTCTCCACGTTGTAGAATTGCTTTCTGATTATATAATTTATCAGCTGACCAAGCTGTACAGCCAAAGATGTCTGAGACTGTTGGATGTTGGAGTAATGTTAGACAATATAGGATGAGGTAGCATGCAGCAGGTGTATTTCAAGCACAGCTATCAGACGTATTTTCCAGCCCTCTGTGCTTTTACCTACAGTGTCACTAATTAAATTAGGTCAGTCTCCCAGTGGCTCCTCCAAATAGCAGAAAAAAATATCTGCTGGCTCACGGTTTGATAAGCAAAACAACAGTGGGCTCCCTGGAGGCTCTGAGTGAAGCTCTGTCTCGTCCCAGAGGCTCACAGACAGTCTGATTCAGGCTGACAGCCTTCTGTGGAAGTAGTCTGAGGAAAAAGTGCAACAACAAGGTGAATCACAAATGTGACAAGGCCCTGCAAGGATAAGTAAATGATGAAATCGCAATATTCCCTCTTCCGCAGCCTGTCTGGGAAGGCCACGCTGTAATTGGATGAGCAGAACGCATTTGAACAAATTCTCCTCCTGATAGAAATGTGGAGGGTGACTTCAAAGAGATGTCGCCTAATTTAAACTGCATGTCAGCAACAGCGACATAAAAC
This sequence comes from Lepomis macrochirus, assembly GCA_024633595.2. Lineage (NCBI taxonomy): Eukaryota > Metazoa > Chordata > Actinopteri > Centrarchiformes > Centrarchidae > Lepomis > Lepomis macrochirus. Next base: position 24,054,453 of record JALXJV020000023.1, on the reverse strand, counting down.
AAAGGCTGCTTATTTTAAGCCTTAGAAATTTTTGTGACAGTTGTATTTCCACCTGTCAAAAGTAATGAAACCAGCTTCTCTAAGGGTTTTTTCCTACTATATATGCAAATAGTTTAGATCTACAAAGAGCATATTGACCCATGAATAAAGAATGTCTTAATGAGGAGTGTTGTGTGGTGTTGGTATCATCACTGCTTTTCACATTACTGGTTAGTCTAACACATTAGTAGTTTTTTATTTTAGGAACAACGTCATGCTTACGAACAACTCATTTTAGACCAGTTTTTGTTCAACAATAACCATTATTATAAGTCACAAATTCCTTGTCTCTTACTGAGAAAGAACCTGAGTTTATCTGGTTTAAGTAATGTGTCAGGCAAAAGTTAATATAAAACATGACCAGCTCAATTCGCTGCCTATCTGCCAGCTGCAAGCTTTTCACTAACAAGACAGTCAGCAGGGCTGACAGGTAGCAGCTGACACTAGCTAAAGTTGAGCTTCTATACAAATGACAGAAATACAGGTGATAATATGACATCTAAAATAAAATCACCCGTAATAGCTAAGTTAACATCAAGATTTAATGATCCAAAGTGTTTCTATACATATCTATATATATATATTACATATATATTATATAAATTTGTAGAAACAAAACACAATCTACAAATCTCAGAAATAAACTCTTCATGATTCAGAAATAGAAATCAGTGACGTGTACTTGAAAATCAGAATTTGAATGAATGCAAAATTATTTGACTATTGTATTCTGGCTAAATTTTGAGTTTACAATGAACCTAACGTGCTTATCTTTGGACTGCAGAAGGAAACCAGAGAACCAGGAGGAAACCCACACAGACACATGGAGGAACATACAAACTCCACAGAAACAAGGTGGAGGCTGCAGTACTAAGCATCGATAGAGGAGGGACATACACTGGCATGACATTTAACTTGGGATTTATCTTAAGTTATGAAATGCTGGCTTTAATACATTAGACGCTATCAGATACTACTTCACAGGAACACCTCTTATCTGTCGGCTAGAAGACCTTCACGTTGACTGCTTGGAGAGGAGCTTTTCTCAACGTCTGGGATGATTGCGTCACTTCCACCAAGCTCCGCCTTCTTTCTGTTTTTGTGAGATGGAGGAATCAAAGGGACCCGGATGAAGGGAAAAAAGCAAAAGCTATTCCTGTCAGGCTACAAGAGGGCAAGCCTCAATGACGAAAGTGTGCGTCACAGGTGTTAGGGTGCTCTGTGACGCTTCTTGGTGATTGTGCAAGGACAAGATTTGAGTGTGCTTTGTTTGCCCTTATTGCCAATAATGCTGAGAGTATATTGCCTTAGCCCTGCAGTGTTCAGTGGAACAAGGAGTGGGAGAAAAAAACTACTAGTTACAAAAAAACCTACAAGCTACAGAGTGAAGAAAAAAAAGGTTGGAGGGCGAGGGAGCATGGTAAATGAGAACATAAATCATTTGAATGAGACATATGAGTCAGTAAGCAGAATTATGCTCTGAATCTTACCATCAGCAACATTGGTTGTGGAGGCGACTCTGCACATGAGTGTGTGTGAGTCTGTGTGTGTGTGTGTGTGTGTGGGGGGGTATCTTCAAAGTCTGGATTTCCTGCTACAATAACAGGCTTGTGTGGACACAGAGAGAGAAGGTTTAAGGATGATTCTAGTTTTGTACATTTCATTGGACTCACTAGACAACAACAGTAACAATGATCTTTGGTCAAACACAGTCAGTGTTTATGTTTACTGACCTCTTGTGAGCTTAGTTTCTTTTTACCACGACCACCATCTTTTACCTACCACCATCTTTTACCTGGAAGTCAGGTAATTTTAGTTGCCTAAACACAATGAAACCGTATATCTGCACTAATCAATATGTGTATAAAACAGAAGTGGTAAAAATGTGTTTGGTTCACTGACAGCACTCCCATCTGCATCATATTCAGCAGCAGCAGGTAGGTGTTAAGTTACAAGGTTCTGATAAACCCGTTGTACGCTAACAGGCTGGCAGACTAAATGTGTAATAGGCTGGTGAACTAGTGGAGCATTAAACAGCTAAAGAGCCAGAAACAGAACATGTTCATCATTTCCCTTTTTTTAAGTTGATATTACAGTATGTCAATGTTGAGTTTAAAGCTTGTCGCACTGTTGCACAAAAAATGCTTTTTGGCCAAAAAAGTCAATTAATGCAGAAAAAGCAGCATTTAAATTTTCCTGGCAAGCATCCACTTGTGACCATGCAAATGATGCCTGTCGTCTCTGAGAGGCAAAGGCAAGAGTGGCATGATATCGTGGCGCCACATCATCTCTTTGGGGAGGTTGGATGTGTGAGAAAAACGGCTGGCTTTGACCCCGGAGACCACTGTTAGCATTCCATCTCCCACCAACAATCAGCATTGGTTTCTTTTAACCATGACTATGAGTTTTTTAGCCTCTAATAAGCCTCTAGTAGTTTTAGTCGGCTAAAATCACACTGACATTATCAGTGTTGCCATGTTACCACATCTCAGCCATTTAGTTTATTCAAGGTTATGATTACCTAGAATGATGGCCAAAACAAATTAAAACAAGATAAATAAATATCAGAATTATCCTAATAGGAAAGAAAGATAAAGACAGAATCTTCAGTGAAATTGAGAACAGAATGAGGCAATGTGAGCGTGTTTGTGTTTACACAGTATGTATGTTTATGTGTATGTGGGGAAGGGTAATTCAGTCAACCATATCTGACCCTTAGCAACCATCCCCACCAGAGACAAGTCCCCTCCCTGTCAGCCAGTGTAATCCTCAGCCAGTGGGAAGAGTTGGATACCATGCTCGCCCCGGCGTCATAACTTTGTGACCTGGAACTTTTTGATTGACCTCGGGGGGATTTGGGATTAAAGTGGGGGGATAATGTGTGCTGGGAGGCTGAGGAGGATGTCTGTGTCTGTCTGTGTGTGTGTGTGTGTGTGTGTGTGTGTGTGTGTGTGTGTGTGGGTGTTAAGGTAATCCTGCTGGAATCTGTATTTAAAGCCCGGGTGGATACACACTGATGGCCAAACAGAAACAGACAGTGAGCGATGATTGTGGCAAAATGGAAGTCAGAAGTTATGTAAGAAATACATGGACATAAACACCATCCCACCATCACTATCTCTCGCTTTCTTTCGCCCTCTCTCTCTCACACACTCCTACATGTGCAGAGTATGTAGGACCTGAAGCGCTGAGAGAGGTTAATATATTATGACCGATCGCCAGTCCAACCTACACATAAGCCTTAAATAGACTTCTAGCATGTGAATGTTCCAAGAATCACAGCCCAATGGACCCTATAAGCTTTGGAAATATATGATCATTTGGCTGCATTCTGCATAAGAACACGTTGAGAAGATTTAGGACTTGTTATGTCCAAATATTTTGATCAGTGAAAGGCACTGAACAGTGGGTCTGGCGGGTTGATAGATGTGTGACGAACAAACAAATGACTGTACTGACTTTCTATTGATGAGTGCACTGCAAATATCAATAAAAGTAATAATATAGAATTTTAGGATGTGGGCAGTATAATCCTGCCAAGCACCAGTTAGATTTAAATTAGAAATGTATTCTAAACTAATTGATCTGAATTTTCAGTCTGGACCAAAGTGGTCCAGATCAGTGTGTATTAGGCAAGGAAAAAACAACAAATATATATATATATATATATATATATATATATATATAGTAAGTACAGTACTTTCAGAAAACTAGTTGAGGGATCCTTATTTAAAGAAAGCAGAAAATGCATGTATTGTCATTTTTTAAATGTGTGGCAACTCCTAGGATGGGCCAAATTTTACCTTAACCAACAGTCTTGGTACATCAAGTCCCAGCATAACTCCTCCACCATTAACTTAAGCAGAGGTCTAATCAGCCAGAAAAAATAATGTGTGTGGTAGGGTGGGTGGTGGGGGGTGGGGGTCACACACCACCAGCCTAGTGACGCTCTGAGCCTCTTACGCAAGTCCATTAGCAAGAACACACACACATACGGATTAGGTGTCGCCACACCAAAAGGCAACCATCATGACTGCTGGAGTGTGGACATGGTTTCTTCATATGGGGAGGCTCAAATTAGGAGAGGAAATGAGAATGGAAGCCAGGTGGGGCTGTGGCTGAAAGGTCAAAGATACGAGAGAAGCCCCTCACTAGAAGAGAAACACACGCACGCACAGAGCAGCTGTGCATCATAAACAAGAATCTGATCTGCCTGTGAGCTCCAACGGTGGAGTCAAATAAAAAAAGGGGGGGGGGGGACATACACAGAAGGTCACGCTTTCAATTCTTATCTTTGATTCCGTAATCATGGGCTTCAATGATCTCACCGTGCTAATAAACTTAGAAGAGAATAGCCGCTGTCTGAGCTGATAGGAGATTGATTGCAGCTTTTGTCCTGCAGCTCTTTACAATGCTTGATATCTGCTTGTGTATTCAGCAGCAGCTCCTCTTTCTCCACGCCGTGTCTTTGACCAAGGTGAAACATGACTTGATAGGATTTTCTATCTGTCTGTGTTGGACTGTGAGAGACACCAAGCCAGCTTGTGCCCTCAGCTGCGTAGCACGGATGCAGCTCGGCGGATGAAGAGACACTCTGCACATAGCAGGGGGAGAATACTGTAGCAGCAGGTGGAATTTAGCCTCAGCAAACTGTCAGATGATAAAGTAAAATCTAAGCTGCACTTTCCACGCCACCATCTCTGTGATTTACTGCATTCACCTTTGGGTGTTACAGTCATTCTGTCATCGGCAGAGAACCTGCTCAAGAAATACCTCACGTTGCCCTCTTCTCACAGAAAAGTGACTCCACTTGTTCTCTCAAACTCAAACTTAAATTTCCTTCATCTTTCTTTTCTAACACTTTGTTCTGTCATGATTGTTCTCATGGGAATATTTCAAGGGATTAAAGCCATGATCTCAAGACTCCCTATACTTGTTCCTTGTAATGTTGCAGATCTTGGAATTAATGTTGCATTCATTCGCTGTTGCCCTACATAAGAGTATTAGCTTATCAATGCCACATAGCTACGTTAAGTTTGAACTGTTCCTGCAGCTCGGTTTATGCAACAGCAAATGAAAATGGGGAAATTGTTTCTTGTGACTTTTGGGCTGGTATTGGTTGATATTTATATTTCATTATAACAGTCAGGTTGTTGCTGTAACAGTAACAATGAAAGGTGAGAATGTAAAAATTTTAACAACTAAACATGAAGCCAAAAAAAATCATCCTGATGACTTAGGGTGATTATATAATATATAGATTAAATAATAATATTAATAGTTTAACACTGGATACAACAAACAGTTAAAATATGACACTTAATAGGTAGGGGAATGGGTATTATGAACTACTTATTGACATTTTAAGGACTAAATGATAAATCTACAAGTCAAAAACAATCAGTACATTCATTAATAATTAAAATAATATTTTCAGTACTTCCAGCCACACTGGATTACCAAATCAAGCAACCGCCACAGAATCCCAGACCCTCTGTGGGCTCCATGTTCACCTTTTGTTCAGTACACTGAGAGCCTTTTACTGCAGCCCTTATAGAAAGTTAATTTAGCACTGGATGTCACCTGGCATTAGCTTAGCTGCTGATCACCTGATGGCTTGCACTAATGAATTAAACATTTATGACAGACTTGGCATGAAATAGATTTGATGAAAAAGAAATCCATGTCTACATGAATAAGATTAGCTTTACTGCCACACAGTAAGTGCTTAAAGCATCAATAGTATGGCTTATGGTCACTCTTCATACAGTTTTTACAGATCTTTTCGTTTGCATGTTTGAGAAAGTTATTGGTTGCTGTATTAATTTCCTGTGTCCATACTGAGGTGATCCCTTCCTGATTCATTTGTAAGAGAAGGTAGATAAAGTTCACAATCCGGCATTCTGAAGCTTACACACTAGTAGCAGTCTGAGTAAGCAAAAAGCACATATCTTCCACAGTTGGTCTTTTTAATTTGAAATTCCCTCTTTTGTTTCCACAGCTTGTGTCTCCTTGCTGGGCTGTGGCAGAGGATTAGGTCCTGGGAAAATCATGAAGGTGTGTTGATGGAACAGGGCGAACACATCTGAAGCCTCAGCGGCTGAAAAAATCACTTCACGGTCAGTATGGACAATAGAAATGACTGTTTGACACTGAAGGAGAATGAATGAATGAAGATACTGTAGTGTAATGGAGGCCTGTCCTCATGCCCTGTTTTCTCTGACCTGCTGTATAAACATAGTTTATGGTTTGAGGCGAGGCCCCGATGCCAGCAGTGGGGGTGCGGAGTGCTGCAGCAGTCTCCTGACTCCTGGAGGACAGCGCGAGTCCATCTCATCTCTTAATTACTGTCATCCCTGAGACCCAGCCAGCTAATAACTTCCCCGCTATTGCAGCGGGCTGGAGACTCCACTGAGCACGAGCAGATGGAGGCAGAGACAGAACCTCTCAGCTTCACAGTCAGCCGGAACAGATAGGGCTCAACTAGGCCTTTCTTGACCATCTGGACTAATATGAAAAGCATGGCTCACACACACAGACACATGCACACTTTATTTTTGTATTAACACAGGCCATGCTACACCCTGTTCCCAGTCACAGCTGATTTGTAAGAACATTTGTCATCATCATCACCTCCAAACACCTCCATTACAGGCGCCCTTGTCAGAGAGCCAGCAGCATGGATAGCAGTAAATGGTAGAGAAAGTACATTACATATGCTGCTGAACGCTTAGCAAAACAAGGGCCACTATTAGTGTTAGGCCTATTACTGTACTGTGCCATACATGGCTGGCTAGATAACGTAGCATCCACATTGTAAATAGCAGTGCATTACTGTAAATACACTCAGCCTTAACCTGGTCAGAGGACGTAACTGCTTTGGTGCTTCCCTTTCTGGGAACATATGGGCTGATGAGGATCAATGGCAGATATGGGCCAGTATTAGCACAGACACTAACGCGGCTAATCGCCCTAACTTTCTAAGATGTTCTTCTCTCTGCTGTGGACAAGCACACACACAAACATACACACAAGCTGACCTCAATCCCATTTCTCTGGGCCTGTGGATCCAAGGGCACAGGTTCTATTTCAACGCACAGTTAATCGAAGTCTGGCCAGCACACCACAGCCAAAATAGTGTGGGTTTATAGTCAACGAGTGACCTTTTCCCCTCTTGTCATTGGCAAGACTGAGACAAAAGAAACACATTTATGTGAGGAGAGTCTGCAAGTGCGAGAGAAATACTTGACAGAGCAGTGTGCAAGGCTGCTGTAACCCTGCGCTGAAGGCTTTCATCTAAACACACACTATCCAGAATATTTACAATATGTGAACGTGGTCCAAACTCTAAATGGGAACAGCCATCAGAAAATATGTGAGTTTGCTGATAAAAATGAAAAGTGAGCACAGTCTTCTTAGCAAATGCACACCATTTTAATATGTAGTCCTCTTACAGTATATTCAAAGACTATACTGTACAACCAATGGGAAGAGCTGTTAGATCCCAAAGTGGGACGTGTGTGTCAGTTTCTTTAAAAGGTGTCATGTGTAAGAAATTAAGACTTTAAGAAGAAGTAATAGTTCTGACATTGTCTTAAAGAGATATTTATTAAAGTTAACATACAAACCAATCAGCCCCGGCCCGTTCTGTCTCATAATACCACTTTGTACCTCAAGAAGGTGATTGTCCAATTGCATAGCTCAGGCCGGTTTCAGTTTCTACTATAAGTGCAGGAGGCGAGTTGGCTACATTACTCAAGCTCTATTAACTTTTTTAGTCTAATAAATACACAAAATTAACGCAACATGTCAAGAGGGTAAATATTCTTACTAGGGCTGCATCCTTATAGTCAACAAGTCGACAAACATTTCATTTGTCATCTAGACAGTTGGAGGAAGAGGTTTTTAGGCCCAGAGCAGGGGACCTAGTAGGAAATGCTGCCAGGCGGCACCGCCAGAATAAGCACCGGAACCAGGCCCAGCAGTCTCCTAGTGAACAGGGATCAGGACCAAACACAGCCTTCGGGACCGTTTGACGCCAGTTTGACAACAAGGAATACAGCACTGGGGTGATTTGCAGAAGTTCCAGCCAGGACTCTGACTCCGGTAATGACGAAGACAGAGAAGGAGAGGTTTGTTTGTAGTGAGTTAATTTGTAATGTTATACAACATATATTGTGTTAATAAGTCTGCAAGTATTTGTTCTTGTAAAGTTGCAAAATATTTATCCTCATGTTTTGCACATCGAGACTGTGTTGAAATAAATGAACACAATGTTCAGTCAAGGACCATTCTTGTATTTCTCTGTAATGGCACAGTGTAATTTTGCTTATAACATCCTTTCTCAGCCCTGGAAGTGAAAAAAAAATGTAAGGATCATATTTTATGGAGAAAATATTTTCAGATTTTCCCTCTGATATCCTCCAGCTGTCCTGCCTCAACTTTCAGTGATTTATGGGGTTTCCTGATGGATAAATAGTTTTATTTGTTGTTAGCAGTTATTTAAGCCACTGCCGCAAGTTAGTTACCTCAATTAGCTGTGCAACTAGCTGTCCTTTTAACTGACTCTACCTGGACTGGAAGTTTGGTACTCAGAGGGTGTGTTGGTGTTTACACCTCTAACGTTAGTACAGGAGCTCTGGTCCGCTGGGAGTCCCCAATTATGGCAGAGCCAGCTGATAACGGCTGCTACAGTTAGCAGCAGCTAGCGGTTACTGTAGCTTTAGCAACAAGTAAAGCTATCTGTCCATCAGGAAACTGTAAATTTGATTGAATGACTGCTTGGTGTTGTGTTGGTCGGTGGGGCTGAGAGCACAGGACCATCTACTGTACTGAGGGGCTTAAGGAGGTCCTATGCTAGACAGAGCCATTCATGATGTCATGGATGGAACCAAATTCAAACGGCATGTTTGCACACACATTTACTGAAAGACGGAACGGGAGAAAAAGAGAGAGGATAATATGTGGTCCACTCACTCATCGTCACAGGTTCCCAAACCCTATTCTTGCCCAGAATGTCCAGGTCGGCTTCCACATTAGGTCCAATAACATATTTCACAGGTCTAGCTTTCATGATACAGGCTTACTAACAAGTTTTGACATGCAGCTTAACTGTAATATCTTTCATACTGGCCAATTCGTCACAGAAAACCTCTTTGTGCTTTTCCAATAACGCCTGCAGGTGAGTGGAACCATGTGACAGTTTCCTTACTGCTCGCTATTTAAGCCGGATATCCTTTAGCCATACACGCCCCATTATAGCAGGATAATTTCCCGTGGTAACATAAACTGGAATCCTTGCAGTTTGGTCCCTGCACTGAACAGTCACATCTGTCATCCCTTCCATGTGCACTCGATGTAGATGTATACATTTTAAAACCTGTGTCTGCAGGACGTCGTGGAAGATGCCTCATGAGTTTCCTGTAGATTTTGTGTGACACTAATGATGCCCTCAATCCAGTGTCTATTTGCATTTTCACTGAACGTCCCTCCAACTTGGGTTTAGCCCAATAGCCTTCTGGGCTCTCATCCACACTCATTATCCGCATGGTATTTACTGCAGCAGGCAATTCTTCCTCTGAAGAATCACAATTTCTCTCATTACCATGCTTAACTGTGCGAACATGTCTGTTTTTGTTTGTCTTTTTTATTTTCCGTTTTTGAGCTTTGGTCTGTGCTCTTTTCATTTCTGCATGCCCGCTCTACATGGCCTTTTTTCTACCAACATGCACATGCAAGGTGTCCAGATTTACCACAGCAAAAACAAAGCACTGCTGAGGTGGCTTTCTTTGAGTAGTTTCTACTACGCTGCTTTGTTCCGTAATCCAAACACAAGCCTGTCTCTAAATGTGTCACTTAAGGCATCCTTAAAATCTCAGTGTTTTGCTAACTTGCATAATGCTGCTACAAACATAGTGACAGACTCACCCACTTCCTGGTTGCGTCTGTGAAATTGAGAATCTTTCTGCAATCACCAGAGGCTTGGGGTTTTTATGTTTTACTGCCTGTCTTTGTTGTATTGTCTTGTATAGCCTATCACACTCAAAAAAGTGGGCACTATCATCTATCATCGTTTATTCCATTAGCTGCAACGAAGTACTCAAAGCGCTCGGTATAAGAGCTCCATTGCTCTTTGCTGTCTTCGAGGGGGCAGATTGAGCTGATAACACGAGCCTCCTGGTTTTATGGCGCTGCTTTTCCCGTTCAGCGCTGCAACACCCACCTTGAGAACACGTGGCATACCCTCTAAACACTGGCACCTTCTATTAGCAAGGCATCAGCGGGAAAAACAGAAACAGTCACTTCTCCGCTGTGAACAACAATTATAACTCCAAATGAACGTTAACTGTCTATTCTGCGACTGCAGCACGTTTCAGCAGCATGGCTAACAACAAGATAAACAAAGACAGGTTATCCATAATTCGCTTTGTGTTAAAAAAAAAAGATAAAACTATTTTTTCTTAGTAGTAACACTAATTGAATACCACTTCGCATAGAGTCTACCTTATCATCCTGAGCCAAAGTAATTCAAACCGGCAGCCAAAGTAAATCCACCCTCTTTTATGCTTTTGTGGTAGCGAAGAAAGGGACCCTTGATGTTTATTCTCACAGCATGGGGTGGGTTTGTCACATAATTCACATCACACATTGTGACAATAAAACGCCTCAAAACTATCTTTTCTTATTTCTGCTCAGTCGCCTCAGAAAGAAAACACTGCTGGTTTCTTTGCCAACGCAGGTTCATCACTGCTTGTTATGCATAACCTTGATCAAACTATCAAAATAATTTATAAGAACTTGGCAATTGAAGAGACCATCGCACAGCTACAGCAGCTTCTATTTTACTTTCCAGTGTCAATCACACCTTCTGAGGGATTCTCTTCAACTCACAGTGTTCGCCTGTCCCGCCCTCAAATTGGAACCAGTCCTGAGTGGATATGTGCAGGTAGTATCGAGTGCATTGTAATATGTTTTATCAACACTTTATCTAGACTCAGTGGAAACTGCTATCACTCATTTACATGTGCATGGTAATTAAAGTAAATGTGTCCTGACTCAACAAACTCAATGAACAGAACTACTGGCGCTCTTACTTGTATTTTGGGGTGTGATTTTCCCATCAACAGACACTCGTGCTGCTCTGAATAGGCTGATGAAAGTATGAAAAACATGCTGCCAGCTGCTGTGCAGTACTGTAAAGCTGGCCAGTATCCCTCAGTTATATTGAACCGAGCAGCTGCTGCAGACTGGAGAGAACAGAAGCATCACTGGTGACAGAAACTCGATTGTAGCTCACCTCAACCCACCTCACACACACAAACAATGTCCCGTAAAAACAACCGTAGCTCAGAGTTAATGCAGATAAGTCCCATTAACCTTTGTGAGCTCACACGTCTCTGCCTCTCTTTCTGTATCCCTGGGCCGACACTGTCCTTCACAGTCTTTCCATCTCTCTCATGAATGTTTGATGGTGCTGCCAGCTGCTCTCTAAGTCTGAGGGCGGCACGTGTTCTTGCTCACAAACACAAGCCCCGCATTGTTTTTGCCCTCAGTGGGCTTTGAAAAACAACAGCAGCACGCATGTGTTTGCATGACGGTGAAGAAAAGGCACTTTCATGATAAGTGTTTTGTTATGGCGGAATAGCATGAGGTGTGCAATGACAGTGCTATTTTAGATGTATAGGAGAGTCATTGTTCTCGTGTCCAAATGCAGCAAACAGCAGCGCCTCAGTCATTTCAAAAATCTTTCACAAATGAAGTGTGGGCAACTTTCCCTCCCACACAAATCACCCTGTGATTTTGCGCACAGACATTTCATTTTCTACAGCCTTCCTCCTCTATTGTGTGAGAGCAAAGCATCCTAAATCATGCATTTCTGGGCAGCTGTTTACCAATACAGATCGTTCAGGGGGGAGTAGAAGGGCGGCAAACATTTCTAATGTGTGTCAGCAAGCTCAGCTACATAAAAGGACCAAAGCAACTCTCTCATTTTTTTCCTCCAACCTTGCACAGCTCAGCGAGAGCTTCCACCTATCCTGACACCCTGAGGATTCTCTGAAAGAACCATATGTCTCCTCTGCGTCGTCACAGCAACAATCTCAGGACCATCATGCACTTCTCTATTATCATGCAAATAAAGCAGGCATCCAGACTCTGCATAAACTGTGCATGTGCATGGGTCACACTTTGGTAACAACAGGGTTGGGTTTTGTTTGGATTGTAATGTTTCTGATTTCAGTTCCAGCAGATAGCCAGGGTCTGATCGATAAACAGTACGTGTTTGCAGTACACTTTGAAAGTAGTAGCATGAGTGAAATTTGTTTAGGAACCAAATCAAAATTTGTTCCACAGAGGAGTAACTAGCTACATGTCATTTAGTTACATAATTCAATTACAAAATAAATGTAACTGCAATCTATTACAGTTACTGTGTACAAAATGTGCAATTAAATTACAGTTGTATTACAATACATTATGAAAATGTTCATGATTACATTGAGGGTTACATCTGGATATTTTCTGTTGCATTGCACGTTTTTCATGTGGTCAATGTCTTCCTTTGCCATATCCAGCCAGAGCTGTTTAATAAAGTTTGATGCCATGCTGATGCTTTTGATTGGTTCTCATGTTTAAATTTGCAGCGCCGCCCGTCTCCCAGTTAAATTGCCTCTCAAGCTGTCTTTTGAAAATGGTAAACAGTTTAAAACATTCATAAGTAATTTAGAAAAGTAATCATAAAGTAATTAAATGTAAGAAGTTACAGTTATAAAATTACTGAAACAGTTACAGTACTATTACATTTTAAAATGTAACCTTTTGCAACCTTCCCAACACTGATAATAAATGCACAGGTGAAGTAATCAGGCTTCAGCTAGGCACAACCATATTTCAACTTACTGTAATTCTACTAGTTTTGGAACTATATCCAGATATATAGTGGTATCATAAAAGACTTTACCATTGGCCTTGGCAAACACCTGTACTCTCTTAGTACCTGTCAAGTTTATACATAAACTGAAGAGAAAGACATAACCTAGCAAAAAAAAAGAGTTTTTTTCTCTCTAAGAAAGATGATGGCTGTTAATAAAAACACATTGTTCTTGGTTAGAAAGGTAGGATTTTGTCTAAGGCTTTGTTATCCATTTCAACAACTGCTCTCATCACTCAGCAATGAAATAAACAACTGCCCTCTAAATATGAGAATGAAGAATTAAACTTGACATTATCCCATCACACGGCTGGGTTTGCCCGTAATTGTTTTTTTTGTTTGGTTTTGTTGTGTAATGTGTAAGTACTTAATAATCTCCAGGTGGAAAAAGGTCTTCCCAGTTTTAATTACAAAAAGTGCATTGGACACTGACACTGGCTCCCTGATCATTTTTTACGAGGAGAAACTGTTATTCTCATTTAACTGCAGACATACTAAAAGAATGCCTTTCTTTTGAAAGGGGTAGACAGACGGTATATGAGACTTAAGCTGGTGTGAATTCAAACTCTATTTAACTCTATAGTCCATCTCCTGTCTGGTCCTCCTCCTCTCATCCAACACTTTCCAGGCAACATGCAGAAGTGGGTCATGGCGAACCTGAGGCCAACAGCTCCCATTACTTTACCTCCAGAGTCAGGACCTCGAGGCCTTGAATGGGATTCAAACATCAAACTTTGGCTCAGGCTGTTATCCATCACCGTCAGCAGAGCTGCTTCTAACCAACAGCCCTCCCTTGGAGCAGTTAACATAAATGTTGAGTTTTGGACCCACTCATGGCTCAATAACACACTTTTCCAACTTAAGGAAAGTGGTTGCATAGTGGCTCAAAATGCTGATATGAGTTCAGTGCGTTTGTGTGGGTCAAAGCAAAGTATTGGCTCTGGGCTGTAGACACATTTACACCTTGCATTAACATGCGTTTTTCCTAATGCAGATAACTAATCTGGATACAGATTCAATTTTAATACCAGGTGAAAATGGGGTCAAAAAGCCAAAACGTACAACACAGACAGTTTTAGAGGTCATTTATTGACGAATGTGAATTCACAATAGTCGCAGCCACATTTTTGAAAATGTTTGTTTTATTAGTTTCAGTGTTAGTTTTAGTCTTTGTTGCTGCAGGATGCCAAGCTCAGTTCAGTTTAGTTCAGTCCAGTTTTTCAACATCAAAATAAAAGTACAATTATTAGAAGTAATGCTTCCCAACACTAAGCAAATATATATATACATACATATATTTGAAGTACTGACAGATTGTCTAAATAAATACTACAAATAAATTAAGCACATGCAATCTACAGTATAATTTTTTACCTACATAGAGAAAACCCTAAGAGCAAACTACCCTAATCCTACTACCCAGTTGTCCTAAGAAATTCATTAAATCAGTCTCTAGCTCTAGCTTTCTCTTTCTTTTAAATAGGTGAATTTCAATAAATGGAGGTGAAATACAATTGATGGAGAGCTAAGAAATTGGAAGATAGTGGAGGCCCCCCTTCGAGACACAAACAACAGGTCCTTAGCATCCTGAAGGCAAGTATGACTGGCTTAAAGAGAAAGGAGCATCTACAGCTTGTTTCAGACAGAAGCTGAAATGAAGGCCTTCATGAAGAGCCAGTTTAAGATAGAAAGTGAATTATTTTGAACTTTGAATCATGCAAAGCTGCCATACAGGAGTCATAGAACTATGATATAGGACTGGAAAAGCAGTATAATAGGTCTCCTCTAAAAAGACAAAAAGATTTGATAACTGCAGCTTTAAATACAACACTCTTAAGCAAATGTCTGCAAAGTTTCAAATGTTTTTTTCTACTATCTGACCTAATTTTATTAATCTTAGAATGTAAGGCATATAATATAATGAGTAGTAGCTGTTTTTCCTCAGTGAGTAAATATTCGACTAATGTGTGTGAGAATAAAACAAAACATAATGTGTAATTTATTAACTTTTTACATGTTGATGTTGAAAACAATGAAACCTGCTTTCTGTATTAAACCAGCATTGATTACTACCAGCAACTTAGGCTGCCCAGTGCATGCTGGGATAGCCTTCTGTTTCCCTGAAAAGCCACAGATATATATCAAAAGAACAGAGGATTTTCTGTGATCATGCGGCTGTATGAGTGCATATGTTCTGTAGAGAGTAACAGAACAGAGCATGTCATGTCATGCTGTGTGGGAAAACTTTAAATCACTCCTCTAACATGCTTTGCAGTACAGTGCACATGCAATGTACAGATTAACAAGAGGATTACAGTCTGTAAAGCATTGCTTAAAATCAGGTGATTGACCTTAAAACTCTCTTAACATTGCCCAATCAGGTAAGTGAGTCATCACTTTGACTCAGCAGGCAAACACACAACTGAACTTTCTGTAATTCACATGGTTCAACTAGACTTCACTCTCTATGATTATTTACAGTATTTTAAGAATATGTTTCACTGTAAACTCAACTTTCTCATATAGAGAAGCCTCACAGGCTCCCTTAGCTTATTTATTTACAGCTTTAAATAGACACTCTGCTGAGGTTCCTCCGGCCATACGGAAAAACGTCATGTATTAAACATGGTATGAAGTATGTACACTGTAATACCTTTTCATTTTTCTCATCTTGCTGCTTACATTCATGGAAGATACAGACTTGATGTTAAAGCTACATGTCCCAGGCAAAACGTCAACATCCTCACCAGCTGATGATCCATGTAGAAGACACAAAGAAACAAGATTGTTATTGTATTGAAGTGTAGATATCGTTAGTCCTATGAGTGTTATATGAGTAGGCCAACATAACAAAAATGTAACATCAGATGCACTGTTAACATAACCCTGTTTGGCTGCCTAGTTTACATACTTGTACGTATTTTTTCACTTTTAACATTGCAGGACAAAAAAGGTTTTTAGGGTGAGTACTAACTAATGTGTTTGTCAAATGTAAACTTACCCACTTTCAGCAGAGTAGGAGGACAGAGCCGTTAACATAATATGGTGTAAACTCTTGACAGCTTCACAGTGGGGACATACATTACACAGTGGATGTATGCGTTGTGAACTGAGCTTTTTTTCGTTTTAACCTGTAACCACTCAAACTAATGTAGTTAATGATGTTACATTGGTCTTAGAAGTAACACTCGGTTATGCTAGATAGCTGAACATGCTAACACTTGCAGCTGACATTAGAGCAGGTAAACACACGGTTTAATCCATGTATTACACATTTTTTGGTTTTGGAAATGCTAAAAAAAAAAGATAGTTGAAAAAATAAAAGAGACCACACTCCATGCTCTTTAACTACTTGACAGGCCTGTTGTACAATAGTTAGGTTTGCTAAATTATGACTGGATAATTGTTGTTCAGTGGAGGGGTTTAGCAAAAAGTCAAGTATAAGATTTTATAGTAATTTATCCATTCTCTGGCTGATTGATCAAATATCTGCCATAATATTCTCTGACCACTGAAGGAGACTCAACAAGGATGCAGAGGAAGGTAAAGTAATGGGGGGATAGAGGAGCAAAGGGCCAGGCAAGAAGGCCACACACACACACACACACACACACACACACACACACACACACACACACACACACACACACACACAGAGTAAGAGTGTGTCCCCAGTCTCTGTAGAGCTGAGGTAAAGAGAGAGTTTGTGTTCTTCTCTTCTATCCCAACTTCCAACACAGCAGTGCTCCCTGCAGGCCGCAGCCACACCTCCGTGTGAAGGCAACGACCATAGAAACCACACACCGACCTCAGAGAGGCCTTGAAGGCACTGAATACCAAACAAAGCAGGAAGGATTTTTTTTCACCCTGAACCATAACTGCTTCATAGCCAGGTGTTATGAAAGGCGCCCCTTGTGAGTCGCTGCACCGCCAGTCTGTTTGCTTGCGCTGTGTATCTGTGACAGCATACGCCGCCCTAAGACAGGTCAGAGAACAGCTCGACATGGTGACGGCATCCAGGGTTCAAATGAGTGGATACATTAGCGACTCTGTGTCTGAGGATTGGCAGTGTTCAGCACAACTATCGTCGTACCTCGGCGGCTTCCTCGTGAGGCACTGCATGTGATGTGATGCTGCAGTCTTTAATAGATTTGTATAGAAGAAAAATAGAGGGATGGCTGCGCTTGCCTTCTGTGCTCGTTGCATAACTTCCAGCCAAAGGTTCTCCCAGAGGATTAGACTCAATAGAATGATATTCACGGTTTAATGTGGCTGAAAATGAAAGCTACAGGGTGGGAGAGGCTCGTTTTTGCTAATCAAAGGGACTTGGGCAGATGTAATATTCTTTGCTTCGTGGTCATGTGGCGCAACATTAGATTACATCTGGTCACACTGAGAATGACGACTCAGGGGGAGCACGTGCAGTTGACAGGTTGAGTGCAGCTCTTGTGCGTTCAGTGTGTGCACCCGTGCGTGGATGAAAGTTGGAGTGTAGAGCAGAGCAAGAGGGTAAGGACGGTGTGTGGGAGAGGCTGGACTGATGTGTGTGTGTCTGCAGGCTGCGTGAGACCCCATTGAGTCCAGTGCGTTCGGTCGGGCGGGGTGACTCATCTCACCCCTCTGGCTCTTCATCTCAAAATACATCTCTTTCCCTTTCTCACCATCCCTCCCTCCAGTCTGTTCATTTCATCTCATCAGCGCGCTTTGCATGACGTTACTACGGAACCAATATGAGATCACCTTTGTATAACCTCACAATGCTAAGTACGCATCTTCACTTTCTAAAGGGAGAAAGAAGAATGGGGGGCTGGGGATGACGGAGAGCAAGAGAGACGGGCAGACGGGCTGACAGACGAGCAGCAGTGAGGGCAGAGAACGGAGCAAATGCTAAGGCTCATTCATACTGACAGTGTTCGTGGCACCAGTCAGGGCATCCAAAAGACAGGCGGAGGACAGACTCCGCCGCTGACACACAAACAGTCTGCGCGCTCTGACCAGCATCACCTCCTCTGTGCAGGCAGCAGGGGGGCTTCGGAGGCCTCTTAGCAGTCCCCAAATACTGGCCCCTGAAGAAGAACACTCATAGATGTTGGCCTGTGCATCTTACCCACTATCTGAAGTGAGGATTGGTTCTTAAATCCTCTCTGTCTCCAGTGGATAGCAGTGTCACAGTAATTCTGTATTTGCTTTGTGATTACAGACGAGCAGCCTTTGTTTTTTCAGATCATGACAGCATACATAGTGGCCTTAATATACATGTTCTAAAATGTTTACGATCGGTACCTACAGTATAATGGAGTACTGTAGGAATTCAGCAGATAGGTCTTATATGTTTTACTGACAATAGATTTTCATAATGTAGATTTATCAGTATATGGCTAAATATAATATAATGCATAATGAGGTTGATTTTTTTTAACCACATCACAGTGAAAACTTATCTTTAGGGTGAAATTATGTAAATGTATATATAAGTGATAGTATAAGTACTCACATCTCATTTTTATATGAGATGAAGAAAAAGGATCATTTTAAAAACACATCTGCAACAAGATTAGTAATAAAAAGCGAGGAGAGGCAGGATACAGGAAAAGGTCCAAAGTGCTGAAAATCCCTCACAGCGCAGTCAGGGGGATAATTACAAATATGGCGCAGCTGCAAATATGCCCATAGCAGGCTGTGCTCAAAAACTGTTTTTCTGTGTACACATGTGCTTGATTGACATCTCCTGAACTTTCAAACTTTCACTGGTCAAATCCGACAGAAATTAAGAAAAAAAAACCACCTGTGTGAGCGTGCAGGGCCTCTAACAGGATACTTCTTGTGTCCCTCTTATCATACAGTAAGGTCTCTTAATGCCACAGGCTTAAGAGATGTGGGTTTCTCTGTAATTGTTAGGCTTTGTGGGATGGGGTGTCTTTTTATATAGCTCTATAATTCACCAGGAACACTCCTCGATTGGACAGTTCCAGTACTTACATTGTGGAAAAGAGCTGCAGGGCTTCCAGTCCTGAATCCATTTATTGACAACATATTAACATTTACAACTCCAGACTTACATGGTCAGCAGCTGTCAGGACGTTGGGAAATAGGATGCAATATACATTTGCCATAACAGGTTATCAATTTCAATGAATCAAAACACAATGTATTGCTCCTTTCCTGTTTTACACCACTGCATATTACACTTTTGTGCTTTTAAAGCAATAGCTGGACAATTTGGGAGATTTGGTTTTTGCAGAGCTTAATGAAAGAAAGAAAATGTATTCCCCTCTCAAGTTTGTGGTAAATATGAACCTACAGCCAGTAGCTGGTTAGCTTAGCTTAACACAAAAACAGGAAAACAGCTATCCTGGCTTTGTCTAAAGGTAACAAAATCCACTTGGCAGAACCGAAGAGTGTTGTTTCACATTTCAAAAACATGACGTGACTAACCTTCTGAAGCCCTAAGAGGCCATACACACATTTTATTTACTCTGTTTTCCGCGATAACGAGCTAATTTAAATTTTCTTTATACATTATCTCAAAATATCAAATCCTGAGATCATTCTCATTGTCTCAAGATAACGAAACCAGAAACAATGACATAGGCTCATGTACCTGCTTCATCTTGCTTTATCTTGGTCATAGTTTTTACCTACTATGTTTATTCTTCTGCACCTAGATACCAATGCACCAATACTTTGCATGTGTAAACCTACTTACAGTGAAGAAATTGAAGGCACACACAAGACAGGAAAGGAAGGAAATAGTACATTTGAAATATGAAACACAAAGGAGACTCTTTATTTTTATATTATATGTATATATTATATACATACAAATATGTGTGTGTGTGTGTGTGTGTGTGTGTGTGTGTGTGTGTGTGTGTGTGTGTGTGTGTGTGTGTGTGTGTGTCCTGACAAAGCAGATCAGGGTGACTACAAATGGAGATGTGCACTCAGATGTAATATATAATAATAATATAATAATAATATTTGAGGTTAGTAGAGGCAAAACAAAGATGTGTGCGTGAAGCTGAAACTCCAGCTATGATTCTTGATAGCTTCACATACACTGTGAGCTCAGTTCTAAGTGATCCCAAAGTCACACACACACACACACACACACACACACACACACACACATACACACACACAAAGAGAAAATCCCTTTGGTTACAGAGGTGATTGTCAAAGGAAGGGAGTCACATGACACTCACAACATATAGGGACAAAAGCAGGAGGGAAGGCTGACAAAGAGGAAGCGGCAAGGCAGAGCAGAGTGTGAAAGGTGTGATGAGAAACAACAAAAGGAGAGGAGAAAGAGATAGTGTGTGTGGGAATCGGAGGGGACTCCAGCTGTGTGTTTACCCTGCACCAGGGAAGGCTGTGTCAAGCCAGCTGAGATGACAGAGCAGACGAGGGTTGCATACACACACACATACACACACACACACATACTCAAAGTTGTGTGTGTGCCCGCTCGCGCATTTGAGTTATGCATGAGTCATGCTGAATAGATGCACCACAGCAAATCTGTCTCGAGGATAGGGTGGATTTCTGTGAGCGGCAATTTCTAACCTGTGCGTTTGCCTTCTTGTGGAGAAAATGTGGCATTCAGCAAACCCAGCATCCGACTCATTACACCCGTGTGACCTTCTGTGAAAGACCACACACAAACACACAAACACATTTACGCATTAAGCCACATTTTACAGCATGCTCTTTGCAGGATTCCAACTTGCTCTGACTGTAAACAGACATTTGCAGTGGTATTAGTAGGTCAGTTAACCTGAAGCGTCCCGGGCAGCAGTTTCCTCAACAGGACCAAGAGGGGATGTAACCACCATCTGGCTATCTTACATAACTGCAGAGTAGTACTGTACTGTTAGGTTATGCAAAGCGTTAGTAAGGCTGGTATATATGTACACATAAAAGCATGGAGAGTGATACATTATTAGTAATATAAAAAGAACATTCACCCCCCTGAAGCCCCTGAATGTTGAAACATCCCAAAAGTATGGATGTTTTTTTTATTCTGCTGTTTGGCAGTAGCACAATTAAAGGAGTTATAGGTAGCCTTAATTAAATGAATCCCTTTTTTTTATTGCCTATTTGTGTTGTAAGTTGAGTTGTAACCTCACTTAAAAATGAACCATTCGCCAGCTTTCCTGGTAACTGTAACAGCACCTTTGCCTCTTGCAATGAGAAGAAATCAGGTCAGATTTTTTTCACAAAATTCATTGGCTTATGCCGGCTCTGAGGTTCATGCGAGCCCGCGTGTCTCTTGCCTACTGATACCGAACTCAACATTGATAACACCGCAGCTAACAAGATGGAGTCCACTACCACCAAAAAATGATCAGCTCCCAGCACAACACAAACTCCACATAAGGATTTAAACGTGTTAAAAAAGTGTTATGTGCTGAAGGCCATCGGGATAAATGAGACATTGACATTGGGCGAAAACACACCTAAACATCAGAAAGGTGTTTGAGTCATGAAGTCGGCCAACGGCGAGCTGTTGCTAACGTTATCCGTTGCAAAATACTATAGTTTACTTAGTTTCCACATTTCTTCAACAGCTAACACAATCCATATTTATATCCTATACCACCGGTATTGTGTCAAAGTCTTGATTTTAGCATGCAAGAAATGATGAAAGGTAAAAAGCAAATGTGGAGGGATTAGTTTATACTAGCCTAAAGTGATGCAAGGCAGCAGACAGCTACATTAGCATGGATCTGCCGTTGTTTTGTTGTTGCTTTGTTGTTGCTTTGTAACGTTCAATTTAGATTTATTGTTGCTTCATCGATACAGGCACACAGCTTCTTTGCCGGTCTCAGTCGCTGTAACTTATGTGACCCACATAGTATATAATAATGCAATGGTGCACACATACTGTATATAATGCAGCGTTCGAGACTGGTCGGAACTGGGATATTTCCAAGTTGAAACTTCCAACTTCCGACATCAAAGCGTTCCAGGTGCATGGTGGTGCATGACGCCGAAAGTGAACAAAAACCATGGCTGACCGTGACAAAGTGTACACACAGTTGCACCCTCAGCAGTGCTTTAGGTGTTAATTAAAAGAATGGCAGTTTAACTGCACTAACTGACATAAATAGCCCATACGTTACTAGTTCTGTGTATCCCTATGGCTACGTAAGTTGGTAATCCTCAAGTCAGTCAACATAGGTTGCACTTCCTAATGTTTTGGCATTTTAACTTTTATGCAGAAAAGATGACTTTATGAGATTATTTTCTTTAGCCAGCTACCTAATGTGCATAACATATTTCTACATCAATATACATGCAAAACAGGTTTTACTATATGATATTATGTATTATTTTAATTTAAATACATGCAAATATATGTTTTGTTGCCTTTTACTTTATGGTTTACCATTTACAAAGTGTGCTTCCATGGGCGCAGACATTGTTTTGTGATGTCATTTTACTGCTACTTGTGAAGTCGGGGTATATACGAGTTCCCAAGTAGGAAATCTGAGTTTAAGTGGCATTCCACAGGAAACAAGTTGCCTGGAACGCAGCGTAAGAAGTGGACATAGTCATCATGACGTCACCTGTTGGTTTGTGAATTGCCGTTTT
The DNA here is from genome assembly GCA_024633595.2 of Lepomis macrochirus. Lineage (NCBI taxonomy): Eukaryota > Metazoa > Chordata > Actinopteri > Centrarchiformes > Centrarchidae > Lepomis > Lepomis macrochirus. The sequence continues at coordinate 24,031,892 of JALXJV020000023.1, read as the reverse complement.
GAACCCTTGAGTACGGCGAATTGTCTGCCGCCATGTTGAGTTTTTGCAACCAGCGGCACCAGACATGACCATATTTGGTCAAGAAAGTGGACCTAACGGCCGTGGGTGGAGCTAGCTATTTTGCTTAGCTAGGTGCATCTGTAATTCACATTAAAACTAAATGTACTCACCAGAGAAACAGCCAACTCCTAATACGCTTTTTCAATGGCACGGGTTAAATTTATACAGTGCCTTGGGTACGAGTCACTCTGCCCTGATGCATACTCTGCTTTATGGTATATTTTCCTCTAAAGGGGACCATAATTTACTAAATGAACATCATGGTTTTTATTGAAGAAGACATGAAACTAGTGATTGAGACCATAAACTCATTATGAAAGTGTTTACTGAGGTAATAAATCAGTGTCATATTACAGTTATTTGTAATGGAACCTTCTTTTTGCAACCAGAGGAGTCGCCCCCTGCTTGCCGTTCCGATAGAATAGCGGTTTAAGGGACTTCCGCATTCGCATCAGTTTGCTGACCAGAAGCTTCTTCTGGGTGAAGAACAGCAATATAGTGGAAGACCCATTCAGTACAGTAGCGTAACTTACTACGGACTAAGTGTTATACTAAGAGCATGCAGTTCGGCGTCAAGTTGATAAAGAAAATATAACTTTAACGTTGCAGTGGGAGTTTAAGTGGGAGTTTCCAGCATTTTGTGTGATGCTGTCTCCAGTGTTTTGGTCTCTGTTTTGACTGTCACCAATTGTCCGCTCATTAGTTTGAGCATGTTCACAAACACAGGCTTGGAAAAGCAGTGGTTGCAATCTGAAACCTCACTGCTAGAGGCCACTGAAAACTTCACACGGCCTCTTTTAAAAACCCATTTGCAGTTGTTTGACAAATATAATCCTAAAGTGAGACAATGTAACTTTTTAGAGGTGAAATAACTTCTTCTTCTCCTATGTGAAATGTTGAATAGCTAAGCTATTAAACACGCCCTTGCTCATTTCAGTACATAGAGGTTTTGCAGGAACAGGCTTATTTGGTCTGGTAAAACAAACTAGCTTATAGTGGCTAACGTTAGCAAACTTTAGATATTGCCATGTGACTGACATAACAGAGTGAGTTTGATGACGTTTCTATAGCTGTGCTCCTGCTAGGCTACATGTCACAGATTAAAATAAATTTCAATAGAAGTAACAATCTATGTTTATTAATCATTGGTGACATGCCCATAATTGGTGCTTTTGTTTTACTTAGGAAAGAGCAGTGTACTGTACTGTTCTGTACTGTTACTTAACATCCTACGCCACTATTATGACTGTGATCCATGACAGCCTGGTGTTCTCCTAAGAGCTCGGGAAGAGATTAACCCCTCTATATCTCTCAGCCTGCTAAGCACCAGTTCAGCCTCATTCAAACTGGCTGAAACCAAGGCCTTGAATAGAACGTGGTGGACCAATCACAGGGAGGGGAAGGGCGCTTCTGTCCTTCAAATAAAGTCACTGGGAAAACAGTATTACAGTGTAGTTCAAACACGCCACCTAGTGTTGGTAAAGAAAAGTGTGTAGTGATGTGATGTGACCAGGAACTACGCATGATGCAGTTCTGTTACATCGGGTGGTATTGAGGGTCTGATACTGACTGTAGTTGCACAAAAGACAGAAATTCACAGAAACATGAAGTAACATCTGCTCAGCAAAAGAAAAATCAATACTGTAGCAGTATATGGAGCAGAAAGACGAAAAAGCAGGGCTTACTGTGAAAATGAACGAAGCCACCATCAACCAAACAAAGAAAAACCTTTGGCAGCAAATTTTCTTTGTATGGTATGTACTTAAGATGAATGTACAAGATAATGTGTCAAATAAGACACCATAAAGGTCCATTGTTTTACAGCAAGAAAATTAGATAAGTAGCATTTTCTAGAAAGTTGGATTTGTGACCACAACATCCTCCATATTTTTAAATGCCTTCAGATTGGCTGTGTGATCGTCTTGGACTTTAATATACATATTACTGAGTGATTGTTTCTTTAAATTAACTGATATTTATCTACTTACTAAGAAGCTAAGCCATGATCAAAGTTGTTGTATTAGTTTTATTGTAACAGTATTGCATTTATAGCAACTTTGTTGACTAAAAGCAGATACTTTGATTCTTAAAAAAAAATCTGGAGGGATACATTTCCATGGTTATTTAAATCAGACTTTTTTCAGACTATTTATGGAACGGAAAATGAGCCTGGTTTAGTCTAGTAGAGCTGGTTTAGCTGGTAATGTTGATTTCTAAACAGGCCTTTGATGGGCCAGTTTACTGTGGCGCTGCAAGGTCCAAGACAAAACAAATCTTCTAAAAAGCTTCAGCACTAAAGTGCACTACAAACTCTCAGACAATGAGTGACTCATTTTTGATCAGGAAAAATAAAACAAGCAGACAAAACCTGGCCACAAATGTTGCTTTAATTGACTGTTAAAAGTAAGTAAGGCTAGAGATGCTGTAGAAGTACAAGATGGTGTGTACTGCTAACTTGGAAGAGACAAAGTACCTGCCAAGTTAATGACATGCATTTGTAGATGAGAGGCGTGACAGAGACCTGTGGAGGAGGGCGAGAGTGGTGGGATAAAGATGCCCACTCATGGACAATAAAACTGATTGTGTCTGTGGACAAGCTGCAAGATTTCTACTAAAAAAAACAAAAAATAGGTCTGAAGCAACCCCCCCCCAACAACTCCCCTCCCCTCAGAGACATAGTGCATAGCTGAGTAAAGTTAACCCCTTCAAAACAAATTCATATCATTTCAACAGCAAAAACTGTTGCAACACAACAAACCCAAGCCATTTACATGTTTCATACATACATAAATCATATATATATATATATATTTTCATATTCAATGTACAAAGATACATTCTGAATTGCAAAGGCTCACTCGTTGTAAATAAATACTGAAATGGCTAAATTGCAATAACTTTTCTCTCCTTTCCTGGAGAGGACACACGCACACACACTCATGATGAGCACAGGCCTCCTCTGATACTGCTCAATACAAAGACAAAACAAAGAACATACCAGTGCAGCGTACTGGTACAAAAGAGGCCAGAAATATAGTCTCGTATTACACCCAAATGAACATCTTGTGCACTGTACTCTGAGAGTACAGTCTAAAAGACTTTTTTTTAAAAAGTTCATAAAAATAGACATTTTCTGAAATAATCAGTTTGCCATCAGGAGGAGATATCACTGACAACTTTAAATAAACGTCATCTTGCACAAAGTGGGCAGAGCAGAACCAAAAATATCAATGTTATGAATTTTGATCTCTAAATGTCAAGATAAGGATTAGAGGGGGTATTTAACCCTCAGCGTGCCTGCTTGTTTTATCCTCTCGTAATAACAGGTCCAGCACATTCTCTGCTCTCACACCCTGAAAATATTTCAATTTCCTAATATGAAAGTCTAAAAATATATTTTATCTTTACACCAGGATTTCTGTTACAAAAACTTGCATGTTATCTACATGGCTATAGACTCAAACATGCTGCTTAAAGAGGCCATGTTAGTTGAGACACTAGTATTGTTTCAGCATGTGGCAAACTATTGATCTTTAATTCTTTATCCTTTGGTAGCAAATGTAACATTCGTTCAAGAAAAAATAAATACTTTGTCACACTTGAAAAGCCTGCAAGTCCTTTCAACCCTCAATACCTAGGCATATTTTTAAAGTGTCTACAAGCTGGAGCTGGTGGGTAGACCGAGAGCAGAGGACTCCACGTAATATTAGATTAAATACAAATCTGTAAATCTTTCAGTATTGCAACCAAAGGAACTCAAAGAAAGGGAGGGTTTACAGTATGTAGTGACAGATGTGACAGCAGCTGCTGCTTTCATGTCATAATTATAGGTTTTGTGAATGAACTTGTGTCAGTCACAGAGTTAGTCAGTGCCTCTAATGTTTTATTATAACATTCAAGTCACAGAGCTAAGCAACGGTCTCTATCCAACTCTGAGGCTGTACTTAGGCATACAGCTGCGCTTTGAGCAAAATGCTAATGTTAGCAACGTGCTTCCAACTACAATGCTGGCAGGTATTAATGTACACCATGTTCACCATCTTAGTTGTAGTGTGTTTTGTCCATTAGCACTAAACACAAGGACAGCTGAGGCTCATGGGAAGGTTGATAGTTTTACAGGTATTTGGTCATAAACCAAAGAATTGGACAAAATAAAATTTAGACCTGGTGGTGCTGCTTGTGGAAAAGTCCTGAGGGGGAGATGAATGTATTAACAGCTATTGGATGAATTACCGTTAAAATTTGGTTGAGATATTTCAGCATGGACCAAAGTGGTGGACCAAGCGACAGACACACCGCCGCTATGAAGGCATTCCCAAAATGAAAAAGAAATGGTTTCCCAATCTTTTTAATCATGTAGCAGAAAGAATAGTTTTTCTTTCAGATGGTTAAAAGAGTCTTTGAGGACAGAACAGAGGTAAATGTTATTAATCAAGGTTGTGGATTTTTCAAAACATTGCCGGCGTATTTCATAAAATCAGATGCTTAGCTCTGTGACTGGAATGCAATGTTAATGCACACATGAGAGGAATAAACTGGGGCTTCCACTAACACATCTTGAATATTTAGATAGATACGGGGCCATCCTCTGCTCACACAGATACGAACGAGATGAATCTGATGTATTGCATTTGACTTCAACAAACCGGACCTAGAGTCATGCAGTGGTCATATACGTTTTTCTTGCATACAATCAAAAGCCAAGTTTCTCAAAGGATGAAAAACTAAAAAACTCCATGAAATAGGATTTGGGTTTCATATAGAATCCCACATGATTGCCTCGGTCTTACACTATAGAAGGACAACAGGGGAGCGGTCTGATTTAGCATCAAGTCGAGTCCAGCAAAAGCAAACAAAGACTGAACTGAGGGAGGGAACCTGGAAATGTTAGGAGGAAAATTCATTGTATTTGCTGAGCAAATATAACAAAACAACAAAAAGTTCTGCATCCGATAACAGCTTTACCTCAAATATTAAAATAGACAGAGGCATTATGACTGATTGAATTTCAATACCATAAAATAAAAAAATAAAAAAGAGCAAATAAGAGAATAATGAAATAAAACAATAACATGCCTTTTGCGATGCAGTTTGCGTCAATCTATATGCACTTGTCCAGTCCAGTTCACCACTGAATAAGCGCTCAGAGCAGTTTTTGCTCGTTTCACTCTTACTGTTCAGGTCTGAGGAAGAAAAAAGTGCTGATTAAACTCGTGCCGGCTGAGCGGAGTCGGCCACCTGAACTCCTCCTCCATCATGGCAGCGGGTTTGAAAGAGAAGGCAAAACATTCCTCTGGGCTCTGAGGTCAGAGTTCAGTCCTCGCTGGCCAGGACCTGCCAGACGATGAGGTGGCTGCGCTCGGCTTTTGCCAAGGAGGGCTGCAGTTTCATGATGGGCTCCTCGCCATCCTCCGCCTCGCCGTCATCATCTCCTAAAAACATACAGAGAGACGCCGCATTTGTCTCTAGACCTGCTGTGTTGATTACAATAATGTTTTTAATCCATTACAGGTAGAAAACTCACCCATCCTAAAGTCAATATAGCCTTCTCCTCCACTCATCACCAAAATAGACTTGGTTCCTTCCGGAGTTGCGGCATCTGTCGCCTTGTCACCTGCTGCCTCTGCTCCGCAGGACGCAGATGGTACTGCATGACCTGAAAGCACAGAGCCACAAACTGTAAATAACACCAAGCAAGCCCAGATTGTGTTTCTCTGTTACAGACCTTCTTATCAGTATACTGTATTTAAATGAGATCTCAGCTCTCTGGCTCGCTAGTTTTTAATCTGCATTCAATAATATGAGAGGCCAAGTACGGATAGCAAACGGTTTATTTTTCAATTTTATACACATGTAGAAGCCTGCTGATTACACAAACATGTTTTCCAACACATATATCACACATATGTGTCTGGCAGCAGCAACGAAAAGGACAACTTGCTCTTTCTTCTTTATGGATAAATACTATACCAAATCTACCCTTTATTTAATGTCCAAAATGTTTTTCTAAAATCCAAAGAGTTATAAAAGAAAGAACACTGGAATATGTATGAATAAAAAAGGTAAAACCTGCAGCCGGGTTTGATTACCTGGGACAGCAGTGAAGAACTTAACCGCATCTCTGTGGCCATGGAAACAGAGCTGGGCGTGAGCCATGGAGCAGTATGGAACAAAAGTACCGGCTGTCACTTTGTCACCGCTTTCGTCACCGTAAACACGAACTGCACTTCCTGGTTGGTTACCCGTTTCCTTGGTTACCTTATTGGCGGCTAAAGGAAAAAGTGTGCGTGAGAGGGAGAGAAATGGAGGCAAATCACAAAGCTCAGTCTGCGTAAGCCACCTGTTTAAAAAGCAGTTTGTTTAACTAATGTGATATACATGTTGAAGAGAGCAGGAGAAATGTGCAGTGTGAATGGAGGTGTCCACCTGAAGATTGTTCCCCTAAAAATAAAAACCAGTCTAGCTCCTGAACTCACACTCTGTCAGAGGGATGGAGATGATGACTCCATTTCCAGTGCCGATCCACAGACGACTGCACGACACCATGAGAGCTGTGATTCTCACAAATGAGAAGCCTAGTTTCCCCGTACCTAAGAAAAAGGTATAGAGAAAATACTTCAAACCAAATCGCACTGGAGGAACAAAAGTGTCTTCAGTGTGTCATGACGGCGCGTCTTCTAAGAAAAGCGTGGACTGACCCAGCATCTTGCTGACGTACGGCTCGATGTCGACGTCCTGAAGGTGCTGGAAGGTGTGAGCGTGGAACAGCCTGAGAGTGGAGTCCAGTCTGATAGACACCCAGATGCCGTCGCCATCCCAGGCCAGCTGTCGTACCTGGCTCTCCTTACGAGGGTGGGCGTCAAATGACTTCTGCGAAAGGACAGCAGAGTCATGCAGAGGGCAAAAATCACTATCACGCTGTCAAGTTAATTTGAAGAAACTTTGATGTGGGGAGGGGGGCTGTTCTTTTTTCCAGGAAGAGAGACACAGCCAATGAGTCGCATTAGCCTAGTCAGTTAGCTAAGGATCATATAAAGCAAAAGCTTCCACATTCATCTGGCTGCACGTTGGGAAAAAGCAAAGTTGATCTACAAACAGGTAAGACAGATCATTTTGGGTTTTGAGATGCTATAGTGTAACATGCTAGCTTATTTTGGCCCCCGTGCCGTATTCTGTGTCGGTCTATTAACATAGTCAGATTAGTTATTTTTTTATTTCAGATGTCTCGGGTCGAGTTTCAGGTCTGAAATTCGAGAAAGGCTTTACGCTCGTGCTGAACCCTGAACTGAACATGCTAAGTCTTATCATACCTCTATCCTCATGGCTTTGGGCTGCACCACATAGATCCTGTTCCTGTAGCCACACCACACCTTGTCGTGCACTACAGTCATGCAGCGGACGGAGTAGTGTGGTCTCCCCAAGTCTAACAGATGGTAGTTGGTCAGGTCCCACTGTCCGTCTGACACAAACAAAAGGAAGTCAAGATTTACATTTATATGTACATGATATCAGGTAAACATTACTTTTTATATTAAAATAACATGCATGTCCCCCTCACCTACTCCTCTGTGGAAAATGGCTAACGTGCCATCAGAGAGGCCGACCAGTACGCGCCCTTTCACATGCCTGGGGGAGAGAAACAAACACTTTCAAAAAAGCACCAACATGACATGAAATCGAGGCTGACCATATGGTGAAAAACATACATCCGTCATTTGTTTCGGTCTACTTACACAATGCCGAGCACAGAGTCCTTCAGCTTTATAGAATGGAGACACTTCTTCCACTGAGCCACGGAGGAGTGGACGTACACGCTAGAATCACAAACGTTTCCTCAGTCATCACAATTGTCGATTTCTGGTGCTGGACAAAAAGACACAGACATTTGAAACTCACCATCCATTCTGGGCCCCCAGCCACATAGTGGGCAGAACACTGCTCATTTTCTGAGCCTCTTCTCTCATCAGGTCCTGCTCCTCGGCGTTGAGGTTTGAACTCACTCCATCTTTCAAGAGGTCACTCTCCCTGCTCATCAGAGACGACAAGTATTATTAGAGGGGTAGCGTTTGTTTAATTCTACTTTCCGCCAATTGTAGTGAACAGCTGCGTATCTGTCAAACTACAGTCAACAAACAAGGAAACAAAAAGGAAGTTTAATTAACACTGGACAGTGATGGCACTGTGTGTATAATTCACTTGTTAGTGTCACAGCCCATTTTGTGGAGAGTAAGTGATAGCCAAGGGCAAAACACTCACTTAGTCTAAGAATGTAGCAAGGGTAGCTTTACTTGAAGGTTTAATGCACTGCAATGATAATTTATCATCACACAATATATTTACATAGGTTTCACGATCAAACAGTAAATGGTTTAATGAGTGATTGGATGTTGTTGCCCAGTTTGTTTATGGTTGTACTGATAAAATTGAGTTTTATTGGACAGACTGAAGTGATGTTACCTCTGAGAGTAGTTGGCTGGAGCCTCTGCTGGCTGCTGAGCTCCCAGTGGATCAGTGAAGACGTGTTCGGTGTAGACTCCCCTCAGGCTCTGTCTTTGGTCGGCAGGCCCTCCACTGGCCTCCGTCGCCTCTGTGGCTTCCTCGGCTGGTCTGGAGACTGTAGAAAGGATCGTCTCTTAGCAAACTGGGCCAACTCAAGTGTAGGTAGTATGTATGGTGTCAGTTTAGCTTTGTTTCTGTAGGTACAGATTTTGAGTTCTAACTGACTAAAGAGTGATTGACACATTTTTGTCACACTTTTAGGACTAGAAGTGAAAGCATTTTAGCAACTTTTGTTACTTAGGACTGCTCACTCCTATCTCTGCTGATATTTAGCAGAGCTCTGGATGTGTGGCCAGGAGACTAGGAGCTTGTTGAAAGATACCGTTTCAGCAAAAATTTACATTCTTCTTGAACAGGGGGGGGATGCATACGGCAGCGAGCTCTCTCCACAAAACAGTGCATCTGTCACTATCAGTATCTGTGCTAATAAATTAATTCAATATCTGGAAAAACAAGCTGCAGTCACATAAATTGCGTGTTTTATATTATATTTCAAATTAAACTGTATATATTTATTGTTTATTGTTTAATCCATGCTTGTGGCTTGCTGTACCTAAAGCCTGCGAATGGCTTATTGCTTAATAATATGGGTGTCCCCAACTAAAGATTAACATAGTTAGGAATTGTCAATTCTTAGTCTCTGTAACTGGGCATTTACAGCCAAACTGAGGCCTTCTGTTTCCTGCATTTCTGAATCTAAAGTTTAATATTTCGACTAGCAACAGTCAGAAACCTTCAACACGTTATCCTAACCTTTACTCACTTACAGCGACGTCACATTCTCTCTGGTTTGGGAAGCGTCATAAATAAGTTCTAGTCTCTGAGAGAAGCTTGAGAAATACGCCGAGACTGCTTGCTAACATCTCTTACCAGTTTCTCCGTCTTTTCCTGGACTGCCTGCTGTCTGAGGAACGGCTGCTGCTCCTTCAGCATCACAGCCAACAACAGTGATGCCTCCGAGAACACCATCGCCTTCTACTGAGTTGCTATTGGTTGATTGTGTGGTGCCGTCTCCTGCAGGTTCTGTTTCAGAGTTTGGAGCCATTTCCTCACCAGCTGGATAGTCCGTCTCTCTTGCACCTAAATTAAAGTATACATGTGTCAACATGAATAAAAAAAAAAGCATGCTGCCCCATGTAATCAGTGCAAAACCAGTTATTTGCACACAGATGTCAGTAATAAAATCCTCCAGTCCACTAAGGACTTGCAGCGACACTCAGATGCATGGGTTTATCCGCTGACCTGGAACACTGGCGATGCAGAGGACGTGGGAGTTACAAACAAAGAAGCTCTCTAGGATGTTTCCAGGCTGGTTGGCGTCAATAACAACGGCTTTAGTGGAGGAGTGGGTGCTGGTGCAGATCCAAACCAGCGACGACAACTCATCCTGCTGCCGCAGCTCTTTCTGCTGCTCCTGCAACAACAAACATAAAAAGACACAGAGCAATGAAACATTATTTGTGTAATTACAGGCACCTTCTTGAAAACTAATGACTCAAACTTGATACTTTACATATTTCAGTATGATTGCAGCCTTATATATGAGTCATTTCTATCATTATTTTTAATCACCATGTGTCACTGCGGGATGGAAAGATGTGTGCGTACCTTGATATCTTGATCCAGTTTATCCAGGCTGCTCTGAGATCCTATCTTCTTTTTAGGGCTCTCTGGTCCTGGCACGTCACTGTAAAACACGCTGGCTCCTATGATCAAACCCCCGTCTCTGGTTTTCCCTCCAGAGAGGTTCACGCCAGCAGCACACCACAGCTGAAGCACGGACACACGGCGACAGCAGTCAGATATGATGACATCACAGAAAATACGTGAAAGCTATCAAGAGGTGTGCATTGCAACGCAGCCGAGACATAATCCCAGCTAAAGACAAAGAATAGTGACCATAATTACATACAATTCAATTATTAGAATGGTTGTGTATCTGGCTAACACTGAGCTATCAACGGCTTCAGTAAAAACACACCAACGTAACTCTTCCTCATATTGGTTAGAAGAAATATAAAAATCTGCTGGATTTTTGATGAAGGATGAAAGCTAACAAGACATTTTGAATGCAATTATTAACCAAGCAGCTCCAGGAAATACCTTCATAGAAGCATCTTTCTCATCCAGTGGTCTGAGGAAGACAGGAACAGGTAGATTCTTCACCTTACTCTCTGTCGGACCTCCATTCGCCTGAAAATGTAAAAATGCACCATTGCACTAAAGTTTCTGGTATAGCTCCCATCACAATAGTTCGACCACCATCGGAAGAGGACCAGACTGTCTATTGTAATTACAACAGAAAGGCAAGTTTTTGGTGCTCATCTCCTTACTTTGTATTTCTTGGGCAGACTCCAGCCGTAAGCCTGCACTCTGCCGTCCTCCTTCTGGACATGGGCTTTGACCTGCTGGTACTGAGCCCTCTTCTGCTCTCTCCTGGACACCACGTTGTCGGCTGCCACTCTGTGGGACAGAACAATAGCTCGCTCATGAAGGACGTCTACTCTTGGACAAAGTTGGACAAAGTTGGACAAAAATAGATGAAATTGAAACTGTGAAGACTTTTAGTTTTAGTAAACAGTAATAGATTCTGGAAACTCACAAACAGCGAGGATTAGTCTCTTTTCCACTCATTTGGGCTGCGCGCGTGGTGTACAGTAAGTTCAAGACAATTTAACTTCGGCTGTGGGCGGGGCGTGTGCGTGAGGCAACCACAACCGCAACAGTATCACGGGAATGTGCCCGCTTGTCGCTACGCCTTGTGCTCGACCACTTCACCTCCCTCTAACAGGGATACTTGCTACTGAACATAGAATCTTTATGCTGCTCCCTGATAAAAGAAAACTGTTTCTGCTGACATCTGTTCAGAAGAAAATCCCAAGAAAACTGGACTCTGATGGTAACTTGTTTTAACAAGCTAGATAAAAAAGGTAACTCACTGCCAGTGGCAAATAGCTTTGGTTTTATATTTGATTTGATCACATTAATGTTTAAGTTGAGATTTACAAGAAAATTTCTTTTGCTACTGTGTAAAGTGAATACTGCTGGTAAAAAGCACCTTATTTGTTTAAAGTGTTTGCAAACCACATGTTATTGTAAAAGTCTGCAATACACTACTTTAGAATTCATTATTCAAATTTTCACATAAAAATGTAATTTATCACAAATACTTGCAGAAAATCATGCCATTAATCGCGATTAAAATTTTTAATCATTGCCCAGCACTAAGTATACAGAATGAAACTCATTCATTGAACAGTTTTGATGATATTATCAAATGCCCTGAATGATTGAATTTAGATTTTTAACGTTCTTGATCTTTGCTTGTGAGTAAATGTACCAAAAAAGCGATCAATAATGCCTCAGCATACAGTAACACAGAATGTTCTCACTGAACTTCTCCTGGCTGACTTACTCCTCATTGAGGAAATCAAAGGCTTTGCTCTTGTCACTGGGCAGCTGCTGCAGGGTGCTGCTCCTCTTCTTGACGGACGGCTGAATCTGAGAGGTGGGTGCGTTGTACTTGACGTTCACAGGGGCCTCCGCCGCCGGCTTCTTGGCCGCCCCGCCCGACGAGCTAAACAAACGGCTGAAACTGGAGGTGTAAGGGCGGGGAAGTGGGACGGAAGGAGAGGGGGGGAAAAAAGCACACAGACAAACGTATAGAGGGGTGGGCACAAGCAGTAGCTCCAGCGGCAGAGGTAGGGCTCAACATTTAAGGGTAATAAGGCGCGCCCTTTACAAAGCCAACACACCATGCCAGCTTTCAGACAGGTAGCAGTCAGATCCTGATATGCACAAATCCTGCTAACGTATCCAGACCCCACTGATCTGTCTCCAAAACAGCCAAGCATCAGAGCAGCTGTTCTCCCAGAATGGCGGAGAGGGAGTGCGTGGTTAATATTGAGCACCAACTAGGACGTTAGTCAACAACACAGAGCAAAACAGGCCTGGACATAAAATGACACTTTTCACCCCCCCCCCCCCAACTCTACAGTGAGCCCATGGTATCTATCACATTACATCTGACTGTTTAATCTATAGCAACACATGTTCAGCATGTTTCTAAAGAATACCTTTATAGCAGATACTTTAAGTCTGAAATAGGCTCTTGTAAGTCTACTTTTATGAGCACATTTTCTCTGTTTTAACCAACATACTCCACCCATTCCCCTGCCTTCCCTCCCACCTCCATAGAAACCATCCCAACACACCTCCTGCACACAGACATTACAACATCAGGCAGGATATAGAAGGACACACAGAAACAGAGTGGGAGAGATGGTGAATTTATCAGATTTTGCTTCTCTTATACGCACATCTGTCCCAATGCTGTAGCCAAAAACCAGCCCCAAATAATGTCCTCTTCAAACTCATTCCTTATGACACTCAACAAAGGAGAGCCGGGATCAGATCACACAAATTCAGTCTTTCAGATTTAGAGCCTCTTTGAGCAAACAAGTGCATTGTTGCAACCTCAGGTGTCTCAAACGCTTGTCATGTTTGATGTTTACAGCTTTCTTTAATTTTTAATTAAGAACCAAAGACAATTGTGACAGCAAAGCAGCTCAGATCTGAGATCAGAGTCAAAGCTTCATGGTTGGCTCTCCTCTGTCAAAATATGAAAACACCAGAAGCCAGTCAAGTCACTTTGAACATGTCAAAGATTTACCTACATCCTGGAGAAAACAACCACACAACATGGAATACAAAAGAAAAGCAAAATGAAACACAGTAATCTGTGGTCGGTATTTAAGAGCTGAAAAGAAAAGAGGTGCTTACAACTGCCAAAGGCTGGATTTCTTCTTCTCTGGAAGAGCTGGGTTCTCTTTTGAAGCCCTGAGAGAAAGAATTCATTTAGATTTAATGACTTAGATGTTTTACAGTCAATTCCTCCATTTCAACTTGAAATATCAAACCATACTCAGCCAGTTTTGCTTGTATGGTATAGCTTTGTATTTTCCCGTTGTATGTGTGTGTTAAGGATCAAGGCAAGGAAACGGGAATAGTATTCAATTGCACTAGGACCCCATGATTAAATCATAGAAAGGCAAAGAAAGTAATCTCAATAAATTAGACAAAAAAGCAAAGGACAGATTCACTCAGCTGGAGCTAATTAATGTTATTCTGTGGGCTGACAACAAACAACAAAAAGGCATCTTGGCTGCTCTCTGCATTCCAGTGTCTGTACTTTTCACACCACTCTGTGTCATTTTTGAAAAAGATAAAGAGTTGTGGGCTGTGTCTTTTGGCTGTCCACAAAAGACAAACAGAGTGGCAGGTCTTTTACTACATACACCATGTAGGTGATCCCTCCACATCATCTAAGCAGTTGTCGAACAGAGAGATTTTAAATTGACTCAATTTGACGTCTTCAGTCATCCAAAGTGACTAACCAGCACTTTGTCTCATTACTGCCCACCTACAGCGGTTATATCATGCCAATATTAAATGTCATGATTTATATGATAATGTCATTGAGTTACATCCTGTAGACCACTAACGTAATCATTTAATAAATGTGAGCCAAATTGAGAAAACTGTCTCTAACTCTCTAGCCTCTCTAACTTGGCACCAAGCTTGTTTTATCTGATTATACATTTGTGATTATGTATGATGCAATTATTTCTTGTTTAATAGAAATGCAGGCCAGAAATTTGACTGATAGAAAACAATTTAAATCAAGAGTTTTCAAAGTCTGAGACTGTGGGTCCCCTCAGCGAAAACTGAAAAAAGGTGCCCCTCCCTCAGTTTTCTTGATTAGTCCTGGATGCCTAAGGCATCATAATTATGGTATATGATCACCTAGACAGACAGAATTAAGCCTCTAAACTATCTCTTTAATCAAATCATATTTAGGCCATTTTATATGCCCTTTTGATAATTAATGAAATAACTAATGTAATGGGGTTTTTTTTCAGCCTAACATGAAACAGTTTGAAACCCCCCGGGGATGCCCGTCTCCCACTTTGAAAACTCCCACTTTATATTGTGCACTATGTGTCTCTGTTCCCCTTATCTTACCGGATCATCTCTGTCCATCTAACAGCCTCCTGCAGCTCCATTAGCCTCTCCTTATACTGGTTCCTCTCCATGAGGACCCTGGCCATCTCCACCCTGGTGAAGCGCTTCCTCTGTGCTGTCGGCACATCGCTCTGCAGGCACAACACCACTCTTCAACACACTTACAGATTATACTTGAAACAGAAGATTAACATGATGGCTGTGAAGCTTTTAAAAAGGCAACAATAAAGGCTTTATAGACATAAAATATGGTGCAATTAAAAAGGTCATAAGTAGAGATAACTAAAAGATCCAGGTAGCTTTCTTCAGTAACTTATACTGCTCTAATCCAAAGTGGTGTACACACACACACACACACACACACAACAACAAATACCAAAGACTCACATCATCCTCATTGTCATTCTTGACCTTCTGTTTGGCTTCCTCAAGCTCTGTGCGAATCCTATAAGTGAGTACACAAAGTCTCTAGCAGCCATCTTTTACAGCATATACTCAAATGCAATATGTAGACTGACGGGCAGTCCAAGTCAACTCACTTCTTGAGTTCTTCCTCTAATTCTTTGTTCTTCTCCTCCAGTTTGATCTTGGCCTCAGTGACAGCTTTCAGCTCACCTTGCAGGCCCTCCTTCTCACAAGACAGTTCGTCCACTTGTGCAATCAGGTCATTTTTCACCACATTCAAAGCATTTCTAAAAAAAAAAACAACAAAAAAACAAGCACGCATATGAACACACATTCTAATGTTATTTCTACATTAAACACAAGGTGGCAGCACTGTCCTGTTGCTCAATACTGCAACAGGACATTCCTGTTGTCATGCATTAGCTCTTTTTAGCTCATTATCACGATCAATCTTTAGAATAAAGTGCTACAAGGAGTCCAAAAAAAGCACCATCTCTTGAAAAAAGATTTTTTCTTTAGAATATTAAACACGATTGCAAACACTGCTACAGAGGTGGGTCAGACTGGGTTGAATGTCAC
The DNA here is from genome assembly GCA_024633595.2 of Lepomis macrochirus. Classification (NCBI taxonomy): domain Eukaryota; kingdom Metazoa; phylum Chordata; class Actinopteri; order Centrarchiformes; family Centrarchidae; genus Lepomis; species Lepomis macrochirus. Next base: position 24,016,265 of record JALXJV020000023.1, on the reverse strand, counting down.
TAAAAAGCATTTGTTAGACATGAAACATACCTGGCAATAGGCACTTTGATGTGCACATTTTAAAATAAGGAAAACAGCAATACATTTGCATCCAAACTACAGGTGCATCAGTAGGAACTGCAAATTGATCTAATGTGTTAGCTTAACAGTCAGGAATCTCATGACAATATGCTAAAAACCAAATGCAGCAACAAAAAGACAATAACATAGATAATGCTGGGATTTGGCACAACCTAACATGGCCCAATAATGTAGCAATGTCTGCAATTAAATTAATGTCATTATTTCTGGTTTCTTATAAACTCTTCTGTGGTTAAAATGAGTACTAACTTGGTCTCCAGCAGCTGGGTGTTCTCTTGGATAAGATGTTCGACCTCCCGACCCATACCTGAAAATGATCACCCATAATGGGAATTCAAAATGAATGTTTCATCTCATCATGTGCTCCAACATGAAAAGGCAAGAATATAGCTACTACTGAAAAATCAAAAAAGACCTGGTCCTTATCCTGCACACTAACTTTTGATCTTGCAGTCTTACCGAGAAAGTTGTAGTCTGGGAGCCATGCAAGAGACGATGCAAATCAGGAAGAGGTTTATGACTTCACTTTATGAGATTTGAGTTAAATGGTCTCATTTAAACATCTAGTCTATGTTATTACTGCCCTTCACAACACTGTAGAACCACTCTAATCTATTCTGGACAGCTATAAGAAAGTCATAGAGGGAACTGAAACTGAACACAGAGGGACAACAGGGACATCAGGGACATGACTGTTGATAATTTTGTTGGGAGAGAGATTGGGGGGAAATTTATTGATACACACCAGAAAAGTCATCTGTAAGGATGATAAATCCCGACAGCCAAAGAAAAAAACGCAAGAATATGGCAATGGAAGAAAATTGTTTATAAAATAGTACAAACTATGACGAGATTATAGTATCAAGTCATGAGAGTGAGGCTTCTTACCCAGCAGGTCGGCTCCCTCGTCCACGTCTCCTATCAGGTCGTTTCCTGCAGACGACAGCTCCTCAAACAGAGATTCAGTGTTCCGGTCAAACGCTAGGTTCTCTATGCCACCTTTACATGGTGTGCTGGATGGACAGATAAGGTAGAGGGAGGGAGAGGGAAACAAGAGAGGGGGAGAAAATGATGACTATCACAATGACGAACGCATAATGTTGCAACTTTATAATTTTGCTAAATATCGCCATCAAAATCCATGTGAACACATCTTTATATACTATTTTTTTACACTTTCATACACAATCTTCCTCACAATTTGCCCGCTACACTTGAAGGGGGAGTGAAAAACCACCAAGCATAAAGAGGGGGGAGAAACGATATGAGGATTAACAGCGGACAGTTTCAGACTCTCCAGAATTGCACTGATAGTGTTGCACACGTAAAAACTCTATAACAAATTAAAAAAAGAGAGCTAGCAGAGAAGTTCAAACCCTGCTTAATTCCACATCTCTGCACAGCCAATCATCACGGACAGGGGCAAGACAAGAGAACTGATTTTGGACTAACTTTCCTGGAAGGAATTTGTATTGCAAATTTGTTTATCGTTTGACAGAAGTAGTTGTGAGCGAAGAAGGTGAGAGAAAAGTTCAATCTGTGCCTACTTTCACATCTCCACAACCCTGGCCAATCACTGCGTGACTGCATTGACTGTTTCGGAAGGTCACAGAGGGTGGACTCCAAATCCCAGCTAGCACACTGCAGCTTTAGCGTGGTTTCCACGCCATTTGAATTTGGCAAATAAAGCGGTATAATGTTACTTATGCCAACGGCTCTGTTGATTATCACCTGATTCAGAGACTCATCATCATACCTGCAATGTCAAAGGTAAACTATAAAGGTGAGGTGGAGGGAGTCTCAGACACAGTTCAATCATCCAATAAGCACGTCATTTGAAGATTCCCAACCTTATTCGTTAACAGTTTGCTCATTTCAGAGTAATGATAATAAGATATCTAATCATCAGTCTTCTACCTTGTTCCTCTGCAGCCATCAAGGTCCATGTCCAGCTCAGGAGTGGACTCTATGATGGCCTGGACCTCAGACTTCTCCATATTGTCTGCTTCTAGGACATCCAGCAGAGATATTAGCAGAGAGAATGAGCAATCCAGTACACTCAAACTGCAGATACAACAAGGTGTTTTAACTGCAGTACTGACCATCGCGTTTGAGGGCCGTCGAGGCCGAGCCCTGACCTTCATGTCCGATCTGACCCTGCTGTCCTTCGTGCATCACTGTGATGTTCTTACTGCCCTCTGGTTTACCACTGCTCCTGTCCAGGTTCTTGTTGAGCCCATCTGAAACTTCCTGGTCCCGTCGAGGCACAGACTCCATGGCAACATCTGAAGCAGCAGTAGACAGCGGTGTGGCAGGAGCAAACCCACCCCCAACGCTGGACACAAGACTCGTTCCAGTGGACAAGTCATCATGAGGAGATAGTGGTGTGGTGGACTGAGAGTTAACACTGTAAGTAGATGAGGGGGTGTTTAATTTTGAGGTACCACCCTGAGAGGACATGGGGGTGTTGGATTTGGATCCTCCACTTTGTAAAGACACAGGAGTTCCACCTTTGGAGACACTTTCGTGGCTGGTTGGAGTACTGGACTTGGAGCCTCTGTGATTCGCGTTGGCCAATTCATCCTTAAGGTGGAGGGAGAGGAGGAGGAGGAAGAAGAAGAGGGGAGCAGGTCAACAAGAAAAACAAAAACTATGATCTTTATTAACATTATAAACCTCCTGCAATTTAAGCTGTAAATGCAGGTGATATGCAGAACATTATTGTATATGCAAACCAAACAAAACACCACAATAAAACATAAGAGTGATCAAGCCAAAAATATCAGAACTAAACTACAAGATAAAGGAAAACACTAAAGAAATGGGCTTCAAAGTTGACCATGATTTTATAAACTGTAGTTTGAAAAAATAATCTTAACTCAAGGTCCACTTTCTGGCTTTTTCTAGAGCTGGACTGAAGTTCCATACTTAGGTTATAGGACGACGGAGCTAATTAAATTGTAAGCTCAGGAAATAGCTTGTAAGTGAACCCAGAGTTTAGACTCTTCAAACCTTGAAGTCTCTTTTAGAAAACTACAGAAGCACATAAATCTATATTTCTTCTGTTTGTTTAAATAAAAATAAGCAAATATAACAGACATCTAGACCAACTGGGTCAAACAGCGATCATCTCACCATGCAGCTAAAACTAACACAAACACTAACCAAACCACAACATGCAACCGGGACACTCCATCTTTCACGAATCATGTCCATCCTGGCAATGTGCACCCAAACTCACAACTGTGTTTAAGTGTAAAGCAGCAAGCAGCCTTAAGATATGCATGTAAATCCTGACAGTGATAAGAAGCTATAAGTGCTGAACCTTTCTTGAAGCAGACCTTTTGACTTGTCACAAAAGGTGGAACAATGTTTTGCTCAGTGGTATCAACTGTCCCAGTAAGTTTCTGGCTCACCTGAATAAAATGCAGTCTTTTAATGTTAACAGTTACACATGTGCATTTCCTGCAGTGACTAAGCAAAATATCTGCACTGAAAAGGGTGTTCTGTAAAAATGATTTGTTGTTACAGAAGAACTACAAAAGGAAAGCATCATGCAGTTTCAACTGGATATGAGGTGTTGCCAGTATGTTAGCATCATTATATTTAATCACAGCAAAATCTGCAACACAGCTACTAAAGTTTGGTGAACACCGTGGTTAGTTTCTTCATGAGTGACAGACACATCTACCTGGTCCTGATCAGCCTCCTGATGGGACAAATTCTCCTGTGAACTTTCACCTTCCACTCTGATTGGGGAGAATGGATCCTCAGACTGAGGGATATTAAAAACCTTGCTCATTATTATTTCCTAACATCCATTCCTTAAAAATAAACGAAATATATAAAAACAGATATAGGATGTTGGAAGGGGACATCATTTCTGAAGGAGTGAACCGTGTAGTGAGCAGTATTTATGGCTTCTTCTCGTACACAAGGTGACCTTGGGTGGCAAAGGCTGTGTGTGTGAATGAGTGAAAATGAAGTGGATTTGCAGCAGCAATAAAACGCTAAGGTTTCATCAGGTCTTAGCAGCCCTTTGTGGCACGCAGAATTTCTAATGTATTGTTTTGATCCGTTAATGCCAGCAGCTTCAGTCCTATAAATAGCTCTGTGCCGGATGGAAAAGTATCAATCAGGACAACAACAAAGCATCCATAAGGATCCCTCGGTCACCTTGAAAACAGATGAGGGGACACTTTAATATCACAAAGGCGACTTTACAGCATTCGCAAACATTGAATGAGAATTAAACTTTCTCAATATTGTTTTATTCTCTTTATGTATCCCCACCTCTGGGTCTGCCTCTGCACCGATGGGAGTATTTCCTTTCACATCTCTTGTCTGCATGCTGGCGTCACTCTATTGTTGCTATAGTAGCCCTGAGCAGCCAATAGGGGGAAAGCTTCCCTGCCCTGCTACTCTGCTGATAATGGCTCTTCACTAACCCTCCAAAAAACATTCACACACAGAAACACACACCTTTACACAGGAAGAGGGAAGGCGTCATTAACTGTAAATCTTTGAAAAATGTCAAGTCAGAGGACAAAACACAAAGGCACTACTGTGTTTCTGCACTGGGGGTGCCTGGTAAGACTGTGTGTGTGAGAAAGACATACTGTGACACCTATATTGTACTCTGGGACTAAGGGTGAGGAGCTCAAACTCAGTTTAAGAATTATCAACCACCAGTTATGGAACAATCTCAACACAGTTCCTGATAATGTGGGCCAAAATAAAGGCTACCAAAACTGAAACCACTTAACAAGTCATACAATTACCATCTGACCCCGTACTAGTGTAATAACGGCAAATGAATACTTATTAGGAGGTCATTAATATTCATGTTGTAGCCTTGCTTGCAGCATGGTTTCCAACAGCAACAATGTGAAGACACTCTGTCCTTTCCACCCTCCCTTGAGGTTCAAGGCATGCTCCCGAATGGTACCATTTCCTCTGCTTGCTGGGCTCTAAGCCACCCCGTTACACACTCACACACACATACAAACGCACAAGCTGCTAAAAATTCTGGACACACTGAACAATCCTTTCTCTCTGAATAGAAACGTACTCTCTTTGCAGCTTGCTGGCACCGAGTGGTTACATTTTGTTTCCACAACCTCTTTTAACTGAACTTGGGATGATGTCACCAGTCCGACCCGTGGGAAGCTCTACCAGCCAACTTCAGATAGAAGTCTTTATTTTTTATTCAGACTTGCGTGTCATACCTTGAGGCTGGTGTTGGACTGCGGATGGCTAAGGTTGTTGAATCTCCACGGCTCAGAAGGCGTGTCCACAGGTTCCCTCTGGAGGTCAGGGGTCACACCATCAGTCCCAGGAAGTTGGAATATGCCCATGGAGATGGGACGCTCCTTCCTGGACACAGAGACAAAGGCAAGGAAAGATCATTCAAAAGGAGAAACTCTGAAAGAAAGTAGTAAAAAATGTCACAGGTGCTGGTCAAGTCGCTCTTACATAATTATAATATAGAGAAAACGGCCATTGAAGCGGCTCTGTGAGGCTGTACTCTGGCACAGCAGTGCGTGGAGCTTAATACTAATGTATGAATGCCAAGATGGTGATGTTTAACAGGTTTAATTTTTACCATGTTCACATCTTAGTTTAGCACTAAACGCAAAGCTTTGACTACAAGGATAGCTCTAGAGGAAAATTCAGGGGATCACAAAAGTCAGAAGGATTCACTCCTGGGAACTATGAATATCTGCCCAAAATTGTGTGCCAATCCATCTAGGAGATGTTGAGATATGTGACTAGATAAGTGATAAGTTTGACCTGCTGGTGGCACGAAAGGTCAAAACAAAGTCTTCAGTGGATTCGTCATCTGGGTAAAGTGGATATTTGTACCAATTTGTGTAGAAATCTATCCAGTAAGTGAGAGATATTTCCATCTAGACCAAAGTGCTGGGATGTCCCAGCCTACAGACCAACATTGCCATCCTCAGAGAAAACATAAAAGAATTCCTTCAGTAGTAAAGGAGACCTTAAGCAAGGAAAGCAGTCCAGTGTGGACATGTGATTTACACAGGGCGATAAAAAGCACACAGTATGGGATGTATTTTACAAGGTCGGACATGTTCTCATTAGTTTGACTGTCTGACCCTCTCTTTATGTAGTGATGAGGTCCCTACAGTGAAAGCGACACTCGGTAGGAGAGTTTTTAGTGTTAAGTAATGAATAAAGTTTTTATGCAACAGCTACTGTACTTCACTCAGCCTGAAGCCACTAACATGACAGATTATCCATTTAATTTACTTTGCTAAATTAAATGGACATTGCTGTTATTTTTTTTCAGCCTGCATATTAATGTGTCCATTTGTTTTCAGTGAAGTGGAAGCAGATCAGGATAATATAATCAGACCAATCAGAACAAAATGTGTGACATTAGAGAGGTCCTGCAGCAAACACCCTTGAGACAGTTTAGCAGTGAAGTGGTGGGAAGAGAAATAAAGCTGGTTGCCTCATTGACACCATTATCTCCCACATATTACGTCAGGCAGTAAACACAAATCCATTTGAATATGGCTCTGTTATGGAGACGTATTGAGCCATGTGTGGTATTAGAAGGAGTTTAGCTAAGAGACTAAGCAGCTCCCTTGTGCATTAAGTGTATAATCAAACTTCCATTTCACAACTCTTCCAACTAACGAAAAACCAATAATATTCAGTAACACATAGACACACATTGAAATAAATACTAGACCGGCATCTACTTTCATTCCAGTGAATAGGAATCAAAAATATATTGCACAGTGCGAGCAGCACAATGGCTGCCACGGTGAAAAGAGCAGCCGACGGGCAGGGATAAAAAGCTGCAGCCCCGAAAAACAATGGACACACCACCATATTGAGAGGAAGAGGTCACATGCAGGCCACTGATAGTGACCAATGCTGCCTTTTGTTATCTGAACTCAGTGATGAGAAAAAAAACAAATTCAGATTCATCAGTCCTCAAGTACGGTTTCATCCTGGAAAAGATGTTCCCGAAATTTCATCATAAACAGCTAAAAACTCTAGTGAAATAGAAATATCTAAGGTGGTGTAGTCTTCTAGCCATTTATCCCCATCTCTCTCTTGACCTACTTTTAGTGTGCAGTCTCATACTGTCTCACTATAACACACCCACATGGCAGCAGAACTGCGACTGCATGGCTACAAAGATACAGATCACAACAGGGAAGATACAATCAGATAACACACATTAAGATAACATACACACATACACGTTATACCTGCTTGGTCTGGGTAAGGAGGGTAAGGAAGGCAGGGCAGGTAAGCCGCCGGTAGAGACAGAGTAGTGAACCAGCAGCAGTACTGACAGAGAGACCAGAACAGCGGAGTTGATGACGACCGCTCCCCCTACAAAGCCAAAAACCAAAAGCAGCATACACCCGGGGCTCATGGCCCCCCCAGATCATGGCCCAGTGCCTCAACGGGGACCAGGAGGTTGGGGGGCACAGACGATGAAAGCAGATAAGGTGGGGGTCACTGAAGAGCTAAATTCACCTCGGCAGACCTCTGGTTGGACATCAACCGCTGTAAGTACATCTGCAGCTGAGGTCAAAGAAGCGGTTTCCCTCTAAATGGGAGTCAGCAGTAGAGCAGCGGACTCTGTATACTGCAGCTTAACTGTGAGGCAGACAGAGAGTGGGAGCAGGTCACAGGCAGCAATCTGCCAGCAGCCGCCACAACAGCAGTAGTCCTGGTGGCTTCAGCAGCAGTGACTGATCAGAGCAGAGAAGCAGCACCCACAGAAGAGCAGGGAGAGGCAGGGAGAGGCGGCAGCTCCTCTCCTCCAGTGTCTTCCTCTGGCAGGTGAATCTGTTTTCCTTCCTCCTTTGCTCTTCCCCTCCTCTGCCGAGATGCAACGCGCCTGCCGCTGTTCAGTCTAGAACACTCTGACGCTCTCCCTCTGGTTGCACCCACCACCCCTCCCCTCTCTGTCTCTCTCCATCCACCCCTCTCTTTTAGATGCTGAGGCAGCTTGTTCCATATGCCTCTTCTCAGGCTGCAGCTTATTGGCTGCAAAATGGGGAGACTGATGGAAAAGTTTGTGTGTGTGTGTGTGTGTGTGTGTGTGTGCATTAACTGAAGGGATACTGAAGGGCTTAGAGAATAGAGGGGGCTGCCTGAATGCACAGACAGTCCATGGCACATTAAAATATTAAACACTATTCACACTTCTAACCTTTTCATGTTTATACTTTTACAACATTAAATCACAGTGGATATAATTAGTATGTACTGGGTAATGTCAAAGTTCATGTAAATTAAACTACAAGAAGTGCGAGAATGTATCATATCTTTAAGGACACACATATTTCTCCACAAAATATGGCAAGGGATATTAAGTTCAATACACTTTCATCTATCTTTATAACTGTTTTTTTTACAGCCATCCTAACAGCTCTGTGAAGCTGCGCTTGAGCAAAATGTCAACATTAGCATGCCAAAGCATTTACAAAGCTAATACTTACATGCAGATGTTTAGCAGGAATATTGTGTTTACCCGGTTCACCAGATTTGTCTAGCATGCTAATATTTGCTGATTATTGTAACACTAAACACAAAGCACAGCTTAGGCTAATGGGGAAATGATTAGTTTTGCAGCTATTTGGTCGTAAACTAAAGTACTGGACACATTTAATTTTGACCTGATGATGACGCTAGAGGAAAAGTCAAACAATGACCAAAGTTATAACAATTTAATCTGTAGAGACCATGAATATCAGTATCATTTGCTGGCAACCTGTCCAATCGCCGTCAAGACTTTTCACTCTGAACCAAAATTATCAGCCTTATGGTGGTGCTAGATAAAAGTCATCACAGATCACCACAGTCTTTAGGTTACATCCTCTGTGGACCACGGATGACTGCACAAAACTGTATGGCAATCCATTCAAAAGTTATCCAAATATTTCAGTCTGAACCAAAGTGGTTACACACGACAACTGTTGCCCTGGTGTTTTACCCGGGTGGCAAAGAAAAAGCCACAGATGGAAATGTGGTTATGGAAGCAGCCTGGGGTGCTTCTCTGCAGCCTTGGAAGGCTTGTGAAGGAAGGTAATTCATCAAATTACTGTAAAATCACAAAAAAAAAAAAAAAATCACTGACAAAAAAAAAAAACTACCAACAGTGTGAAAACCGATGCTTACCACCAGTATCATTGCAGCAACATATTGAAGATAAAACAAATATTAACCTACTGAAAATTGAAATGTTCCTATTAACTGGAGGAGGGCGGCTGCTGACCTCCTGATTCCCTGCAGCAGGCATAATCTGCTCTGCAAGTGAGCAATCAACCACAAAGCTCATCATCCCATTGAAGGAGATTATTCTGACAACTGCCAACCCACATCTGTGATTTACACAGCCTCCACAGCATCCTCTGTCTCTCAGAATTCACTGATTTCCAGTTTAACTCCTTCTTGAATTTGTAATGACTCTCTTCCACACTTCATCATTACAATACTATCACCATTTTCTGCAGTAAGAGTTGCATGTTTATTCTAGTTAAATAACTATATAATAAGAGTGTTTCCTTGTGAAAGCAGTAACAGTGATTTAACTGCATCAGAATGGTTAAACACATCCAAAGTAGTGCTGACCAATAACTCGTGTTTTTATCATTGTGCAGTAAACGCATCGCCAAAGACTGCCTGAAACAACAACTTTTATTTATGATGGCCAATGGGCACCCAGAGCTAAAGACCGTAGTATTTATTTTCAGGCTGCAGCCTCTGCATGCTCTCTGTGTTGGTTCCCACACACACGAGCAGAGACAGTGAAGTGAAGATAACTCCATTACTCGAGTTGATGACAACTTTACTCATTACTCTGAGGATGTGCTATAAAACCTTCCCGAGTAAAAAGCCATTAGTCCACTTCAATAATAGATACGGACAAACATGTAGACAGCAGTATTTTTATCTCCTGCTGTGTTTTACACAGGCACTGCGAGCTAGCTCGACTACAGCAAACAAACAAAAAACGAAAGCTGTCTGTAGTCTAACTGTTTAGCTTAGTTTGCTGCATAGCTTACAATTTGGCACATTGTTTTAAAAGTTAGCTCCTGGTTGAGACAAATCACCCCCTCCTCCCTCTGCCAGCCGTCATGTTACCTGCAGGCGGTGAAATAACAGCAGCAGAGAGAGGAGGAGGAGGACTGATACAGACTGATGTCTGAGTTTTTCATTATGTCTAAATGTCACTCAGTATTTTGATGTTAGGGATATCATTTTTTTTGACATTTTAGATTTGCTTCCACTGAGATATTATTAAATATATATGGTGACTTTGCAGTTGTAAACATTAGTGTTACTGCTCTACAAACATTTAGTTGTATTTCAAATATTCAATTCTAATCCTGTTATGAATTTAAAAAACAACCACACAGCTATCACAGATTTTCTCATACATTGCAGGCAGCTAATTCAAAGAGAACAAAGGTTTCAGGCCAGAGCTTCTGCTATGTGGGCGTCAATTTTCCATTGTAAGTCTAAGTGTGTGACAAATTTGGACTGACAGATGATGTAGGTGAATTTGGGATGAATAAACACAGAAAAACCCTGGTGTGGTTGTGCTGTCTCACCGAGTTCTGGCTGATGAGCCTGTGTCAGAGGGCTCTGCTGCTGTCACTGCATGCTGGTGGTGTTTAGTTCGCTCTAGGTGCTCCATGTAGCTGTGGATCATCTGGAAGGTAAATAACAATGAGAGTCGTAGAATTAGCCAAACTTCCATGTTTTCATGTTTCACATGCTGTGTTAAAATCTACTCTTGCATTTTATGTATTAGCCTCTCCAAAAATTCAGAATACAAAACTACAGTAAATTTGATTGTAAATGGTCACGAGAACTTTAACAGTTATTACTATGGTCACTCACATATAAAGTGTCCAGGCACATCTGTGCCAGTCAGATGGTAAATGACGTACATGTACCAACAGTGTGTTGGTGACAGCGTTTTAATCAGACTTTCATCTTCTCCATTCAATGTGATTCAGATCAGCAGCTGGCTGCTGGGGCTTGAGAGGTTTGTTTAGACACTGGGGCATCGGTTAGTGATGCATAATGAATAACACACCAAGGCAGACCAAAGACCCAGCAGAAACATAATTCATTATTGGATACTTCCTGTTTTAATCCTCTCAAACTATCCCACTTGATTCTGTTTTGTAACTCACCTTTGTTTTTCACACACTGGTCAGCTGTAAAATTTATCTCCCCAACTTCTTTTGTATTATTTTACAATTTAACTGCAAATAGTGTATGTTGTGTATCGACAAATGACTCATTATAAATTAATTTATACATTTATTGTTTCCTCTTTATGTGTTTTCTAAAAGCTCATTAGCATTATGTGGCCACACTCACAGCTAACAGGTGATAAACTTTGCTCCCTTCAATTTTTTTCAATGTATCCAGGACAGACATCTGGACACTAAATGGACTTACAGTGCAGATTTGCGAATGCTGCACTAACACCTCCCAATTTAGCCACAGCACTCAGTAGGTGAGGTAGGTCTACAGTAACGTATGCATAACTGTATAAGCACATGCACACATAGCTCAGACCAGCATACCTCAGTGTGTCTCTGATGAAGGGCGTTATACTCCTTCTTGAGCTCTGCTTCTCTCTCGTCCAATCTGCTAACTGGATGAAAAAGAGAAACAATTACTTAAAGTACACATGGCGAAAAAGATTTACTCCTAACGAAATGGAGCTTTTCCTTAAAATGCAAATCGTTCAATATGAATTAACTAATGGCATTTCATGAAGTCTTTGACAAAACATGGATCAAACTGTTCCACTGAAAATGGTGTGGGGGGAATAGAGCTGTTGCTGTAATAACATCTCAGAGCCAGAAGAGGGCTGCCATGCATCAACAAAGCCCTCCAAAGCTTCACAAACCAGAAAACCTTGTTATGAGCACTACACCTCTCTGAATCACAGACTCCGCTATGAAATGAAACTTGTTTCATTAGCATTAATGTTGCAACCCAGTTTAAAATCAAACACTCATCGTTATCCACAGCTGATGTCATTTTGACCACAATAATAATGTGGTCAAAGCATCTAAATCTATGCTGAATGACATAGTGCTCCTTGGGTCTCGGATTGAAATAATGAAAGTCTAATGAACCTAAAAGGTGAAGAATGGAAATGACAATATCTCCTTCATAACTTAAGATCGTAGTTAAAAAATGACATACATATACTTTGATGTTCATTTTGAATATATACATACATTCTAACCAAAAGGAAAACATCCACACACTTATCTATAGAGCAACCATCAGCCTCAGTCAAATCCAGTCTGCAACAACGGTAATCCATTTTTTTGCGGCTCTCAGGTGACATTAGTTTGCAGTCCTGGTGTTTGTGTTTTCAGATGCCAGCCAAGCAAAATGCCCTTTCACAACAGGTAGCGACAGCGACACAAAGATGTCCGTAAACGTGGCTGTGCACCGAGCATCTGTTCATTCACAGGACCGTTCATACTTCACGCTTGGCCGCACTGGTTTCAAGTCAGAAACAGCCTTTTTATCAGGTGTTCAACAAGGCTCCAATATAAAACACCTATGTGATCAATGAAGAGCAACAGTTCAGGCAGCAGCTGCATAGAAGGATGGAAACAGTGAATTAGTGTGGTTATGAGAGGGCTGATAGAGGAACTGATGGTTAAAGAGTGGAGCAGAAACACCCGAGGTCTGACACAGAGGTGTGCAGAGTAAAAGGAAGTGATCCTAAAGGAAAGCCCCACGTGAAAAAATAGAACACTTAAATTTAAGCAATAAGTGATTGTTAGGGTGTGGCCACACTGATTCAAGTCTTATGCATACCATGTAGCTGTAACGTCCCAAGTAGGGCTGTAACTAACAATTGTTTCTTAAAGCAGCAGTTGGTAATTAAAAAAAACAACTTTTATATTTGCTGTAACTGTCACTATATCCTGAAGTGTATCCCTCTCATCCTGCTGTTCAGAGGCAGCTGTTATCGCAGCTGCCTCTGAAGCCTGGGATGCTCTGCCCTGGGACGCAAAGCGCTGGAAGGGGCGTCTTTGAGAAGAAGAGTCAAAGCGAGAGGGGCCATGGTCTCTGGCGAGACTTTGGCCTTGGAGAGCGACCCCTACAAGGGATGGCAACGGGCTCCTTCTGCTGCCGTACAAACTTGTGGGTTTGGGGGGAGGGGCTTAGCGGAGTGATGAGGAGCAGCGTGAGACGAGGAAGGTTTTGCATTGTGTGTTCAGTTGTTGCAGACTGCAGCTTTCATTTGCAACTTATTTTTTGAATTAATCAATTAATTATTTGGTCATGTAAAATGTCCCAGAGACATCTTCAAATGTCTTTTTTGTCTGACCAAAATTCCACACAAAGATATTCAGATATATCACAAAGAGAAGCAGTAAATCCTCCCAGACCTGAGAAATAGTTTTCGCTACATAAATTACCAAAACTATGAATTAACTATCAAAGTAGCTGCTGATTATTTTTCTCTTGACTCTCTCTCTTGACGCTGTCCACTGCCGCCCATCCTCCTGAAGTGTGTCATTCTATATTGTAAGCCATCCCGTAAAAACAAAATCACATTAAAAATGAAAAGAGAAAGTAACGAGATAACATCAATAAGCAGAAACTGAACTTGACAGTGTGTTTGTATACAGCGAAGTGTCCTCGGGTTTATAGAGTTAAACTGTGTGTGTGTGTGTGTGTGTGTGTGTGCGTGTGTATTCCACAGACATGGTCAAACACAGATTGGTGATCTACGTCACGCTGCTGGCAATTTGGTCCACAAACATAACTACAGACAAATGAAACTCAAAAACAGAAAAAGGAGAAGTGTCACATCACAAGAAATAAAAAGAAATTTGCTGAGAGCTCTCAAATTTTCCCTAAGCATGAACGTAACTTACAGACCAGCGGCGGAACAAATAAGCAGTCACACACACTGTCAACAGTGCAGTCATGCACACATCATGAGGGTTTCTTTTGATGCCCTGCAAAGACTACCACACTCTGAGACTTAAGACTACACTGTTTGCATGTACAAGGTCTTTCCTACTTCAGACATAATAATCAGTTACTTTTACACCGATGCTTTAGGCATTTAGACATTGTTTTATCTGGAAACACAGGTGAATGTTACTGAAATGTTACTTGTTTTCTAGATCAAAATTACAAGCAGATCAGGGCCTTGGCGTCCTACAATCCTCCTGCACTCCTCCTGAACTTTTTTGGGCTTGGAACACGTTTGGTCTATTCTATTACAGCTCATTTAGCCGTCTTGGCAGAAAACACTCACAGTATGTTACTGACTGCCTTTATTCAGTAGGGACATGGGAGTCCATCTGCCCTCTGGCACATCAGGCTAACAAACAGTCACAAGACCTGCAAACTGTCAATGCTGCTCACAGAGTATCTGGTGTGTGTGTGTGTGTGTGTGTGTGTGTCTTTCTAATAATAGAGCCAGTTCATTAAAACCTATGTCTGTCATAGAGCAGAAATTGACTTACTCTGATCTGCATAGTTTTTAGTCTTCAGCTCTAGGTGACGTGTGTGTGACTCCAACGCCACCAGTCGACACTGAAGGTCCTTCTTCTCGCCATCCTGGGAGTCTTCAAAGACAATGTACCTCTGCAGAACAAGACAGGAAATAGAGAGACAGAACAAAGAATTTATTATCAAAACCCTGAAATGAACATAGGTGAAGCTCCCGGTGACAAAGGGATGAGATGATTTGTTTATGGTAAAGACATGTTGTGGATTAAACCCTGCATTTGTGTGTGTATGTGTGTCAGAGATAACCATCTGCTCCTATTGACAGTGTTGGTACCAGCAGAAAACAGAGCATACAGTGTCTGTCTTCTGTCCATAGTGAAGGTCATCTAACCCCTTCTGCACAACAGGTGCACAGTGCCAGCATCCTACAGCCTCTGTGTGCGTCCACACATACACAGTTTCCTGGGCAAGTTAATAACACCCAATATCAGTGTCAAACTTGTGTTTTCAACCCTCACTCACCTCACCCTCTTTCTTAGGGGATGTTAGACTAAGAACGGTTTTCATATCAGGAGGAACTGAATTAACTATTATTATACAGGGAAGTGGGTGAACACTAAACACCAACAGGCACAATACATGATTATGATAATGAGCATAATATTAATAATCAGTTACTTTAGTGATCCCAGCAAGGCATTGGATATCAGTGGGCACTGGTATCAAGCGAACACTTGGGGCTTCAATCCAGCTTCCCAAACTGTCTCCAGCCACTAACAGAACATTCTGCTCAAATCTATTCCATTTAATACTCAGTTAGCCACTGGTCCATGATGGCAATGTACACTTTGCTTGCGTGTGACTGGATGAAACCTCAATGAGCGGTGATAGGAAGTGGGTCTATGAAGGGACAAATATCAAGAAAAACTAGAACAATATAAATGCGGATGTTAAAAATACATGAAAACATGAGTTGTGTGAACTGCAGTTGCAGTAATAGATATGGAGACAAAAAAAAGAATGAAAACATGTAATGAAACCCTACTCAATATGAAAATTATGCGTGCAGATATGCACAGCATGCCGCATTCCCAAGATATCACTAAATCAACACATTTAATCAGCTGACTTTTAGAGCAGTTTGACTCACACATGAGAACTAGGCTTCAACTAATTACTTTTTACATTAGTGATGAACCAGCTAATGATTTCCTCCATTGATTGATAAGTCATTTGGTCCATAAAATATTGGACAGAGGTAAGAGTATACAGACATGCTAGCAGGTCTGCCAGTTCATGTGAGCATGCTAACAATGCTAACATGTTGATGTTTAGCTGACGATGAGACCAGCGATGACACCGACAAAATCACTGTAACGTGGCTCTGTCACATCATCACCACGCCATTTCTGCTTGGTAAAAAGGTCAATATCAGCACCGACACCGATCTGAACAACATTCCAATCCATAAGGCTTTACTGCTAGTGCTAATTCACTAGTTCCTGCTTCTTAAATGTGAATTTTTTCTTTTGGTCTGTCGCTCGGACCAGCGAAAACATTTAAAAATGTCCCCCTGCACTCAGGAAACAGAGCATTTTTCATTACTTTCTGATTATGAGCCTAGAAAATAATCAGTAGATTCAATGATGATGAAAATAGCATGTAGTTGTAAGTTAACTCAAAATATACCGAATAAAATGGTGTGAATCTAAAGTTTACACATACTACCCACTCGCAGCGGAACTTAATAATAAAACTAATGGACAATACAATAACAGGCCCAATTCAAAATTAAAATTAAACATACAGGCCCATCTATCAGTACCTCAGCTGATCAGCTGAGTCAGGTGTTTGATAACCATGCAGTCTTGTGATGTGGCGCTCACTGGTGATGAGCCCTGGGCTGGGTCTGGATGTCATCTGCAGGAAGATGAGGATCACCTGAGCGCCCTGTAACAAGCAGCCCCTTCTTTGCACACAGCTCACATTGACACTGGAGGTGTCTAACAAAAGGTGTTTCTTTAAGATGCTTTTGTGAACTCTCTTTAAAAAAACAGAACCTGCTTTTATACTTTTTAAAAACACAATTCATTCATTCATTGATGGGCTGAAATGTTTTTGCTTATGTCTTCAGGCTCTCAAAACTATTTCAGTGTAGAGCACTTGATTTGCAATTAATCATCTTTGAATGTCCTCTTTATCAAGTGGCCTCTAACAGATACAAAGAAGTGAATAGATTTTGCCTTTTTGTGAAATATGAGTTTGTATTAATGGCTGTGATGTACACTTTTTCTCTCTCAGAAGGGGCTATTTGTAGGTTAAGGGTGAGAGACTTATGGAGGGCCCAGCAGGGTCTGGAAAGCCCAGGGAGCATCTTAAGAACTAAGGTCTTGGTAGTAATGCAGCATTTACCATGTAAATCTACTAAGAGCATTAACATAGCACCGGGCTAGACTACAGAGGGGAGGGTTCACAGTGGGGGGTGCCCACTAATTTGCAAATGTACATAACTGCAACACTAAGACAAGCTAAATTACTGGCTGATCATTTTAAACTGCTGACAGGGAAACGATTTGAAGACATTGCAGCGCTCTCCTTAGATTGAAGCAAATTAACACTATTAAATACTAGCAAATGTATGGATGATATGCCGAGACTCCCTCCTATATGATTAGAAGTGCCACCAACATCGTCCTCTCTCACCCTGCTGCTCATCATATGACCCGAGAAGGAAGCTTGTGCATATGACAACGCTCCAGAGAATGAGTGTTCCAGCGTTTTATCGTGCACTCTTTCCCCTACGCTACATTTATAATGCTCCCTTTGTCCTCGAGTGCCAACACACACTTGCACACACGCAAACACATGTGGCTCCGGGCACAAGTGCATGCACACCCCACACAGACAGGGCTCCACTGTATTGGCACTCAATTGACAGAGAGTGAAATCAACTCCTTTTAGTGTTTTTGGCTGTGGGTTGCTACTGGCTCATTTAAGACAACCGGGGTGTGCAAGGCCTTGGTCATCAGATGCAATAAACTGACCGAATAACTACTGCAGTGAGCCTACTAGGATTCCTCCATTATAGTGATGATGTTTAATATTATGGATGGTCACTAGTCATTAGGATTCATCATCTGGGAGCCACACATTATCTGTACAAACGTCTGTGCCAATTCATCCAGCAGATGTTGAGATATTTTACTGTATATGTTGGGTTTATCTTACTATCTACTACTACTACTACCTAAATCGATTAGGTACCACAGACATACCAACAGAATTAAACAATTTTTTATAATTTAATCATAAGAATGCATACACCAGACAATTCATCTGAATGTATCAATTAACTCATGGCTGACAAGGGGGAATCAGCATGGTTACATTCTATATCAATACACAACACATTGGTGACGCTTCCCAGTCAGCTTGCTCTCGTTGGATGAAGCGAGTTTCTAATTTGAGATGTGAGGCCATTTAGGCCTCAAAACATTGAAATACAGGCAAACATGCCCCTAATAGGGCATACGTGCATTAACAAAGTGCACACTAGCACTAAAAACACTGAAATACAGGCATACACACATTGAAAACACAGACACACACACACAAAAATATGCACACAGAAAATGTGTACACTTCACTTCTTTGTCTGCTTATTTACATTAAAACCTACAATACTGTGCTTTATAATTACAACATGCAATGATTGACTTGCAAAATACAACACTCATTTGTCTTCTTGTTACAATGAAACAACTTCATGGAGCACTGAAATTATTTTACGCGCGCGCACATGCACACACACACAGTCTGTATCCCACTGTATGTGAAGTTGGTGGGTGTGAACATTTTCAGGGTGTGTGTGCCTGTTTTCAGGGTGTGTGTGTGTGCCTGTGTATCAGTGTTTTCAGGGCATGCGTGCACATTGTCAATAAGTGTGTCTGTTTTCAGTGTTTTTACCTTAAACAGCCTCTCATACTGCCCGATTTCCAGTCAGTGACCTTAAGATTATGTCTATAGACCCCTCACGCTACAGGATCATTTGGGCTCATAATCTGTTCCGACCAGCCCCCGTGTTTGTCGGGAGGGGCGAATTGGCCCAGATATCCGCCAAATTATCCTCTAGTCTGCGGCCAGCACATATGAAACTTCTGACCTGCTTGCGGCGCAAGAGGGGATCACCGAAGTCATGAGGGTTCATCCTCTGGGCACCATGAATATCTGTTCCAAACTTCATGGCACTCTACCACAAATGTCAACCTCATGGTGGTGCTAGAGTAAAAATCAGTGGATCACCAAAGTCTGGAGGATTCATCCACTGGAGAGCATGAACGTCTGTACAAAATATCAATATCAAAATATGTGAGTAGACTTTTGCAGGTCAGCAGACAACCCTGACTGGACAAAAGAACTGAGGGAAGTGCTGTTTTTCCCCAAGAATTTCCTGCCTTGCCTTTTCCTCTCCTCTGCTAAGACCAACTAGAAAGAGGACATATTCCTCTGGGTTTGGGGCAGCGAAAAGCAGGACTTGGCTCATACAATGTGTTTGTTTGGTAAGATTAATCTGCTTCTTTGCTTCTAGAGCGACTTGTTGCCCAAATAAGAAGCTTAGTAACTGAGTCTGTGCCATGCTACTTATACTCCTCTATTGAATAGGCAGTTGCTTTAGTGTTGCGGGGCACGTTGATGCTTTCAGTTAGCCAATGACCTCTCAGAGGTTCAGTGCCAAACCACAGCAAGGAGTGTTCAGCACTGTGGATCTGTTGCCGTTTATTGCGGAACATTTCAATTTTCGTTACTTAGGAAAGACTTATTGTGTGAATTCACTGATTGTGACAGGAATTCTTGGTCTCAGTTTTACTGGAGCAATTCAGTTGTTATTTTTACCAACTTCCACCACAAACCCAAATTTACAAACAAGAAGCCAGACTTTTCAGAGCTGATTTATGTCAAGCAGTGCATTTCTCTATCTTTAAATCACATATAACAATAAATGGTCATTTAGCTGACACTTTTATTCAAAGTGACTTACAATTGCTATTCATGCCAGAGTTTGCAAGCCTCTGGGGGAACTAGAGGTTAAGTGTCTTGCTCAGGGACACATTGGTAGTTGTTGCAGTGGGAATCGAACCAGAGAACCCTACAAACACATACACAATTTTTTTTTACACAAGTTTTTTTTTGAAAAGTTTGACTTTTATTGATGAGCTATTTAAACCATTTAAAAATAAAATGCAAATATTCCCCTTAGCAGCACACACTTGGTCAGTAAACTCATCAATAAAGCATTTTTTTAATTCCAGTGTTTTGGTACTGATTTTTAAATAATATCCTTCCCTGTCCAAGTCTGAATATGACAGCTGGTATAGTGAACATCTCTGTTTAATGACACACTCATGAACTCCCATGGCCATTGAATGCCACATCCTGAATTGTTATTGTTCACTCAAGTTCCAACACAGACACATACAGAAGCTGTCCTCTCCTATAGGGAGGAGTCAAGGACGAGACAAATGACATCAACTCAGCATAAGAATATTACTCATCACACCAACATGAAAGCTAACTTGTTGCCTCCCTGGCTGAGTAAAGCGCTAGTTATAGGGATGTGGTATTTCACACACAGCAGCCAGAGGGAACAAGACAATTGTAAGCCCATAAAATGGACAACCTTATGTGCACAGGTCTATCTGAAAGCCTTAGCAACATGTTACTACATGACATAAATTATTAACACGCTGCTTTGTGACCTGTTGTGCTTGTCATTCAAGTCGGAAAATACTGAGGAGTGGCAAGAACTGCATGTGTACACACATTGTACTGCGATTTCCAAGCGGCACTCACATAAATAAGTTAATAAATTCATTATATTTACCAGTTATGTTGCAGGAAGGCTTGGTCTTTAATATTTAAATCCCTTTATCTAGTCTAAACCATGTTTGCCACCACTAATTAAACTGGGATTAAATGCCTAGAGGTTGGAAAAATAATAAACAGATTAAGTGCAAAACCTCTGGAGTAGTTGAGGGCTGTTAAATATGCCCAATGAGGATCAGTGAGGATTAAGAGGAGGAATACCGTGGGTTTGAGCTTTATAGTAAGTATAAGTATCAAAACGCACCTGCAGGAAATTCATTAATTAATAGCTGTGCAGCAATATATCTACTGCAGCGTTTATATTGTGGCCTTTTCATTACAGGATTATTTTAACTACAGATTTGTATATACATTCATTTTGGAATCTTGGACCTCAACTTCTGTTTGGTTTTAGTCTGTTTTCAAGGTGCAGTTTAAGTCTGTTTTCATTTACTGGAAATAATGTGTTTAGATTCTATGTTGTGTGTTTTCTTATAAAGAAGGTTATGTAGTTCTTGAACTTTAAGTCCCGCACAGAGTACTGATCATAGGCTGGAAAGAACAAACCACGCGTTCAAGGTCTTACTGCATGAGCATGACACAATACATAATTCATGTAATATTCACACAGCAGTTTTCTTGGTGACTTGTTTCAGATTTTAACCTTGGAAACAGTTGTAACCAAATTATTTCAGCTGGGAGATAATCAGCTGACAGCAGCAGTAATCATTTGACTAAGTACTTTCAAAACAAAGGCATACAAATATTTAACAAACTGAAGAGCTACATTAAAACTTCACTCATCTTTAGCTCCATGTTGCAGATATGCGCAGTCACGGAAAAGTACAGAAAGTACCCTACATGTCCGTCACCACCTGGATGGCAAGGACATGAATATAGGTCCTATTGCAAATGCTTTGTAAAAACAGGATATACAATTGCCAGTATAGCGTTTTAAAGGGTTCATTTACCAAATTATTTTTGTCACTGAACTTCCACAGCACCTTTGTGAATGTAAATGTGTTTAAACATCATGGCCACTTTTAGCCTGGTTGAAGCTAAAGCTATTTTCTCTTTAACTTCATTTTAATATTATTGTAGTTCACATTCTGGTTTAGGTTTGCCATGTTTATGCCAGCTCTCATTTCTATTTACAGTTAACCAAAATGTTTTTTCCAATCGCTTTGGATATCATGATTTCTAGACACAGGTGTAGAGATTTTAGTTTGAGAACTGTAACGCTCTCTGGCATTCCAGCCTGCTTTTTTTTTTTAAAGAAACAGAGATATCCCTTCCTCTTATACTCTATACTATATCCATTTGCTTGAACATTGGGGGTTTCATCGTACCAGGAGAACCACGGCCGCAAAGAGTTACCAGAGAAACTGCAAGATCTAATAGTTGAAAAGTATCAATCAGGAATAGGATTTAAAGAATATCAAAGGCATTGGATGTAGCATCACATACATCATCAATAAGTGGAGAAACCACAGAGACATGATGTGAGGACGAGGAGAAAACGTCTCTACGAGGCTATTAAGAGGCCATCAGCAACACTGAAGGAACTACAGGAGTTTCTAGCAGGTGCTGGTCTGTCCTTGCATCTGCACATGTCTGGGCTAAGGGGTGGGGTGACAAGACATTAATCCTTTCTTACAAAAAAGGAACATCCAAGTCTGTGTGAATGATGCTGAAGAATGCATTCAGTCACCCCCAACCATGTGGGAAAAAGGTTAATTCTGAAAGATATGTTTAGCACAAAGCCAATAGAGCTCATCATCCAAGGAACACCATACCGACTATGAAGTGCGGTGGTGGTGGCGGGAAGTGGTAGCATCATGCTATGGGACTGCTTCTGCATAGAAGAGTGGGAACAAATTCCAAATGCTAGATGTGCAAAGTTAACAAAAGGTTGCTGGCTGCTGTAATAAATGCATAAAGTGCTTCCACTAAGTATAAGCTGGGTGGGGCAGACATGAAATTTTTCCACTGGAGATTTGTTTGTTGGAAGATCACATTAAAGATGGAGCAAATCTGACATTATGTTGATGTTGTTACTTCTGTCTTTACATTTCAAAAACCTGCAATTTCATAACAACTTTTTTATATCCACTGTACCTTTGCTTGAAAGGGCAACTCGTTATACTCACTCATTCCTAACAAAAAGCAATGACAGTGGGAAAGTGCACACATCTGTGTAGAAGTGCTGAGAGTTATGAATTTGTACTATTATAGGCTACTAGCTATTAAAGCAAAACCCTTAGCACTGAGGATCCTACAGCTTTCATATCATCAGTGTGCCTGTTGCTCCCATCGATTTAACACAGACGTAGTGTCTGTGAATTCAAGATTTAATACTGTATGACCACTGTGCAATAGTAGCTGATTTTCTAAAGGGTCACCCATATTTTCATATAGCGGCAGTAGAACAAAACTGGGAATACTTGATAATGATGTAAACACAAATTGAGTTTCAACTAATACACACTGTGCTAGTGTAGAACCAAAACTGCACTGTAGTGTAAAACAACATAGCAACAGGTGTGTCATTTGGCTTTAATCAAACGAGAGGGCAGTGATGACATGAGTGTGAATGTAAACACTGAGATTCAAATAATTAATTGTTGGAAGCGGCAGAGAGCAACCACCTGACAAACAAATCACTGATATGTTTGCATATCCGAGGCTTTTGGACGTATTATTACAAGCGAAACAACAGTGGTGCGTTCATGCCGCATTAATTCCCCAAGAGTCACTGGCATCCATGGTGACATAAACTTGCAGCCAGAGTACAGTGTGTGCTTCAGATATTTTGCCTTGGTACAGAGCAGTCTTTTTTTTTAGCGTTTTCCCTAAACTCAAAGAGTCTTAGTCGTTCAGGACGCATCCAACCCATCAAGCTGTGATTCTTTTATCAAAATCTAAATTTTACAATATGTTTGCCTGTTCCTCCTTCAAGTTCCCTCCGCATAAATGCCAGATGGTGGGCCGTGGCTACTTATTAACCACCAGTTTAGAAAGTGTACTGTGAATTAAAATATGTCATTTTATGCGGGTCTCTACGTCACGTTATGCCGAATTAAATAATGGTGTGTGTATTTCATAAAAACTCATAATTCATGATTAATGAGCCATTAATGTGTAGTTGATACGCATAGCAACAGGGAATTGCCAGATTTTCGAATTGTGTTCGGCTTTTAATCTTTCCTTGCCAAAGCACATAACGTTAATACGAGCCTATAATCTTTAATCCGGGTCATAAATTAGTTTGGCAGTTATGTGGTGAAACCCACCTCTTCTGCGTGTTTTCTCAGTGCCTTCTCTCGTTCATACTGGGTAACGAGTTGCTCGTTGTCTTCCTTCAGCAGCTCCAGCTCCACTTCGTGCTCCTGGTTGACAGCGAACACAGAGTCCAAGTTCTCCAGTACGGCGACGACCAGTGGCATCAGTTCCTTCACCACGTCCTCGTCGTATTTCTCGATAAGCCGTTCAAACTCACGATATATTGAACTGGCCAGACCCGAGACCCTCTCGGACATCATGGCAGAGTTGCCCGAGTCGTCCTGATACAGGACTACGTCGTCCAGCTCCATTTTCTTGCCTCCACTTGCACTTTATTTCCCAGCTAACGTTAATGGGTTAGCCGCAAGCTTCAGCTGGCCAGAGGCTGTCCGCCTTGCTACTTTGAGCGTAACAAAACGGTGTCCCTAAAACATAGCTCGGATGTTGTGTATTGTACAGAAGAGACACTGTACTTCGTTAACAAAGTCTGTATTCCTAAGTCGTCTGGACGGCTGACTTTAATAGCTTGCTAGCCTCGTAGCTAGCAGTGCTGAAAAGTCTTTACTTGGCTACTGATTAGTTTCCCCGTCCAACAGATGAGCTCCTGCTGCTGCGTTCATGTGCTATCGGAAAGATGAAGATGAATGCAGTTTAGAGACAGCAAAGTAATAAACACTGCAGGAAGAATGACAGATTGTATCTCAATAGTAACCTGGTATACAGAATGTCAGCTACGTAATTCTGCAAAAAGTTAAAGGCAAACGTGGACATTAGTCGTTACAATGTCGTAAAAACGGTGAAAGGCTGCAGTACTCAGAACACTGGTTAGTTTGTTGTTATTGTTGAAGCCAATAGAATAATACAGTCCTGTTGCTCATATAGTTGCTGTTATGTGACGTGTAGGGGGCGGAGATCAAACCGTATCAACTATGTCTTAATTTACAGACGTACGGGTAATGTGTTTATAATCATATTATGTTCCAAATTGTATTTGTCACATTTAATTACCTCCAGTCACTGGTTTACTACACATTTCCTCCCTATCATTTTCATTCTACAGCTGCAGCCCAAACAAAGTCGTTATGTGGTCATGCCATTTGATTTCTTACATAAGTTTCCAGCCCAAAGTAGAAATAAGTAGAGTAAACGTTGATATTGTACAGGCTATCCACAGAGGACATTACCATGCCAGAGTTTAGAAATAGGAGCTTACGAGGATCCCTTAAAGATGTCATGTGTTTGTGACGGGACGTCGCGGCTACGTCACGTGCTAAACAGGGTTGATGAAGCAGAGTGCAACTACTCCTTAGTGATCTAGTGATTGGAAACATTTCATTATTCACCCCTCTCCCCATATGACTTTAATTTAAGGGATTACTCAAAATGTTTAGCTTTATACCTTTTCCCATAAAATGTATTTCACGTGCATTGAGATCGCAGGTTGCTATTGCTGAGGTTAAGAACCACTTGTGTTTGTATTTGAAAAAAACAAACAAACCACAGGATGAGTAGTGTGCTTCACAAAAGCTTTTATTTACATGAGTCCAATGCATTCTGTTGATGATGTCAAATAGTTATTCATGCATCAGTTGACTCAAACTTTATTATACATTACCTGAAAAAAAAAGACGTAATATCCATGGCAAGTAAACAGGTTCCCATAAAATGTGTAAGTACAATCTTTCTACCCCTTGTATCTATTTTTTTTTTGCCAAACACCATGCACTATTCAACCTGCATTGTAGAAAATGCAGGAAAAACAACAACTTACTGTAAACATCCCACACCACACTCATCACTGTCTTTTACTGTGAAGCAATTCTGTTGACTTGTTTTTCTGTAATGCATAGGCACTGTTCACCCTGATGTTTGATGACATTTTAACACAAGACAGACTAACCACAGTTACAATACAATCAAGACAGAATGATTCAGGCCCCTCTATCCCCACATCCAGGATCAGACTGCTCTTCAGCCCTCCCCACAGAGAAGGAAGACAACATCTACTGGGGTTGGCCTCTACCAGCCACACAGCACTCACACGAGCATAAAATGTAAAACATCGACCTTACAGAAAAACTGCAGCACTGTCAAATATTGTACACAATGCACATTCAAATATCATGGCATAAAGTTGCTCAAGGAGTAACTCAGATTAAAATTAAACAAATCATTTGAATTGCATCATTAAAAGTGCAATTATAACAAAGTACTTGTGCTCCAACAGGGTAACAAATCCGGTTCATTCATGTAGATCACAACAGGTAAATCTCTATGTTTTCATGTCTTCCATTACAATCCAAATGTGTCCAAATGTCTTCCGTTAGACAAGGAAGGGGCTTTAGCGTCAGGCCTGCAAACAAGATGTAAATGAGGAGCATAAAGACTTTAAAATATTCTGGGATCAGGCGTGGTGAAAATCAAATAGATTACATACAAACAAAAGTGGGCTTGAAATACTGTAGAGTCTGGGAGCACAGACGTCCGGAGTCCGCCTCAACGGTACTTTTCAAATATTATTGTGCTGGCTACTGTTCACAGACGACGGGCAGAGGGAGTAGGGCTTGTCACTGGTCAGACTGCTGAGTGCTCCGAGGACAATGTCGGGCATGTGATCTGAAAGCATCCGGGGACTGATCAAAATACTCCTGAACGCCATTTCATTGGACCAGTCTGCACGGTAGCGGACCTGGGAAAAACAGGATCTGAAGGAAAAGACAGTAGAAATTTGTTGGTAACTAACAGTCAAATCAAAAAGTCTGACACCTCTTTCCACCTGGTACTGATTCATATCTGGCATTCACATTGCACAACACGTAGATATACATCCAGTTGCCCGTCAGATACACCAAGCTAAAACTAATAGTCTAATACAACAGTCTCTCAGAATCTAAAGGCCAATCTGCCTTCTCCATCGAGGAGTCAGTCCAAAACGAGGTGTAAGCTATTCTCTCTCAAAGAGCAACTTAGTTGCAGTGTTTCCGAGAGCAAGACAGATGCGAAATGATTTAAAGACAGCTAGCTGTAAGTAGGATGATACATTCAGAAGGCAATACTTGTCAGCTGGTGATTGAAAAGGTGGAGAAGAGCGATGCTGGAGAGTATTATTATTATCATAATAGTCAGTAATAACTTTTAGTGGGGAGCTGATTCGACTAAATGGTAATTTTGGAGGCTGTAATTTGTGTAGCAGTTAAATACTATTGCGTTTGCGACACGTGTTTCTATTAAACACTGTATGCGGTTCGCTGCAGCAGGGGGCCCATCTACGGGACGCGATGCACAGAGAGCCAACGTAGCATTTTGTTTTACAAACTTAGGAACAGTGTGGGAATTATACCGCGGCCACGGCCGCCGTTGCCCTACACTTTGGCCGTCATGACCCGTGAAAAAAAAAATCATCGTACGGCCACAGTGGCCTGTGTGCCCTGGCCCTGGCCAAGTTTCATGTATAAAGCTTCAGTGCGGCATAGTGGGCTTGCTTTGAATTACAGCGAGCCACCCAAGTAGGTCTCTGAACTTCAATTAGTTCGTGGATTCGCGCAGGTGCAGTCAGTGTCATAATCACATCGATGATCTCACGCGCACGCCTCAAAACAGCAGTGCAAGAAGCATGTAGCGTTAGCACATACAGAAGAGCGACACTCACTCAGGTAAGCATCTGCACAGCAAGCGAGCTAAGCTGTTTTGATATGATAAGTAACTGATTAATGTGGTAGGATTTGACTGAGCGTAACATTTAGTATTACCGGTATTTGCCATTTTTGCATGGTGAACTAAGCTAGCTGTTAGCTACGTAGGACAACAAACATCTCCTCTGACTGAACTCCTACCCTGACCCTGAGTCAGATTCTCTTTCAAGTGATGAGTCTGATTGAAATAATCCACTGCATTCCCTCTCTCTCTCTCTGTCCCTCACACACTCTCTCTGTCCCTCTCTCTCTCTCTCTCTCTCTGTCTCAATCAATCTCTCTCTCACTCACACACCTTCTCACATGTAATGGACTGAATTAACTTTTTGAATGCTTTTACTGGCATTTGTGTTGTTTCTATTGTTGTTAAGGGTGTATACCTTCTGGATGAAATGGTTCTCTCTCACACACTCACATTCCACATGATATAGAGGACTGAATGAACTTTTTGATTGATTTTATTGGCATTTATGTTGTTTCTATTGTTAGGATGAATACCTTCTGGATGAAATGGTTCTCTCTCATTAAATTTTTTTTTATTAAAAAAGTCATAATCCATGTCTTATTCCAAATTAGGATGTTATGGTATCAATCTGAATGGGAAAACCATCGAATTGTACTCAATGGCCTTTGTGCCCTGTCATATGGCCTAGGTGCCCCTAAAAAAAAAGAAAAGGTGGAGGCCAAATGGCCTTGCCCCTATAATTACATAATTCCCACCCTGCTTAGGAAGCAATGTTTAAGTGAAGAACGATGTTGCCTAACTCATAAAAGAATGATTCCCAGTCTCTTCCTCACACAGAGGAATACAGTTTATTCATTATACACTAGTATCGGTTCAATACTCGGCATCAGTCGTTACCCAAAGCTGAAGTACTGGTGTCGGTATCAGGACTGGAATGACGAGTGGTGCATCCCTACTGAAACCTTCATTAAAAGTTAGGAGTTAGTGCAGGACCGTTGCATTAGACTGTATTAGCTTTAGCTAGGTGTACCTAATAAACTGGCAACTGAGTGTAGGTGTTGTTCATGTGACTGCCGTGATCCAAAGTAGTAGCTGAAATACTGAAACAGTGGTGGAATACAATCACTAAAAGAAGCTGAAAAGGCAGTTTGACTGGCTGAATGACTGACATGAGCAACATTTCATTGGTATAAACTAAAACAAAGTGTCAACTAAAGTATAAGCAGTGAGGGCAGTTTTAGCAAATTTAGTGGTTAATTTAGTCCAAGTGTAAGTTGCAGACCTGCGACCTGAAAGGGTTTGAAGTGGCAGCCCAAGCGGAAGCACTGAAAGCAGATCGGGCACATGTGAAAATGAACATGGACAGTAGACAGACCTCCGTGACGGCCCATCTTCTGTGATATGCAGAATGCGCCCAGGCAGGAAGAGAGGTAAGTGTGCAGCTGTGTGGGCAGGTGAGTCATCTGACGCCAGGCTCTGATAGGATGATGAGTGGCGAATCATCAGCGACTCCTCCCCCAGCAGTGGTTGGCTGAGCTCCTCCTCCCTCCTGTTGTCCATCTCAGTAGGGAAGTCATCAGGGTCTCCTCCGAAGAGCTCGTACCAACATCCCTGCAGCAGGATGCGGTACTGGAACACGCGCGGGGGAAATATTTGAAATCACTGATTGTGACTGAAGATATTAAGAGATGAAATCAAGATGGAAAACTAAGGCAACGACAGTGCTGTGAATGGTTCTTACCTTAGGCTTATTGCAGTTGGAAACTATTTTAAGTATCCGTTTCTTCAGATCAACCATATTGGGAATGCTCAATCTGTATTAAAAAATGATGGTACATTGATTAAAAGAAAGAGGGAACACTGCAAAGAAAAAACACAACTTATAAAGAACAGAGGGGGAAAGAGCGTGAGCGCTGCATTCATTTTGTCCTCCTCTGTGCCTGTAATAACAGGGCAGAGCCAAATATAGTCTCCATCACGCAGAAGTCTATAATAGTCTGACCAACACAACACATTTATACTGGCTTATTCCATCATGTAAAGCGCTCATTGCACGGGAAGAATGTGGTCTCAATCACAAACGTAACTCTCTTTCAAAAACAGTCAAAGTCACGCTGTAGGGTGTGTGCGAAATTAAAATCCCTTTATTGTAAAAGCTAATACGTATTGAAAAATGCGTTGTGACAGACATGAGTCCTCATCAGAGTCACTGTCAACAGTTATAAACACCTATATTGTGTTAAACTACTGCATTAAGTGGGGTGGAAGGGTTCTCTATGGTGGACGCCTATTGGTCAAAAACGAGGAAGTAATACATCATTAATAGAAGGGAGAAGAAAATTTATAATGGCCTTTTAAAGATAAGTCTGTAGCGCAGCCAACACACAAACGTATATAGACCTTCAGTGAATAGTGTCACAACAAACCAAACTCCTGCACGGATCTAACCAGTAACCACATACAATATTTATTCATCATGAATTGTAACTTTGATTAAACAACATGTTCCAACGGCTGATAAGAACATACAGTAAACAAGCTGTGTCTTACCTCGGAACCAGGTCCTTTCCCAGCACAACTGAGACCACAAAGTCCTTGGAGTAATCAGCTAAAGATTTACTGTACAGAACAGAGAACCCTGTTACTATCAAAAGCTGTGTCCATTACTTAACAGTACAGATGGTTGGTGAACATATTGTAAGTCCTACATGTGATAATAAGGGTCAGGTGATACTGGTTATTTCGGATTGTCAAAGTAATATATGCCGTAACTTTGAAAGTAAATTTTAACGCTATTATACATCTTGAGTTTACTGTTATGTCTATTAACAAGAAGTAGAACATTTGTCTATGACTTATTCCTTAAAATAAATGACTGGGTGGCTCGGCAGCATTTTGCACAAGCAGTAAAACTTCTGCTTCAAAGTCAGGGACTGAGCTCAGGTCTGTCCCTGTTTGTGCTTGCCACTGCTACTGAACAGTCTTCTTACCTCAGGAGTCCCCCTGGTGGAGAGAACGAGTAGCACTGCAGGGTGGGGAAGGAATTGCGCAAGAGGATAGCTAGCAGTGAAGCAGTGCCAGCACCCAGACTGTGGCCAGTGATGACCAGTTTATACTCCTACAAACACAATAAATGTCAAAAACATATCTCACGACACAACAAATATGAGCTCATAATACAAGCAATTAATAAAAAGCCTGCCATGAAAGAAATGTAATAGAAAATAATCTTTTTTTTTTTAAAAGAACAAGCCAACGAAAGTCAGCCTCAAATGTCCATTGAAGTCTGGTTGGCTTCAATGGACATTCTAACTCACACTGTAATATAGAGAGAATTACCTTCTTCGTGTAGATTAAGGCCCTAAAACTACACTGTAGCTTTGAAACCCCACTGGACACGCCTGTTGTGTGTTAGTTTTGGCTAATGGAAGAGTACTGTGTGGAAAACAAAGCTGTTTTGTTATCAGAGGAGAAATGAAAACCAGCAGTTTTTTTTTTCCCCTGCCTCAACTGTACCATCTCTATAAACCTGTCCCATTGATAACGTGATGTTGCTGCCTCAAAAAAGGGTTAGCCAGTTAGGATGTAACTGAAATAAATACACCGATGCTGCAGCTGAAATGTCGTTTCTGATGCTGGTTACACTTCTTACCGGTGCGATGGAGAAAGCCTGGTTCAGGATGCCATCATTAACCAACTTCTTGTAGATATAGCCCGCCGCCTGGCACATGCCCTGCAGTCACAGACACAGATGCATTCATCTCTTGGAAAACACACACCTAACATAATAAACCCCCCCGACCTGAGACTGGTGGATTCTAATACTGTGTTTAAATGGACAGTCACCTTATGAGCGTAGCAGGCTCCAGACACTCCTTCTATAGGCAGGTTCTCACATTCAGCCGACAGGTCAGTCAGGACATCCTGCAGGACAGACACTGCGTGAGATAAACATTAAACTGGGAAACTGATTACGGATCAGAGCCTGTGTCAAAGGCAAAAGTGAGGGGCTAGTAGAGTTTTTTTGGGGTAGTGAACAAAATCCTGTGTTCAGAATCAACGTTAGGGCAAATGTTTCAGACTCGTGGACAAACATAAGCAGAATGAGTGTAATATATTCCAGCCACTGTTTCTATGTGTCGACATGGGTTGGTACTCTCATACACTGCAGGGGTAGAAATTAACTTTTTTAAAACTAGTGTTTTAACTAAAGCTAAAAACATTCCTAGTACAACTTTTGGAATTAGCTCCAAACACTAGCAGCTTTCACGCTGCCTTATCTCACGGGGGGATTGCGCCAATCTGCCCGCTTGCTGCACTTTATGAAAGCTATGGAGCAGATTTTATTCACCTCTGAGCTGGGAAACTTGTTGACGGACACGAAACAGAAAGACAGAACAGTCTTAATCCACCCCTTAAAAATCTACTCTAATCAAACACAATTAACATGAAAATAACATAAACAACAACCAATGAACGTCTTTAATCAGTGTGTTATACGATTTTAGAAACGTTTGTACAACAGGGACCAATTTAAGTGCGACACACAACCATCAAGAAGACCGGTTTGCTGCTAATTACCTACAAATAGAAATAATATGCTGAATATATTTACATGTCAATGTGGCAGGTAGCCACAAAAATCCAAAATCCACCCACATTTGGCAGGTGTTAATTTCCGTCCCTGATACTCTGGCCCCTCACTAACTCGCTACACTCTCACTTCCTACTTTGTCTTCTTTTTCTATCCAAGCGCTATTTTTAATCTCTTTTAAGGAGGGGCTCATGACATCAGATGTACAACCAACTCTCACTTATATTTATCAGTTTCTATCAAAGCTCTTCTATCAGTTACCAGGTCAGTTCTCCAAACAGGGAACTGATTCTGAACATTAAGAGGAAATGGGAGGATGACATCAAGCGTTACAAAGGCACAGCTGTTGTACAGAACAGTTTTTGAAATTAAAAGGAAACGCTTCAAAGGAACACACACAACAGTCTAACAATACAAAATACATTGAAATAAAAGATACATCCTGTATGTGTTAAAAAAAAATTTTAAAAAAAGTTCCAGACTCACCTTCAGTGACAGTGTTCCTCTGACAGCCACCAGAACAGCCTCCCTCTTATGATCCAGAGCCACGAAGAAGGGGATCTCATAGATCTGCAACAAACCCCGCTTGCTTACATGATCAACAGAATTTGGACGAGCAGTCTGAATCACTGAGACGGCTGGACAGGTGCCAACCTCTAACAAAAATTGAACTGTGGGAAACTACGAACACATTCCTGACAGGGGCAATAGTGAAAGTTCTACCTGGTTGTGGAAGCTGACGTGGATGAAGTCTCTGTACTGCAAACCGGTGCTGTGCAGGATGGATGAAAAATGACAGCCTAGGTGGTCTCCCCCGACGATGTCATACTCCGCCGCACGACTCCTACAGCTGGTACATACAAACACGCACTTTGATTTGGGCTGCCAGAAAGCCAGATGATTTCAACATTTGGCTTTGGATGTCTCTGTAAGACTTTACCCTATATGCAGAAGAAAATACAACCTTTTGCGTAACAAAAGCATAATAGTCAGCAGCTGGTCTTGTGATCCCAGTGACTCGGATAAGTAAAGAGTACATCTTACCAATCTCCACTGAGTTTGCAGGGCCCTGTAAGGGGGTTGGCGTAAATGTACAAGGGCCAGCCGTAAGCTGCTGCAGCGAACCGCATACAGTGAGCTGCTTTCTCCAACTCGGTCTCCAAATCTTCTCCCTTCAAGCGGTGAAAGATGTACAAGTAACTTAAAAATAAGATTCTAATTTACAGACATGCATAATGTAGACTTTTGGTTTACAGATATTCTCGCCTGCTCCGAGGTCTACTATAGCTACAAGACTGACATACTTGACTGTACTTACGATAGGAGAGGAAGGGCTGTGAGGGACTATGACTTCTGGGTCTCTGCTTTGCTCCATCTTATCCTGCTCCTGGTGCAGCAGAGCCAAACCAGCTGCTATGTCACTGGGTACGAGGTCCGTGTCCTGCAACACACACACACACACACACTAACACTATACAGGAAAGCATATCACAGTGGGTTTTGTGGCAGTATCACATCACTAGACAGTTATTGTATATTTCACACTACATAATGTGCTTTAGTCTTGCTTGATCTATTCTCCTATTTAATCTGACTTAACCCAGTTTGCACAAACCCTAGCACATGTTAAGGAAGACAGATAAAGGAAGAGAAGGC
The DNA here is from genome assembly GCA_024633595.2 of Lepomis macrochirus. Lineage (NCBI taxonomy): Eukaryota > Metazoa > Chordata > Actinopteri > Centrarchiformes > Centrarchidae > Lepomis > Lepomis macrochirus. Next base: position 23,982,616 of record JALXJV020000023.1, on the reverse strand, counting down.
GTTCCTTACAGAGAAGAATCCGCTGAAGAGCTGTGCGATGCTGGAGAATGCTGCTCGGTGGCTTTCGTCCTGCGGGAGACAACAGCACAGCAGCCGCAGCCTGTTCTCCCACACCTTGACGGCCAGGGAGCGAGCTGTGGAGAAGAACTGGGAGCCCTCGCTGCTCTCCATGTCTCGAACCCCCAGTGGCTCCATGGCAGCAGGCTGAGGACGGCGGTTGCCCAGTGGGTCAAACACAAATACCACGCCGAGCCCAGTGAACAACAGGATGATCCAGCTGTTGATGCAGAAAGAACGATGCTGGATCAACACGCCTCTTCGGCAAATTACAAAAGATGAAACGGTGAACTCACGGCCCTTAACAACCTACCTGGCGATCACTGCTGCGATGACAGCACCTACTGTGGCAAGGTCGCAGCCCTGGCTGTCATCAGACACCCAGACAGCTCCCAGGCAGGCCCACACCAGCTCAGGGACGTAGAGAACTGCACGCAGGTACACCAGTGCAGGGATGGAGCGCCGTGGGCCGGGGTTTGTAATAGTCCCTGGGAAACAATCAGATATCTTTTAATCAACAAAAATGGACCTATTCTTTGCACTGGTGAACGTTTAATGAGCTGCAATACACTGGAAGATGATGCGACTAAATGAATGGTTAGAATTTGTCCCATCATTGCTAAACAATTTATAGTTGTTTTTAATATAAAGGAGGGCATATGTGTCCATGTTGTTGTGTGCGCACCAAAAAGCTGCGCTGTGTTGAGTAACGCAGCAAATGTCTTGCCAACTTCCTGCACTGCACATTGCAGAATAACCTGCATTTTGACACTATTGCTAAAGCATTATTATCCTGTGACACACCTACCCACTCCCCACCAAAGGTTGTCCATGTGTAGTGAGACAGGAGTCCTAATGAACAACAAGTGATTTACCTTGGGCACTGACGTAAACAATAGCACACAGTGAGAGGATGATGAGCCCGAGCACAACCAACAGTCCAATCAGATAGCTGTGAAGAACTCCTCTCCCATTACAATCAAAATGACCCTTGTGGTAAGTGAACAGGATCATGGTGCCAATCCACCTAAGGAGAAACAGGCAGCAGAAAGTGATAAGAGCAGAGTCAGTGAAAGATATCATTAAGTCTAACTAGTTGGATATTGGGTGGCACAAGTCATCAGTTAATCCTGGACACCCGTGAAGGTAAACAGCATACCACAGCACGCGGACGAACAGTTCAAAGCAGCCGGGGAAAACAAGGTCGTCACTGGCGATCCCCCACCGTCGCCCAAACACCACGATTCCAGGCATTTTGTAGGTAATCACGTCCAAATATTTCACTGACGGTTTTCACCACTGTACAGTGGACGGGATTCTCTTGAATAACGGACACTTGAAGTGATGCATGACTTCACTGCCAAAGCAGCAGCAACACTGGCTGGCAACGACCTTTAGCCATTGTTGTCACATCCTATTTCCCGACGTTGTGAAATGGCCCAAATGATTTCTGCCTAACTAGGCTAGTGTAAGCTAGCTACACGCAACCGTTAAGCGGAGTATTCAAATACATGCGTGTGTATAATGTAAAATTACCTACTTTAACATTAGTCAGGAGCGCCCAGGTTATATATTTGATGTCATATATAATGTCGCGGTTTGCGACCTGTCAACGCCTTGTCTGACTATTACACAATGCTAACGCCAGCTAGCAGAATCGATAGCTTCTAACATTAGCAATTTAGCTAAAAATACTCTAAAGCTGTTTCGAGGTAATGCTATCTTACGCAATCCTACATGACAACACCAGTATTGTATCGCTAGTAATATACCATCATCTTTCCTTAGAACTAACGCTTTCTATAACAATAATTATCATACGTTTAACGTTAGGTGACAAAACATAGTAAACTGTACAAAGCTGGTTTGTTGTCTATTGCTCGAAAACTAGCAGTGTCCGCCTGCAAATATTACCCTACTGCAACAGAGACCATCATACAAGAGTTCCGCCTTTTCTTATACATTTTTTATCCAGTCTATGATAATTTCAGATTATAATGGGCGGTCCGTGCTCCTCTCATCCTAAATGTAACTATATTGGGATTATTTCTACTAAACATGTCTGTCGAGCGGAGATTATTTTATACAGTCCATAACGTTAGGTAACGTTAACTTAGATAGGTCGATTTATTTGTCACAATATAATAACAGGATATAGAGTGAAATTTTGTAGTTTGTAACTCATTTCTGCTACGTAGCAGACACTATACTTTAATATTAACAATTATAAAAAATAAAACAGTACAGAACATAACGTTACACTATATTCAGTGGAACAGTGGTGGAGACACAGCCCGTTTCCCTATAAACATTAGTAAACCCCTTATATTTAAACGTTTTTCAGGTATATAGCCATTCAAATTGAACATAAACCAAACATACAATCCAATGCGATATAATTAACATTTAATTCATCAGTTGTAGTTTTAATTTAGTTCATATTGGTAGGTTCCTCCTTCGTCACCTAAGGGTTCCATGGTGTAATGGTTAGCACTCTGGACTCTGAATCCAGCGATCCGAGTTCAAATCTCGGTGGAACCTGAATTTATTTTTCTCACACATAACACAAAGTTCATGTCCCATACTGTTTGCATCAGCAGCATGAAAGTTTAACACCATTCCAGCGCCCACACACAAAAAAAGACTGCATCGCTTAGCAGCAGCAGCAGCTACTTTACGTCCACGTAGTTCTCGCCACTGGCCGTAAAGACGTCACTCCAACATGGCGGCACACATAGTACGATGTTCTTACTTAGTTTGTCGCAGGGCAGGAGGAAGCGTAAATCCACAGCATGAAAAACGAAGGAGTGCTCTACTTAGCCACATTAACAACATTGTACGACTGAGTGTCGGTCACGGGACCCGGGGCACAGATACCGTACAGGTTAGTTTAAGACATGTAGCTAGTTGGAGCCGTCTGATGAGTTCGGCCACCACAGTCACAGAGCATTTACTGACACACTGTATTTAAACAAACTGGTTAATTGAGGTAAAATAAGCCACACTAAAATATTATGGGGAGACCAAATAAGCGTCTGTTTACTGTTAGTGCCAGCGGCACCACGGATTCTAGGGTCAAAGACTAGGCTGCTATGGCATTCTCTGAAAACAAATCAATAAATGAAAACTCATTAAACTGTGTAAAAATAGTCTGACGGTGTCTTTAACAGTACAATGGACTTTTTATTCTCGATGCACAGCACAGAAATAGTTATATTTTCTTTTTACTTTTTCAGGACACCCAAGTGCACATTCCAGTGGGTAAATATACACATATTTATTTATTAAAGTAGAATAAAAACACTTATTATCCTCTTTTTGTATTTTTTAACAATATATTTTTTCTCCTCCTGGATCTTAGACCGTCTGACAGTGTCTTACAGCAGAAGCAGTGGTCCTGGTGGTCAGCATGTCAATAAAGGTTCTTAAAGTTGAATTTTTACATTTTGATTTCTTACAGCTTGCACAAGGCCTTGATTCTTGAAACTGTTTAATCATGCCCAGTATATTCCTCCATTTAATGACCTCTCCATCCACAGTCAGCACAAAAGCAGAGGTCCGATTCCACGTGCAAACAGCAGACTGGATCCCAGAAGATGTTCGACAGAAAGTCTTTGAAAAGGTTTGTTTTAAATGCTGTGAAGTCAGGATTAAATACTGAATTGGTGATCACAATTGAAAATGCTTCTGCATCAAATTTGACATCAAACAAATATTTGCAAAATAGTTAGATTTAAAATATGAAGTAATATCCATAGTTCAAAAGTTATGTACTATGTAAAATTAGTACAGTTAGTATTTGAATGCATCTGATTTGCTGATTTTTATCCCGGTCTGTTTAAACTCTAACTATGAAGATCACCTGTACTAATTTTTATGCTTCGTGCCACAGAACAAAAACCGCATCAATAAGGCCGGCGAGCTGCTGGTGACTTCGGAGGTGAGTCGGAGTCAGCAGAGAAACCTCTCCGATTGCGTTCAGAAAATTGCTGCCATCATAGCTGAGGCCAGCGAGAAGCCACATGAACCAACAGAAGAGGACATAGCTCTTAGGGCAGCCAGGTATTACCCTGTTTTGGTTTTCTATCCACCTTGATTATAAATGTGTCTTGTGTGTGTCTTTAATGTGACATATGTTGTTGCAGGTTAGAGAAGATGAACAAGGAGCGACTGAAACAGAAGAAGATCCATTCAGCTACAAAGAAGAGCAGACGAGTAGACTTTGACTGATCGTTGGACTGTTGCGCTTCTACCTCCCATTACTGTATTGTCAATAATTGCAATTACATGTCAGTTGTTTATATTTTGTCTTTAGTAGCAATGTTTTCTTAATAAATACCAGAAATGTACAGACCAGTGTAAAATGTTTTAAATTAAACTACTGCTGCTGTTGACCGGTGCTAAACTGGATTCTGTGAAGCATCAGATTCTGTGACCTGCATAGGAATTTCAGTTGAATTCACACTTTAAACATATTTATCATACACCATTGCATGCTCTATTTTAATACTGTTAACCTAAAAGGATGACCTGATATATTCCAATTTTTGTTGGGAAAAGGATAGTTGTGATAGCACAAACCTCAGTACATAGGTCTGTCTGAAGAGCCCTAAACAAGTCATCTCTCAATGTTTGGTCAAGACTTTGGTATTCCTCATGTAGTTAGTCCTGTAGTGTCACAGATTCTGAACAAAAACACAAACTTATAAATAAATAAATAAATACATTTTAAAAATTGTCTTTATGTGTAGGTCCTAACTGCACTCAAAAGCAGTAAAACTAGATTTAGTTTATTTAATTTATTTATGTCCTGCTTAATTACTAAATTATTTATCAATTTTATTCCTACATTTATCGATACCTAGCTTAAGTCCTCCAAAGATGATCAATGTCACTATGAGAAGTTGTCGACAGATGGACAAGAAAAAAAAAGAATTGAAATATAGCAGAGGATGGTTTCGATCCATCGACCTCTGGGTTATGGGCCCAGCACGCTTCCGCTGCGCCACTCTGCTACTACGTACAACTTGGTATGTTGGTCCAAATTTACGTTGAATACGTAGGCCAACTATACATTCATTTTTATCCGCTCCAGGGATAACAGGTCTAGGTAAAAGATAAATAGATATAACCACTACCATAACTTCCCATCCTGCCCGCAGAATGGCGAATGGCCACTATTTAAATATTTATATATTTGAAGAATTACAAACGGCATCTGTGGCGAAATTTCCGGTAAAATGCTATAAGTTACTTACTTACTGCTAATGCAAACCTAACATTTCCTACTGCTGATTCTTCACATTAAATGCATTGAACTGGCGAAACACGAGTTATCTGAACAAACGTAGTTAGTTGAAGACCTCTGGTCCAGGGTATGCACTAACCACAAAACGCAGTTAACGTCAGCTTCCGGATACAACCAAAAGAAAACAAATTGCCCGCTAGGTGAAGCGTAAAAGACGACCACGAAGGGACTCGAACCCTCAATCTTCTGATCCGAAGTCAGACGCCTTATCCATTAGGCCACGCGGTCGGATTGACAAGTGCAGAACCGTGTAATGTAGAAATACTCACTACATGTATGACATGCTCTGAAGTGAGGTTGTTCACTAAACACGTAAATAGGATTTCAAGAGGCTATAAAATCACTTTACTTTGTCAATGTAACCTCACTTACAAATGAACAACACGCCTGTTTTGGAACAGCCACTATTCTGCTTGATGTTCTGGATGTTCACGTTACCTGTATGCGCGCTCCCGAGTCTCTCTCCGACAACAGCGGCGACAACACCGCAGCAAGGGCATGCAGTCCACTAACGCCACAAAACAACCGGCTCCCAGCACAACACATACTATGACAAAATCCAGCATAAAGTCCAGTAAAGACTAAGTTACATGTGCTGGAGCCGACAAGGCCGACATAAAGTTTTTTTCCCATTAGACAGGTAAACTAACATTACTGCAAGGCATGTGAAACATATTGTGATTTAGTGTTTTTGTTTGCTCAAGTTAGAAAACCTTAGCTCGCTGGTGTTGTGCAGAGTTCTGCATGTCAGCCGAGAATTGCATTCACCTTGCAGTGCTAGGTGCAGAACTCAAAAGCTTAATAAAATTAAGCTTAATAAAATTTTGATTGTTCTAAACGTTCATAAACTACATGCTTAGAATAACTGATCAGCATTAATGGATCCCACATATCGTTTTTAAATAGTAACTTGGACATGCATGCAATTCTCTGCGGGGATGTGGAACCCTTACACCTGTTACCGCCGTGCAGTTGCTAACGTTATCCGTTGCAAAATACTGTAGTTCTGTGGCTTGCTAGTATCACTTCGCCAGCTAACCGTGATCCATATTACTATCCTGTGTACCACCGATATTATATCAAGTGCTGCAAGAAATGATGTAAGGGTACAAAGCAAATGTGGAGCGATTTGTTTATAAGTTACTAGTCTATGATGCAAGACAGGAGCAGCTAGCTAACATTACATTAGCATGGAGCTGTGTGCTTCGTAAGGTTCAGTTTCGATTTATAACGTTAATTGTTTAACTGATACCCAGATACACTTCTTCTCCAGCTGTTACAAACTGTGGCCACACTCTCATAACATTCAGTCCCGCTCACTATTATCGAGTAGGCTAAATTTATCTGCTGACATTCATGAGCCTCATGTGAAAGAGACACAATTAACGTCTGTTGTTAAAAAGCAGACAGGCGAAGCTAAAGCCGATGTATCACGTAGGCTACGTGTATCATGTAAAGAGCATGCATCAACCTGCAACTGATAAAAATACTACTGTATCATTGCAGTGGGGGTTTACCTGACTTTCCAGCACTGTACAAATAGGACGGTGTTTTTTTTATTGTGGGATCTCTGTATGAAAGCGGTCGATCTTCGGATGCCGCTCACTTATGAGTTTGAGGCGAGCACGCGTACAAGCCAAGCACACACCTGGTCGCAATGTTAAAACCGCGCCGCTAGTGGCCGCTGAAATGTACATATTACCCCTTAAAAATCTCTGAAAGTAACATTGTCTGCACAACTTTTTTTCAAGAATACGTTAAAAATGCCAAATAATGTGAAAACATTAGGAAATATACAACATTTACTGACTTTTGTAGATACTTGTCAAAATCCTGAGCTTAATTAGCTGTATGCTGCAGCATGAAAACGGGCCTCTTGTAAAGGCTTGAGCAAAGAAGTCAGAGTACGGTAGGTAATCAGCTAAATGTACTTAATGTATTTAATGTCTCAAAAGTAATAGATCTCACTGTGGATAAAAATGGTCCCTGTTAATGTTCCACTATATTTGATGTTTCTTGTCTTGTGTGGAGGTGAGTGGTGATGAACAAAAGACTAAGCTACCAGTGCCTCGAGTTTACAGTTAAAAAAAGACAAATATAGGCCTATGTATTGCTGACATGCATGACTCGTGAACTACTAATGAAATCAGTATATCACCACAGAACCTTCCCTGACGTACATCAGGAGTCTTCCCCTGAAACTTTACGTTTAAATATACAAATTAGCTTGTTTTGATTAATTTAGAAGACATCTTCAGATGCACTGGGACAGAGGCTTAAAACAAACACCATCTAAAGGTGTATTTTGGAAGTTCTTTCTATTATAGTAATTGAAGACCTGGATGCTAAATAGACCAAAATCTTTTAATTGACCTCTATTTGCAAAAAGTGTCCTATCTTATAAACTAACTTCATTATTTTGATTGTAGGCTCCTCATCTAATAACTATCCATTCTATGAGTTTGTTGTATGCTGATGGATCTTTACATGATACATCAGCCATACTATATTACACACATTATTCCATTCAGATTTTTTATTTTATACCCTGCATTATGATCACTTTGAGATGATAATGAATTTCTTTTATTTCCCCACTCAGTGTCACTACAAATACAGTAAATACAACAACACAGAATGCATTGCATCAATGCTTTATTAACAGGGAAAAGTAGGTCTTAGTTCAGTAATGATATGAACGAATACCAGAGCAGACTCAACTTTAATGCCAATATCTTATTAACTAATAATGCATACATAAGATAATATAAGTAAAGCATGAAATAGGTTAATTCTGACAACTGATGTTAGTGACTTTCACATATAGGCACTGAAAAAGTAAAAAACAAATATTAATAAAAACAGTCACACAAATAAATACACAGGTACAATTTCATATTAGCTATCCTAAATATGCAAAGAATGAGGCGTCAGACATTTTCAGGTGCAATAGGTAAGACATTACAATATAGAAACCTCTGAGCCTTGATAACAGGCTCTGGTTTGGGATTGTTTTGTCTACGCTAACACACATTCCTCCCTCCATGCCCTTGCATCATTCTGAAAGGAGTTTTAACCTCAAATAAACGTCACAGTTTTCAATTGCTGCAACAGTAAATTGACCTTTAAATCAGTATTGACTGGTTCAGTATCATTTCAGTACCAGCCAATCATCCACCCTTCACTCATTTTACACACATCAGCCTCAAACACGAGTGTGGGGTCCCATTAGGTGTCAACTGTGCCACATGTGAAAGGTTTCAAGCGTGGCTATGTTTAATCTTTGCTGAAGAATTAGATATAAAATTAGCTGTAATAACATTCATTATAACAAAGGTTTATTCATACGAGGTTACCCAGAAAAAGGCAAAGGTTTTGTATATTGTGAAAAAAGGTGCAATATGTTTGCAAGTTAGTTTTATAGTTTGGCAAGACTGCTAGGTGTTAGACAAAGCCCTGGTTTGAAGCATCACTGGTTACATTCTACTATATAGTGTCTGTCTAGCTTTAACTAAAGGAAATAGTCTCAACACTTATATAAAAAAGCTCCTAAGAATATTTCATTCACCACTGGAGCTTTTTCTTTATACTGTATATGGTGCAAAACCATCATTTGACTTCTCAGCTTCACAGCCTTCAAAATGTTTATGTTCTGTATGATGTGTGCCCATAATGCCCAGGAAATAGTGAAAATACAAATCTGCAGAGATTGTCTTCTGCAAGACAGCAGCTCTTTAGCATTTAGTGGGATCATTACTCCTACACATTCAAAACACAACAGGTTTATCTATCTAAACTATAGCCTATAATGTTACTGTAGATATCACACACTATTATAGATAAACAATGCTTCCGGTATCCTTTTGAGCTATTACCAAAGGGCTGACATTGTCCAATTGACAAACTTCAGTACTCATAAGAGAGCTGAAGTGACTTTTAACACAGTGGAAGGAAAGCGTATTTTACATAAGTTTCCAGTCTGGCTTCCTACCCTGAAGTCATGTACACATCCCTTTTTCACTTGATATCCAAAGGCATCTGAGCACTTTGAATGAAAAAAGAACATAAGCACAAGTGTTAAAGTAATCAACATTAGTCCAACATAGTTCATTGTTTTAAGAAATATGCTTATTCTTGCCTACAGATGAGAATATTGATACCACTGCCATGTCTGAATGCTAAATATCATGCTACAGCCAGCTAGCTTGCTTAGCTAAAGGCTGAGAACAGCTCACCTGGCACTGTCCAAAGCTACCAAAATACACCTGTAAAGCTCGCTAACTAACATGTTACATCTTGTTAAGACAATCCATTAAAAAAAACAGCTAGTGTTTTCAGCTCCTGGCTGAGAAATGTGTTGTTGTGGACTCAGCCAGGCTAGCGGTTAACCTTGTTACCAATCTTTATGCTAAGCTTAACGGCTGCATGCTGTAGCTTAATATTTACAGTTTAGACATGAGAGTGGTGTCAATCTTTTTTTTATCAGACTCAGGAAAAAAGCCATTCCTCGAAATCTCTAGATAAAAGGGTGAGGCACCACAAACTTTAAAAAAGCAGTAAGATCAAACAGAGAATAGTGCAAGAGAGACTAATCCTCCTAATCTTCCAGACTAAAGGCTTACTTTGAACAGTGTGTATTTGTAAAGTGATAAATGTAACAGGAGGAGAATTATTAGCACCTCAAGACTGCACTGTGGCCTGAGAGGATCAATCTTTGTCTTTCTTGCTGTAATCACACAAATGTTAGTAGAGTCCATTATAATAAACTTAACAGATAAAGTTCATGTTAATATTAGATTTAGATTTCCACTCATGTTTTCATCAGAGATGCCATTTTCTAGTGTTTTGATTTTGTGAAGCTTTAACATTTAGTGCATTTGTGAGGCTCATGAGAGGCATTTTGCTATTATAGTATTATTGTGGTATATAATCTAAAAGTAGTAAGGCAGTGAAGCCACTATATATTCAGTAGCAATTTTGAATAAAAGAATAGGACGGGAGTGAAATCAAACTAGTTCTAAACTAGTAATTCATTCACGTTTAATAGGTGTGACTGAATATTGAAGAGTTTTAAAATGAATCGCATGCAGATCAGATGTTAAGGTTTCAGATCTGGATTAAAACAGCACGCTCTGATTTGACCTCACTATTACTTAAATTTAGTGGTTTTTCCGAAATAGCTTCCATTAAGAATGTTTCCATCAAGCCCCTGTTGACAAACTTCAGCCCTTTACATTGAAATGGCATAATCATACTCTCTGGATCCAATCCTTGTACCTTTACTGTTTGCTAGACTTGCCAGATTTGCCAGATTTGCTAGTCTTAGCAGCTTTGGTAGCTTTGATGTCCATCTTGGTCTTTTGGATACGAGAGAAGATCTCTTTAAAAAGGGCCTTGTACTCCGGAGTGTTCTGTCCCAGCCTCTTATCCACTGCCTCCACCTGCTTGCTGATGCTCTCAATGGCCTCGGGGGTGGACGGCGACTGGGTGGGGGTAGGGGGAGGCGCCGGGATGGGGCCCATAGCACAGTCTTTCATGGATGGGTCTCGGGAGACTGGTCTGGAAGTCTGGACCCCAGCGTGACACAGGCTCTCCTCATGGCGCCTACACTTCCCTAACAACTCCTCATATTTCTCCAGTAAGGCGTGGTACTGCTCGTCCACCTCCCTGAGGATGGACATCCCTCTCTTCCTCACGCTGTTGGCATGGAGAGCGTAACTGCCTCTCCTGCGGCCGGACGCATCGCGGGCCACGATGGCGTTGAGCGCCGTGTCGCTGCAGCTTTTCCTCACAGGGCTGGACTCAGGGAGCGCTTCCCCTCCCACACCTCCTCCCCCTTCACTCTCCTCCCTTACACCTCCTCCCGTCTCCCCGACCTCCACCTCTAGGAAGGTGTCAGTCTCTGGGGTGTTATTGAGGACAGTCTGGGTAAGAGTTACACCATCGTCCTCGCTGCTCAGCAGGAAATTCCGAGCGCGACGTAGCTGCTGCAGCTCCTGTAGCTCCACCTCCAGCTCCCGTACCCTCCCCTGGCAGCTCTCAGCGTCCTAGGAGCAAACACAAACACAACTGCACCATGAGGGCTGCAAGTTCTTCTGATTTTAATCACCTTATGCAGAGTTTAATGACCAATCCTCGTCAAGCTTTAAATGTGGTAGGCTTTTGAGACAATATCACTGATGATCACTATAAACATTCACTGATGTTTTCTTTGAATTCCATTCCACTAAATGATGAATTACAAACTTCATTATATAAGCAAGTGAAAAAGTGTTAAATGAACATAAATCTTTAACTATACTACACAATAAGGACAAAAGTACTGGGGAACCCCTGTCCCAATAATTTTGGAAGGGGCTGTTCATGGTGTGGTCGTTGTTATGGGATATCTTAATGCTACAGCATACAGTTTTACAGTTTGGCCTTTTCCTCTCCAATATGAGAATGCCCATGTGCACAAAGCCAGCTCCATAAAGACATAGTTTTCCTAGTTTGGTGTGGAAGAACCAAGCAGGAAGCTTCCAGTCAGAGAACTGAGGCGAACGCGGAAGTCTGCATTCTATCGAACAGCCAGCAGGGGGGCGACTCTTCTGGTTGTAAAAAGAGGTCCGGGTCCATTAGAAATAATGGTAAAATGAGGCTACTTCTCAGCTGATTTATTACCTCAATAAACACTTTCATAATGAGTTTATGGTCTTAGTCGCTAATGTCATGTCTTCTTCAATACAACATAAAGTTCATTTAGTAAATTATGGTCCAATGTAGAGGAAAGACCATAAAGCAGAGTATGCCTTAGGGAGGGATTATCTATGATTGACAAGTAGTTACCATGGTGAACTGTCAATCAGGCTAGAGTGACTTGTACCCGCGGCACTGTGAAAATTTAACCAGCGCCGATAAAAAAGCTTGTTAGGAGTTGGCTGTTCACTTTCTCTGGTGAGTACATTTAGTTTTAAGCCTGTTGTTCATTAGACAAAGTTGGCACTTGGCAGCCCAGTTAAAATGACAGTTAACGTGTATTACAGATGCACCTAGCTAAGCAAGCTAGCTAGTCCCACACACAGCCGTTAGCTCCACCGTCTCGTCCAAATATGGTCACGTCCGGTGCTGCTGGTTGCAAAAAGGCTTCAAACCGGCAGTCCAAAAACCAACGTGTGACGGCACAATGACTACGTCCATTTCTTATATACAGTCTATGGGAAGAACTTGACTGGCCTGCATCAGTGTCTGACCTCGCAAATGCCCTTCTGGATAAATAAGCAAAAATTCCCACAGACAAAATCCAAAATCTTGTAATAAGCTTTCCCATTTTAAAACTCAAACAGATTCAGTTTATAATCATGTAAAAAAGGAAAGCAGCAAGTCCATTTCAGAAGCTGGACTAATATTTGGCCTTTTGCTTGATACATGACTTAACCTTGTTACTCAGCCTGTCTTGGAAGAAGGGACTATTTTGTCTTAATCAATCAGTAGCTGGAGAGGTAACCCTCCCGTAATTTTCTGAAGCCGCTGTTGTTACCAGTTAACAAATGCTAATCGCCATTTTTTGGGGTAATTTTTCTGTGATTTCTACAAATACAATTACAAATCTGGTAGAAAAACAACTGCTGGTGTATTTTGACTTATACTCACAACATGTGAACCACAGTTGCTCAGGCTGAGACAATGCATACCCTTCTGCGCCTTACCTGGACTCGTGTCTGCAGCCGAGAGAATTCTGCAAGTAGGAGGTTGCACTCCCTCTCCACCCCCTCTCTACGACCCCTCTCCGTCCGGACAGCTGCTCGCAGAGCCGACACCGCTTCCCTTAGGTGCTGGTTCTCCTCTTCAAACGGTTGAGGCTTCACATCCACGGAAAAACTCTCAGCCCTGCCTACTACAAACTCATCCTCATACCTGACAAAATGACAAATATATAGTACAATGTAGGATCTTTATAGATAGATAAGGACAGATAGAGATAAATTAGGTTTTTTAGACAAACTTTACTGGCCGTATATTTCAGGGTTGTAAAGATGATTTGCCACCTGCGCTCCTCTTTTACAGACTGTGGAAAAAAATACCTGGGTGCTGTGCAAAGCTCCCTCAGGCAAGGGAAGGAGTGGATGGTCTTGCGTCGTTCCCTCTTCTCCCTCCTGACTCGCAGCTGCTCCATGGAACGAAGCTGCTCCACCTGCCCTGAGAGAGACTCCACCTGGTTCTGCAAAGCCTCAATGGTCCCTGTTAACCTGGTCCAGGAAGAAGGGAAAATGTTTAGGGAAGAAAAGGAGGCAAGGCTGGTGAAGGAATAGAGAAAAAAAGTTTCCAGTCCCACTTACCTCCCTATCTTCTGCTGAGAGGCCTTGCTGTCCATCACTAGTGTGAGGTTCGTGCGCTCCAGCTCTCTGGCGGTCCCGTCCAGCTGCTCGTACACTTTGGCATGCTGCTCGTTCATGTCCCGAAGAACATCCAGCTGCTTTGACAGGTACTGCAGGACAGACATACTTGTTTGTTTGTGCGGACACCTATACAATGAATGTATGCACAGATCCACCCATAGGAGTTCACATCTTGGCCATCGGTGGCCCTCCGTCCTTCATACCTCAATCTCTTGCACTTGCTCTTCATTAGTGATGTACATCTGCTGCAGGGAGTCCTCCAGCTCCTTGTTCCTTTCCAGCAGGGTCTTCCCCAGTTCTGCCGCCAGGTGAAGGTCTAGAAATTGGGAAGAAATTGAGAAAAAGATGAACAAATAAGTCATTGGTGCTGTAAGCGAGATGGAGATGGAGAAAGACAAACAAACAAGAAGCATAGGGAAGATTAAGTTAAGGAAGGAAACCGGGGACTGATAAATAAAGATGAACAGGAACATGAGTATTTCAAAAGGGTATGGTGGTGGCAGAAAAATAGGAGAAGATGGACTGAGGAGAAAAGAATGGGGAATGTAATCTCCCAGAAGAAGACGCAATCCAGCCGCACAATTTAGATTACCTGCTGTCACGGTTAATGGAGCACTTTGTTCTATTTTAGGCAGGGTTATTACGGATCTGGAACAGAATGATCAAAGGGTCCATCACGTTGTCTCAGTCTGCACTGGACCAGTTCAATTATAGAGAGAGGAGAGCAGGACGACAGAGACAGGCCCTGCAGGCACTCTTCTCTCCACTGACTGAATATGAAGGTCAGAGATTGGTGCCAAGATTATATGGAGGGACACCTCTCCACTGAGGTTAGACAGACTATGGAAGAGAAATACATTTAATGTGTTCAATAATAGTGTATTGTTGACACACTACTATTAAACTTCTGACTTACTTACTTACTTATTATTGCTCTTCATGTCGAATCATGTTTGACTTTACATTTGTGGCAGCACGCTGTTTTATTTGTGCTTCCAGACTGTTTTTTGCACCTCCAATGTCAGATGAGTCACTGTCATCGTTCTTTATTCTAACGCTGCTCTGACTCAGCGGTATTGACGGCCTACATTGTCGGGCCTGACTCAGCAACATTTGGTCTGTGACAGAAGGAAAGCAGAGGACTAAACTGAACAGCCAAGGAAGTCATCTCTCAGCTCTGTCTTTAATATTGAATAATGCCCACTGGGACGGACGCCACCTCCTGACCTGTATCACTGCAACATTTACCTATCACACACGCACAGCTGTGCCATGTCGGTATGGAGTAGGTAAAGAACACATGCGCTCAACAAGTAGGTCGCTTCCACAGATTTACTGAGGTTGTTCACGTATTGTAACACAGGTACATAGCCAGAAAATTGTGATTTTTCAGATTGGATTCATCAGTGAGTTGATATAGAGCTAAAATGAGAGTGAATATTAGACTTACGTTAATCAGGTGACAGAAACACGACTCCCAATGAGTGATATTTATTACATTTATATACTGTAGATATGTCATTATAGCTGGAATTGGCTTCAGCCCACGTGACCCTGTACGCAGGAGAACCGTTCAACTATATTAAACTACACACTTGTTGGGGCAATTTTAGGTTATCACAGATACACAGGTTTATGTTAAAGATAAGTAACCATATATTGTAAGAAAGCTATCCTTCAAACTTCAATATTTCTATTAGCTTTAAAAATTCAGTATCAGTCAGGCTCAATTTTTCAGTCACTAAAACCAAGCCCCTCTTCTACCTGGCAGTCCTATCCTCGCCTCCTTCAATTAGACTAATGAGTAGCAAGCTAAGCATGCCAACAGCTCCATATGGACTGATTTACACACTTCCTGTGCTGATAGCTTAATGAATTCCTGCGGGTCCCTGGCATCAGCAGCTCAGGTACAACTGAATGGATTCCTCATCCATGCTGGATTGAGTCCACGTAGCCCTCTTTCAGCTAGGACGAGTTAACCAGAAAGGCTCTTTGGGAGAATTTTACAATGCAAAGCATGGAATCAAAATCTTTCATGATGAACATGAGCAGCCTATGGCATGTTACGTAGGCCTCGTTCACATATCACAGCAGGGAGCAGTAACATTGTAACAGCAAAAACAAAAAGACATCAGATATAGAAACCAGGTTTCTACTCCTCTGTTTTACAGTCTTTGGTTCCTGAAGCTGTTTAGTGAGAGAATCTTACATCCTAACTCACAGTCAAAATACCAGCTTGTTTCCAGAGCTTTCAACCTCATCTCTCAGTCGCCCTCAGATAAGTGTTGCCTCAGTTGTGACCCACGTATGGAACTTAGGTTATGTGATAATATCTGTAACAGTTATAAAGACCACCAACCCTGTGATGGTCGAAGACCATCAAGACCGTACGCTGTCAGTACACTACCTGACTAGCACCATACCCAGACAGATAAAATGTTGAAAAAAAAGAGAGAAAAAAGAACCACAAGGAGCGTGAATTTTGAACTTCCAATTTGTCGGGTGGCCAGAAACATGAGTCCAAATGAATGCTAACACGTATCACATAAAGGTGATAATTAATAAAGGTAAAGGTAAAGTTTAAAGCCATCGGTGAAGACCTATTCAGATCCTATCCAGCCTCAAGCCAATCTGAGAAACCTAAAACCAAATTCCAGCAAGAAAACCAGACAACCCAAACACTGTTAGTTAGTGTCCACATTCAGATGTCGATGTCTCTTTGGCTGCCAGAGAGGGAAAGTGAGCTGTACATCCAAAAGACTTGGAGACAGGAGAATAATAGTAGAAGGAGAAAAACAAACAACTTAGCAAGTCAATGCTCGCCACAGACAGCCTCAAGCTCCAGACAGACCCGAGGCTTGACCCACACAGGATGAGACCACTGAGGCAGGAAATCTAGCGTAATCACATCACGTATGACAGATGCATTTCCTGCATCCTCCAGAAAACCAGCCGAGCTGTAACCAGCTGGGAGCGTGATTGAGTCCAAAGAACTGGGTTGCTCTTTTCACACATTAAAGGCAGGTCTAGGTTTCAAATTCTATACATCTTTTCAATGCAACAAGCTGCTGAGTGTGTGTTTGAATGTGTGCACATGTAGATAAGCACAGATTATTACAGTGTATGTGGAGATCTCATCTGCAGGCAGTGTTATTTGGGTAGGTGCAGATCTCCCATGAGATTTATTGGAATGTGGAAAACAAGACTTCTCCTCTTCCTCTTTGCCTGTGTTGCAGACCCGACCTCTTCAAAAAACATTCAGTGGTCGGATATAAACTACACAATTTAATGCTATGGCAGACAGCCTTTCTGCCCATCTCCCCCCCTAATGCATGATATGCTATATCAGCAGTATTTAGCAAGATTTTTATGGTCCACACAAGGACCGTTGCTCTTTAATACTCTGTCCTTAGGCAGCATAAACACTTCTTAAGCTGTATCAGGAGCATTTAAACAGCAGAGGAAGCCTCTAATCAGATGCAAGTCAAACAAACAAGCATCTACTCTCAGCTGAAGGAGCCACGCATTTTCATCTGGACTTCGTCCAGTAGAGGCTCTGGCTAACACACAATAAGCGCAAACAAACACACCACCTACTTCCATGTCTGCAGTCGTCCTGTTTTTCTGCTTTAAGTCTTGAAATGTGAGCTGTAACTACATCATAACAGGAGGACTCTGCTTTCCAAGTTTGACATCTGCTAAATTTCCACCCAAATGAAGAGCTTCATTCTTAAATGACTTACAGGAAGAGTTCACCAATAATTTGGGGGAATTATGCTTATTGGCTTTCTTGTCAAAAGGTAAAAAGACTGATAACACTTTCGTGTCTTTCATACATATTAAGCTACCGCCAGCCAGCAGCCATTTAGCTTAGCTTAGTGCTAAGGCTAGAAACAAGGGGAAACAACTAACTCAGCTGGCTCACTCCAGAGAAAACAAAATCCACCTACCGGTGTCTTTTTTACACTTTTTGTGTACAGTTTTAACAAATGTGATATAATGTGTTAATTAATCAGCTTTAGAGTTGTTTGTAGGCATATTTTGTTACCTTTAGACAGAGCCAGGCTAGCTCTTTCCCCCTGCTCCCAGGCCTTATGCTAAGCTAAGCTAACCGTCTTTTGCCAGTAGCTTCATATTAACTGCTTCATAGTAGAAGCTCGAACGCCACAACTAAGCAACATTTCATTTTACAGGTTCCCTTCACTTGCAGGTGATGTGTTTGTGTGTCTTCTAAATGAGGTTGCAACCAGGCTCCGCCTTCTCCACCCTCTTCTCTACTTGGCTCAAAACTTTTCAGGCAAATGACAAAACCCTAAAAATTTGCCAGTTTATTTCCCAACACTAATAATATTCTAGTGAAAAATACTGAATTATTGTTGTCTTAAAAGTAATCCAATTAAATTAATCTGAGGCTAATGATACTGGAATCCTCTTAAAAATACTCACCATTAACTGTAAAATCTATACTCCCTGCTAAGGCTGCTAAGAAGTGGGGCTTTAGTCAAATAGACCATGCTGACAAGAAGTTAATCACCAGTTCTGGAGAAAATAAATAAATAAATAAAAATGAATGAATGAATTCTTCCATGGCCCATGAATTTCCATCAAATGTTATTTAAATCTGCTTGTCTGAAAACATAATCCCTTGACAGAGGTAGCGATAACTAACAGTTCCACCACAGAAGCAAAGTGATATTGTAAAGCATTTTAAAAATCACTGATTCCAAATAAGCAGCTTAAAGCAGAAGCAGAGTTACACTATTTTAGGGCTTCAATTACTAATTATTTCATTATTGAATAATCTGTCATTTAGATTGAAATACCAATATGAAACATTGTGAAAAAACGCCCATTGCATCTTCCCAAAGCCCAAGATGACGCCGTCAAATGTCTTGCTGTTTTTGACCAAAAGACCAAAACCCAAAAATATTCAAATTACATCTGAAAGAGAAAAGCAGCAAATCTCTCTTATTTGAGAAGACAGAAACAGAGGTTGTGGCATATTTTCAGTATTTTTGCTTGAAAAGATTATCAGAATGGTTGCCCATTATTTCTCTGTCAATCGATTATTCACGTGTTCCAGCTGTACATGATCTTGAGTAACATGTTGTCTTTTCATTCCTCCATGTTTCCCCTCGATCCGAAAACTTGTAAGAGTCCTTTTCTCCCTCAGCACTTAGATCAGACTGATCGCCCTGCCAGCGATTCCTGCATGACAACAAGGTACTGACACACAATGACAGTGGTGTCTCTCTCTCTCTCTCTCTCTCTCTCTCTTTCTCTGTCTCTCTGTCCCTCTCTCTCAGGATTCGTGGCATCCCGAAATGTCGCACAACAAAAGATGAGCTCAGGCAGTCAGCACTTTGACGCACAGCGTTGCTCTGAGAGGCCTGACATCCTTTCTGCTCCATCAAGCAGAGCGCTCAAGGACACACACAGTGAGACACTGCACCTGCCATTCGGACTTTTCAGTCTTTTTTTGCCCTCTCTGCTGCTCTCTCTCTTCCTTCCTCACTCACCTCCTCAAAATTAAAGCCCACCGAAGATCAGGTCTAGTGTGTGTGCAGGAAAGAGGTTGCCTAACAGACCCGTTACGCAGGTGCATGTCTGCCTGCGTGTGCACGTTTGTTTTCTAGTCCAGTGAAATCACAGCATCAGCACCATTTCAACTCCCCGGAAATGTACCATTATAATTACGTCCCACAAGCACAAGTGATTGAGGGATGAAGAGAGACAGGAAATGGAAAGTGGTGCAGAGAACAGCGAGGACTCTTTGTCTGTGATTAGTCATTTTCTTTAATTTTTTAAACCTGCATTCGGTCATGCATGCAAAATATGTTTAATGACTTTGTTTTACCCAGAATTTTCAGATTCTAGGTCCTACAGTGTATATGAAATTTAGGGCAAATTGGCTGAGAAATGTCTTTGCAGATTATCAGTGCATATGAACAGAGTGATCTCATCCAAAGCCAGTCCTCATCTGTACGGAAACTGGCTGATAATCCGTCCGGCACAACGTGAATGTGATAAAATTCATTTTGTATCGATAATTATATAAATATGATATATAAATATAAATATGTAAAAAAATAAATTTGTGGACCTTTTAAATTGTTGTCAAATTGTTGGTTTTCCAGTAACCAGTTCTCCCTTTAAGGCTCTCATGTCCATTAGATAGATTCACTCACATGCAGCCATGTAGAGCAGGTGGCCTTAATGCAAAGATGGGGGTTAATTAGCTGACTGTGAATTAGGTTAATTAGACAATGGCTGAACAGTGATCCCTCCTGCTGGCTTGTTCTTGCAAGATTTTTCCTCTGCAAAGTTCATTCAGTCATCACTGCCTGCACTCATAGACTGACACCACTAGACATCCACTTGAGTGGATTAATCTGCCAATTGACAGAAAATGAGCCTTTTGATGATCCATGTTATGGTTTTATTTTTCGGATGGTTCCGGATGGGATTTTCTGCCTTTTCGTGCCTTTATCTTTGGGTTTTGGTCAGACAAAACAAAACATTTGATGACATCATCTCTGGATCCAAGAAAATGTGATTGGCGAGGTTTTCTTATTTTATTTTAAACCTAAAGAGTAATCAATGAATGGATGCGATGGATTATTCAATAATAAAGAAATAATGGCAATCTAGCACAACATCAAATGACACGAAAAATACAGACTAAGCCTTTAGTTTAGCTTTACAGTCTGATGGTTAACAACTGGTATCACACCAATATTTAGACCGCCAAATCAACAATGGTATACTATTTTGGCAAACACATTAAGCAAGCGGTGCATCTTTGTATTGCTTTGTTAAATTAAAATTGTAAAGTTGGAAATAAAAATGTGGATAAACCTTGATCTCTAGTTTTCTAGGAATAGCAAAGGCAAACAGAGACCATATTTGGGAAGCCTTCCGTGAAAAACCAAATCCTTATCTTAACCTGCATCATATTATTGCTTGTCTTGTGTATCCAGCCTTTATGTCAGACTGAAACGATGGGTACATGCCTTTGAAATGATAAACACACTTTGTTATTGTGCACAGAGCCTGAGCTTTTCATTATAATTATTCTGTATTATGAAACTGAAATTCCATACTAAAATATTGGGGCTTATGTTTGTTTTGTCTGACCAACAGTCCCAAACACTGGAAAGTGTATTCATTGTACAGTGATATAAAAACAGATAAAGCAGTGAATCCTCACATTTGAGAAGCTGGGACCAGACAACATTGTGCATTTTGCTTGATAATGTCAAATTTGACCATAAAGTCCAGATTATTACTGTCACTGAGGGTCTTCCACTGTCTGATGCTGACTATCTCCAGCAATACAAGGCCCTGCTTGGCACGTTTTCAATGCATTGTTGTCAAAGAAGGACAGCCTGCTCCTTAGAAACTACTTCAACGTTTAAATGGTTGCAATGAAATTGAGGACAGACAACTACATGACATCTCTGCCGTCTCTTTCCATGACAGAGAGCCTTTGTTAAGTGCAGGCCAGCTGACCGGCCGGCGCCAGCAGCTGATGGATGCTGCGTGCAGCCAGGGAAGGAGGATGGTGTCTTGTCTTACCCTGCTCCAGGTCCTGCTGGTCGTACCACGGCTCTTCCTCTTCGGTTACGAATTCCTCCATTGTCCCTGAGCTTAGCATGGGTGACCCCCCGGAAAACCGCAGAAACAAGTCCCTCTATCCGAACAATAGATGCTCCAGCAGGCTGCTCCTCCAGAAGACAGCTCGCTCCTTCAGGCTGGATCTGCGCACAGGCTTCTTTTTTTCCCCACTCAGGGAGTGTTGTGTTGTGGCTCTATCAGGGCTCTACGTGTTTCCTCTTTCCTCCCTCTCCTCGGTCACTCCCACCTCTTCTCATCCCCCCACCGCCCAGCACCGGCCCATCCCGGTCCACAGACCGGCCGCCGCTGCAGCTGCTCCTGCTGCTGCTGTGCAGATCCTACAGACGTGGCAGCGATGTTGCAATAACAGCACTTCCTTTCTCCCTGTTTTCAGCAGCGCGCTCACGATGCCTTCACGTGCTGCTCGTAAGCTGCAAGAGTGCAGTTTTGTTTTCAATTCGATTTTTCGATTTGGGTCAAGAGCGCCATCTATGGTCCACATGGCATTATTTATTTAGACCAAAGGTACACATGTTTAAAGGTAACCAAAATAATACAATATGACAAAGCTAAAATTTCAGACAGCATGTAAACCCTACATATAGCCTACATCTGACTACGATCCCAGATTCAGGGAGGCCAGAACATTGTGATTACAGTAGGAATTTGCAGTGGTTAATCTGACTGATTTTAGTTCAATCCACAATAAAGGTTGAATAGAGGTGAATCCCCAGAAACTTGAGGAATTCCTGTGGCTGCACTAGTGACTTACACTGATGTGTCTATGTCAAAAAGCATTGGTGGGAAGTAACTAAGTCCATTTACACAAGTATTGTAAGTCTACTCAAATAGCCTACAATTTTGAGATACTTGTACTTTACTTAAATATCTTACCTCCATTTTATGCAACATTCTAGCTACCACCTTTGAGAGACAAATATTGTATTTTTACACCAATAAATTTATTCTAAAGCTTAAACTAGGAGCTACTTTTCCAATTGAATTGTCAATACAAAATATAATCAACAAATACATTATGATAGATTATTATAAATTAAGTTGTATGAAGTAGCCTAGTTAAATTAGCCCCACCTTTACCAGCTTCATCATTAAAGTAAGTACACACATGTATGAATGTGTGAATGTATCAAGGATTTAAATAATATAATAGACTATTTATGAGTGTGAAATTAATATTCTGCATAATGAGTACTTTTACTTTTGGTATTTTAAGTATATTTTGATTCTAATAGTTTCCTTTTGCTTAGGTAAGATTTTAATGCAGTACTTGTTCCAAAGTATTTTTACAGTTTGGTATTACTACTTTTACTTAAGTACAATGTCTCAGTACTTCCACCATTGCAAAAAGTGAATAAAATAATCCAAACACAGACTGTGTAAGCAATACAAGACACGGCCTGATCATATGATGTATGTGTCTGTTGCAGGGATGCTGGGTTGTAAGGTTGGTGGCTGTTTGTGAAGGGGTACATGGGTGGATGTGCTACTGCTGAAGCAATTTTTAAAATCACACTTCAGCTCATTTTACATTATATTTAGATTTGAAATATTCATGCGGTCCACAGTACATGAGTACACCCATCACTAAAAGCCATTTTGTGAAGAAGCTGCTTTGTTGCTGTGTGAAGATGCTTTATATCGTCTGAAAGACAGCTGATTCAGGACTGAATCTGAAGCAATCACCTGAAGCTGTTGATGATAATACATACTGTTGTGACATCTGAAAAACTAAGGAAACATGAGCTCTGTGGAATTAAACTGATATGTTATCTTGTTGTTACCAACAATAACTGTTTTCCCCCCATCAGAGTCAGAAACGTACTAACTAACCTTAGGACAGACCTTTTTTAAAACTGCTGCTGGAGCCTATCCCAGCTCACATTGGGCGAAAGGTGGGGTACACCCTGGACAGGTCGCCAGTCCATCGCAGGGCCACACATAGACAGATAACCACTCACACCTAAGGACAACCTAGCCTGCATGTCTTTGGATGGTGGAAGGAAGTCAGAGGAACGCAGACACGGGCCGAACATGCAAAGTCCACACAGAAAACACACAAATTATGGACAGCATGACCTCTACAGGGCAACCTTCTTTCTGTGAGGCGACAGCGTTAACCACTGTACCACCGCCCCAGAGTTATCAAATATACACAAATTTTGCTGAAATAAAATTGTCTAAAATGAGCAGAACAATGTAAAATGAGCAATCTGATCAGGCTTTCGATGCCATTCTTGGTGCCACAGACACAATTTGGTCAGTAGCAAAAGTAAATGTTCAGTGAATGAAATGCAGTGTGGATAGTATGTAGAGGTCATGCTGTCCATAATTTGTCTGGGAGCTTCTTGAGCCTGCTTTGGAAATGTGAGACTTTTGCAGTTGTTGGTGTTGAAGGTTCTGTGGCAGCTGACTGACCTATGAAGTTTAATTGTGGGGTAAGTGCTGCAAAAATGATTCAGCTTCCTTCTGCTACAAGCAGTTATATGTTATTTACAACACTAGAGGGCGTGCTTGAGTATTTTTCATGCCACAATAACATCAGGTTTCATCATCTGAATGAATCAAAGACTGTATAAATACTTCTATGTATTACTCACTCTGCAAATCACAGCTCCTTCCTATAATTGTTAAATATGACTTAGTGCTTAGTTATTATAATAGGTATGTTTATGGAACATCCTTCTTTGTCATTAGTGCTTACAATACAGGAAGACCTGCTTGTTGTCCAAAGATGCAATGAGTGTGTGTCATGTTATGTACGTGTGTGATTTATGTTTCTATGGTGCTTGCACACAGTGAATCTCCACTGAGCCTGTGTGGTGGCATCATTGATATATTAATTTATTTGAAATCCACTGACATGACACACACATCCATTTGTTTTTTACTCTGTTTGGCAGCCTAACAGTCTGCTGTATCTCAGATTTTGATGGCTGTGAGCCGACCATGCCCTCTGAGGATATCGGTTGAATAACTCAATACACACATACTGAAATAGTTGCCGTATCAATACCAGCTGTTGTTGTGATGACTGGAATGGGGATGGGTTTTTTTGGGGTGCAGCAGGGGTTGAGCTGACCTGCAGTAATTTCAGTGATTAACGTGCTGTATGACGGTATGTAACATGATGCGTCATACACCATAAGCAGCAAAAATTTTGAAGCTGTCATCGTCTTGCACAGCTGAATCATTTTGATGATCTGAAACACACACGCAAGAACACACATTACATTAGCTAAGTCTGGTTACCCTAAATTCGAGGAAAAACGTTTGACCAAGGGTTAAAAAAGAGAGAGGCTGAGAGATTTGATTGAAAACAGACATCTGCTCTGAATTCTGGGAAGCTTTGTCTTAGCTCAAAGCAGAGGGGAAATGACCAGTTTAGCAATTCAAATGGTTTGTGTGATGAAAGCAATGTGTGCTATTTACCATCCATACGTATCATCAGCCTGACTATGTGAGCTAATCGATGCGCTTTTTGCAGCTAATGACTAATGCTGTGGTGAAGGCCTCCACTATGTTATAAGGAATATGGGCTGTTTTAGACCACTATGAATTGGATTATTATTATCATATTGTTGCTGTCTAGTTCACACTCTCCCTTACACACACACACAAACACACAGAATTCTCAGAAGTCAGACCGTTCCTCCTTTTACAAACAGATAATTGGACAAAGAAAAAAAATGCAGTTGCATGTGATCACACATCCGCACAATATATGCATACATGACATGCACACTGGTACACTTTGTTTAGTGTTGTCTATGAATGTGTTCCTTTTTTATTTTGACATGTAATTAAAAAGACAGACAATGGCCTCATTCCAGGTCAGCTCGAGGAGAACTGAAAAGACGCAGACGCAAAAACAGGGTTTCCAATATTTTGTCATCATCCCACTCAATATGTAGTACATAAAAAGACAAAGAGTGAAAGCAGAAAGCAGATTAGGTGTATGAAGCTGGTATAATGCCTTTTACAGTCAATGTATTCACTTAATTAAATTTTCACAGCTTAGCTTCCACTTAAACAAGCATTACCTGCCCATATGTACACAGCACAATCTTCTCCAAGGGAAATACAGACACAGAAAAACAAAGAACCTTAAACATATGTACACAGGCATGCATATGTATATGTGCAGGTATATGCAATGAAAAACAAAACCACAACTAAACAAACCTATTTAAATGTGCAGTAACTAAAGGAATGTTTTCAGTTGCATTGTTAACTTTGAAACACATTCAGTCCAATATTTTAAAGTGCTCCACGAAGTTAGCACTGTAATATTAATAAAGAAAAAGCCTCTCTGGTAATTTTATATTTAAGTTTAGATTTAAGTCTTGAAACTATTTGAAGGCCTCCGCAAGATGACCGCATAGATCAGATCTGTGGAGCAGGGCAGTGTGACGCTTTGTAGAGTTAAAGTACAGTTTTGCAATATTTTTTGAATTTAACCAAAGCCAATGCAGAGATACGAGGACATGGGTTATGTGTGTTATGTTAGGTGGTTCATTATGAATAGCATTTCAGTAGTCTAAGTGATAAGAAATAAACGCATGACCGCATCCATCTGTGACAAGAATGTGCCGCTTACTTTCGATACATGTTTCCTTTCAGTAGTAGAAGGCAGTTTATCTCTAGAAAGTATGATCAGAGTCACTGATTACGTCTCTCACATGTGTGGTACTTTCCACATATTTCCTGCCTAGAAGATTTGGCACACTCTCTGCATTGGCATTGTTTTTTGTGAACATTTTTTATTCCTGTATAGTTGTGTAAGTCAAGATGAAAATAAAGCAGAATCAATGTTCTGTGTATCAGGCTCAATAAGGATGCCGATAAGAATATAATGTGTGTAGCGTTCACCGCGTTTGACAGCGTCAGGGGTCACAGAGTGGTTATACCAAAGCCTGAATGGAGACAGACTCGAGACTCAACTGGACTTCATTCATAAGACCACCCCACATCCTGTCCACACAGTGGTCAATGCAAGTCAGCCTATAGTTGCACACTGTGCTCTCTACATACTCATAAACCACTGACCCTTTCCATCAATTCAGTTACACCTCCACCATAATTTAAAATTTTCTTCTACAGTATTTAGAATGGAGATGAGATGCGAATTCACATTGAGGACGAGCCAATGAGCAAAGACTTGTGGCTGTCAGCAGAATGTCCTCCTTTCAAACTGCTACAAAGCACAGTTATCATACGCTTAAAATTCAATCTTGTTCTTGGCAGGTTTTTTTGCTGTAACAAATTCTGTTCCGTCCAATGGTGAATGTGCTGAGGAGTCATTTATGAGTATGAATAGCCCACACAGATCATCCAAAAGGAGTTTAAGTAATGAGCTACAACTGACTGAATAATTACTGTTGTGATCTCATGAAAAAAAAAACATTTATAGAGGATATAGTGACAAACCCACGAGAATTATCACCCAATGCTGCAGTTCCCCTCAGCTCTGTGTAGCGTGTTAGCATCTTTCATTTCATTGTTTTGGTTTTACAACCCCAATTACTGTTTTTGGTCACTTTCAGCGCTCTCATGGCGTTGTTCTGGCCCCAGCAAGTAGCTGTTTTAAGCGAAAAAGCTCTAATAAACCCACTGAACACTAATTTCCCAGCGCCAAATGGCAGGCAGTGAAAGTTAGCGACTAGCTAGTGAACATAGCAATTAGCAGCTAAAGAGACAGATGTTTCCCTCAGTAGCTGGTGTCGACCAAAACTGAGCCAAAAAGGAGACAATATGATGACTGCTAAATGAATGCTAATGTTAATTCATGTCAGCAAAAGGTTTTTACAGGCACCACTGTTTGCTAACATATTAGCTATTCCAACTTTAAAAGGCTACAATATGTCAACGTTGTGTGGTCTGTGGCGCTCAAAGGAACGTGAATATTAGATGTAACTTTCGTCTAGGTCACTTGTAACATGACTCCAGATAATGTTGCTCCCTTGCAGCTGGATGTGTAAAAATGCAACTGTTTGCTTATGTGTCTGACACATTTACACTTATACTACAAGACCATTTCTGGCAAAGATGCATAACTTTAGACAAGGTAACATCTTGACTAGCTTCAACTTTGACACACTTCCATCTCAGAAACTCATAGTTTTCTGATAAGGTTTGAGAAATGAGTAATGGCCATTTGTGGATGAATGGGCTTAGCCTGGAAAGTCCAAACATCCTAATGCATGTAGACGCCCACACAATTGACCTTCAAAGCACACACCAGCCAGGCTGCTATTCAGAAAATGAACTCAGAAGCTCAAAAAATAAACAACAAAAAAGAGAATGGAAAAGCCTCATTGTTCTTTCTTTCATACTTTGTGAGATGCTTTCCGTAGCACTGGAGACCCCACCTCTGATACAGGCTGACGAGGAACTCACATGAGGAAAATTAGCCTACAATGGATTTGCCAGTAATTCCTCCATTACGGAAAATCTCTGTTGTATAACACATGGAGGGAACAAGAGAGAATCAACAGCAAATGCAAATGTACATGCATATGGGAGTCAGCTGGCGGGACACCAGACGGGCACACACACACAAACACACACACACACACACACACTACCCCTGCTTCTTTTAGAAGGAGCTTCATCTCCACGGTGACTGAAGACAAAAAAAGAGGCCCTGGCACAGCTGGTCTTTAGCTACAGAGAGAGGGGGAGAGTGAGGGAGAAGGGGAACAAACAGGGAATGGGTGTTCAGATGTACAGACAGGACAGAGGGTGAGGGGGAGTGAGAGACAGCATAAGCAGCAGTGAGCAAGTCGATTTGGGAAGGAGAGGCTGGGAGGAGAGAGGGATTGTGAAAGAGGAGGAGGAGAGGGAGGAGGTGCACAAACTCCCTGAGAACAGAAGTTAGTAGTCAGAGTGGGAGAAGGTGAACACACACCGGTGGAACAGTTGAAGTCAAACGGCTGCTGACCTACTGAAAGAGTCAGATTACCTCCATACATCCAGCTGGTCTCCCAGTCTGAACCGGAGCTGGATAATTCGATGAAGAGCCTGTGATCAGCAGGCACCACAAACAAACTTGAGAAAAAACAGTAAGAGGAGTGAAGAGAGGGGGAGGGTGAAAACAAGAAGTTGAGATCTGTGAATCATTGTGGGAACAGTTTTGCACAGCTGTGTTTGGTTCTTTCACAGAAGAGTTAAAAAGTGGAAAAGGTGACGGCCTTAACGTGAAGTTGCTCGCATTCACTCACTGCAGAGGTAAGAGTTTTTTGCTTTCTTATGTTACTTGTGGATATATATTAAACATATGTATTAAATTCAATGCCATCTTAGACTTTTTTGCACACAACGACAGAAACCTATAGAAGCTTTTTTTCAGTGACACAAACATATTTACACTACTTTGCAAAGTTTTTGTCCTCTTCATTACGAACATGTCTGCACCATGGTCTCTGACTATGTTTTGCTTCATATTAAAAATGACGTTGGAGTGCAGTGGAAGGTGAAAGACAAGAGGAGATTGCAGAGCAGAGAGGGCTAGCAGCAGAGGTCAGACATTCTTCAGACTAACTTTAGCAGGTGGTTGAGATCTTCGCAATCAGCTGGAGAGGCTTCCAGAAACCAAACAAGAATACACCTATGAAAAAATATATGAACACATATGTGTATGCATATTTAGTTATATCAATGCACTGTAGAGGAAATATTGGGAAGAAATTTCTACAATGAGTTTTTAAAAAAAATTAGAAATACAGTACATCCAAAGGACATACAGAATTTCTGCACATAGTGATGCCAGGAAATGTGGTTCTTCCTGTATGAGCTGCAGACTGCTGTTTCATGTCTAAACCAAAACATTGTGATATGCCAGCCACACAAAAAAAAACACTAATCAATGTAAGGTGTCAGTCCTGGTTTCACAAATACACTTCCTGTACAAATAGCATGAAGAACTTCAACATCTAAACTAGGCTATTTTTTGTATACTTTTGTTTAATAGCGTTCTTACATACTTGTGCATTTCTCATGTTGCTTTTAACATTCCAGAACAAAACATTAGTTTTGTTAATGAATGAATGAATTACATTAATTAATGTAATCACTTACAGTTGACCTTATTGAATGTACTGCAATGTAGGCTATGTGTTGTTTGCATTTACTGTGTATATTATGCGTCTGCTATTGATTTATGTTATTGTTACTCTCCACATCCGTTGAGAAAGTAGGCCAATTATTGTAGCGGTTTATATAGTAGGCTAATGTACTACAGTATGTTATAGTGCAGTACTACAGTATAGTACAGTTGTACAGTATGTTATAGTAGGCTACAGTATTACAGTACTATACTGTCGCTTATACATTAGCTTAAAGTAGAACTAAATGACTAAAGCCTTATGAAATACATTCCTTCATATTTAACTGTTGCCTAGCAACGCAACCGTCAGGAATCCTGAGGTACAGTAACTAACGTTAGTTTTATTTCCTGATATTTATAAAATATAATATGAAATTGATGTTAAATTAGCTATTTAAGTCAACGAACAATGATTACATGACATGTGACATTTTGTCGAACGGCCGTTTTGCGTCGGTGGAACAAGAGAGTTAACGTTACACTAAGTTGAGTTATTACATCAAGTGAACGCTGTCTTAGCTGCTGCAAGTCACGGCTAACCTTAAGCTAGCTAAACTAAATACTCATTCATTGTTTCCCAGCCGTTATTTGTAGTTGAAAACTGTCTATTTTTACGGACCGACTTTATTCCACATAATGCTAACTAAATGAGGCAGTAGCTAAATCCAGTCATGATAGGGAATAAAAACCTCCTAACTTGTCCTGTGTTAGTTATTAAGTTTACACTAAACTGCCATCTCAGCTTTTGAATATGGTGGAGTTTAACATGACTTTATAACGTTACTGCCTATGAAATCTATATATTAATCTACTTAATTGCAAAAAAATATATTATCATTATATCAGATATGAATATAAATAGTAGATGGGCAGATACAGGCTCAACAGAGATACACTGAAGTCCTATAAACTGTAGACTGTAAGTTGTAAAAAAAGTCTTTAACTACATAAAAGTATAGTAAAACTAAAAGAATCCATTTTGTTGTCAGATACTGAATTTTCTCCTTTTGACACAATCAGTATCTGTAATTATTTGTTAAGTATTATGTAAGTTCTGTAATGTTGGGTTCTTTCTTTTGTCTTTTTGTGGCATAAAGTAATCTGCTTAAAAGGGCATAAAATAAAGCATTATAACCTTTTTCCGTGTTATGCAGTCTGCTGGCCAGCCTGCAAACAAGAAACACTTTGTAGTTACAAACAGCTATGTAGTTACTGCACTCTTGTAGGGTAGTATAGTAGACCTACAGCTTA
This sequence comes from Lepomis macrochirus, assembly GCA_024633595.2. Classification (NCBI taxonomy): domain Eukaryota; kingdom Metazoa; phylum Chordata; class Actinopteri; order Centrarchiformes; family Centrarchidae; genus Lepomis; species Lepomis macrochirus. The sequence continues at coordinate 23,951,880 of JALXJV020000023.1, read as the reverse complement.
GTATAGTATTGAGGAAGGTACATTATTGGCATGACCTTAAGTAGCCTATTCTACTGACCCTTGTTTCATTTTATTTGAAATAATTATTAAAGAAGAAATGTAACCTCCTGTTAGTCACAATGTATGAACACCTGACTGATTAATCAAATTAGCTTCTGACTGTGTCATTAAGACGCACATGTCCATTCAGAGTTTATCTCTGATGACTGGCTGTCTTCAGTGTCCTGTTGTGTTGGCATTTTACAGCCCTGTGTCCTTATATCCTGTGCAGCCTGTCTAGTATCAGCCTGTGGGATCTCACCCACACACAGCTGCTCCAGTGATGATGACAGGCCTCAGTCTTGAAATGCCATGTCCGAAATAGTCTGCCTTGTTTATAATTAAACTGAACGTGCAGGACGTTGCCGCCTGTGTGTGGATACAAATGTAGGGAATCACACACAATGCGGACACGTGGAGTATCTGTACACCTATGTGTAGAGCAAGTTAATCCGTGGGTTAACTAGGGGTGCTAATATGTAATGAGTGAGTCCAAAGCACATAGAGTATTTAGGGATAAAGGGCATATATGCTTACTAGGCTTGAGGGGTAATTGCAGGGTGGATGTATAAAATTGCAGTAGTGAAGGGGGGAGCTGAAGATGAAAATAGCTTCTTAATTTCTACATTCAGTGTGTCTTTTCACAAGCCAGTAAAACTCTCATTCATTCACTGTATGGTCTTGTTTTTTTGTCAGGTTTCTCTTCTGGAAAGCAAAGCCTGAGGCATTTATTCATATCTCCTTGTGGGACCTACACCTGTCAGCATGGAGTTGAAACAGGAGGTGATGAATATTCTTGAGAAGGTGTGGACCAAGCTGCAGGGTCTCCCACAAGCCAGTCCTCTGGAGCTGGGAGCCTTCTTTGTGCTCCTCCTGTTTGTTGGTGAGTTTTTTTTCTCTCTATTAGCTTAAGTACAAAACAGAGTTGCATTCAAGGATGTTTAAAGGATAGGAGCTAAAGGGAAATATTTTCAGTTTTACTTTTTTTTTTCCAACATGAAGCTCTTATGTTATTATTTTGTTGGTTTAAAAGTAATCAAAATCAAACCTGCCTGCCATTCGGAAGTGGAGAGGTAGAGTACAGTGAGTTTATCAATCTTAAGAGCGGAGACTGAGATCCAGCAGTGAAGTTGTGGGCCATAAAACCAAAACACTGAGATGAAATAAGCTACAACGCTTCATAGAGCTGAAGGGGGTCAGTTCATAATTATCTGTGGTTTCGTCACTACAGGTGACCCTTGTCACATTTCACATAGTCAGGTGACCAATGGTTCATGTAAAATTGTAGTTTATGCAGTTTTACATGTGATTACAACAAACTGTACCAACAGCATGTGCTAACCAGACTCCTACCCCCTGCCATCCCTGTCTCTCCTTTCAGCCACAGTTCTCTTCATGGTCATGCTCTCCTGTATCCACTGCTGCTGCTGTGGAAAGCCAAAATACCAGGCCTCCAGAGTAGAGCCTCTGCACCCTGTCTGAAGTTGAGACAGAAAACAGACTCCACTAGTAAATACATCCTCCATCTTTTCTTCCATCCTGATACAACACCTTTATTCACAGTTGTAAATCGGGGAAATGCTCCTTTTCAGAGTCGTTCTTTTATTGGAGAAAATCAACAAAGGTGATTTGTCAAGGGACAGATGGGAACATATTTCCATGATATTTCCAGCACTGGGATAATGACTGGATCCACATCCAGAGGGCCACGCCAATGGTATCCATTTAAATCAGCAGAGTAGCATGACTCATCAAAATTCATGACAGACCAGGACAATAAAACACTGTATGGCAGCCTTTTCCAACAACAAAAACATTACAGTGGAGCAAAGAATGAAAAGATTTAAAAAAAAAAAAAATTTTAAAAGGCTGATTTGTGCTTGAATGTCACAGTGACTCCGATATTACAAATGAACTGGTTTGGTATTCTGTTGGTTTCATCTGGAATATTAAAAGCAACATGGAAAATGTACAGGCATTCCAGCATGTGTAGTGTATTTGTAGTTGCATGTTTTCAGCAGAACCTTGCTGGTGTAAAAAAACAGAGCACCCTCTGCTGGCCAAGTGAACAGAATATTTTTTTGTAAATTGTGCCTATGAAAAATGTGAGCGGTTACAAATGTATTGTTGTTATATTTTTGTTTGTTTGTCTTAACGTAATGCAATTTTACATTTGCGTATGAAACTGAAATGCAATAAATGTTCAATATATGTACAAAACACTGCAATACTGACTGGTTTCTCTTTATCCTATCAGTAAAACACTGCACTGTTGTATGCACACCTTATCTTCAGATCCTCCACCAGCCAATATTTTGAGTAAACATTAACCAATAGCTGTTGCTTTTGCTTTGCCCTACCCACACAGAGCAAATGAAAGTGTCACCTGGAATACAGAATTGGAGCCATTGGAGTTTAGATTTAGAGAAAGCCAGACTGATAATAAACTGTAGTTTTTCAGTTATGTTCAAATAGTTCTGCGCGTGGATAGCTGAAACCGAAAAGCTTTTCTCGCACACTACAGTATATTCAAACTCTGTCGGGAGTCGCTGAGCTGTGAGGATCATTTAGCAAACATGGCCATGGAGAGGTGAGTTTCCAAACAGGAATGTGTTGGGTGACAATAGTTTTTAACATCAGCAGATTTCTACAGAGCATGCTGACAGACAACATGTTAGCTGTTGAAATGTTTTATAACCGTTTCAGACATTTCATCATCGCACAGATAATGTGGCTCCATGGGTTCTACAAAGCACTATAATCAGAACTAATGGTATCCACTAACATTATCTGACATCATTATTTCTCCATTTAAGCTTTTATCTGGTTGATCTCTCCCTGTGCAGAGTACCAGAGCAGCAGAAACCCACAGGGTCACCCGAGGACTGGGTGGAATGGTTCCTGTATCGAATGCATCAGGAGCCGTGGGCACTGGGCGGTCTTGTGGTCATAGGAGTGTTTGTACTGGGAATTCTGTCTCTGATGGCCTTCGCTCTGCTGTATGGATGCTGCTGCAGCTCAGGAGGAGACAATCAGCAGAAGAAGCAGAAGAAGGCGAAGGATGGGGTACTCTAACCACGTGTGAAGGGAACTGACTCATATTTAAAGTGTCAAATGAGTGTTGACACAATGGAGAATTTATCTTAATTTACGTGTCCACCTTTGGACCATCCAGTGTATTTTTTTAACTGTTAACATAATAAAGGTACTTCAAGAAAAAGCATAGAACTCACTGATGTTGCAGGCGGTCTATGTACATGATTACAGATGTCTTTAAAGGGTAGTTTCTGTATTTTTAAACCTGGGCCCTATTTTCATACATTTTGTGTTGAAATGACTAGTAGGTACATAATTATTTTGGTGTCAAAATAAGTCATTTTGACACCAAAATATGTGAAAATAGGGCCCTGATTTAAAAATACCAAAATTACCCTTTAACCTTCAAACCATCAAATCAGTGCCTGCTCCACAGGAAGTTACTCGGGATATATTGTTGAAGATGCATCACTTGTGTCTTTCAAACATTTATCAAGACTAAAGACTTGAGTTGAGATTAAAAATTAATATTATATTAGGTATCAAAGACTATGTTGTGAGGAGGTGTACACTTATCTGAAAGTGTATGATCCAGTGGGTGTAGGAGTAGAGCTGTAGCTGCACCAGGGTGAGCCTCTGCTGAAGCCAGATGCATCCACAAGACATCCTGACTATCTGCCAAGCAAGACAGGGAGATGGCCGCTGTGGCTTTCTCCAGCAGCACTGAGGACTGCTGTCTCTCGCCCTTTTCTAGGTTTCTATGTAACATCTTCCAACAAACAAAAATAAAATTGCAGGGTACAGTTACATTTCTCAAAAAACACATTTACAGACATTACATAGCAAGACAGACCAATAGCCTGATTGTTGTTCTTGGTGTCTCATACATTCAAGTGAAGGTAACATCATTGTACCGCTCCACTGTGGTAAAAAAAAAAGAAGACAGTATATAATCAAATATTAAATCAATTGTGTGTTGAACAGACAGTAGCCTACTTAAACACTAAGATGCAGCAGACGTTGAGGCTGGGTTTGTGTGTGGATGTATGTGATTGTCTTTTAAATTAGATTTATTTTCTAAAATACAATTGCAGCATTAGTAGCAGGAACACAATGCTGATTTTCATAAGATATAAAGCCTGTATGAGCATGTTGACAAAATAATTTAATTATTCAGTGATTTAAGGAGATCAGAGCTTGGGGGACAGAGCATTTTCCTTGTAACAGCACATTGTCTTAAATGGACAACATGGATACTTAAATGGTGGTTTTCTAACGTTATTAACAGGTTTACATTTAAATGATGAAAAATGATGACAACACTTCCCTATGTTTAGCCCATAGAGTGCTACTTCACCATAGACTGTACTTCACCAAATGAAGGGAATGCATTAGACTACATCTCCCAGAGCTACACTGGTGCTTACGCATTAACCTTTCACTGACGTTATTACTCTGCGACTCACGTTTATGCGACGCATACAGCAATGGCGAGCGGCAAAAAGAGTGTCCTTCTTTCCTCTTTGGCAGACTATGGGGACGATTCAGAGCCGGACTCTGACCCCGAACTAGAAGAGACGGGTATGTGATAAAAAATATAATACATATGTTCGTTCTTAGTATATTAGCTAAAAAGCGCTGTCTGTTACTAAGCGAATCTTGCCCCGGATTTTCATGTGGTAGCTAACGTTAGCTTATAGCTAACGTAGCTAGTTTACAGAGAAAGCCCAGGGAGTTAAAAGTCTGTTAAAACATGACCGTACGACGTTCAGACATATAAAGTAATTTCAGCAGGGTGTTGTTGGTTTTGTTTTGGTCTTGCTGATGTTCCCTGGCGCATAGTGGATATAAAAACGTGAAGGTCTCAACAACAGAGGACTTTTGTTTTGCTGTAATGTTACAGTTAACGTTACTCGTTTAACTTCTCAGCCCCCAGTCCCACATATTAATGTAATGTTTTGTTTTGTATTTAAGTTAATTATTTAGTGCTCTGGCGTGTAATACAGTTATACTGCCAGATTTTTGAATGGACTATGGCTTTGTAGGTGTCTTCCTGGAGCCTTCAGGCACTGCTAGTAGGTCTGACATGCATTAAAAGCTACCGCTGAACCGAGACTTGCATACCCTCTTAATTCAGTGTCAGCTGCCTGGGATGCTGCTGATGGGTTTCTCTTCCCATCTATCACTAGGGGATGGTGGTGGTGGAGGAGGCCTGGTGTACAGCTATGGTGATGATGACCTGAACCGAACTGAGGATCCAGAAGAAAAGGGTTCTGGAGATGAAGACAGCAGAGAGAGCAACTCGGTCAGTATTTGTGTTCTGAATCTGAAATTTTCTTCCTTTGCTTCTTGCTGTGAGGAACATGACATTCTCTAGGTTTTCGGCTGTTCAGTTGGATTCCACTGACATTTGGTTGAAAGTGACAGAAAAAGCAGTGCACTAGGTGTGGTGCTAGAAAATACGGTGGAGTCTTCACTGAACTGCATTAGGAGGCTGAGAGGATCGCACCGCTGCTTGTTTGATTATGGCAGTAGCTGGATTATATTTGATATGAGGCGTGTCTTTGCGAGTGTATAATCACCAAAACCCCATGTCCATGTTTTGTACTGGTGGAGGGTGAAGGGTGACTTGTCACATCACCTCCCTGGACACCAAACTCTATTAGTACTAGTACTGCAAAGTCTTTAGAAAATGAACCAGTTTGGATCAGGATCACTTTTGATGGCCAGCTATAAAATGTATGTGCACACATATGAGGAATTTGACTCCGGTTTTACATAGCTCTCACTGCACATACAAAGACTAAGCATGAACAATCAGGACAACAAGCTAAAGAAAAACATGCATACAGTGTACAGTACATGCGCACACCTACACACACACACACACAGCCATAAACTAAACAACATTTGTTGACAGCATGACAGTAGTGTAGTGAAGGATAGTGCAGCAGATGCTGGAATAAATAAATATGTTTGTGCAGATATTATTGTGTACATGAGGGCGGTGGATATGATATATACGAAATATACAGCTACTTAATTGCCACAATGAGAAATAAAGTAAATAGTAAATATACAGGTAGATGTTAGAGTCTGAGACACCGGGTTATTGCACAGGACAAGTTCCTGAAACTGTGTGTTTGGAGTTAATTGTTCATCAGAGTGATGCATATTTTGAGCAAGATTAATAGTAATTTGCTATTACATCTATCCAGGGTTGTAATACTCTGTACATTGTTACTATTATGAGTTGTGTAAAATCATTGTGTCCTCTTCAATGTGAATACAGTGGAAACCTATAATGGTGTCGGGGTCAAACTAATCACTATTAGGTTGATGATTACATTAACCAGATGTTTGTCTTTTTCTTTATTTCTCATGGAGATTACCATCTAAATCACATTTTTTAATTTATAACCTGAATATAAAGTAATAAAACGGACAGCTTCGCTAGTTACAGAATTTTATTGACTAGTTCAGTTCAGTCTAATTCGGAGTTAGCTTTAAACGGTATTGTGTTCTTTACAAATAGAGTAACTTCAGTTGTGCAAATAGGCTACTAAGCCAAAGCTTGGCACTGGTTTCACTGCATTTCTAAATTTTTAACAGCCTGAAAATAAACTATAGGTTATCAATGTCCAACTGGTAGCAGAGTTTGAAAAAAAAAAATATTCATTAATTATTCTGATGTTGCCCAAGACCCAAAATGAACACTGTAAGCAGACTACTTGACTACTATAAGCCAATTATTTAAGCATCGTTTGTATAGGAATGATTCTGTCCCATGCTTTTCGATCCATATGAGCCATATGATCAGTGTTACCAAGATCAAAACAACAACAACAACAATATTAATACTACTAGTAATGCTTCTAATATTCTAATATGTCTAAATAAAAAAGTCTTTTCCCTCCATAGAAAGTGCAGCTATGTTTGGAGATTGCCCATGAACATGAAGAGTTCAGTTGAACTTGGGAACCAAATTCCTGAACACGCTTCTTAAATGTTTGTCCTTCCATTGAAGTGAAACCACAATTTCAGATGTTAAAGATATGATACATGATCCAAATGTAAGCTAATGGCTCACCTAGCTAGACCTAGCACTGTGATTTATTTATTTTTTAATTGGTTGGTCCAAAATTAATCTAAACTATATTGATAATCGGTTAAAGCTGGTGTACGGGACTTTTACAGATAAACGAATGCTCATTACATTCAAGCCCAAACGAGTTTGCTGATTGCCTAATCACCGCCAGGTAAATCTCCCAGTACTCGCAGTATACTGGAGTGTTTAAATGTGGCGACAGAGCTGAAGGGGAACGACCATAGTGACAGCACTAACTCAGTATGGCAGAGCCTATAGGTCATAAACTTGCGTCGATGGCAATGTATAATTACCCTCGTTGTCAGAAGGGGCAGACAAAACTTTTGCATTATTTTACATTATTCGGCTATATTATTTTAAGTCTAGAAAAAAAAATGTTGTTTCCAGCTTCTTAAGTTGAGGATTTAATGTGTTTTATGTAATTGTACAGGAAATATATTTGGGTTTTGGACTCTTGGTCAGACAAAACACATCTGAGGATGTCACCTTGAGCTTAGGGAAATTGTGTTAGGCATTTTTACTATTTTTTGAAGACCCAACAAGAAATCAAGAAAATAATCATCAAATTAATAGATATTGAAAATAGTTGTTAGTTGCCATCATCATCTCCAACCATCAAAACTCCAAACACAGCTTTGTAACCTCCTGTTACTCTCAGATTGATTGACAGCTCTTTAAACACAGGGATGAACACTAGACAACAGCACAATCTTAGTTTTGTAATTCTGTTAAAGGTATGAACGCATCGGCACAATTTGTTAAAACAGCAGTGAAAAAGGCCAATATTTTAAATTTAAGTTATTTTTAACATTGTAGATATCTGCAAAGTACAATATGGCCTCTCTCCATGCCAACTGAATTAATGACTTGCAGAGTGGCTGGAAAAATGGAAACACCTGTGTGGCACAATGCAACCGTCTTCCAGTAAATACTGCCTTTATGTTTATACTTGAAACACCTTACAATATAATGACTCCAATATAACGACATAAATAAGTACCATAGATATTAAATCAAGCCAAATCTGACACAATGTCAACAACAATTCAACATTATACATTTTACACAAATGAAGTACTTATTACAGCACAGTTTACATTACAGTGTCCTGGGGGTTTTAATTTTTCTGGCTACTTAATATAGACTGTCGGCCTGTACTGGGATGTACAAAGCACGTTGAAATACTGTAAAACATCCTTGTTACAGTGTCAGGCAGTAATTACATATTCAACCGTTTTAAAGGAGTACTCAAGTGATTTAGTGTTGCACTTTCACAAAGCAGCAGAGGCTGTGATATCTTGATTTTTTTAGTCTCCAATATAAGTCTAGCTCTAGAAACACTGAATCTTCCATTTCCCACAATGCAACTCACTAGTGTCTTTTATTAGGCCCTCCAGTCTCCTAAATGCCCACTTCTTTCAAGCCCCCTTACCTGTAGTTTTCAAAACTTGAAGTCTCAAGTCCAAACCAAAATGACTTTGCAGTACTAAAACTAGTACTAGTATAAAAAGGGTAAAAAAGTTCTCCGTTGCTGGTTGCTGGTTGCCGGTTGCCATCTGGTCTGCACTGCTGCTTGGTCCCCCGTTCCTGGTCTAATCTCCCTTTGATCCTTACGGTGTTAACCTTCTGCATTTTTGTTTTTATAGGAAATGGACGAATCTGACGAGGGGAGGGACGCGGATGATGTTGAGGTATTTGAACGCCCACCTGGTGTGGGACGGATTGGATTTGGAAAAGGATGAAACCTGATTTGATTTCTCATTTGTTTTGTGACTAACCAAAAAGAAAGGCACTTGCACATGTAAAGCTGTCACCACATGTTATGAAGGCGCATGTTCACTAGATGGTGCTGTGGGTTTGTGTATGTCAGATTAACGTTCAGACAACAAATTAGGCACTTGTGCGCTGTGGGTGAGACGGGAGTGGTTTATCTTAATGTGAGTCTTAAAGCTCTAAAAGTGAATGGCTCAACCGACAGTGTTGCTTGTCAGAGTACGCTGCTTGGACCTGCACCCCATACTAACCCCACCCTGTGTGTGATTGTGTGTTTTAAAGCTATGTGAGCTGGACAGCATGCCAGCTTCCTGCTGTGCTGTTTGGTACAGGTCAGTGAGGTGAGAGTGAGTCACAAACCTAACAAGCAGAAACGGTCCAAATCAGAGGATGTCTGCTCTGTCTGAGGCTCTGATTGATCGTAATCTGATAAGATTATGCTGGTGTTTTGTTTCATCAGTGTGCCATGAAACAGCGATAACAGCGCTGGCAACGTAAGGCTTTTATGATGCGGTAATTGGAACGCTGCATCAAAATATGATTTCCCAAGAATGCATGTATGGATGGGTGGAGCATTATTCCCATAGACCAACATTTCCAGGGAAGTTATGAAAACAAAGTTGCTCACTTGTAAGATAATATTCAATAATTATTATGTTGACTGTGTATTCAGCCGTCGGGGGCGCCTGCTGATGTGTCATATGTAATGCATCCTGTAGCAGCAGAGGACTGATGTTTAGCCTTGTGTTGACTGTTCAGATTTATTAGTTGACAGAACTACAGAGAGTGTTTACATTAGCTCTCACTCTCTCCTCCCACTTTATTAGTATTCCTTACATTTGCCTTATCTTCTGACTGTGAGTGGCAGCAGCTAGGTGGTGTTTTGATACAGGCTAACCGGAGATAAGGTCACCTCACAATACTTGGGCATTTTTCAACTGGGGCGATTGAACGCTCAGGAAACCTTTTGAACTATCGCTATAGCCCTTTGCCAGGTCACATTGGGAAAGACTATCTTGACAGCTCTTTGATGGAGTGCAGTGAAATCTGCGTATTCCAGTTTGTAATGCTAGCTTCATGTTTAAAACTCTCAATCTAAAATAAACCCTGATGACTGATCATCAGGCCACGAGAAAGCTCCCTCCAGAGCTACAGAAGACTTATATGACAGGGTGAGTAGCCTAGTTCTCCTCAAAACTAGTGAACTGAACTTGATACATGAAATCAGTGGAGTGCCCCTTTTAATTAAGTAACAAAGTTATGGTTGTCAAACATTAAATATACAAAGATGTTGTTTACAGATCACCCAATCTGCAACACAAAGCAGCATTATTTTTTTCTCGTTATGAAAATGTACTCGAAATACTAATAGAAAGATAGGAAGAGCTGTCCAATCAGAGGCAATCGTATACAGCTGGCCCACCACAATATTTTGTCCACTGTTGTCAAAAAATAAATGAGTAGGAAACAATTTCTTAGATCTTTCCGTGTGTACTTGGTTAAAGGGTTACAAGGCCATGTCTCTCTGGTGTTTATACAAGGCAGATGTCTAGATGACGTGTAGCATGTGCGGCGCCTAAAATTAGAAGTTAAAAAAGAAATTATTCCCTTAATTAGAAGTGTTAGAAGTGAAGTTATTTTCATTGTCTGTCATTTAACACAGTTGTCCTCGACATCTTTGTGTTTTTGGTAAAGGCTGCTTGTACTTTGAACTGGGCAGCTGAATTTAAAATCTTTATTCAGGAAGACACTGACTCATTCCAGCTCCAGTGCTGCAGTTTTATAGCATAATGTGACCTCTGACCTTCCTGTGAACGACGGCCAAAGAAAGAAGCTTCAGATGTGGATCAGTGAACTGAAGACTGCTTTATTGGTCCTGTCTCAAACAGCAGGTGCCATTTATTTAGTTTTTCGGTTTGGATGCCTGCCAGTGGGCTCTGCTGTGCTTCCATGTCTTTCTGTCCTCCTCATCCTCCTCCTCCTCCTCCTCCTCGTGATTTGGCCAACTTCAGGACAATTCCTTGATGTGCCCGTGCAGTTGCTAGGTGACGTTGTGATGCCCGTGAATAACAGCACTGTTCCTCTGTGCTGAACCTGTGTTATGCCCACAGTGCTGGCACAACAGGCGGCATATTTTAGAGGCTGTACGAGACTCCTCCTACTGCAGAGCTCAGGCATCTACTGGAAACTGCTTCAATTTACTTTTCTGGTTCCTCTTACTTCTTAGAAAATATTATGCTGGCAGCTTCTGTTCTGTGCAATCTGTTGCATTGGCATCTGTGATTTGTAGGTACAAGTACAAGTGGAATGAGCTTTTGTTTCCAGCTCTACATAGTTCACCAGAACTGCCAGTTCCTTTCTCCAATCCACTTGTAATCCGCTGTAATTAACTCTGTCTGAGTTGGAAACATGGTTTAATAATATCTGACACTAGCACTGTTAATAAGTCCCTCCACCAAGAGCTGATGATTAGATTCTCCTGTCTAAAGGAGAACTAAATATCCCATGTGTCTCTCTGTTTCTCCCTTCTTCCCCTCTCCTCCCTCTTCTTCTTTTTTAAATTGTTTTTTATAGATCTCAGAAGTGGAACGAAAGGACCCCAATGAGCTTGTTGGTGAGTACACAAACACATATAGGAATTATATGTGTAAAATCCTGAAAATACTCAGAAAGTATCACATGATAAATAGTAATCCTGGGCCATGTATAGGTCTACTGATTTAAAAAAATAAAATAAAATAAATAACTTGGAATGAATGCCCTATTTGCTCTTGCTTAAGTGAAGTTTTACAGCGTCCAGCAGTTTTGTAGTCTGTAAAAGAAAAAAAGCAATTATATATTTGTAACCCGTCTTTAGTATGAACCAGTAGAGTTAGGGCTGAGTCTCATAGACAGGGTAGGGAAGTCAGAAAATATTAGTCTTTGATGACAGTAAGAACAAAATAGGATAGCGTTGCTTCTGGACGTGGATGTACTGTATGTATAATAAAACAAATAAATAGTAGGATACAGTGCAAGAAACAGACTTTTCATTATGATGTTGGGTGTTGGTGCAATAAATGTATGAATCACTATCAGCTAGACCCAGAGGTGAGTTATAAAAGTTCCTTTGTCCACTGACTGACAGATGGGTAATGACGGTTAAACCCTCGCAGTGGTCAGTGAGTAATGGCTGACCTGTACAGGTGTGTTAGTGAGCATCAGATCAGACAGGATATGAGTAATACAGGAAGCGGTGTTTTTAGACTGTAGACCTTTGGCACCCGTGATTCCCTCGCTGCTGGCTGCAAAATAACAGCGCAAAACGGTACATATAATAATGTGTTGCAATGAGGGTGTAGGACTGATTATAATAATTAAAACAATATGACTGCTTAATGTTACCCACAGCGAAATGATTTTATTTTGAAAGGAATGTTTCAATGATTCCAAGTGGAAGATGATTTATTCAGCGGATTTGTTTTAAAGCTGAATGACAGTGAAAATTCTCAAGCCTTTCTGCATCCATGCATGCTGCCATTGTGTTCTAAAAGTGTACTAAATTGAGAAGTCTTCCTTTGGACTCCCTCCAACACGCTCCATGGGAGAGGAAGCAGTAGCTGAGTGGACTTAGTGGCTTCTGCCCACAGATTTGCTCCCACCATCATCACCACTTCCACTCGTCTGGTTTGTTGCAGCCATTAAAAAAAAAAGGTCTCACAGGAATGGTAAATACGCTAGAACAATTTTTACTTTCCCAAACAGCCGTCATCGCTATCAGTGCGCTTTAGTGGCAGCGTGACTCATAACCTGGACACTGGACTTTACTGCAGCGGGCTTGGCTCCTCTGTCTTGTCTGTCAGTAAATGTCACAGTGGGTCTGCCAAAAGGCGTCGTGTCAGCGGGCTGAAGACAGCTCTTTGTCTGTTCACTGAAGGGGCAGACATTGTCTGTCTGTCTAAAAAGAGCCTCAGGGCACAGATTGTGACTTTCTGTCTGTTTTTCTGGAGGACAGAGGGTAACTGATGCGGAATATAATCTTTTCTCTGTCTGTTAATTGCTCTGTGTCTCCATGTGCTTCCTGGCGGTGCTGCTGTTACATGAGAATATTCATCTTAGACTGAGCTGAATTACAAACAGGGATACTTATTATAAAGGGTGTGATTTATTCACACTTCCTCTGTTACTGTGGAGACTCCAGAGTTTATTTTGGTGTTTAAATTAGAGTTTGTCCAACAACTACGAAGTCATCAACTAAATCCCCCGTTGTCTAGAGTAGATTAGCAGGCTTCCACAGTGCTAAACCCCTGTTGCAACCACAATGTGTGATTGTCTGTGTCAGTGTGTGCATGTGTCTGTGAGAGAGATACATGAAATACCCACTTGCCATGTCAGGTTTCACATTGTTGGTGTACAAACTAGTTACATGCATTGAACCATTTATCTTCATGTAATTGTATATCGGCTCACTTTTTGCTGTCAAAAAATGTGTGTGAACCTGCACATATACATTAGCTTAGTTTTACTTATGTGTCTGGCCAACAAGGGCACCGCCCTGCCCTCCTTTCCGCCAGTGGTGGGAGGTGAACTGTAGCAAAATTAGTGATGAAGCAAATGGAGGGGGAGGTACTGAACTGTTCTGAACTTTACAGACTTTCCAGGATCTGTAGTCCCTCATGATCAGCAGACCAAGGAAAATGGCAAAAATACCAAAGGGAGGCACTGCTGGAAAGAATGTGCCAATATACAACAGCATCCTGCACAAACACACAAAAACACTCCAAAGTTCAGTTCTGGGACAGTCCCACAGTCGGGGATTGCTTTACCATGGACCAGCAATTTTCACGACAACAAATACATGTCGTAGCTAGCATAGAGAGATGGCAGCACAGCTACTGAACTAACTAAAGCACTAAACACTTTTCAATAAATTACTTATGTTTGCTACTATATCCTTTTTTACATCATGTTTCTTTAACACAAGCAGCAAGAGAATACATTTTCTCCCAACTGACATCAGTCTAAATTTGGATTTTATTCGAGGAACTACCTGATCCAAGAATAAGTCAAAGAAAACACAGAGTTCTCCAGACATTTGTTGCCTTGAGCGCTTGACTGTTTTCAGTACTTGATGCTACAGACACATGTTGGTCTGTAGCAAAAAAAACCCCCAGTAAATTACTGATAAACAGCTGGGAAAAATATTGGATAGTATAATAGATGTATCATATCGCTGTTTATGTGACCTGACAAGAAAAAAACAAGGTACTGCATGATGGAAAATTCTAGAGCTATGTCGCATGAGGCACTTGCATGTGTTAGAATGCTAACATGCTAAGATGTGTAACACAGTAAACATGATCTTCTAAACATCAGCATGGTAGAAGCTGTAAATTGTCTGGCTCAGTACACAATGGGGTGTTTTATGTAAAATGTAATTTTTAAAAAATAGGCTAAAATACCAAACTTTTCAATTATTTATGTCAGTGTCTGTCATAAAAATCAGTTGTTGTTCAGGCTATAGAATTAAATTTTGATACCCATACTAAGTTTCGGGTTTATTGAAAGAAATTGTGAGAAAAATTGGAAATTCGTTATTTCCGGTGGCAGGTGATGGCATCGTTAAAGAAAACACTAACAACATGGAAATCTCCTGGAGACATCGCCTCACAGATAGTTGATACTCAACAGCTTGAGAGTATGTGACTGTGGAATTTCCCTCTTATTCTTTGTAAGTTGTAGTTCAAGTAGGTGTTCCGCAAGGCAAAGGCCAAATGAAGAGACAGTACTTCAGAAAGCGATCTTCTCATGTCCTGTCAAGTTTTTACTCGTCAGCGATCAGCAGAATGTCAGCGGGCATAAGCTCCTGCATACACTGCGCACAGCTTGCAGCACTTATTCAGAGCGTGATTGATAGCGCTGAATGACTAGAAAGACTGTCTAAAGACTAAAGTCTGTCTGATTTCGATATAGAGTGACAATGAAGAATGCCTGGCCCTGCAGTTCGAGAAAATAGAGAGAGACAAGTTGAGCAGGGAGAGCAAAACAAGGGACGCGTCCAAAGTGAGCCAAGGAGATGGGAGAGGAGCCTCCCTTCTCCTTGCAAGCCCCAACAACAGCCACTCCCTGCCCGGGATGTGCACTCCTCATACCACACTGCTCTATAAAATTGCTGCCATACGTATGGGACTACAGCGTACAGCGGGATGCTCAGGAATGCACCAGCAATGTTTGCTTAAAACACAGAGAACCTTTGTTTCATTAACTTGTTCAGTATGCCTGTCCATATCCCACCATTCTTTGTCAGTTAATTGAAACATTGAAACTGATTTTGGTTAATCCTTAGCTAATCCTTAGTCAGCGTGTAATGGTGTGCAAGCCAGGGCAGAGAGGGAAAGCAGCTGGAGTGACAACATATAAGGGCTCATGTTTATGTTTCTGTCTTCTTGCCAGCTCTCTTCTCCGAGAAGGTGAGGAACATGTCACCTGATGATATCAGGGTCCCCCCCGAGCCCCCTGGACGCTGCTCGAGCCACCTACAGGTAGAAACACCTCCTCCGTTATATGCCTTTTTATTTAACTTTAACCGCAGAGCTTTTTCTTGGAGCACACTATTTCTTTAAACTGCTCTCGTCTCCTGCAAGCAGTTTTTATATCACCACCGAGGCCACAAATATGTCTGGTAATCGTACCAGAGGAGAGCGGGTGTGGGTATAGCTGGGCTTGTGGGTTTTAGGATGTCTGTATGCATGTTTTACAGGCTGGATAAACACTTTGCAGGTAATAAATGTATCCTACTAAAAGATGAAGACTGGCTCCTAAAGGAAGATGTTAGCTTCAGCAGACACACAGGCTGCACTTGCCCGTTGGGCATATGTACAAGGTTTAGAATTAGGAGTTCATGATCAAGAGTTCACGTTTGGAGTGTTCTGGGCTAAAAGCTACCCCATCCAGAGACATGTTTGTGTTTATGCAGTCAAAACAACCTGTTCCCTACGCCAAGGGAATAATTTAAGAGTTTCACTCGTTCCCTCTGGGGTTAGAGATAAATTCTGGTGGCTACATAAATTCTGAGACTTAGCCCTGTAATTAAACCAGCACACAGTGTCATCTTGTATCAATTTAGCGTCACCGGCAGCACTGCGCTCTCACTGCCTCGCTGCTGCGCACTCGGTGAGCCTAACTGCAATAATGTTTGTGCTGCAAGGAGCCGAGGCAGGTCAGGACACACAGCGGACTTAGTAAGCGAACAGCTCAGCAATATCCCCGCTAGGCTGACACTCCCCCGCCTTTCAGAGGAACACCTAATAATTCACCTTCACCAGAACTGCCTGGATATCCCTGCCCTAAGGCCATGGAGAAGCAGAGACACGTGTATGCTTAGAATTTGTTTCTTACTGTTTTTTTTCTCTTTGCTGTCATTTCACCATTAGCTGGAATGTAACCACTTAACAGTTTCCCCTCCCAAAAAAAAAACAAGAACGTCTTGTGCAATCATGCCCCGACCTTGAGATTAGAACATCCCATTGACTGCTAGAATCCATGAGCTCAGGATTTAAGTGCACCGCACACTTAGAAACGGTTAGAAAAACAACAATTACGGCTGTCTGTTCAAATGCCTTTAGGTTTCCGTTTACCTGACAGAGACGTCAAGTTACCATGTATGATAACATCATAACGGCGCAGTACAAACCTCCATAGGGAGGGAGGCACAGGTGGATGGTAGGGACAACAAAGTGTGTGACTTTGGCATTTGTAGTGGTTTAAAAGAGCTGACAAAGCAGGTCAGAAAAGTCGTGTTGGGTTGTTTTAAAATGCAAAGGGCAAAGCTAGCTCGCTTTTAGCAGCATTCCCTTATTCCACCTTGTTCCATGTTATCCCTCATTCATTCCTGTGGATGCCCAGTCTGTATCTGCCAGCTCAGTGTGGCTCAGTTGAACCTGGTTGTCAAATATTTTCCAAATGCATCAGAAACCCTTAGACACAGTAGCTCCATTCACGCTGAACCCTTAGCTCAAGCAGAGCTAATCACATACACAAGTTTTGATGTTATTTGATGACTTTGACAGCGTATCCTGCCAAACGAGCCCAGAGTGTGGAGTATGCAGAGGTGCTCGTGTCCTTACACACAGAGATGACCTGCTGTCTGCTCACGCGCCGCTTAGATTTGTTTTGTTTTGTAACAGGACAAGATCCACAAGCTGTATGAGAGGAAGCTCCATGGAGATTTTGACACAAACAGCCACATCCAGAAAAAGAAAGAATTTAGAAACCCAAGGTATGCAGCTCAGCTGAAGAACGCATCCAAACTAACAAACACACACACACACTAAATTGCTGTTTACACATTATACTAGATGCACTTTCTTGTACTAACACTTAGAAGCTCATTTATATTCTCTGCTTACAAATTAAAAAAAATAATACGAAATGTTTCTAAGTGTTTTATATTCATTCTTTTATTTTTTTCCCCAGCATTTATGAGAAGCTCATTCAGTTCTGCAGTATAGATGAACTGGGAACTAACTACCCAAAAGATATGTTTGATCCTCACGGCTGGTCAGAGGACTCTTACTATGAAGGTTTAGGTAAGCGAGTTTACGTCTTCTCCACAGCTCCTCTGTGATTATACAAACCTTTATTTAAACAGGATATACTCAGCACTCATGCCTGCCTCTTATCCTTCTAGCCAAAGCCCAGAAAGTGGAGATGGACAAGCTGGAGAAAGCCAAGAAGGAGCGGACCAAGGTGAGTCTAACAGCTGCAAAAAAGCAGCATTATTCAGCCACCTGTCTGCGTCAGAGGCAAGTCTCCACCAGCTGCAGTTAATTTCTACTTTACGTCCATCATCAGACATGCAGAAATCAACATTGCCAAGTTCAGCTCTTGTAACTGAAGCTCAGGCCCAGCCAAGTGCCGCTTTAGAGCTTTGCCATGCCTGTTCATGTTTTTCACCACCTTCAACAGGCTTTTGCTTAAAAACACCCAAGTGTGTCCTCAGCATTGTTTTGCTTTTGCTGAGGTGATACACGCTGCTATCATCAGCAGCAGAGGCTCATTCCAGCAGCTACACCTCAGTTAGAAACTGGACTCGACAGCGGTATGCAGGCTACATCAGAGTTAACATCAGAGGTGTACGATTTTGATGTGTGAGTGAAACCAGAGAAGCGGAATGAGTCATTTTCTCCCCCTCACTCAACACATTCTGTATATATTGTGGTTGTTGGTTAAAAACAGTTGCACATCAAACAGTTTCAGGAATTAAATCAGTGTTTTTTAAATGTTCTGTGTGTTTCACAGATTGAGTTTGTCACAGGGACTAAGAAGGGCTCCAACCCCTCCAGCACAGCATCCTCCACCACCAGCAACAGCACCACAACCACCGCCACAGGTAAACATCCATCGCCACAACGGCGCCGTTGCAAGTAACCTTCACTTCCAACACAAGACTGAATTGAGTGTCGCATTAATGTTAAGGCTACAGCAGTACAAGGCGAAATGAACAGAAGATTAAATAGGCGTCATGTTCCTCCTCCTTGTGATACATTTTAATTGCATAGATGATAATCAGTTTAAAAAATATGTAGGACTTTGAATAAGCCGATAGTATGTGGAAGAGATTCTTCTCATGTCAGGTCATCTTATAAAAGGGTGCTTTCATTCATGTTTTTTTTTTCTCTCATAGTGCAGTGGGAAAGAATTTTAAAAAATTAATTTCAGAATAATCATCAAACCCTCAGTCGACCTAAATTTTCAGCTTTCATCCATGTTTTAACTGCTTACAGACTGAAGATCCAGCGTGAAGCCTGCTCAGTAACTTTTATACAGGCTATAAAATAGGCAGCGTCATTTTTTATTGTATTTAAATCAATTACGACATTGATGAATTACCATAACATCTAAGTTTATAAACTATTCATAAAAAATATAAAAAAGAATTCAAAATGCGTATGAAATGTATTTATTCCGTAATAAATGTTTGTCGACATCAAAATCGGCACTTTGTTGAACGCTTTTGGTGACTAAACATTTTGCCATGTGATTACTGTAAGCCCCACAGCTGAGAAAGTGGGCGTATGCGTTGTGCAATGGTTAAATGAGCAAGGATGTGCTCAAGCACCTCCTCCTGCTGATTTTTTTAATGATTATTGTGATTGTTCTAAATAATAAATGTAAAGAAAGAATGTGATGTGTTTGTGGTCACAGCTTGGTTTTAACAGCTAGCTCCTCTACATTGTCCAATAAGTTGCAACCACTGTATTTGTGATGCGTTCTGTGACTTTTTCTCTCTCTACTCATGCACAATAAAAACATTGCTGGCGACGTTTGTCCTGAACGCCCATCCCTCACTCCTCCTGTGTTTCCTCTCCTTAGCAGAAGCTCAGAAGAGGAAAAGCAAATGGGACTCTGCAATCCCCGTGACCCTGGCCCAGCCCACCATCATCACCACCACCGCGACGCTGCCCGCTGTCGTGTCCGTGACGACCACTGCTAGCGGCACCAAGACCACGGTCATCTCTGCAGTGGGCACCATCCTTAAGAAGGCAAAACAGTGAACACACAGAATTGGCAGGATCATGGTTTGAACCGGTGGACACATTTTTAGAACCAACCTACCAATGTCCTCGGCTACACACGGACTAATCTAAAGACTTAACTGCCTTCTATCTCTGGGATTGTATCTGCATTATTGCATCATAAAGCCAAATTCGCAGTTTGGTGAAAATACTATAGATCCTCTGAAAATCTGAAAGCGCGGTGCATGCAGATCTCATACTGATAAAACATGTCTGTATTTTTTTAAATGTTTGCGATAGTTGTCATGTTAAAACAAGAGAACAAGTGTACGACAGTGGTTGAATAAGGAAAAAGGGCCCAAAATAGTTAAAGATATCTAAAATGATTTTATTTTACTATCCATAGTACTGGTGGTGTATTTTCATGCCTCTTGTAGCAGTTATATGTAATAGCCCGACATGCGCATCATTTCTTTTCTCCAGCTCTTTTTTTTTTTCTTCATTGAAAAGTAGATATTGACATTCTACAGTAAGATTTTTTACGCTTGTACATATGTATTGACGATAAGGTGAATAAATGAATCAGATGTTGCCTTTTCAGTTGGATTATTGTCTGTTTTTGTCATTTCTAAAAACTATTTGTGACCACCACACTGGATGCTGAAATTGAAGGCTTCTTCTGTGAATGGAATCAGAAACAGGCACCCAGTTTACTATTTAGTCCATATGAGGACAAAATAGCTTCTATTGTTTTACTGTTTTAACAGAGCTTTGCATCTTTCTGTTTTACTGTGGAAATGAAAGGACACTCCTCTTCTTCTGAATCTGGACTGAAGAATCTCTTTGGCTCTCATGCTGACACAAACACACACAGTTTATCTCAGGGAATGCATGCGTGCTCCAGGTGGAGTTTTGACTGGTGCTCTTCCTCACATCTGACTTCTATCCGGGGGTGTGTTAAGAGGTCAGTGTACTTCTGTAGCACCGCTCAGAGTTATTAAGAAATCTTTCCCTTTGTTTACTGTAACAAGCTGCAAATATTTCTGTCATAACCTTTCACACTTTAAGATTGTAAATGTGGGTGCAGCCTTTTAACTAAACACAGAAAATATGCAGATGACTTACTTATGTTCTAATTATATTTATCTAAACCTAACCCTGAAGATGCATGATGGTTGGCACGGAAGCCCCGACTTGCTTGAAAGTTGGAACATTTGAAAGTTGATTTTAAATGGAGATTAATTATTGGATTTTTAAAAGAAAAACTCTTATTGTTGAACTTGAACGTCCCAAAGAAATTATCCAAATCTCTACTGAGATCTGGGTGTGACACTGGACCCTACAGACATAACACATGTTTAGAGAACAGATTGTGGCATAGCCCTGAGTCATTTATGACTTTCAGTTGAATCATGCACACATTTGGCCACTGAGCCAGTACAGTAGATGAACAAACGCTCATGTTCTTGTATCTCGACGTGTTGCTGCAGAGCCCGGAATTCAAATACAGCACACAAAAAAAAATTAACACTGCAATGTGTCTCACATGCTATGCTTAGGTGGCATTCACATTTGGTGAAGAATAAAGTCTCCCACCTTGAATGATTGAGGATGGAGAAAGTACAATGTGAGCTATGTTGTAAAGATGTCGATGTACTAACCTACTTTGAACTCTGCAAAGGAAAATCTGTACACTTCACTTACAACCTACTTATTTATCTTATTCTGTTAAAAACAATTATAAAATTGTAGTAAACTTAAAGATGAAGATTGCCCTTATTTTTCATAAACGGATTAGTGGAGCGCCTGCAATAGAAACTTGATACAAAGACCTCGGCACACACGCAAACGTCCCTGTAGGAATGTGATTCACCGTTATAAGATGCTCATCACTGCGTGAGCTCGTGTGAGCGCGCGCGCGCGCGCGCGCTACGAAGGTGAGCCCGCGAGACACACCCAGCGTACAACTTGTACTGAACAGGTCACAACTTCCCCCTCATCAAGCTCTCCATCCATCCGCTGTCGTCACGCAGATTTAAATCAGTAGGCTAGGTGTTTATGCAAGACCTCCAAGAAATATGAACCAAGTTTAAGATATTGGGTGAAATGTTTTTTAAAAAGTTTACATTGTTCTTATCACCCACCTTTATGGCATTTTTGTTATCATATAGGCTTTAAATAATTAGAGCTATAATAGTTAGCATATCTGTCTGGTTCCCTGTTAAATACAGGGTTACTGTGCTGTTTCCATAAATATTCCCATATGCAACATATGTCTGAAAACTTGAACTGGTTTCACTTCCCACACCCGAAATGTCGCCGGTGTCCTCTGTGTCTACATCACTTCAGCCGGTGTCTTGGTGGGTAAAAAGGGGAGACGCCATTATAAGCTCTGAATGAACTCAGTGATCCAAAAAGAGCAGTTTTTGTCATGTAAATTGGCGAGGAGTTGGGCACAGCCTGGACTCCAGTGAAGTGCACAAAGTAAAGACATTCTTGTCGCGCTTTCCCTCCGGATCCACAAACTCTTCTGTTTTTTCTTTTGTTTTGTTTTGTTGTTGACTGGATTGCCTGCGTGGGGAGTGCAGCTCTGTCTTTTCTGCTGAGGAGTCCAGTTCACCGCAACAGCATCTTGTTCACAGTAAGTAACAACTTTAGTCATGATTTGCATGTTAGCAATGGACAGATGGTTAATGAGATCCGTGTATCCTATACGCTGCAACTGTGATTGGTCCTCAGTTTAATGCAGCCTATGTGTGTATGTGTTTTGAATACCCACCTAAGAGTTTCAGGTGATTATTGAACAATTTCACTCCACTTTATACATTAAGTAAAGATTCCCCTGAGCGTAGAAAATAACAGTAAGTTTTCTCTAACTAAATGTTTTAAATGCGGTTATTTGGTAAAGGTAGGAGGTAAATCAAAAAGATGTGGTTTCATATATGTTGTTGGGGTATATTCTTGCCATGCACTCATATCACAGATAGCAAAAGTTAAGTTCTGGTTGCTATATGGTTGATCAGAAACAATGCCGTTGAATGAACACAAAGAGTCATATTTTCACCAGTGAAATATCAACTTTTCAACTATTTTCATCATTGTCTCAATGTGCCTACAAATGCACCAACTTTGACTTTGCGACTTGTGTCTGTGAAAAACCACTATAGGCCTAAAGTATATTTACTGACTTACTTTCCCACCAAAATATTTTAAATTAGATCAGGACTTGGGAACAGACATTTTAGGGGTGTGTGGGACACATTTATTTTTAAAAAATTGCACTTCTTCACTTTGATGTATGTCACTTGTCTGGTTTAGATGACAAAGAAAACTAGATAATTTATGTGTAATGAGGAAAACATCTAAAGGGCGATTTTTTTTCATGGCGAGAAGTCCCAGAAAAGGTGCTATATTCAACTGCTCCTACTGCACAACGTTCTCTTCATCTCCCACCCGCCTGTGGACAAAAGGGCAAGTATCAAACTTTCATCTTTTAGCTATGGAAAATATGAGGTCACCCTATATCTGGATTATTGTCTTGGTCTATTGATTGTATTACTTGTAATACTTGACAGCGATCTGGTGGGAAGCAAGTGGGCAATATAGGCTAGTTTGCTCAGTAAAAAAATAAATGCATGTAAGTAGATCAGGATTTTAGGTAGGATTTTTTGTAGCATCTGAACAAGTGCATTACATTATCTTACTGGCTTTACGGGTTATTAAATGGTTAATAAATGTTGTATTTGCTGCAAAGGAAAATATTCCAGCTAGCATAAGGCTAGCTATTAGCATGTCTGATGTTAAATAGGTGTCTCATTTTCACTCTTCAGCTTAAATTACAATCAAGTACTGTAAGGTTTCATTTAACCTTTTTTTTACCGAGTAACACATATATTTGGTTACTTAATATGCTAACCTAATGCCTGCAAATGGATGATGGTCCATCAAAAGAAGCTATCTCTGATTTATTTGGGTAGTTTGACATTAAGTCCTTTAGAGAAACTTTTAATTCTTAAAAAAAAAATACTGCAAAGTCATCTTTTAAGTTAAAGGGATACTCTCTGTGGGCTCCTTTTCAGGATTCATATTGACAGCTACAATCAAGGCTGTGTGCTAACAACTCCTTTTGAGAATGATGGGAGCTTAATGATGGTAAGTCAAACAAAGTTTAGATAAACATACATTTTTCACACTATTGTATTGCAGAGATCCGCTCAGAACATCCCTGACTGCCTGCAATGCAAAGTCATTTTATTTTGTATAATTACAATTATGTGTATTCATAGGGCTGCCGGAATCCACCTCAGGCCAGTACCGCTCCCTACGGTCCCCCAAAGCCTGTGAGTAATGGTACGTCATGGGCATGATTAAGCCCCACACTCAGCCGGTTTTCACACACTGGCTGCACTCTGCACTAGTCTGCCAGAGTTACTGTGCCAGTATGAGCTCTGTGGTCATTTTTGGGGCTGTGAATGTTGAATTGGAAAGTGTACAACAATTCCAATACAACAACAATGATGTCAATTTCTGTCCATCCTCTTATTTACTCCAACCAGCCACTCTCTAATCTGTCAAGGTCGCCACCACCACAAACGGAGTACCGTCAGCTTCAGGTGGGAATCCAAGGCAGACAAGAGGCTCTTGAAGGAGACCGTGATAAAACACGGTGTCACATGTTATGTGATATTGTACCACAACAAACTACAGGCAATACACATTGAATGCTCACGTGTAGCCACATTAAGATAAATGATAAGATATTTATATTTTGTTTTGTTTAATCTGGTCTCAGATTTGTTTACATGTGGAGAACAATATCATGTATAAATGTTGTATACATAAAGGAAATGTCATGAAAAGGTCTGGTTTCTTGTAGTGTAGTGTGTTTCACTATATCAGAATCGATAGTGTCTGTCTTAATTTGACAATTTCCCTTTTTATTTAACATTAAACATAACGAAAGCTTTCAGTTTGGTTTCCCTGTAGATTCAGTGTTTCACATGAACCTCTGGGAGTCATCACCCACGTTTACTGAAAGCCCAATCAAACGTGAAAGGTGCTTTGTTTCCTGCACTCAGGAAACCCTTAACACAAAAATGATACAGTAGGCTGGCCTCTCCCTTCCAGCTCCTCCACCATGTGAAAGGGCTGTTTAAACTGGCATCACTGACAAAGTGTCAGCCAAGAAAGCAGAAAGGGGGGACATGTTGTTTCTGCTGAGTTTTTCCCCGTCAGCCAATGTATCAAACCAGTTCTGGTTTGAGTGTGACTGTGTATGTAGATTGCCTGCGGTATGTACAGCGAGGAAGAAAAGGCCGTGTCATGTTAACTCCTTGAATCCCACATTTGGGTCACAGATTCACCATGGGTCCTGATCCGAGTCTGTGTGAGTCCGGCTAAGGCGTGTGATGAGGTGTAGTACAGTGATTGAGAGTAACCTTTAGCACCTAATGTGTGGTCTGCTGGATGCAAGAGGAAAGGCCTTTTCTAGAGAAATAAACACAGTACTGCTCACGGTAATGCTGGCTCTATCTGGAACTCCTACTTCTTTCTTTTCAGAAATGTATCAAAGAAAAGGGTGATTACTTAGAGGTAACAATGTTAAACCAAGCAGTCTGACCCATGGTGGATCCAGATTCCTGGTCCACAGGAAGAATTAACAGGCGAGCTTGAAAGGACCAAAGCGATGTACAAGGTAATGGTTCATTAACAGAATAAAAGACCGAAAACAGACATTCTATGATGGAACTTTGAAATAGGTTAAACTGGCCCTTACTCTGAAATTGAATAGGGCTTGTGCTGCCAATGGCATCTAGCAGATTCATTGATGATGAAAATAATAGTTAGTTGCAGCGCTAATCAGAACAGAGTCGGAGTCTCTCAGTATTTGCTCAAGAGAAATAATTGTGATGTGACAATACTCTACAACAATCTATGATGTAAGAAGGCAGGTTTATTGATATTTCCAACATAAAAATTTAAGACACTATCAAGAAGTACACCATTTTCTCGTGTACAGGTCCATGGCTTGTACAGAGCAGCCAACCAGTACTGGTACACTGGAATGAGGGTATGTTTCCCCAGGTGTTCTGTGTGTAAATTAGTTTTTGCTTATTTAATTAAATCCAACTTCATTAAGGAATATATACCATGTGAGCACGTTTTGAACTTAAATTAGATGGACTCATTATAAACACTTACTTGATTTCATGCAATGATTAGTACCTGTGTTTTGTAATTGTTTTTTCAGAAGACGTCTGATTTTTTGTATTTGTATTTCTTAACTGCAAGTCTACTGTTTCTAAAAGCAAAAGCACAACTCTTCAGTTTATGTACATTTTTTAGTTGCTACTTATTTCACACTTGCTGTGGCAATGTGAGTCAGACAAGTCTCTGTCAGGTAAACTCAATAAAGTATGTGTTTATAGCTTACTCATACTGAAGTCAGTTTTAACAAAGGCACACAAAATATACCAAATTTGGGTTAACCACTCAGGTTCAGTAATTGAAGCCATGCAGCAAACATTTGGTTAACATCTTTCCCTGTGATTTTACTTTGAAACAAAAATACGACAAACAGACAAAGCTGGCCATAGCTGGGGAACATAGCAGGCCATTTAGCAACTTAATAGCCTGGTAACTGGTGGAGACCAAAACAGCAGAGAGGAGAATCAGTGAGTGAGAAGTGGGACTTCAAATGATTCCTAATGTTGCTCTGCATCTGTAAATAAACCACTCTTTGCTAACACATTTACCATAACAACTTTATAAAGTGTCAGTGTCATCAAGTGGCCATAAAAATCCATTACCTTAAGATCAATGTGAATGTTGGCGTGTGCAAAGTGTTTGAGTTTCGATTGTGAATCTGTGGTTCACATCCTACCAACAGGCAGTAATGCTTGTTTTAACAATGACCAGATTCTTTCCCTAACCAGACCCATGAAGTTTTATTTACCTAAACTTAACTAAACATTAACCATAGTGATGAAAGACAAGGAAGGCTAATTTCTTCTGTAACAGTTATCAGTGTCATTTTGGAAAGCACTGTGACAAATGCCAAATCAGAAAACTGGGATGGGTTGCTTTAGATGGCAATGAGAATTGATGGAGGATTTGTTAGAATCTGGCAAGAGGATATTTAAAATTTTGCACCTTTAATTGTGGACTGGTTTCCTCATCTAGTCCGCCATTAGCTCTGTAAAAGGAGCCCTTTGTAAAAGGTTGCAGACTGTAAACCACAATGAGCAGTAGGATTGAGTGTCAGAGTCACTGTCATCCCGATCCCACCTGAATGCAGATTCCCATACTGTTACTTTACATCTTCTACAGAACGAAGGAAGTGACTTCCATAAAAGGGAGAAAAGATATGTGGCAATCACAACGTTCATATTAAATATTTGACAAGTAGAAAATGTGCCCGTTGGTATGAGCATGCGATTGTGTAAACACAAAAATCACAAAGCCGTTTCCCATAGCCTGCAGGTAGTGTTCTGCTCTGTGTGCCACTCCCAAGAGCCTGGGAGGAGGCCATGGAAGGAGGGGCCTGTCCCCAGTCTCAAGCCCACACAGGTGAACTCCTGTTGGGGTGGAATGCAAGCAGGGAGGGAGGGGGGGGGGCTTGACACACAGAGGTGTGGAGCTTTTCATTTCTAACAGGGTGGGGAAGAGATAGAGGTACAGGAAGGGAGTTAACCCTCTCCGTCACAGCTACTCACCTGCAGAGGGAAGGGAGAGTGTGCATATGTGTGAGAGTGTGGGTGTGCATGTGTATGTGTGTGTCTGTGGGCGTGTGTGTGTGCGTTCAGAAGCTAAAGGAGGGATCAAGTCACAGCACACACAGTTAAGTTCACTCAGTTGCTCTGAGTCTCACTGTCTCTCATTTCTCTCTCCAGAACACACTTAGAAGCTCTTGCACATACGCGGAGACTCACACACTGGCACTGACTCAGCTGAGTTTTGAGGGCAAATAAATCAATTTTCAACCAGACTGGACAGGAAAGGAAGCAAGAAACAAAAAAGAAATTGAACTTTGGACTTGGACACGCGGACTTGAAGAAGTTCTTTTTTCTTCTTTACAGGTGGATACAAACTTAACTCCCAAGCTCTTGGGTCAAACAAACAAAAAGGATTTTTTTTTCTTCTTATTTATTGTTGGGCTTTTGGACTTGGACTGGGCGAAAGCGCAGTAAGAGGTTTGTTTGATTAGTAATCTCTTTGTATCCAGTCATAAATTTCCCAATGACTCCATTGTTTTCAGTGCCCTTCACCTTAAACGTGTCCTACTCCCCCTCGCAAAATGTATTCTGCTGATTTGCATGACTTTTGAGCAAGGTGAATGGCTGTAAAGTGCGTGTTATGTAACTTTATATCTCACCATGTGGTTTTAGAATTGCATGCAAGACTGAAGACTGAGCTCTGGGCAGATTTGGATTTAGCTCAGTGGTTATTTTCTCTTGAATCTTTCCCCTTTTTGTGTTTTCTGCATGACTGCCCACATCAAAGCAGACTACAATGCAACACAGGTGAAAGAAATTGGATCAGCGTAAACAGTAGAGAAAAAAATTCCCAGTGTTTATATAAGCTAGTTTGCTGTGGTCTACCAATTCAGACATTCAGACCTGCTTTATTAGTTTGCTTTGTGTTATTTGGGGTTTTTAAGGTGGAATGCAGTGATAGCTTCAAAGGCGTTTTCCAGGTGTGTTTGGTTGTGATTTAGCTTACTATGAAGGGCAGGTCCCTGAGCATGACCCCTAAACCTACTACGAAAGACCCCACCACTTACTGATGATGTCATGATGGGGGTCAGACCCACACCCAGCGGTGGTATGTTCAGCCGGCAGGCATGTTGGTGTCTGAAGAGACAACAACTACGGAAAAATGTCCCCTCTTTTTATGTGTCACAGAGTCATTCAGACCAAAGAAAAGGCAGCATGAATGACTCACTTCTATTTTCTGTCTCTTGAACGCTGTAATTTGTGTCTTTCTGTTTATTGTGTGTCATAAACGCCTGCGTGTCTTTGATTTTGTCTGAGAAGGAGGGAAAGACACAACATTTCTCTACTCTAAAACCGTCAGGTTTTAGAGGAGAGGAGCTTTTCTGTTTTCCCCCCCCTGACTCATCTCGGTTAGTGATTTATGTGACAGCTTATGGCATGAACTCACACACACCTGTAGTCTGCTCAAGTTCACAGCGAGGTGCTAAGACACCTTTCCCATGTGTTTTCAGCCTGTGTTTTTAACTTGGACAGGTCATCCTCTCGCCTCAAGGAGAAATTCCTCCTTGGAGTCGTAAATCTTCAGAGCACAAATCATCTTTTTTGTGTGTGCGTGCACTGGGGGGCTACGGACAGTATTCAGTTATCTGCCCACTGAGACAATTACTGAGACATTTCATGCCACATTGTGCCCTTTGTTCACTCTCCACCCGCCTGTCTTTAGTGGAGATTGTTTTTGCGCGTTCCTATTTATCAGATTGTTCTCCATCCAAGATTCCAGCATAAAATTATAAAGTGGTTTTAATGTGAATAATCTTCACAGCATGCTGCCCCAAATATTTTCAGGTCTCACCCTGTGTTGGTCCCTTCCAAGGTGGTTCCAATCATGCCTTAACTGGCTTTTTGTAGTATGTCTATGTGCAAATGAGAATTGCAGAGAGTAATCCGATTTAAAGATGTTACTTACCCACCTGTGTCTAAAGTATAAAGAGCATGTTCGTATTATAATTTGAGTATAGGATAAAGAAAATGTAAAAAAAAATTTATATAGATTGTTTCACCCAAATTACAAAAAAATATGAGGCATATTAACCAGTAACTATATTATTTTCCCAGATTTTGAGATATCTGTCTTTTGAGATTTCTGCTTTCACCCCAATATAACAGAGGTAAATTGAATTGTCATCAGTTTTAAAATAGACTTATTTCTTCTGTAGAAATAAGCTTAGAAGAAATGCTTTGACAGTGTTTTCATTGGACAACTCCATTTCCATTTATCTCCATTGTACTGGGGTGTTGGCAGACATGTCAGAGATAGAAATCTCAAAACCTGAGCAATCTGCATGGTGAGACACCACTAGAGATGAGTGATAAAATATACGCAGTATATGTAATTTGGGTGATCACATCCTTAAAAAGTATGTAGTTCACCATTTATGCCTATATTCAGGTATAAAAATAATGTTTATGTTCCTTTAAGAATAAGATTTAGTTGTTTTTTGAAGAGGAAATAGTCTGCTGTTGCTCTTTAAAAGTACTGAGTGTCTTTCTGTTTTGATCCGCTCTCAGTTAGCAGCTCTTTTCACAAGCTGAAGTAAGATAAGGTAAGGGGAGTGTCTGGGCCTGTTCACTTTCCCTAGGGCCTGGCCGAGGGAAAGTACAGGTGGTTCAAGTTACTTTTCAGTCTGCAGAGATATCACCAAGGGATTCATGTTTGTCTTTCTTCCTTTTTTTCTCTGTCTTTCTGTATCACTTGGGCTTCAGCTGTATTGTACATGTGCATATATCGATGTCTTTTTCTTGATGTTCCTGTGGCAGGAAGGAGATGGGGAGATGGACGTTACATCTCTCAGCGGGACTTGGGCTTCTAGCCGTCCTGTTGACCTGCTGTTTTGCTGAAGGTGAGTAAGCCCGCAGTCTTAACTAATGATTTTATTTTCATATTTCACATTTCTTAACATTTTATTTTGTGTGCAAGTAGTTGCCAAAACTTGGCTTTCAATGTCCAAATTCTTAGTTTTAGAGACTTCTCTTAAAGGTTAAGAGGGTATAGCGGGTCACTGTAATAGGTGTAGCAAATCATGAACTTAATAAGTGATTGGCAGTTTGATCAAAAATATAACTGATGTAACAATTTCAAGTTTTAGATGCATCCATAAACTTAATAAAGCTCAGTTAACCCACTATTTTAGACAGATGTGCAAATGGCATATAGTAACATATTACTACTGACTATAATGGATACAGTTTGTGATATTTTTTGTATTTTTGAAAATTTATCTCACAAAGAGTCGGGCTTTCTTTAAATATCTTTATGCTATCTACTTTTTGTTTATTACTGTTTCATTGTAGGGAAGCTTCTGTTTTCCACATTGGTTTTATTTGGAGCACCATCAGGAGAAAATGAGTCTGCTTAGGGATTCTTACAATGTTTCATTGATTTGATTCTCCCTTTGTTGCCTCTCTCTCTCTTTCTCTCTCTCTCCCACCTACAGAGAACTACTGCTTCGCTTCCAGGGCCAAGACCTGCTCAGAATGCCTGCAGTCCGGGAAAGGCTGTGCCTACTGCCCTGATGAGGTGAGAGCAGAAAAAATCAGGAGTACAAAAGAACTGGATTAGGTGTCATTGCTGAGATAAATCAGCAGAATTGCTTCCCTTTTTAGGATATCATGTATTTAGGGTTTTGAGTCTAAAGAAGACACCACAAGTTAATGTCTAGAAAGCAGAGCTCACTAATCAAACTTCCTGTTCATTCAGACCTTTAACGGCCCTCGCTGAGACATGTACGAGAACATACTTGCCCATGGCTGCAGTGCTGCGGCTGTAATCACAGCTCAGAGCAGTATGACAATAGAAAAAGTAAGTCTCCTTTCACTCTCCTTTCTCTTCCAATCATTCCACCATTCTTTAGTCTTGAAGGCATGCTGTCAAATCAAAACATATGAAATCTTATCATATCCTCTGTTTTTTCCTCTCTCGGTGCTCAGAAGGACCAAATCAACATAGGTAAACAGCTGTCTCAAGTGTCTCCGCAGCAGATGAGCATGACCTTTCTGCCTGGAGAGGAGAAGCTGGTAGATGTGGAGGTGTTTGCTCCAACCAAAGGCCCTCTGGACCTTTATATTCTTATGGACTTCTCCAATTCTATGGCTGACGATTTGGACAACTTGAAGAGGATGGGCAAAGAGCTGGGTGAGCGTCTTTGTATTGGCATGTGTTGGGATGAATGTCAAGGAAGTTGTCATGGTAATACTGACGGTTTATGTGTTTCCTGTAGCTCAAGTGGTAGAGAAGCTGTCAGAAGACTACACCATTGGGTTCGGAAAGTTTGTGGACAAAGTGATCGAGCCCCAGACTGACATGAGACCCGCCAAGTAAGAGAGACAATGTGATATAAACACATTAAAGAAGTAAAGCAAATAGATACAGTAGCGTAATCTGAATGCCATTTCCATTTTCTCTCCTCTCTTGTGTCCATCCTCTTTCCACCTTCTCAGACTTAAGCAGCCGTGGCCCAACAGCGACCCTCCGTTCTCTTTCCAAAACGTCATCAAGCTGACCAGTAATTTGGATTTCTTCACCAGTGAGCTCCAGAAGGAGAGAATTTCAGGCAACCTGGACGCTCCTGAAGGAGGTTTTGATGCCATATTGCAGGCTGCAGTTTGTGGGGTTAGTAGGAATACTAAATACAAAAGAGATGTTGCTCTGTCTAAATTTGGGTGGCAAAAATAGGCTTGTGACCAGGCGCTGTGAATTGGTGTGTAGTCAATTCACTCTTCTGTACTTGTGCTACTGTTACTGTTAATTTTAGCATGTCACAGATAAACATTTCGGTGCTTTGATCAGAAGTAAGAAGAAGCAGAAGAAGTTAGTTAACTACTGATGATGTCTTTGATGAACACTGGAGTATTTAGCAGCTTAAAGACCCCAGATTTCCCTCATTGCTGGTACTCTTATTCTAGGATAAGATCGGCTGGCGCAGCCACAGCACACATCTCCTGGTTTTCTCCACCGAGTCAGCTTTCCACTACGAGGCTGATGGTGCCAACGTGCTGTCAGGCATCCTGCCGCGCAACGACGAGCAATGCCACCTGGACGCAGCGGGCAAGTACACAATGGATATACACCAGGATTACCCCTCAATACCCACACTGATCCGTCTGCTGGGCAAACACAACATCATCCCTATCCTTGCTGTCACCAACCACTCCTACACGTACTACAAGGTTGGTTGTTTTGTTTTTTTTATTAGTTCAGATCTCATTGAAGTTGCTCCTGAGACGTGGCGTCAAGTTTTAGGTGAGAGTTTAGGTCATGGATTTATTTTTTTGTATTGTGTGTGTTCCTCTGTGTAGAAGCTCCAAGAGTATTTCCCCATTGCTGAGGTCGGTCTGTTGCAAGAAGACTCGTCCAATATCCTGCAACTCATGGAGACTGCTTTCGAGGTAAAACGTCACCTCTTCTGACTGTTGTCAGGTTGAAGAGCATCTTTTTTTGTTTTGTTTTTTTGCAGTTGCTGGCATTTTGTAGACAACTGAGTCAAATGGCAGCGCAAACTTCTCTTTGCTGATGTTCCTACATGTCCTTTCAGAGTATCCGTTCTAAGATGAGCATCCGTGCAGAGGAGAAACCCAAGGCGTTTGAGGCACAGTTCATGCACGCCGATGGAAGAGTTGCACAATACGGGGCTTTTGATTTCAAGCCTGGCTCAATAGTAAGAAGAAAAAACAGATGTAAACTACATATTAAACACACAAACATATATTGGTGGATTTAGAAGAAAAAATATTGTTAGTTTTTTTAAATACTCCTTACTTATACTGATATATTGTGTACAAATATATTCATTCTTAACATTTTCTGTTTTCTTGGAACATTGTTTTTTTCAGAATTACAATTACAAATACTCTGTACACTCCCTATTTTTTACAATTATGAGTTCAAAGGGAGAAAGCCAATAGATATATAGAAATACGCAAATAAATTAAAAACGTATCTAACAATACAGCACGATTTCCATTTCCCCCCTTTCCTTATTCACAACAACAACAATCATCTCTTTTGTCACGTTAAATAAATTTTAAATAAATTCCTCTTGCAGTACTGTGACAACTTTTATCAATTACATGGAAAAATGTATATTATATGTGTATATAATATTCTGATTTATTAATAAAAAATACTCGTCACCTAACCGGTCAAATGGAAATCTAAAAACCAAAAAAAGTATCTCAGGTACCTCCTGGATACAAGCAAATACATAGATTTTAATTTTATCCCATGGTACAACCTTTCTAAAATGAATTTAGATATATTTATTACATTTCTATAAATATTTACTGTCAACAGGTAACTAATTAGTTTAAAAGAATTGCTAATTAAACCAGTTCCTAACTAAAATCAGTTTTACGGTTTTAAGGCTATTTAGTTGTTGTCAATAAGTTCAGTATTTTCCTAACTTGTTGGTCTAACCGTGCTAAGTGCTAAGGCTCATACAGCTAAATGCAGAGTGTGCACACACGTGCTCTAACATTGTGTGTGTTTGCTTGTGTGTGTGTCCTCCAGGGCAAGTTCAAGACGCGGCTCAAAGCC
This sequence comes from Lepomis macrochirus, assembly GCA_024633595.2. Classification (NCBI taxonomy): domain Eukaryota; kingdom Metazoa; phylum Chordata; class Actinopteri; order Centrarchiformes; family Centrarchidae; genus Lepomis; species Lepomis macrochirus. Next base: position 23,918,121 of record JALXJV020000023.1, on the reverse strand, counting down.
CAGCGAATGATCAGTGACGTGCCTGTCTGTCAGATGGATCCGAACGACAAAGAGGGGACGATGAGAATCAAACCTACGACTTTTAATGCTGCCGTCGACATTAAGGCTTCGGTTCTGTGTCCAACCTGCGACTGCGAGAAGGTAGACACACAGATTAACACCGAAGCACAGAAAAAGTTGAGATGAAGACACATACTTACACTTCTATATGGTAGATTCATCCCAGTGTCTCTTTTGTCCGTCCCCCAGACGCCCATCATTAAAGCGGACAGATGCAACGGCAACGGAGACCTGGTGTGTGGGAAGTGTCGGTGCTATGATGGCTGGTGAGACTTTAACTATTAAGAATAAGACACCATATTTTTACCTTTGTTATGGCACATCGGCCAAGTGATGCACTGTGTCAGGCTCCTGGGTTCAATACAGTCTTTGTCTTTTTTCATGTGCCTCCTTCAGGCTGAGTACATTCTGTAACTGCTCAGCAAGTGCTTCAGCTCAGGACACCAACCAATGTAAAGGTCCGGGCATGGAGGAAGCTTGTTCAGGCCGCGGAGACTGCCTGGCATGTGGAACCTGTGTGTGCTACAACCCGGATCAGTTTGAAGGACCCTACTGTCAATACGACAAGACCCAGTGTCAAAGATACGGAGGCTTCCTCTGCAACGGTACGACAGATTGCGGATGCTGAAATGGGTGTGTCATGTCAATGGTGTGTCTGTGTGTGTTTGAGTGAGATTGAAACTATATGAATGCTGTTGTGCTATTTATATACATACATAATCCTGCATTTAGCACTCTAGAACCTCATGATAAAACTGGCTATCAAGCTTTCCATTATAATAGTAGTTCTAACATTTAGAAATGATCAGAAAAGCTATAAACGCTGTTGTTTTATTAATGTAATACCCCTAGTTAAAATTATCTTTAGCTGTAATAACAGTAAAACAACACAGTTAAGTGAGTAAATCAAACTAAAACCAAAAAAACCTGCCCCGGATCAAATATCGACAAAGTTAGCAATTAACTAGTGAACATAGAACGTATGAATGTGAATATTGCTCTGTGTCTCCTGGATGTTTAAATAGGTTAGTGTTTGCCAACAACTTGTTAGCGCTGCTGTTCACACTTAAAGGTGATAATATCTCAATGTTGTGTATACAGCATGTTTCCGCTGCCCACAAGTGGCAAAAAAATCACCAAAAAGAAACTCAGGAGGTTTTAAATAGATTTTCACTGATTTTATTTTCCTGCTCTTAAAAAAACTTGGCAGTTTTTCCAACAGTAGAAGATGCTAAAGAGCTGAAGGAGAAACTTCAGCTAGTGTCACGTTATTCATTTTAAAGCAGGGATACCAGTACTGTTATAAATCAAGTTCATGCTGCTTTTGTGTTATTTTTCATTTCTGTATACTATTAGCAATTTCTGCTTCGACAGCCTTACCAACATGAAACAGTTCAACCTTCTTCTTCCTTTTCTCAACAGACCGTGGCTCTTGCGTTATGGGTCGGTGTGCGTGCACCCAGGGTTGGGAGGGCAATGCCTGCGAGTGTCCCAAGAGCAACCAGACCTGTCTGGACAGCAAGGGCGTGAGTAGAGCCAACAATTTTAGTTTGTAGATTAAGTTCATGTCACTTCACCTGTTACCCTGTGCCTGACTGTGTCTTTGTCTGTGCCAGGGTGTCTGCAATGGCCGAGGTAAATGTGTGTGCGGCCGCTGTGAGTGTCCGAACTCTGGTATGGAGATGACTTCAACTTGTGAGCCGAATTTCCAGGTGCGTGGATAAAATGTATACATGTGTGTTTATGCCTCAATGTATGTACATACTACACTCAATGCCTCATATTTTACCTGATAATGGTACTATTTGCTTTTCGTTTTCGTCTTTGTATGCTGCTGCCTGACATCTGTGTGTGTGTGTGTGTGTGTGTGTGTGTGTTTCCTCTCTAGGCTCAGTTGGGAGTGTGTGAGGGTACGAGGGCTTGTGTCCAGTGTCAGGCCTGGAAGACAGGAGAGAAGAAAGAGAAAGAGGAGTGTGAAAAGTGCCCCTTCAAAATTGTCATGGTGGATGAACTCAAAGAATGTAAGGACATATTTCAACACATTTTGTTGAATAAGAAATCATCCAGAGACGCTGTGCACAGACATCTTTCCTTCCTTTATGTCATAATGATGACAATTTGACACTCTAGCAGTGATGCCTGAAAGCACAATGGTTCATGTATGTGCGTGGATGTGTGTTTTATCAGCGGAGAAGGTGATTGATTCGTGCAGTTTCCGTGATGAGGACGACGACTGTACGTACTACTACACTGTTGAAAACTCTAAAGACGTGACGGTTAAAGACTTGGAGGTTCAGGTGCGCAAAAAGAAAGGTGAGCTGCAGCTTGGATATGTATCACATATGCTCTGTGCTCTCATTTCAGTAACAGCAATACTTTCCTTTTGTAATTTTGTGATTGATGTGAACAATGTTTTCTCGGAGTTATCGGCGATGGGGTCTTACATGACAAATCAAAGTGCAGTACAGTGAGAAAAGAAAACAACTACCTTTAACATAGCTCTGCAGTACACAAATGATATAGTCAGGTAACAAGATCGTAGAGGGTAGGTTCACCCAGATTGCAAAAAAAAAAACAACTTTCTCAAAACTATATTCATGGCTAGACACCACTGGAATTAAACAATGTCGGCAATTTCTCTCTGTCCTAACTGGAAGCCGGCACAATGACTTCAGAACAGGTGGGATGTGAGCTCTTTTCTTTACTCCAGTTAAAGCTCTGGCAGCAGCGTTCTGTATGATTTGTTGTGTTTCTATTTTTTTATCTGCTTTCTCACGACGAAACCTTCAGATTGCCCCCCCGCTGGCCTCCTGTGGTTGCTCCCGCTCCTCTTGTTCCTCTTGTTACTGCTGGCGCTTCTGCTGCTCTGCTGCTGGAAATTCTGTGCCTGCTGCAGAACCTGCTTCCAGGTATCAACACTCACATTTACAACCAGAAATAATCACCACTTCTTCGCCTCAGTGAAAGTAATGGCTTCTGTCTTCCCTTAACTCAGAGCTGCCTTGCCCTGCTGCCTTGCTGTAGGAGAGGTAAGACATTTGTAACATTACACGTGACAATACTGCTTTAAATTCTTGATATCCTGGTTCCACCTGGAACCATGTTGACCATGAGTAAACTAATGTTGTGTCTCTCCAGGTCGCATGGTTGGCTTCAAGGAAGATGAGTATGTGTTCCGCCAGTCTCTGCTCACCTCGGACCACCTGGACACACCGATGGTGAGGACTGGCCCACCCAAAGGAACCGATGTTGTCCGCTGGAAGGTCACAGATAATGTACACCGAGGACCCAATCACCCCCAGGCTATGATAAAGCCCAACCCTAAAGAGACCAGTGAGTGATCAAATGTTTCAGCGACAATAAACTGATGTTCTGCGTGTTAAGCTAAAGACGGTAAAGGCAAGGCAGATGTTGGAACTCTAACCTCTATTTTCTTTTCGTGGTTCCTCTCTCTCCTTGTAGTCCAGTTCCCCATCTCCCTCCGGCTAAACAAGTTGTTCTCTGACAACCTGTCTCGCCCCGACTCCAAAGACGCCGAACAGCTCCGCAAGGAAGTGGCCGATAACGTGAGTGTGTTTTTGTTTGTTGGCGGGGAGTGCGTGAATGATGACTGTATCACTGAGTACTGTATTTTCTTTCATCCAGCTAAATGAGGTGTACAAGCAGATTCCCGGGGCCCAGAAGGTGCAAAAGACCTCATTCAGGTAAAATGGGAGGAGGACGTTTCTCTTCATATTCTCATTGTCAAAAAAAAAAAGAAATAAAAAGTCTGGTCTCTCTCTCTCTCTCACTCATCAATACCTGTTTTGGTTCTTGCAGAATGCAGAGAAATGCTGGAAAAAGGTAACATCCTGTTTGGTACGATAGAATACAAGACAAGACCTTTTGAAGGTCACGCGTGTCTCACATCTCTGCACCCATCCTGTGCTCTTCAGGCAGGACTTCACCATTATGGACACCGTCTTGTCTGCTCCTCGCGGAAGCTACCCCGATATTGTCAGGCTGACTGAGAAAAATGTCCAGTCTGGAAACATCAATAATCTCAAAGTAGTGCCCGGGTACTACACTGTGGCCACAGACAGAGGTGCGTGTTTGTGTGTGCGGTTGAAAATAAAATTCTAATCACTTTCGGATCTCTGCTTGGCGGGCTTATACCTTCATCAGTCTTGCCATAAATCTTGTCGTCTCATCTGCTCTTCCTCTGCAGAGGCTGTGGGAGCAATAGAGTTCCAAGAAGGCGTGGAGTCGGTAGACGTTCATGTGCCGCTTTTCATCAAGGATGACGATGACGACAAGAAGCAGCTGCAGGTGGAGGCCACGGATGTGCCACTGGGCATTGCTGAGATTGGGAAACGTTTGGTCAACATCACCATCATCAAAGAGCACGGTGAGAAATCTCAGAATTAATAGATGTGCACTTTCTGGCTTTGTATGTAGACCTTTTCAATCAAAGAAAATGAGATGATTAACTCCTCAGAGCTCCTGTGACATGAACTAATGGGGAAGTGTATGATCTTCACAATGGAATTTTCCAATGGATTCTCCCTTTCCTCTTCCCCAGCCACCAGTGTCTTCTCGTTCCTCCAGCCGGCCTACACCTACAGAAGGCAGGACCAGGTGGCCAACATCCCAATTAGCAGAGAGATTATAGAAGATGGACGCACACAGGTCACCTATCGTACACGGGACCTCACAGCCAAGGATAAGAAGGTGAGCTGATGGCTGCCCTAAATTTTGCTTGCTATCTGTACATGTACAAAAACATTTGGGGTTGTTACCTATAGTTGATGTGGATTATCTTATCACTTGTACTACAGTTGAGGGGCTGATTCCTAACCTCTTCTTCCTGTGTAATTTAGGACTATGTGACAGTGGAAGGAGACCTGAACTATGGTCCTGGTGAGACCCAGAAAATTGTGCCTGTTCGTCTGCTAGAGCTGGGCGAGAAAGATGGCCTCCTGGAAGACAAACAGGTCAAGCAGTTTGTCATGGATCTCAGTAACCCACGGCAGGGCGGCAAGCTGGGACGCTACCCGAGAACTACTGTCACCATAGCAGACCAACCAGGTGAAAGGACGCAGGAGTCTTTACATTATTGTGTCTTACCCTTGCTCCCAAAGCTCTGATTGCAAAGGTTTCTTCTCTTTGCATCGATCAGAGAGAGGAAGACAACCGTTGTCCATATCATTGATCGTAATGTTGGTAATGTGGAGTAATTTGTTGGAAAACATACGACTAAAGATAACGAAAAATAGCACTTGAAGAGTTATGGGAGAAGGGACGATTCTAAAAGGTACTGTATCTGGAAAATGTTTACATTCTCTAACTTCCTCCTCTTCCTGCTGTTCCCAAAAGAGGGAGATATTGATCAGAAGCTGCAAGTTGGTTATGTAAACCAGAAAGCGTCCTCCCCTGGTATTCACCTCCCCGCCCCAGGAAACCTTAAGGCTAGAGCAACTGGCTCTAAAAGCGTCCGCCTCAACTGGGACCCACCACCTGGTAACCCCACGGGGTACAAGGTACACCAAATCTACATGTTGACAACCTTTAACTTGACTTAATATCCATCACTTACAATAGGCACTGTATTTCTCAAATGCTGTATCTCTTGTTTCCCTGTGGGTTGTAGGTGAAGTATTGGATCTGTGGTGACCCAGAAAAAGATGCTCAGGTCTTAGATGTGAAGACTCCCCAAGCTGAGCTGACCAACCTGTACCCCGATCGTCACTATGAGATGCGAGTGTGCGGCTACAATGCAAAGGGAGAGGGCTACGATACAGATGTGGTTGCCTGTCAAACACCGAAGGAAGGTAATTACTGAGATTTCAGTGAACTGTTGGTTATGAAAGGTTCTGCAGGAGATGGGAGACTGTCATTTGTTGCAAAACATACAACTAAAGATAACGATAAATGGCACTTGAAGATTTATGGGAGAAGGGACGATTACAAAAGGTACTGTATCTGGAAAATGTTACATTCTCTAACTTCCTCCTCTTCCTGCTGTTCCCAGAAGCGAGAGATATTGATCAGAATCTGCTACTTGGTTACGTAAACCAGAAAGCGTCCTCCCCTGGTATTCACCTCCCCGGCCCAGGAAACCTTAAGGCCAGAGCAACTGGCCCCAGAAGCATCCGCCTCAACTGGGACCCACCACCTGGTAACCCCACGGGGTACAAGGTACACCAAATCTACATGTTGAGAAGCTTTAACTTGACTTAATATCCATCGCTTAAAACAGGGACTGTATTTCTCAAATGCTGTATCTCTTGTTTCCCTGTGGGTTGTAGGTGAAGTATTGGATCTATGGTGACCCAGAAAAAGATGCTCAGGTCTTAAATGTGAAGACTCCCCAAGCTGAGCTGACCAACCTGTACCCCTATTGTGACTATGAGATGCGAGTGTGCGGCTACAATGCAACGGGAGATGGCTACGATACAGACATGGTTGCCTGTCAAACACTGGAGGATGGTAATTACTTAGATTTCAGTGAACTGTTGTTCATGAAAGGATCTGCAGGAGATATAAGCAGATATACTGGTCATGAAAAACAATATTATGACGAATGAAACAATCTTCTGTATTAGGTTGCGCTAGCTATTCTTAAATCCATCACAAAGTTTTTAGGTAAAGTTCTAGTATCACAAGCAGTAGCATAACTTTCAGAAATAACACTTTTAGGGGAGCAAACATTTTATTAAAGTGGACTGTCAATCTTTGTAAATGTATGTGTGACTGCTTTATTTCTATAAGCATTAATTGAAGATGTGCTTCAGAATCATTCGTATTAATACAGTTTGAAATGAGTGGGTGTAAGTGTTCAGTTATGCTAACACAGTTAACGTTATTCTGTTGTTTAGTCAGAAGCTTTAGTATATTTTGTATTCTGAGGTATGTTGCTTTATTTTTCTGAAATATAATTTCACCTCCCAGTTTGCCTCATTATTACATGGCATTTTATTAAATGTCAGATAAAATGTGTCAACCATATTTCATATTACCTCAGTTACTCCTCACTCTAAACAGGTAGGTCACAGATAAGCAAGCTAACGTTTCGTCAGTTGACTCAATCAAGCTAGTAACAGTCACACCTGGCAGTTGCTCTGTATCAAGTATTTAGTAACAACTAATCTCTACATGTCTATGCGAACAACCTGTTTGTGTTTAGTGATGTATAAATCTTAGAAGTAGTATTCACTTACGTCACTAACCATTTCAATGTACAAATGGTTCCTGTTCTGTTTTTATCCAGTTCCTGGTGAACCTGGACGCCTGGCCTTTAATGTCATCAGTCCAACTGTCACTCAGGTCAGCTGGGCAGAGCCTGCAGAGACTAATGGCAACATTGTCGCATATGAGGTCGTCTACACACCCATCGACGATGAAACGAGTAAGAGACAGACACCCACCTAAAAAAAAAAAAAAGAAAATGCTGTACTGTACCTGGTGCTGTACCGAGTGTCTTTTAAATTTTTTTTACATATGAAGCTTCTACAAATACTGTAATGCTAATAATATATTACTGTAGCTTTATCTTTATCTGTTATTGTGCACAACTAGACAGACAAATGTTTGCATTATGTCATTTTCATCATTTCACACAACTGCCCTCACAGAGCCAGCAGGCCCCGCTAAGAAAGTAAAGATTGACAACCCCAAGAAACGAATGCTGTTGATTGAGAACCTTCAGTCCGCTCAGACCTACCTGTACCAGGTCCGGGCCAAGAACAGCATGGGCTGGGGCCCCTTCCGAGATGCCACCATCAACCTTGCATCACAGCCTGCCAGACCTATGTCCAGTAAGTCAGCGGTAAACACCTCTAGAACACTTCCAGTCAATCTGTATATCGCTGATAAGAGATTTATTTCACTCTCAATCTTTCCCTAGTTCCCATCATTCCAGATATCCCTATTGTGGATGCAGAGGCAGGAGACGAGTATGACAGCTACCTGATGTACAGCAATGAGGTGATGAAGTCTCCAACAGGCTCCAAGACACCCAGCGTCTCTGGTGATGGTGGGTACCCAGAACCAAAACCACAAGCCACTTACTAAAGCTGGCAGTGTAAACCCATTGTGCAAGTGCTCTATTCTGTGGATTTTAGCTCTGGAAAGATGCATGTGACTGCCAGACTTCCAGAGTGTGAGTAATGTGTAAACTGTAATATGGATCCAAGTATTTCAGTCCACATTCTCAGTGCTCCCAGGATTCTTGCTTTGTTCTTGTAGCTGTGCTGTGTTGTCATTTCCCTGTCAGAAGGAGAGGGAATGGACAACACGGTGAAATGCTGGTGATTTGTGCTGTAGCAAATCACCTTGTGAGACTCCTCCTGAGTCCCTCAACATGAGAAGGCCTTTTCCTTTTTCTTTCTTTTTTGCTTTTGCTCATTTTTCTTTTACCTGTGTGACGTTAATAAGGAAGAGCGGTAAGAGCTGTGAAGCTCAGGGATGGTATCATTCTCACGGCTCTGCCTTTTTTTTTAACACTTCTATCTGGTGGGCAATTTTCCTGCAGGCAACGCCCCAGCCAGGCAGCAACAAAATCTGCTTCCAATGCATCCCCAATATATCTGCAATGCTTTACGATCACAAACCGCAAGACCTTTCCTCATTAAATCTGCTGTCACTCTCCTGCTTTCTGCAGCCGTTTCTGTGCTCTTAGTCAGTTTTCTCTGGAAGTTACTCCTGAGGTTGCTCCTCGCCTTCAAGACAGTTTGGACTTCTGTGATATAATCCTATATCTTATATAAATGTAATCCCATTTATGTGATCAATAGATTTTTTGTAAAGTAATGTATAGTAAAACCAACCGTCGCTACAAATCTATCCTTGGCCTGCCTGCTTCTCCCCTATGACCCTAAATACAAGGCTGGAAATATGTGAAGTTGGTGGGGTCCGAACTGGATCTCCGTAAAGTGTCGTGGAAAAAACAAGTGGACATCATCCCCAGTCGGCTGAGCACAGACACAGAGACGAGCTCAGATGAGGTCCCCCACCCCAGCTACGCCAAAACACCCCTGCCAGGTGAAGTCCACTAGAGAGCTAGCATGCCCGCTGTTATGCACGGCCAGTCAGGTGCGCAGCAACCAACGTTTCTTTCTGCCTTCGTGATTTGATGCTGTCAGAAAAATCAACATTTGTCTCGTCATTCAAATTTTGGGCTTCAGTTCCTTGTCCCCTTGCCCCTAGTTGGCACCTATCCCATCTATCCTCCCGCCACCTGCCAAGAGAGGAGCGCTGGCATCAACTGCCCCACCTCCAGTTGATGATTGGGGGCAGGCTTTTCCAGGTGCCTGTCTCTATCTGTTCTCTCTCCCTCCCACTGGGGAGGCAGTTAACTGGAGGCAGCTTGTCGGGTGTGTGTAAAGGCTTAGTTACTGTACGGCTTCATGGAAATAATGGCTTGTTACTTAAATCCGGTCTCATCACTGCAGGGCAGTTTCAAAAATGACATCTTTCCTTGCAGCTGTTAATTGTTTTTTTCTTGCAACTGTATTTGTTTTTGTCTTCTGATGTGCCGTTTTAGATGCAAAGCACCTCATGAAACATTTGTAAAGTTCGTAAAAACTTACTTATTCACATTTAGCAGGCTGTGGATTCTCCACTAGGGGAGCTGCTGAGCCAGTATTACACAGGTTTTCCAAATGCCAAAGTAATAGCAACAGTTTGAATCTGCAGATGAAGACACGCCACCACCTACAGGCACATCCATAAACTGAATGTTGCATTCAAGGGATAGCGATGTCAGTCCCTCGGCTGATAAACCACTTTTGTACAGACCAAAAACAATCAACAACTATCGACGGATTGCTATGAAATTTTGGACAGAAAGTCATGGTCTCCAGGAAATTAATCCTAATGTCTTTTGTGATCTGCTGACGTTTCCTATAGCGTAACATTTTTGTTTTTTAGTGAAATGTCTCAACAACTCTAAGATGGACTGCCATTGAATTCGATATAGATATTCATGATAACTAGAGGGCAAATCCCAATTACTCTGATTATCCCTAAAAATATCTCAACATCTACTAGATTGATTGGCACAGCAATATGTAGACACCTCCAAAGTTCCCAGTCTAGTAATTCTAATGACGTTTGGTAAAATGTCTCAAAAAATACTGGATGACTTGCCATTCAGTGTGATACTACATGAGCTGCAATTTGTGTTCAGTGTAATTGATGAAATTTAGCTTACAAACATGCTCATAATATGAACATGGGAAACATTATACCTACTCGAGATCAGCGCGTTACCATTGTCATTGTGACCATACTAGCATGCCGATGTTAGCATTTAGTTAGAGCCCCTATAGACTCTTAGTTTTTTTAAAGTTTTTTTTTCCGTTTGTGTGTTTCTTAGATGTTACATTTAAATTTAAGTGTTAATAAAATAAAATAAAACCGATACAAAAATAATTTTTTGTAGCTATAGAACACCAAATGGCCAAATGGTGAAGATTTGTAAATAAATTTAAATCACTCTTCTTTTCTAAACATCTATGAGCCTCTAGAGCAGTTTTATGTTGTAATAATAACTAATACATTTAACAGTTCATCAGCTACAAAGAAAAAAAAATGCACTTGTACACTCATTACCTGCAAGGGGCGAAATTGATAAAATCCCAGAAACCATTACTTTCCTTTGCCAGTAGATGGCGCACATGCCAGTCTAAAATGATGTTGCTGTTTCTGTAACCTGTAAGTGGCACAAGTAGGGTGGAGTTACAGGTCCGAAACAGCTTGTGCTTCCTCTCTTGACATCAGTGGCCCTGTGTTGTTCCAATCAATGTCAGAACGCTTGAATGAACTGCTACACTTGCTATGATCTCTCCGCTGACAATTCTGCCTCCTATTGCGTGTGTTTCCTAGATTACACGATGAATGGGAAGTGGGAACAGAACTTCCTTTTCCCGGGGGGATCAGTGACACGCAACTTGTCAGCATCGTCCTCTCCTATGTCCACTCTGAGCTCAAACTACAGAGGAGGAGGCGGCTCCTTTACCACAGAAACAAACACCACGCACTACATGTCCGGACCAGGTGAGATGGACGCCAGTAATTCAAATCAAGGAAGATTTAGACAAAATATTAAGACATTATTTGTATTCATCCTTTATCTTTCTCTCTTCTTGTAGGGGGCTCTCGTAGACATGACATGATCGGAGGAGGAGGAGGAGTACACACATCAGAAGTCATCATGAGGAAGCGCTCAGAGAGGGGTTACACAGATGAAAACATCCGGGACTCTATCGTCATAGGAGAAGGGTCAAGCCAGTTCGGAGACATAAGTAAGCATTCGACTTCAGCAGTGGTTTGAATTTATTCCAAAGAAATTTTTTTTACTTTGGTGTGCAATATTTGAGATGCCTCGGCAGGTAAACTGTGCAGGCGCATGACGCCGACGGCTTGGACATCTGTTAGCAGGGTTGGGGCTGCTGGCTTGTTCACACTGACTTTGCAGGAGCTATGCTGACTATCGCTGTTTCTTCCCCACCCCACCCCCACTCCCCCAACTTTGCTCAATTTCTTTTTATTTTACCTTTTTTTTTTTACTTCACTCCCTACCTACCCACCTCCCCCCATTACCATCCCTCCGTCCTCCTCCTTTGCCTCCCCTGCTCAATGCGCCATCAGGTGGGCTCGGCTACATTGGGATGCAGAGCAGCTCACAGAGCCAGTTCAGCTACAGCCTGTCTCAGGGTTCGAGGGCCAGGACCCAGTCTTCAGACGTCAATGAAGCCCTGTATAATCTGGACAGGGTGCTGCAGGGTAAGTCTGCGGCACACAAGCATGAAGCGGTGGATGTGTTTGCTGGGTGTGACGCGTAATGCTTCCCTCTTCAGTCATTTTTAGTCCTGCCTGTGTGTTCTCATCTCTTCCTCTCTGATCTCCTCTTTGAAGATCTAACATGTTGTTGTCTTATGTTTTACCACCTTAAGTCACTAATGTGTTACAACACGTGCAACGATTCTCTTGGTTGATTTTCTGCTTTCACTTCTTTTTCATTTCAGATTTTTTTTTCCTTTTTATGTTCAAAGTTTACGTCATATGATAATTCAGTGGCGGCATGGACCGTTTAGAAAACTTCCTGTTGTACCCAAGTATGCTGCGATATAACGCATAATATGGTGTCAACACATTAAACAAACATGGTCGTTGTCCAAAAGTATTATGTCAGTTTGGTATTTCTTTAAGCTGCACTAATGGCTGTTTATATTAACAACGGATCAAATGAATATGTGCAATGTGAAAGCGGTAGGTTGTAATGATGAACACCAACATTTATTAGCAAACCTTTTAAAACCCTCTAGAAGGCTTTTTAGTATCTTTCAGCAGTTTTTGTTTTCACGTCTGGTATCACAGCTCAGAAGGTGAGCATTTGTCAAACAGCTTGTTCTGCTGCCCCTAAGTGGCCAAAGTTAAAGCAGCTTAGATTTCTTAAGCACACTACTTAACGCTGAACCAGTGATAATGTAGACCAGAAAGTAAATATGTTAAATGTGAGGAATAACCAAATTGAATCACATTTTGTTCACGCGAGTTGAATATTATACCAAGCCAATGGAAATAAATGGCTGTCCGATAAAAGAGTAACAATCAAAATCTGGGTAAAAAAAACCTTAAAATAAATTGCTTTGGAAAATGGTCAGAAGTATTGCAAAGTACTTCTCTGTCTTTTTCATCCTTTACACTCTGAGTCCAAACAGAGATATACCACATATTTATAGTGATCATATCCAACAGTGTTCTTACCCTTGTCCCTCTGTGTCACCCATCAGATGCACGACTTTCTCCAGGTATTCCAGACACCCCCAGCAGACTGGTGTTTTCTGCTCTGGGTCCCACTGCTCTCAAAGTCAGCTGGCAGGAGCCCCACTGTGAGAAAGACATCCTGGGCTACTGTGTTCTCTACCAGCTGCTCAATGGAGGTGCATGAACCCTGCGAGGACCATTTACTGCTTGTTGCATGACACTAAGCACCAGCGTGTGTTTACAATGCGGTAGCATCCAGTAGCGTATAATGTTTGAGTACTTGATGCTGAACAACCTGTGTCCTCTCCTGTAGGTGAGGCGAAGCGTATTAACGTGACAAATCCAGCAGAGAACTCTGTGATCATCCAGGACCTGCTGCCCAACCACTCCTACCTTTTTAAGGTAATGGCTCAGAGCCAGGAGGGTTGGGGTCCAGAGAGAGAGGGTGTCATCACCATCGAGTCCGCTGTGGACCCCAAGAGTCCCCTCAGCCCCATGCCAGGTACTCATCCTGTTGATTTAATGTCACAGCTTCTTGGATTAACCCAAACACACAATTTATGCAGCTATCAGAAGCACAGTGTCTCTCTTCTTATTCTGTTGTCTGTCTCATCTTTTCCTGAAGGCTCACCATTTACTCTGAGCACTCCCAGTGCCCCGGGCCCCCTGGTCTTCACCGCTCTGAGCCCTGATTCCCTTCAGCTCAGCTGGGAGAAACCTCGTAAACCCAACGGGGACATCCTGGGCTATGTAGTCACCTGTGAACAGCTGCACGGTGGAGGTGGGGCTTTCAGGAACACGTTCATATAGTTGATTCGAGCATTTCCGAGGTTCCCATAAGCCCGTCAGTCTTCGTCGTGAAAGCGTGTTATTTTCTGACGTCCGTTTCTTGTTTCCTCCAGGAGACGTGCGCTCCTTCCAGGTGAACGGCGACAGTGCTGAGACCAGCCTGACCGTCCCAAACCTGACTGAGAACGTCCCCTACAAGTTTAAAGTTCAGGCTCGCACCACACAGGGCTTCGGTCCAGAGAGGGAGGGAATCATCACCATTGAGTCTCAGGATGGAAGTAAGATGAATCCTAGTGACAAAGCCTACAATATGAATGAAGCTAAAAACTCCCCCTAGAGGCCACTAGAGCCTGAAAGGTTTATCACGCCTCACAATATGACAGTGGGGATGAACAAAAAGCATGTTGGTATTTCTCTTAAGGCCTAAGAGACTAAAATAGCAAAGTGACCAAAGTGACTGACATGTACACAGAGAGGCTTAAAACACAGTCAACATTTAACTTTAAGATTTCAGCATCATCTAATATCCTTATCTAATATCCTGTTTAGCTGCTCATCATTTCTGACATTCTAGTAAGTAGCAGTATAGTAACGCCTATATTTCTTTCTATCCTCGCCCCTGTAGGCGCTTTGTCTCATTACAACAGCCAGTCAATGGTCAGGAGGGAAATTTTCCAGATGCCAACAGATGTCAGCACGCGTACCAACGTCTCCCACACCATGATCAACGAGCCCTACTTCTCAGGTACAAATTAAGCTTCACTTTCAGTTCTGTTCTCCAGAAAAACATAGAAGTATATACACACATTAATTTCTCTTTCTCTACCAGATGGGATGATGATGACCACACAGCACACAGAGACCAGCGGCATGGTGACCCGTCAAATCACCAAGGAAGTGGTTCAGCGGAGCGTCGTGGGAGGAACCACCGTCTCAAAGAAGATGTTTTATACGCCCAAATAAACACCCGAAAGTCCAATATGATGAGGAATCATATCTGAGATTCTCTTTTAAAAAGAGTCGGCTTTAGAGCACTCACCAGTGTATGTTTTTATATGTGTGTGTGTGTGTGTGTGTGTGGGGGGCTGAATTTATGTGACTAAAAAAAAGAGCTTTTATGTATTAAATAGATGGAGGAGAGGCCCCTCTGTCATGTCTGTTACAAACCGGGGCCACGTTCCACCACAGACGAGCTTCATTTTAACATTTACACTCGTTTCACTGTTGCTTCTGATGTGTTTCATTCTGGTTTCTTTCCACTAAGCCTCTAGTGTTAGTCTCCACTCCCTCTGTCGGTTCAGATCTGGTAACACACCCTGAAGCTTTATATCAGGCCAGCACAGGCCAGTAATCTGACTGCGGTTCAGTAATCCAAAGTGACCTTTGTCACCTGAGCTCCACCTGTTCGTAAGAGATGTTTTGTCTGCGTGTGAGGTGCTTTGACCGTTTCAGGTTAAACCCGCCAAATTTCAACTTCTCTTTCTTTTTAAGATGCATCTGCTTGCAGGAGAGATTGGCTCGAAATTGCTGTGGTCTTACGCTGAGTGATGAAGAGTATGAAAGTGTCGTATTTGGGACTTTTGTTCATAGATTTGTATTATATTAAAGTGTGATAAACTTTTTTCCCCAAGCATATTTAATACTTAATTTTACTTGAGAAAGACTGGGATTTAACTTAATACCACCTATAGAGGTATTTCAGCAAACACAGGTTGGAGCTTGCGTTGCTCATTTAGACTCATTTCCTACTGACAAGCAAGGGCCATGATTTTACAACACATTCAAATGGTCAAAAATCTTTTAGGTGTAAACTTGTTTTTTTTTGCATTTTATAAGATGTTTTATACTCAGAAATGTGTTATACACTGCTACAAGTTGATACTTTTCATAGGTTTCTTTACTCTGCAAAGCCATTGTATTGAGTAGATTAACAAGCGAACAATGAGATCTTGATATTTTAGAGAAATGGTATGTAAAGACAGAAAGATTGTATTTGCTTCAATGCAAGTTCTACTGTATTTTGGCTCATGTATCTCTTACTTTTTTGCATTGTTTCTTTTTTTTTTGTTATGGCAATTCTATTGCACCAAAATAAAGATTTAAAATCAAGGTTTCCTCTAGATGTGTGACCACTGACAAGACAGGGATGGTGCAATAACAGTTCATTTATTGATGTTTGAGGGGGAAGCGTTGATATCTTCCGTATTGCGCACACACACAAACAAAAGCACAGCTGCAAAAACAAGCTCATGCCTGACAAGTGTTTGCAGGAAGCTTGAGACAAAGAAGCAAACAGAGTGGGGATTAACTCTTCACATGCGTCAACCCAGTCTGTAATTATCTGCGAGTTAGCAAGCCCTCATCAGCTGCACTGATTGGATGCACGTCCGTTCACAGTGCTTTCATGCTTTTTAGAACATCTGTGAAGTGAGTTCATTCTTGTTCTTTCATATCTCTATGCAATTTAAAAAAAGAATGAAAATACATTTTTATGTAGCCATTGTGGCATACAAACCTTCAGCTCCAATTTTGTTCAACTCCAGTTTTTACTTTGAAAGAAAAATATGTTTGAGGGTTGAGGAATTCCAACATTATGGACTTTAAACCCTCTCAAACCTTTTTGGGCTGTGTGAAGAAAACATTTCCGTTCAGCTGTTTTGTGAGTCTTTTTTTTTTCGGACAGCCTCAAAATATTTATCTTTACAATACAAATAGTCAAAACACTGCATGTCTCTATGAAGGCAGAGTAACACAAAGGCTAATGCAGAATGACGGCGGTTCTTCTTCCTGATCACACAAGGCAACCCGCAGACAGAGTCGGACGTTTAGTCCACAAACAGCACACAAGATTCAAATTCACTAAATAATGGACCAGAACAGAAGCACAGACTCTGTGGGTTGCTGAGGAGTGATTGATTTGTGTTAAGGAGTTCAGTTCCAGAGGCAGGGCCCGGGGCAGAGGCACGGCTGTCTGACATCTGCAGGCCTTATCACCAGGTCTTTGACCACCTCCACAGTCCCAAACACGGGGTATAGTTCCTCTGTGAACTTCTCACTGTAGGTGTACAGGTGGGAGCGCTTCTCCACGTCGTAGAAAGACAGCTGGCCCTGCTCATAGTCCAGGTATACCCCAACTTTCCTGGGCACCAGGCTCTGTGACAGTGGCGTGACGGGCACCGTCAGGGCTTTAAGATCTGTGCCCCTCTCCAGACGGAGGGTCAGGTAGCCTGTATCTGTGTTGAGAGAGCGGAAGCCCTGCCTCACCGCGGATGCCTTGGCCACACCCAGCCGCCAGTCCCGCTCACCGACCTCCACCTCCCAGTAGTGGCGTCCGGAGGCGTAGCCCTCCTGGCCGACGGCACACCGCCAGCCGTCGAAGCGTCGCTGGCACCGCGGGACGTTCTGGCGCTCCAGGCCGCACCGCATGCGCTTTTCATCAGTGGAGATGAGCAGGTCTGGGTTCGCTGAGTCTGAGTCCAGAGTGACTTCCTCTGTGGAGTTACACACCAGGAGGGAAAGACTGTAACATGTGATGAGTGATTATAATGAGGCAAATAGATGATCTGATTGTAGGGCTGCCCCTCACTAAAGCGAAACACAAGAGAAGAGGAGAGAAATACAAAATCCTCATACTGAGCCTTTAAACTATATATTTTACAAGACACACAAAGTGATCCTTCTTATAACGACAAGCGGTGATGACTCTGAGTGTCCTAATTTATTTCAGCACAGTATAACATCCCAGTCTCGTAATTCAAAATAAATAAATAAATAACTTCCAACTCCACAAGAACAAATACTCGCAATACTCTTATCAACACGATGGATGGTTTTTTTAACATTACAAATTTACTTGCTACAAACTCACTCCTCTCCCGCTTGATGCCTCTCCTCTCCCCGCCTGAGTCAGCGTCCTGGCCGGAGCTGCTATGAATCACCTCGTTACTGTTTGCCCTTTTGTCAAACTGGCCTCAGTCGGTCTCACGGGTTGTGTTCACTGGGAGGCTGCTGAGCCTACTGCCCCCTAGCTCGACTCCAGTTCTGGTGCTCATTTTGGAGCCCCTCGCAGCGGTCCAAAGCTCTTGTGCTAGTGGTGCAAACAAACACCAACATTCCCCAGTACTCTGAGCTCTACATCTGGGTGGAGTCAGCTAATAGGACTGCTAACTAGCTAATGTCAGAACCATGGATGTATAATAAGACCAGCTGAGTTCTTATAACCAGTGTGGGGGGTAATGTGTTACAAAAGTAACGCAATTACAGTGATGTATTGCTTTTTGCTGTAACGCAGTAATATAACACATTACTAAAAGAAATCTGTAATATTATAGGCTACCTGTTACAATCTCAGTAACGCATGTTGCAACGCACTTTTACCCGCAAATTAAGTGGTGTTTTGTTTTTTTAATAATTCACCAACACCAACAAACATTTCAGAGCCAGAAAAGCAAATCCAGGAGTAAAAGAGTAACTTTATTTCAGTTTGCGGGAATCCAAAAGTCGAGATTGCAGTCTGGGTGCAAACTACGGGAGAGCTCGGCTCCTCTTAAGACGGTAGCTTCATGCTAATTCATCCACCCCCCCCCGATCAGCAGACATACCTCTGCAGGCACATCTGAATAATGTGCCCATTAAAGAGCAGTGAAAGTAACACAAAAGTAGTGTAAAGCAGTACAATTTAGAGACATTAATATTTTAATATAACTAATTACTCTCAAATGACAGTAACTAGTAATCTATAATGGATTACATTTTGGAAGGAACTTGCCAAACACTGCTTATCACACCTCCGTGAGCAGCACCAGTAAGCATCAGAGCAGTGCGAGCTGGTAAGTGACTTCCATGTTACAGAGAAAAGGAAAATTCCCGATACTTTCGTCCCGGCCGTAACGAGAATGCGCAGCTTCTGACTGGATTGCTGTTTTTCTGTGACTAACTTAACTATGAAAAGTTGGTTAAACTAAGACTCTTCTCATCAACTATCAGTTTTGTTGACTATTAGGGGGCAGCTCTACTTGACTGCAAATGCTTTTCATACCTGCAGCATCGCAAATCCAATTCCACACTGTAAAGAAAAAGAATAGGAACGTTTTAAAGCTGCAACCAACATGATATCATTAGATCAAAGGAATTTGTGTAATGTGAAAGAAGTCGCTTGTAGTTATGAACCTGCAGAGAATTATCTCTGAGAACAGCTCTGACAAAGCCACTGTCCACTATCCGCCCTGCACCAGCTGACAAAGCTAGGGACTAGTGAAGTTAGCAACTAGCTAGAGAACATAGTTGCAATGGTGAGTTTAAAAAAAGGTTCTCATTATGCTGATCATTGTCAAGTTAAATTATATTTGGCGGGTTCCAGCCCGAGTTGATAGATCATTACTTGAAAAGAGTCATTCCTTGTAGCAACTAACATGGTGATTTAACTTCAGGGTCATACATTTAGAAAACAGTCAAGATTTCCACTCACCGCTGTGGGGGATGTAGCGGACAGCGTCTGAGAGAAGACAGTGATCAATGTGATTACAAGGAGACTGTCAAGAGTTTCATTCAGCCCCCAAATCCTTCCACATGCTTCTTTCCCAGCCTGCTTTTATGCACTGTCCTTTAATCACATATTGATCCTGGTTGGTTCTAATGGCTCATAAAGTTTCACTACTACCGTATGGACACATACATAATTGATAGCTGTTCACACACTATGGATGGCTTTTCAGCGTCTTAGAAGCTGACTGACTTCTTTATAATGTGATGGGTTATTTTAGGAGGGGTATTGTTTGTTGCTCTTTATCTTTAACACTTTCCCAAATTAACAAGAGATACTTTAATTGCACTCACCAATCTTCTGGCTCCTCTGCTTTCTCACCAGCCATTGCTTAGTCACATCCTCCTACACACAACACACACACAACACACACACACACACACACACACACACACACACACACACACACACACACACACACACACACAAAGACAACAGCATGTTTCAAATCCTTTTCACTTTTAATTAAATAAACCAATTTCTTCTTTGGCCTTGGAGCAATATTCAACATAATCTACTCAGGGAAATATTGGGACGGACATCCAGACCTTGACAAGGCTGTCAGCATTCAGCATGGCCAGCATGACGAGCTCCATGGCCGGGAGCAGGCTGGGCAGGCGACCTCGCTTCCACTGGAACTCCAGGTCATCCAGCATCATGAGCACAGGCTCCCCTGGCCAGACGGTGGGCTGGGAAGAATGAGTTATAAAGAGCGTCACTCTCTGTTTAACTTGTGACCGTAGCTCCAGCACACTGTAAATATGATGGCGTGATTGTCAAGGGCAGGGTTTAGCTTAATCATCTTTATCAGATGCAGAGATTGAACTGGGTCAGACTTTAATCACCAACCAGCCACCCCAGTCGCTGAAAGAAAGAGCCGCCACGCATTATCCTCAACGTCCCCCGCCCTATAGTCACCTGAGGTCTGCTTTTAATCTCCCGTGTCCAGTCCAAGATGACTCTTTTGTGGGGCCCCATGTCGCACTCCCCCCCTGCCTCCAGCATGCACAGGAGGTGTCCTTTCCAATCTTTCTTCTCTGGTTTCTCATCCTGGTAGTCAGACAGGATGATCCTCGGCTGAACAAGAAACACAAACATTAAAGTAGAGCTGCAGTGATCAGTCTTCTTCACTATTTTCTGACATTATATGGACAAAACAATTCAGCTTGAAAATAATCGATAATGGAAATAATAGTTAGTTGCTTCCCAGAACATCCAGTAAGCATGTAGGTGATCAAGTTACTGACATAGGCAACACCTACTGTGGACCGTGCGTACCTGTACTCTCTTCTCCAACACAGAGGCCCATTCCACGATGAAGTCGCGGCACACACTGGCCGGCCAGATGTCCTCACTGGTCCAGATGTGGCCGAGGACGTTTGACCTCTGCGGTAGATAGATATACATAACATAGATGAGCAACATGTGGATGTATCATGTTTGTCTGTGACACATCGCACAGAGGAGGAGGAGAGCTCACCTGGCAGATCTTGTTGAGTTCTCGGGCCAGTTCCATAATAAATAACTGGCTCTCCACCAGAGGCTCCTTCTTCTCATGTCTCACTCGCTTACGAGACTCCTGGAGCAAAGAAGCACAAGAGAAAAAGGAAAAGAATATGACCTGATGAATATTTTGGAGCGAGGTGTACAAATGTAGAACTTGAAACAAATGTTGTGCTATCAGAGGACAACAGAGTCGTATACCCGTACCTTGAGTCGGATCTTGAGCTTTTTGGCCGGCTCGATAAGGAACTGCAGGCAGTCCTTCATCATGCTGGCAGCCGGAGAACGAGGCCGATGCCCTGTGGTACAATAATAAAAAGCTTAGAGCACTGGCACTTACTCTGTCAAGAGCTGGAGCTGAAGTGCAGCTGACTGGGCTCCTGTTGCCCACGCAAATCGATGAGAGAGCAGAAAACGTTAATTTATGAGAGGTGGCAAAAGGTATGTATGTGGGTAGAGAGAGAGAGAGAGAGAGATGTGGGGGAAAGCACTGCAGAACTTTCATCACAGCTCTGCACCTGAAGTCCACAGAGAGCTCATTATTAGGGACTCTGAGCTTGCATTAGGTGAGTAGGAGAGAAAAGAGGACCCACACATTGGTAGAGGAGTGAAAAGAGACAGCCCACCCACTCAGCACACACACACACACACACAACCACAAAAGGAGCAGCAGAGAAAGACACCATGCAGAAACAGGCCGAAAAAATTGCACAGTAACAGGATTTCCTGAAGCGTGTGGGGGTCGATGCATCTTGATCACAGCCTTGAAATTGGAAATTTATTCCCAAGGAGATCTGAGACAGCAGCGCAGAGCACTTTTAAAACACTGCGGAGTGTGCGGGGGATTGTTGGACCAGTTTGCTGTTGATTCAGCAGTCCGCCCCTGCACGCCGGTTTGATGTGCTGAGGGGATTTGCTGTTCTTTCTGTGATGTAGGGGTGGCAGCTGAGCCAAAGGACGCTGGTATTGACTTTTTCAATACTGAAGAAGATATATGGTTCTGGGGAGTTCTATGACTTTGGCAAAAATAATCAAATAAAAAACATCCAATTGAAGGGCTAACAGACAAGTCTCAAAGTTGACCTTTTTGTAAGCAATATCAGACAGAGCTGAATGTTTTTCTAGAACATAACAGATTTTTGTGGATATTTTTTTTTCCTTTTTCTATGATAATGATCACTAAGTAGCTACAGTGACCCTGAAAATGCACTGGTGAATGAGGTTTTTCACATAATTTAATAAGGCAGAAAGAGTCGTGTGTCAATACAAATGTAAACTTTAGTCCGGTAGGGCTATGGCACGTGCGTGAAAGCCATGAATACCATAAAGCCTGTTAGCTAATTAAGTAGATAGCCTACAGTAATGCTCAATTTAAAATACATTACAGAGTAGAGGTGGGTGGGGAATATAGGCTACCATTACACGACTCGTCTATCAAAGAAGAGAGAAGGCGTTATACATGTTCACTTGTGGTTGATAGAGGGTTTCTTTTTTCTAGGTTAGGTGGAGAGGAGCTGTTTGTGTTGGAGAGGAGCTTAGAGGAAATCTAGGATTATCACCGCTGCTATTACTGTACAAACCCAGGTAGTGACTCTCTATATTTGGACTGTCAGACCAACCCTGCTTGCAAGTCAACATTAAAACACGTATAATAGGACCACAACAGACCGCGCGCAACAACCGACACATAATAGCAGATATAATGACTGAAAGAAGCTAAAAATGGCTGTAGGCTATAGTTTTCTTTATTGTCGACCGTCGAAAAAATGTATAAATGTGAAATAGGGCCTACTAAGAATAAAGATGAACAAATAAAATGCCCTCGTGCGCACAAGGCTGTGTTTCCAAAGATGAACAACAGTATCACTATAATCAGGCAGAACATTTATTTTATTTAATCACGCCCTGTGCAGCGGCGGCGTTCGCAAGGTTGTCTCTATTAAAATAGACATTTTGAGAAAAAGTCTGACCTGGTTATGGAAGAATTTTCCTTTCCGCAGATAACTTCGAGCAGCTCCTCTGTGATGTTTTCGCCGAACTCTGAGCCGTTCAGCACTCAACCATCCTTCCGACCGAGACGCACCGTCTCCTCCACACTTCAAGTGCTGCACGAGAGAGACAGAGCGCGCGCTCTAATCCACCGCCAGGTGCAGTTGCATAGAAGAGCCGCTAGAGGTCGCCACAGCTGAGGACAGCCAGGGAGTGTCACATTCTCTATTATAGATTTCTTTTGGTTTATTTGACTGAACTAAACACCATTACATGCTCACAGTAAACGTTAAGTAACACTGTAAAGCACCGTTAGACTGCCAGCAGTCAGTATGTGGGCTATCTCGTGCTAACACTGTCTCATGCTTATGATTATTAAGCTAATTAGCTTAAAAGAAAAAGTTAGTTTAGGCTAACGTTAAGAACTAAAGCTGTAGGCCTTTGCACTTTCTGTTAGGCCTATCAGGTATTATCAGCTGTACTGTAAAGATGTAATGGTGTTTAACCACTTTTTTTCTTGAAGCACCTTTTAGGCTATACGAATTAAAATGATTTCAAACATGAAATAGCGTCTCTGCAGCAGAGAACAGCTCTGTGTTAGCAATCCGATCCTATAAAATATTAATAAAAAATATGGCTCCAGTCAATATAGCTAATACACTAGAGGCAGCTCGGCAGAACAGCAGATGTCACCACAGCTGGTAAACACCGGTTCAAAACCGTAGGCTATTTATTTTTAAGGCGTAGAGAGAGCGTGTACAGAAACCTATTTGTCCAGGCGATCGTTAGCCTACATCATTTGATCTTTCACACAGTTGTCCACTCTCTCTTTCTCTCTTTGTCTGTGGCAGTGGCTGTGGGAAGGTGTCTCGGTATGTTAGGTAGCCTATAAGCCACACGGAAGTGTGATAACAGCGCGTGAAGCTGCGTGTAATTGATAGGAGGTCTGTTGTCAACGACACCCTCTCCTCACAACTGGTCCCTCAACATGGCACCAAAAGACCCGCTCCTCTGCACTCTCAAAGGTAAGGATCCACAATAAACGCACAATGCAAACGCGGTGTTATTGGATCATAATTTCAGTTTCAGAGGCAGCTGATCGCTTCGTCCAGGTTCGCGCGACTGTTGGTCATTTCACTTTTATTTCTGTTTCTGCACACGCACAAACAGCACCTGCCTGCCCGTTTGTTTTCTGCACTGCCTGTTGATGTGTGAAATGACGGCCGATGATCACGCAGGTTGCGTGGTATTTGTGGCAGCTGTCACGCTGACAACGGATCCACTGTCGTTTGTTTTCCCCCTCTCCCAGTGTGTGTCTTGAACCTGCAGTCAGATGGAGAGATGGTGACAGACACCAACCCTCACCTCGCCTCCTGCTGTGAGCTTCTTGAACTGGTCCTGAGGAAGGGTCTCCAACGTCAGTATCTCTAATATTCGTGAAACTGCAATGCTTTATAGCTAGTATACCCGCCAACTACATTTTTTGAAATGTCAGTTTATGTTTTAATGGTTGTTTATTATTAAAAAAAATCCTTTGAGGCAGAATTTGATGTATGATGTAGGGTAAATCATCTGAAGCACTACATGTAAAATACATTTCTGCAGTATGGACTGAGGGTGTGTTTGCTCTCCCTCCAGAGCCAGTTCTCAGTCTGGTACACAGAGACTACTGGCAGTGTTTTGAACAGCTTACTCACCAAGATACCTGTGGCAGGTAACACCATAAAAATGTGGAGAATAAAATAGAATAAAAATGCAGTATTTCAAGCCTTTTTAATATCTGTAATCACCTGCTGATGTGTGTGTGTGTGTCTGTGTGTGTGCGTGTGTGTGTGTGTGTAGGCTGTCTGCTCTGTCCTTGGCGGTGGAGCAGACCAGAGTTTGCAGGAAGCTGCTCTCAGCTCAGGGCCGGGGCCGCTACCTGCTCAGACTGGCCCTCAGCCGCAAGACTCTGCCACAGTTCATCACACACCTGCTGCACACACCCAGAGTCCTCGAGGTCAGATACATGGAGCAGATACATTTTTTATAATACAAAATATTTCAAAGTTGATGCCTTTTTGTAGTGCTGGCCCTATGTGTGTTTTCCTGGCTGATGAGTGCTCTGTGCAAAGTGTCCACCAAATATGCCCAGATAGAAAAGTCTCTCTAATAGACTAAAACAGTTTCTCTTTATGCTGTTTCTTTCCTCCAGTGGTACAGTCCGGCAATATCAATCCTCAGGAATGAGTTGTTTGTGGGTGAGGCTCTTAACTGATTGTTTCCACTAAATTCTTAGCAAAGCTGAGGAAATTCTTGTCACCACTGCCATTCAGTGTCCAACACAAACAACAATTTTCTCCCTCTTCTAGAGCCTTTCATGTCGCTGCTGCTGGTTCTCTCTCACATGGAGTTTAAACTGGACATGGAGGTCAGTGCCAATCCTTTAATTATGCCATTAAAAACTGCAGATGTGCTGTCTATCCAATTTTGAAAAGACACATGGAATTTTCCATTTGGTGAAAGGCTGCAGCTAGTCTTTTCAAAACACTTTGAAATCACACAAGTCTGAACTAATAACCACATCTGGTCTCTTCACACAGAATTGCAGTTTTCTGGATGAGAGCTGGCTCTTACCGGTAAAAAGCAATGATTATTTTTAAGTAACTCGCAGCAACACAACAATAATATCATGGTTTTAGTAGCCATGGGAACTGGAAGATCCCTGGAGAAATTTCCCAGGGCACATTGCAGCGAGATAATGGAATTTGGACACAAGAGGACGGTCTGTTAATTGTTTGTGTATGTTTCCAGGTGTGTGAGACATATGAAGTAGTGCCCTGTCGGGAGGTGGGGATGGTGTTGAGGTTTGTATCTTCCACTCTCCAAAGTACTTTTCTTTCCCATCAATATATTCACTCATAAATAGATCCGTCCACCCTGCTGCATCGTGTCCCTCTGTCTCTCAGGTATCTCAGTGGGCGTGTCTTTGTCCTCGAGCTGATCCCTGGTAGTCAGGCTCATGTCGACAAGTTTATCTGTCCTGGTGACATTATTGATATGATTAACGGGACTTCGCTGAGGAATTCAAAGAATGGACAGGTATCCTCAAGCATTCAGTGTCATATTAAAAGTAATAATAATAAGCATTAATGTTATGTGGATGGGACGTTACAATTGGTCTTTTTGGCAGCAGATAAGCCATGGCGGTGTTACAGTGAGACAGCAGGCACAATAACAGGACCCTGAAACTGAAGCAGACATATTAATGTTACACCTGTGCTACTGTGCCGATATCACATGAGTAGGTTGTTAATATAATGTTAATAAACTTTATTTACAAAGTACAAAGGGCTTCACAGAGACACAGAGAAGAATTAAATGAAATACCACAGTGAATGATAAAATACATGATATAATACATAATTAATGACAATAAAATAAATAGGCAGTTTAACTAAAATCCAGACACGCTTTCCAATAAAAGAGAATTTTTAGAAGCGACTTAAAAGAAGAAACTGACTCAGACAGCGTAATTTCCTCAGGCAGGTCAATCCAGAGCCTCAGGGCTCTGTCCCCTTCAATTTTTATCCTGGCCCTGAACTCAGGAAGAGAAAGGACACATCTGCCTGAAGATTTCAAACTTCGCAAAAGTTCATAAGGGATTAAAAGGTCCAAAATATAATCTGGAGCCAGGTCATGGTCTTAAAACCAACCCTAAAACTAACAGGGAGCCAATGTAAAGAGGTTAGAACACCTCCGGGTTCTGGTTTGCCTAGCAGCTGAGTTCTGTGCAGTCTGTAGTCATTTCAAAGTTTAAAGCTGAAAACGCCACACAGGGGACTTATGTTGCCTGATGGAACTTCTCACAACTGTGTTCTGTACGTGTGTACGATGGACCTCTCCCTGATTCTCCTGTTAGTTTTGTGGCACCATTAGGGTGACACTGAGCAGAGCTCTAATCAGCCTTTTTGTTTACACTATCCCACCTTAAAATCCAATAAGGCCATTACCTAAACAGGTGAGAACTGGAGAGAGAGTCATTTTTGAATCTATTAAAATGAGCTAGATGCATTACACTGTAATGCTGAAAGAAGACATAAACAACGGAAATAAATCGCCATTCTGATATTTTTTAAAATATAGCAATGAACCATATTTAAGAGCAAACAGTCCCACGGCGCTGCTAGTACCGGTGTTCAAATGAGCTGTGCAAAGCACACACATAATGATGTTGTTTATGGACAGATGGCACGGCTCACATTCTGTGTGTATTGCACTATTGATTGAACCCATGAGACACTGGCAAGTCACACCCTTGACAAATCCTACAAGTGTTATTTAAAAAAAAACTGCCACTCTCAAAATTGTGTTGACATTTGCTGCAGTTCAAGCCTTAGAGCGTATGTACAGAGTTACAGCACAGAGTTTTCTCTCTTTCCTCAGGCAGGTGTGGTTCTGTCTCGGCTGAAGGGCTGCCCTCTGTCCATCGGCGTTCTGCGATGGAGGGCTCAGGATGGAACAGTGTATCGGCCCCTTATCAAACTCCTGCGGGTCCTGAAGATGGAGAACCCCACCCTGCAGCTGGGTCCCGCTTCCTCCCAGCAGTCAGCCACCAAAGACCAGGACACCTCCTCGTCACAGTGTCTCAGAGAGGGGAGGCAAGTTGGTTACCCAATCCTTAACGTGACGTTTCCATGTTTACTCTTGACTTTAAGATGCTGACCCTCCTCTCCTCAACAGGATTGTGTACATTGTGCAGTTCTTGGGAAAAGCAAACATTGGAATGGTGAATAATGGCTTTTGGTTTACAATTTATTATATGTTCAGTCATTGCATATATATGTTAGTCTCTGTTGATCATATCCTTTCCTATTAGTTTGGAGACAAGGAGGTGCTGCAGCACGCCATTCCACAAGTGTTACAGAAAAACCTGCCTAGCAAGGTAATGAAACCTCTCCTCTAGCTCGTGTATTATGACATCATGTTCTGCAAAACACTTAATATCAACATAGGCCCAATCAGTGCAACTTGTCCTGCAGGAAGTGCTATTAGACATGAAGGAAACACATTTGACATGCACAGACAGAAACAGTAAACTGGTAAGTTGCATGTGCAATAGTGTTTTGATTTTGTACAAAATGTGACTACAGTTAATATTCTCTACACGTTCACTTCCTCAGGAGCTGTTCGAGCATCACTATCCGGAGATTTCATGTGTGGGAAGATTCGGTCAACCAGACTACACAATATTTGCATTCTGTGTTGCGTAAGTATTAAATGCTCCCTGTGCTGCAGATGCCAACAAAACAATACGATGACCGATTTTCCTATCATACGAGTGTCACCCCAGACACATGGTGATGTAATACCCAAGCCATTACAGCCCTTTTGTCATTGGCTGGACCCAGATGTCATCTAAGTGTCTGATTGGCTCCATTCACAGAGACTCCCCAGAAACCCCACAGTCAGCAGGCTTCTGCTGTGTGGTACTCAGAGCCAGCACCATCAAGGAGTGTGAGGAGATTGTCTGCCGTATTGGTAAGGCAGACATTTAACATAATTTATAAAGACATTTACATTATGAGTGAAGAGGAAAAAAAAATTAAAAAAAAAAAATGTTCTTTTCCTTCACAGCTACTGGTTTCAAGCATACCGAGTGGTTTGTATGACCATGATCAACTCTGTTATGTTGTTGTAAATAAATGTAAATGGTGTAGAGACCATGCATTACTGTCTGTATATCACAAATACAACCACAGAACACAAGGCTTTTTACTCATAGAGACCTTTAATAGAAAGACATGTGACAACATTTTCATAAATAGTATTAAATGTAGCTGCCGAGATTTATGTTGAAAAACATGTAAAAAGCAGTCCAGAAAAATACAGGGAGGTCTGCCATGCTCGTCACAGAGTGTGGAGTATCAACTGTTGCAGCCAATACAGACACTGCTGTGAGACCTGTTGAGCAAGACATGCTGGCATTTTGTGGTAAATGGTTGATAGATGAGGGAACCCTGGACCCCCATGGAAGATGTGAAGAATTATCCTTGTGTCAAAGACAACTGCCATCCCCATAGGGATGCCCAATACCCACAAAGAACAGAACACAGGTGGTATGGTGGTTTAACATGTAGTAATGATCCATGATGAAATAGGTAGCTACTCCTACTGCAACATCTACTACCCCAAGTATTCTCAGGCTTGTGGAATGATAGTAAATTGTCCCAATCTAAAATACAAAAATTCAAAAAGAAAAACTTGTAAAAAACACCCAAGAAATAAAAATACCACAAAACGGTTAAGTACGATAAATAGGATAATTTGTTTTAACACAGCCAAAAGGTAGCTGCTTAGGCCCTCTCTCCCCTTATCCTACGAGCCAGCTGGATGTCTTTGGGCATGATGGTGACACGTTTAGCGTGGATGGCACACAGGTTGGTGTCCTCAAACAGACCCACCAGGTAAGCCTCACTGGCTTCCTGTTGGGGGAAGAAAAAAAAAAAAAAATAAATAAAGAAAGAGAAATGCATTAGGGTCACTGCAACTAATGCTCATGTTGGCCTATCAGTACTATGACACTATGAATGTTAATCATGTGTTATTCACCTGAAGAGCTCCAATAGCAGCACTCTGGAAGCGCAGGTCGGTCTTGAAATCCTGGGCAATTTCTCTCACCAGGCGCTGGAAGGGCAGCTTACGGATAAGCAGCTCGGTGGACTTCTGGTAACGACGGATCTCCCTCAGAGCCACAGTTCCAGGCCTAGACAATAAAGAGTTAAGTTTAGTATTCAAATATGACACGACTGATAAACATGAAAGGATTTAGATGCCATAGATTAAAAACTGCATTAGAGTTGATTTGGGCACCTGTAACGATGGGGCTTCTTTACTCCCCCGGTGGATGGGGCGCTCTTCCTGGCTGCCTTGGTAGCGAGCTGCTTCCTTGGCGCCTTTCCTCCGGTGGATTTACGAGCAGTCTGCTTGGTACGGGCCATCTCGTACTTGCTACAGTGAGAGAAACCGATATCATACGAGTTTGTCCAGTTACGGCACTAAACGTCAAACCAAACTGAGGGAATATAACGTTACAGATCCGTCACGCTTAGATGCTAACGTTAGCCTAAGATTTAATACAGCTACCCTCCCCCAAGGCTAGTATAACCACTGGGAGGCGTTTGCTTTGATACGCTTCTCTAGCAACACTGTTCCAGTTTAACGTTAACCTAACCAGTAAGGCCTAATTAAGAGTCACCAGTAAAACTAAATTGTTTTCTACAATGGAGAAATGGCACCATTTTTCTTCAGTTGTTTAAAATAGGCGCGCTTCAAACACAGACGTGATCGTCTACGGTTTGTGTTAGCTTCTCGTTCGGCGCCTGAAACAACATACCAACCCAGCTAGTCAGTCCTTGCTTTTCTACTCCGCCATTTTTGCAGCTTCTCATTTCTCTCCCAGGCGGTATTGACTCGATTCAGCTCCACAAACATTAACGTTAGCTTACATCTAATTAGCTAATGGCTCAAACTTTGGCTGTTAATTTCAGTTGACGTAGGGCTTGTTTACGCTATTTTAGTTTAACGAGCTAACGGTGACGTTTAACTAGAAACGTCAACTGTGGGAGATTCCATTGTTCTATTTTTAGCTAACGTTAGCATAAGCAGGTCGACATGTCGGCCTGTTTCTCAAACAACGCCTGTAACGTTAAACACATGATTCCCAGATACATAGCACAGTGACAACAACAAATCCACGTCCTTTACAAAACAGCAAGGCAATGATATTTACCTTTAGGACGTCGGTTGGTATGACGCAATCGCTGTGGCTCACAGTGCGGTGACCGCTGAAAACGGTTTGTAATGTGGACTGGGGGGGCTGCGGCCGAGCATTAATACTTTGTCGTGACGTCATCCTTTCAGAATACTACACGCTCATTGGTTCACCTTCAAAAGTGACGTGTAGTACAGCCAATCGACGTAGACATAGCAAATAAAAAACACAAACGTGAACTCGGTCCCTTCTCGTTCCCTTATTCTCTGATGTTTCTGTTTTTTACAAATGTAGATCTATGTAACTATTTAATGCATTGTCGATTGATTTAACGTCTTTAATGTCCCATGGTCTTCGCAATCATAAGTAAAGTTCTTGAACTTCATGTCCCATAGTTCCGTGTTTCCCTAGTGTCCCTTTGCTACTACTTCCTCCTGCCTTGCGCAAGCTCACATCGTTGTAGAATGCGGATTTCGAAGCTAATAAGAATAGCTAGCCAGTAAGCTAAAAACAAGGTTCTTGTTAGGCTTTAAACGGGTAAAATGTCTAAAACACATTCACAGCCCCCGTCATCTTCGGCAGCGACGACTACCGGGGGACCCTCCTCGTCCTCTTCATCTTCGTCCGCAGGGGGCTCGACATCTCCCGCAACCGTGTTGAACGTGCAGCCCGAGAAACCTCAACATTACACGTACGTAGCTAGTTAGCTGGATTAGCTAGTTATGTGTACACAACCTCACGTGTAGTTGTATATATTAAACTACAGCTAAAATGGATTTGAAAAAATTAGCGAATGATAAACTTTGTATTCTTTGAAATGACTTAAACAAGCCTATTCAGCGATAATGTGCTTATATTAACCGGAACAGGTCTTGAGAAAGAGGCCTAACGTTACACACTAACAGTAGCCATTTCTTACAAGCTTTGTGGCACAGCACGCCGTTAGTTCCAGTTAAGTATTTGTGGATATGTGCCAATGCTGCATAAACTTGCTAGTTAAGTTACATTATATATTATATTTTCGGTGGAAGATATTTGTCACAGCAGCAGAGAATAAGACATATAGGGATCCCTAGAAAGATAATAACTATAAGCAATGATTTATCAATGTACTATACAATTGAAAACACTCTTGCATGTGTAATAAACTGTAAGAGACACTGTCTAGAAATGTATTCCACTCTTGTTTCTTCCCTCTCTCACAGATATCTAAAAGAGTTCAGAACTGAGCAGTGCCCCCTTTTCGTACAGCATAAATGCACACAACATAGGCCTTTTTCCTGTTTCCACTGGCATTTCCTGAACCAGCGGCGCCGCAGGCCCATCCGCAGACGGGATGGAACCTTCAACTACAGCCCAGATGTTTACTGTACCAAATATGATGAGGGAACAGGCACCTGTCCTGATGGAGATGAGTGAGTACAACTGAGATTTCAGCGTTGTACAAAACTGCTTCACATGTTGTTTGCAATGATTATCATGGGCCCCTCAATAGGCACCAATACCTACGACTACACCGTCAAGTTAACGTTGTACCTGGCAAGATGATACTGGTGACTGATTGTGAAACACTTTTTGTAGTGGATGTATAAAAATAAATTACAGTGAAATGAATTACGTGGCCTTACGTGGTCTTTTGGGGTTTGCAGAAGCCTCTATAACTCCAAATGGTTAAAGCTCCCTGAAGTTCAAAGCATCATCCCTGTTTCATTTCTAACATTAATACTTTACATTTAAATCACAAACTGCTCAGGCGAATCACCAGAATGTGTCGAGCATGACAAAGGACCTTTTTCAGTGTAGTAAGTCAAGCTGAACACCTTCACCGTAAACATTAGCACGTGAACATAGCCGTTCTTCAACCCTGTGGGTCTTTTTGAGACTGAAATGTCTTTAATGTTCTTTATGACACCCTCTTGGTGACAGTCACAGGCAATGGGATGTAAATGCAGAGGATTAAAGTTGATTCAGAGTCAAAGTGAGATTTTTACAATACATGCTAATGAACCACTTGGTGGAGTGCCAAGTGAGCATGTCCAACCAGATTCCAGTGCTCTTCTCAAATTGCCTCGTTGCAGAGAAAAACAATCACCCATTACACAGAGATGCCACGAGTTTTGAAACCTCTAGGACAGAACCCATGGAAAATTACCTACACAATGCTAAACAATGTTTAGCTGTAAAAATAAGCTATTTTAGTCTAGTTTGGGCAAGAACAATATTTTGTCATTGTTCTATACTTGCACATGGCTTGTCTGCTGCAGACCAGTGCTAATATTTTGTCTGTGGTTCTTTTTTTAATCTTCTCATCTTTTATGCTTTTATGTCTACAGCCTTGTTAACTGTGCTGCTGCCTGTTTTGACCAGGACACTAAAATATATTTTTTTAATCTCAATAACTATATATTCTGGTTAAATAAAGGTATCATAATTTTTTTTTTAATTATACAAAAACCAATGCCAAACGTCTGCTGGTTCTAACGTTTAATCATTGTAAATAGATATTTTGGGGAGTTTTAGCAATTTTATCCCCTTGGGATCTGGGAAATTGTGATGTATATTTAAAAAATTTGGGACATTTTACATGCAAAACAATGAATTGATTAATCAAGAAAATAATCGAAAGATTCATTGTTCAATTGTAAGTTGCAACATTGGTATACAATACATATACTGAACATGCTTTGCCTGAAAAGGCCTGTATGTCTTTATGTTTCAATCCATGATCTCAGTGTAATTCCTCTGTGTGTTCCAGATGCCCATTTCTACATCGGACAGCAGGTGACACAGAGCGAAGATACCACCTCCGCTACTATAAGACAGGATCCTGCATCCATGAAACGGATGCAAAAGGCCACTGCAGCAAAAACGGCTCCCACTGTGCTTTTGCACATGGATCTCATGACCTTCGCAGCCCTGTTTATGATATCAGGTGCAAAGATAACTTAATTTTAACCTGTAAAGAACCATCATATCAGTTTCTGTAGAAGTGTCTGTGCTGTATTTGTTGACAGAGTTTCTTTACACTGTGAATTTTACAGAGAAGTGCAGGTAATGGAGTCTCAGGGAGGCTCGGGGGCCACAGAGGGAGGAGGAGATGGACAGTCAGGGCAGGCAGCAAGTACAGCCCTCATAGAGAAGATCCTGAGTGAGGAACCAC
The DNA here is from genome assembly GCA_024633595.2 of Lepomis macrochirus. NCBI lineage: Eukaryota > Metazoa > Chordata > Actinopteri > Centrarchiformes > Centrarchidae > Lepomis > Lepomis macrochirus. Next base: position 23,884,575 of record JALXJV020000023.1, on the reverse strand, counting down.
GCTGGCAAGGTAAATCTGTGTTACAGCACACCAGCAGGTGAACAGCCCCGTTTTAAATTAACACAAGGTGCTGCATCTGTGGGAATGTGTTGTTGAAGGTACTGATGAGACATTCAGTATGATTCAGATCCATGAGTTTGAAGGTTTTTTTAGATGCCAAAATACTATAATACTCTGGATTGTTGTCAGAGTGGCAACTGATTTGTCTTTCATCACAACCAATCGCCAGGTCAGCAGTAGAAATACGGCATATCACACCACAAATTATTTTACCAGGATTGTGCACTTGCATGACTGGCATTTGACTGGCCAAACAGCACTGTGTCTGATGACGCTGCATTATAGTCGTTGTTTTTTCTGCTAGAGCCCTCTGCGTTTCACCAAACGCATTTTTCAACTGTTCTGGGGTTTTTTTCCTGAAACACTCATTAGTGGCTGTATCTAGGCAGATGTTTATTATTCGGTCTTGTTTTCATTTGTCTTTGGTATTTTTTCCTTGATTATCGCACTTCTAACATTGGATGTTGATATATGATCGTGAATCTGCGCAGGGTGTTTTATTTTGAAAATTGACCGTTCAGTGCCTGACTTCTTGCCTTCGGTTTGGTCTATGCAGACTAGTCGCGTATTCTCAGCTTCTGGGTTGCTTGTAAAACGTGCTGCGTGTATCTGGTGGAAGCACAAGCACCGTCTAGAAAGGCTGATTCAGCTCCGGCATCCGCGTTGCAGCTGAAACATGCCAAGGGGAGTTTAGCCTTCAGAGTTCATCTTTGCTTCCTATGTACTAACACCGTAAAAACCTTCTAAACGCAGTAAAACAGCCTCACTCCTGTTTACTGTCCAAAATCTTGATCTGATAAATCTTGACCAGGCCTCACTGTCTCCTTCTGTGTCTCTCTCTAGATAACAACTACGTGCTGTCCCACTACAAGACAGAACTTTGCAAGAAACCACCGCGTCTGTGCCGTCAAGGTTATGCCTGTCCATACTACCATAACAGCAAAGACAGGAGGCGCAGCCCACACAAGCACAAATACAGGTGCTCCATTACATCATGTAAAGGAAAATGTCTGAACCCCATGGTATTGTTTTTTTTCCAGACTGTGAATATGTTGTTGTTTGTCTCTCCGGCCACAGAGCGTTGCCATGTCCAGCTGTGAAACAGAGTGAGGAATGGGGAGATCCCAGCAAATGTGAGGGAGCAGAGGGATGTCAGTATTGCCACACAAGAACAGAACAACAGTTCCACCCAGAGGTTTGTGTGTTTCAGCAGAGACCTTATAGAATCGCAGACAAGAAATCACAGAGGAGAAACATCAACATGTGTTGATTTGTTGCCTTGTTCCAGATCTATAAATCCACAAAGTGTAATGACATGCAGCAGTGTGGCAGCTGTCCCAGAGGGCCCTTCTGTGCCTTTGCTCACGTTGAAAGTAAGTCCCCACAATACATTTCTGAGCACCTCTCAACAACCGTCTGATAATTCATTTTGAAATTTAATATTGTATTTTTGATTTTGTTTTTTAAAACCCCCGCCAGAGCCCTTTGTTCCAGAGGAACCGTCATTCCCCAAACCAAGCTCCCCTCCACCCCCAAGACCTCCAGACCCTCTTCCCGCCCAGGAAGCTTCTTCAAGTCCCAGCAGACACAACATGGGGCCTAGGTCTGGTTCTGGGTCTGTTTCAGACCCTTTCTACCCATCTGCAGGGTCATGTGTAGCGGAGCAGGGACTGCTGGGTAACGTTTTGTCTCTGTGCGAGGACGTGAGTGGAGGAGCAGAGCCTCCGTCTCCTTGGGCGGGAGAGGGAGGGTACGGCAGAGCGCCTGGATTTGAGAGGGAAGATCAGGTGAGAAGCACAGGCATCATGAAACTGTTAGATGAAACAAAAGAAATCCTGTGTGTTTTCACGTTATAATTCTTATCATCCTTGTATTCTTTCAGGCTAAGCAAAGGAGTTTTGCTCTTGAGCAGCGCCACAGAGAATTGGCATCAACACAAAGCAAACAGGTACAAATACAACCTTGAACATTTTATCTTTTTATCCAGTCTAGATTTCTGCGTAGAGCTGGTCCCAACATTTTCTTCAGGGATCATACTTTTCTTGTTAGTGATAATCCTGCTCCAAGGACACAAGCATAAAGTAACACCCGTTTCTCCAAATACCACATTTGTTCTCTTTCAGGACTTGTTAGTGTTTCTCCCAGTGGGCAGCCCTTTGAGTCTGTCATCCAGCATCCCCTCCAGTTTGGCGGCCACACCGCCCAGTCCTGCCCCTCTCGGCCCCCTGGGATCCGGCATCTCCTCAGGCATGAACGCTAACGCCCTTCCCTTTTACCCCACTAGTGAGACTGTAGAGTCAGTTGTTGGTAAGTGAAGATGTGCAACATTTCGGATTCCACATTTGAAGCGGTCGTGACACAACCAAACCTAAAATAACTGTTCTGTTGTTGTGTGCGTTATAGAGTCAGCTTTGGATGATCTTGACCTGAATGATTTTGGTGTGTCGGCGTTGGAGAGGAGCTTGGAGAGCAGCTCAGCTCTGCCCAGCGTGGGAGTTATGCTGGGTATTTCAAAGACACAAAAATAAGCACGCAGAACTACATACAGTTTTTAAATTATGAACAAATGTACGCAATTTAACAGAATGCATTTGCACATAAGCATGACTCATAACTATTACATCTCTTTGCCTTTATAGGAGGTAGCCAGTTCCAGAGTTCTGCCCCAGTCAATATCCCCGGATCCTTTAGCAGCTCTGCTCCTTTTAGCTCCCCTTCGCCATCTCCCCCAATCAGACCACACGCTTCACCATTCTTTTCCCAGCTGTCACAACCTGGCCAATCAGAAAGCACCTTCCTGGGACCATCTCATAGCTCTTTAGGTTTGTGGAATTTGAGTCAGGACATGAAGTGGTGTAGTGAGGGATAATATTGATTCATTATTTTGTTAACATTTATTCTTTCCTTTGTAGGTCTGAATGGTATGAGCACTAATATCTGGGAGCATTTTCCATCAGGCCAGGGTTCCCCTGGCACCCCTCCCACCCTTCTGCCCTCTGGCCCCTGTGCAGACACTTCCAGGCTCAAACAAGAGCTGGAGGATGCCCATAGGACACTCAAGCAGTGGGGTCACAGCTGGAGGCACACAGCTCAGGTAGGTAGGTAGTGGGGCATGTGTGAAATGGCTGTTTGAGTTAGTGCAGTGACTTACGTGTTCATGCACGTTGCAGTGACTGGCAAAGTTATGTATAGTTTTGAATGGATATTCTGTATTCTGCAACTTGTAGTCGTGGGCTGCGCTGAAAGCAGATGCAGAGGAGTCCCGTGCTCATGCAGCACGGTTAGCCATGGAAGCCGAGAGAGCCAGGCAGGCTGAGGAGGAGGCACAGAGACAGGCTTCTCTCCTGCAGGAGGCGCTGGAGAGCATAAGGAGTGGAGATAACCCCCATTTAGCACTGCACCAACTCCAGCTATTACACCGACTACCCTTGGAGTCGGTCCTCAGTTTGCAGGCTCAGCTCTGTAGCTGCTTACATGCTGTGGAACAGGTAATCCCATAGACTCATAACTTTCATGTACCTATGTCAACATCTAGACCTGCATGGTAAACCTAAACTTATTTGCTCCCAACATGGTGTGTTCTGATTAAATTACTTATGTCAGAATCCAGGTTTCTCAGTGCTGGCTAAAGGCATAGGCCATACAGGCGGTCGCATAGGGCGCCGGTCTGTATAAATCAAAATTCACCGGTCAAGGCTCCAGACTAACTCTTTTCCACTAGTAGCACTTGTGCTCTCAACTGAAAACTTCAGGAGCACCAGCACAAAATTAAAATTGACATGACTACCTGGTGCCCTACTACCTGATTCATGAGCCATGCAAACCATTTGCCACTGGCACACGGTCACACCTGACACCACGGTGCTCGCACCGCAATCCTCCCTCATTTAAAACAGTTTGCTCTATCTGTCAGTCCAAGAATAAGTAGACCTTTACAGAACATAATGAGGTACAAACAAACAATATTTATAGAATTGGATTTTTCTATAGAATCTTAGATAAGGGAAGATTAATGATAACATAAATAAGAAATTGTAGAAAATATAAAATATTCTGAAGAGAGGCTTTTTCTTTTCCTTTGCGCACAAAATGGAAGTGAACAAAATGTGTGGTGCCCTAAATCATCCAACATTCTTCAGTTTAAGATTTCAGTCTAAATTTTTTCCTGTGTTTTCCAAGGTGGTATACAGGAAACAGAGACAGTGCTGTGTGACATGTGGAGAGCAGGGCTCAGTGTCGCTGCCCTGCGGCCATGGACTACAATGTGAGACCTGCTCCGCCTCTACGGAGTGCCCGCTCTGCCCTGAACAGACCCTGGAGCAGCAGCTCTCTTGACCTCACAACCCAGTCGGACCACCGCAGATTCCAGACCAGTCGGTCCTGATTCCACAGATACCAGCCTTGGATCTCAACCGCCATTCAAAATTACGTCGAGGTCATTTTATAACGTGGTAACAACTTCAAGCACTGATCTGGTTTTTTGTATTTTTAAGATGATGTTTACTGATGAATACCCAGCTTAGCGAGCACAGGTCATTAAGTGAAAGTTCTTAATGTGGGATTTAGGATTAACAATTTTTCCAGCGTTGTCTGTGGAACACCAGTAACATTTTACTAGTTATTGCTTTTGACCAGCAACACTGTTCTTTACCCCTGTTCTTGATTTGTGAAAATAACATTAAGACCTGTGTTATTTCTTCTCTAACCCTGACTATGAAACATTTACATACATAGTTCTAAACCATATTTTGATATCTTTTTAAAGCGTAAGCCCACCCTAAAGAAAAACATATTGCTGCAGCGTTTTCTGTCCATCTGGATAGTTTTAAGCGTGATTTCTTTCCAGAAATCAAGATATTTACTCGTGATAATCCACAGTTAGGAGCAATTGTAAGCCCACTAACTGTATATGCCATAGAATAAAGTAAACCAGTACTCAGAGATGACATGCACATGCTTTGTGACGACAGAAGTGAATGTAAAACTACCAGCGGTCTTCTTGGCAGAAGTATAACTACGTGATGCTTGGTGGCCTGGTAGTATCACTCTGGTTCACTCTGCTGTGTGTTTACGTCCAGCTCAGAGTATCATGAGTGACTGCATTTGTCATTTCTGGAAAGAGGCAAATTTAGTCGTGTTGTGTGACAGCAGAGATCTCAAAACCTTCTAGATGGATGGATGACAGGGCAGGCTAGCAGCCTGTGTGGGCGATGAGCTATCCTAACAAAATCAACAGGTCTGACCGAAAACACTTAAAGTGCATATTTAGTTTCGTCCAGACAATGAGCCTGTATTGCTCTACAGCCAAAAGGGGGCCGTCTTACCATTGTGCTGGTAGCGCTTGCCTGGATTATATTGAATTTGAATTGATTTTTTTTTTTAATAGTTTTTTTTTTAAGTACAATAAATTTAAAATTGTCTGTTGAATAATAACAGAAAATATTTAAAATGTAGTAATATTTGTTTAAATTCACAACAGATGGCCTCTGTTAAACTCAGGTTTTCTCTAATATTCTACAGAAACTGGAAGAGGAAAGCATGTTAACACAATCAAAGCAAATGTACTCAGTCAACTTGTGTAGTCTTTAAAACACATATTTGACATTTTTACTTAAATGCTTTTCATGTTATTTCAAACATATACACTTTTGTTAAAACTGGCCCATTTGCCACATTTAAAATCAACATGTGACAGGCTTCTCTGCCGACATTTTTACAGTTGTAGTAATCTTTGACATTTCAGTGTGTCAAATGTAGTCTAATATATATTATATATATATATACACACATAGTTATGTGATGTCATGCTTATCTCTTGCACTGATCAGGAAGCAGACAGAAATGTAAAGGTGTATGAGGTTTAAATGCAGGTGTGAAAGTGTTCATGATCACTGTGATGGTCTTTGCTAAAACCCACTTGGCATACTGTTCACACAAAACTCATCCGACACCAGTGTTTCCTTCTGAGTGGATTTTTCTTTGTTTTTGGTACCGATCATTAAAACAAATTGTATATTTTTGGAGGAAGAAACTGTCTGCGTGTTGGTTATGGTTGAACTCCCTCCAGCGACTGTTTCTCTCTCTGTCGTCGCTTCTTCACAAAGACCTGAGCCTCTCGCTCTCCTTTCCTGGCCTCCAGTAACCTCAGAATGCTGTCCTCTGCAAAATGTATACAGAGAAGCAAAGTTCAGACTTGCAGGATTGCCAGATTGGCGCTTAGATTTGAATTTGCTATTTTAGTGATGCCAAAATCATCTGAAAGAGACAACAGATTTTTAAAAACAGAACATGGCTCTGATGGTTTGAGCTGGATAGAAAACACAAGACATCAATTAATATCCCAAACTGACATTTTCACATTAAAATTGCAGGTCTTTGAAAGCAAATGTTACTTGTCTACAGAGAGGCACAGGGGATAGTGTGACTGTTGTGATGCAAATTCTCCATCAAATTCCAGGACAATAATGAAAACACAGGCCCAGTACAAATTAGTAATAATAGATGCATCCTGTCGGTGGATAATCTGGCTGTACAGCTACTAAATGCTCCACTAAACTTGAAATGGGATTGATGAGACTGCTGCTCGCGAACTACAACAGTAAAGCTACAAGCCATAAAACCAAAACAATGAACTGAAAGACACTAAAACACTGCATAAACCTATAGAGAAACTGCTGTCCGGCCCCTTTTTTTTTTACAGTAGACAGTAATCTATGATCTATGGTTAATTTTAAAATATTTGTTAGTGCAGCTTTAAGTCAGGTTCCATAATGTTAAGGTCTTGTGTTAGACTGTACACATTGCACAGTGGGTTGAAAGGTGGGGTTTAATAGGTTAATCCAGTCATTATCTGATTCAAAATAAAAGTGAAAAACCTGCTTCAGTCGTCTGAACACACTGACAGATCTCACCATTAGGTTTAGGATGCATCAGAGGGAGGCGGATCTGAGCAGGGACGGCGTCTGGCAGTGAGCTGAGTCCGTCTCCTTCCCTTCCTCCTGGAACTCCTGGTATGGACTTGAGAGCCAGGAAGGCCTCGCCTTCAAAGTCATCTGAACTCAAGGTGTCGTGGTCCAGAACTGTCACCACTAGGCAAGCCCCAACGGCCTGGCACTGATCCAGGGACACCAGACTGTGATACAGAGGAGATAGAGAGCAGAGGATGGAGTTGAAGGAGTTCCGATACCTCTGGAAAGCGAGTGGCTGTACGGGTTCAGAGTGATAAGAGGAGAACTTACAACTCAAAAGCCTCGTCAAAAAGGGGATTGAGATCACAGCTTTTGATCTGAGTGGAGCGGGGCTCAACCTCGGGGAAATTGTGGTTAGGCTCCAGACACAGCTGCACAAACGGATCGCTAAAACCTAGAAAAACATTAGGCGATCAGGAAATCTCACAGCGATTAGCAAGGCACATTTGCTGTAATGTATCTACGTGGCTGTGATTGTTCTGCATGGTCTTACCATTAGAGTCCATCGGTAAGAGATTGACTGCATTCAACACCTCAATTCTGAGTCTTTGGTCTGATCTCCTGTAGGACGCGAGGAGGGTGACTGCACCGTATTTCTCTCCACTGTACGCTTTCTGTCGTGCATGCAGGAGAAACAAAGAAAGTTTGAACACCTAGCACGAGTTTGCCGTAGTCTCCAGAAGCGTTTCTCGCGGGAGGCCGTCTCACCTGCTCCAACATTTTCCTTTCAAGGAACTTCTCCACAAGCTGCCGGGTGCTCAGAGAGTTGTGATTCAGGTAAGCTTTGAGAGACTGGAGTCACAGGAGAGATGGACGAAAAATGGATATTTTAACACTTTTCTTTTTCATTCTTATGAAACTTGGACGTTAAAACAGGTACGATTCACTCAAATAAATGCCCTCCGTTATGGTCTTCAGTTACTCGCCTTGTACTCCTCAGAGTGGAGTGTAGTCAGGGGGAGCCCGTTTCCCTCAGCGTGGAAGCACTGCTCCAGGCACTAAAATTCAACAGGAAATAAAGTGTGTCATGAAGCTTTTACATGTCCGCTTTAGATGTGTTGGTAGGTGGGTTTATTTGGCAATAGCTTCCTCTCAGCAAGAAAGCTTGTTCCCCAAAATGTCAAACTGTTACTTTGTGGAAATCTTTCTGATCTCAAAGCACAAAGTAATTTACTACAAAAGCTCTCAACTGCCCTCAAATTGAAGACAGCCACTTGGCTGAGGACCAACCTGCAGTGTGTACAGCAGTCTCTGGCAGAGCACCATGAGCCCTTCTTGCTGTTGATGCTGAGTCGCCACCTGGTAGAGGATCTTCACTGAGTTATTCCACAAAGGAGTCAGGAGACTGGACACGAGAAAAACACAATTTCATGAGGTGATGCAAAATGAAAGGCTGGATTAAATCAACATGAATTACACCCGGTACCATCACAGCTCACAATGAAAGTACGTGGTTAGGTGATAATCAGGCAATGTACCTGTTGAAGTTTTCCTGAACCAGGTTTTCATTCATATACTGCAGCTCTTGCTCCAGGTAGCGCATCAGAGGGGCTGCAGCCTAGAACAGAGAAGAGGCTGGATATCAAGCATGCATGAAAGGCATCTGTATTTGTGCTACACTGGCAGTGATGGTCACCTACATCCTCTGTGGACTTGGAGGGAATCCTCCGCCTGGTAGACATGCTTCTGACATGAGTCTCGATGTCTGTGTTTAACTGGAGCGACAGACAAGAGGGCAGATGGAGAGGTCATGTTGAAGGTTTTTCTATGCCTTCGAGCATTTACTGATGATCAAATGTTATGTGTTTATGTCACAAACCTTTTTCCCAAGAGTGTCTAAAGCAGAGCGAATCTCTCGGCTGAGGACACTCTGGGCTTGCTGAAGCTGTGAGGGCAGAGTGTTCTGGAACTGGCTTTCCCCTATGACATTTTGGGTCCGATCTCGAAGCCCTGCCCAGTTCAGCTGCGTAGGGAGTCGGGTCAGCACTGACCGTAAGTGCTCCAAGTCATTCACCACCACACACAGCTACAGACGGACGAGAAAAAATTGAGATGTGTATTATTCAGCATTTGGAATATTTCTAGCAAAGTCTTTTCTCCTGTGCTTACCATGTTGATGGCGCTGCCGTGGTCGGAGTTCTCCGACAGCACCCTGACCCTCTCCTTCAGGATGTGACAGTAGTTCACCACAATCTTACACACATCCTATAAACACAGATCACAGCCAGCTGTCAGCATCCCCACACTCAGAGCATCTGACCTGTATAGCACTTGATTAGGACTATGTTAATGGAAGAATGCTGCACCTCAGTGAGCTTAACCATGAGCATGAAGGCCTCCTCGGGGTCGGGCCAGGACAGCTGCTCCCACAGCTGGCAGATCGGCTGGATACATGCCACCAGGTCCACTGCTGAGGAACTGTGTTTTATGGGCACGGCGCCTGATTGCAGGGGCTGGAGCTGAGGGGAAAGTTAAAAAAACGATTATGATTATGCTGCCTGTGGATGAAATATACAATGTTTATTATAATAGTAAAGTATCAAAACATGAGCGTTACCTGGTCTACCTGCACAGCCCTCTCCACCCTGTCCTGAGTTGTGGTAAACGCCTGGTTCAGCCAGTAAGGCAGCGCCTCTCTGAAGCCCTCTTGAAAGTTTGTCAGCTCAAGTAATCCCCTGAAACAACAATAAAACCATTTTGATGTTTTTTCCAGTAAGCACGGTGGGAGTGTATTTCTGGTTTTAGTTGTATCTTGTAGGGCAGTGATTCCCAGCTAGGGGTTCTTATGCCGTATCCAGGAGGTATGTGGATAAATTGTGGCATAACTAAACTAATTAGATAAAATATAAATTATGATTTGATTCTAAGCATCCAAATACTGTTAAATAGTGTGAAGCTGATCTTTAGTAAATGTATTGTCATGATAATGAGTAAGCTACCAGCTACATTAGGCCAAGGGCACACAGTACACCTCCTACCAACCAGCTTAAAAAATAATCAGTCATCTGTAGACTTTGAAAGTGCATGAGAACTGGCTAGTAAACTATCAGAGATAGTTAGTTAAAAGTAATGGCTAAGCTTTTGAAATTATTAGCAAAAATGGAAACTGTCAAAATGATTACCTAAAGGGAATAGATCAACAGTTGAAAGAATTAGCTAAAAGTGATAGCTTGTTAGTAGCAGACATGCAAACCAATCAGACCTAAACACTGACATTCCAATTGCATCAAACAATTATTGTGACAATATCCACTTTTCTTTAGCATTACTTAACATCCACTTTTGGAACATGAGGGGTTGTGCTGATGAAGGACTGCTGACCTCATCTGATAGGGAGATCAGACAGGAGAAAAGCTCTCAGACAAAGACGTTTGGGAATAACGGCTGTAGAGTACGGTGTGAGTATAATTACTGACCTTTTCTGTAAGAAAGCCTTGTCTTTGTGGATAGCCTGCAGGCTCAGGTACACGGGGAACAGGCTGTTGGCCAGAGGCTGCTCCATCTGACCCTCAATCAGGGATAAGATATCCCTTACCTCCTTTGCAAGCTAGGGAGGAGAGATGAGGGAAGAAAATGAGGTGAGATGAGATAAGATTGGTTCATTAAAAATGAATAAGTCAAGAAAGGAGGCTGAGGGCACTCAAAATGTTCCACTTACCAGGGAGTCAAACTTCTTATAGACGACAGTGAACACATCCACTTGCACGGCACTATAATGATGAGGGAAAATATGCTAATTAAAGACTAAAAAACATTCCTTGTGCAATATTGTTTGCTACCCACTGATGAAAACACGCATGCTTCTGATAAGTTTTGAGTATCACAAATAGTGCCAGCCCAAAGCTCTCACAGACATTTTGCCATAGCAGGCAAAGTACAGGTGTAACTAATAACTAACTATAGCCTACATGGCTCCACTTAAGTGTCCCAGTAGGCCATTCCAGTAAGCAACATTCACAATGCATGGACCCTGGAGCTGACAAACCTGAATGGAAGGCAGCCATGATCAGTGTTTCTACGTTAAACCTGATTACACCAAGTCAGTACGTCTGTCTATTACCAGAGAAAAGTCAACGGTAGTACTTCATGTATTCCAATTGTTCCATTTTACCTGACAAATACTCTGTTCCAGACATCCTTGTTGTGTTTTATGTCTTCCTGCACCTCCCCAATCAATCTGGAGAGGGCGCTAACAATCTCTGACAGCTCCTGTATGTCAGCATGGTGCAGTTAAACAGTTAAAAATACTTTAGTATTATGAAGTAAAATAGAGAAACTGTAAGACGCACAATTTAAAATACAATGTGAAGGCCTTCATGTTGTGCTCGTACCTTAGTCATTGGCTGATGCAAACCCTTTTTGATGGTAAACCACTCCTCTGTACCTGTCTGATATAAAAGTCATATTATAAGTAATTAAAGACTTCTGAGACACATACTGGTGGTAATAACCTCATTAGTGTAATTACTGACCTGTATGGCATCGCTGACCCCATAATGTAACTCAAACTGAGCTGGGTTCAGTTTCTGAAACGCCTGAGTTTTACAGATCTGGACCAAGATTCTGGGGGGGAAAACATTAATGTAATGTACTGAATCTACTTATTTCATTACAACTAGCATGTGAGAAATTATACAGACATGTATGACTATGTGTACCTGAGCAGTGTGTGTAGTTTCGGAGTAGCACTGGGAGTTGGGGGGAAGATGTCTCTGTATTTGGCCACCAAACACAGTCCGTACTTCAGGAAATCATGAAGAGAGTCCCCAAGTTCCTGTTTCTGTAAACAGAATATGACAGCTTTCTCAACGCTTGTGTGCTTAGATATTAACTGCTGGTTTCTTTTGAATGTTTTAGTAAAGAAAACAGGAAGACCTGGCGTGAACACGCGGTCAACAGTCTACAAACAGTCTACCTTTTAAGTAATCTATCAATATCACAGTGTCAAAATCTTATAGATATTGAAGTAAAAGTCCTGCATTCAGAATTTTACTTTCAGAAGTAAAACAGTAGTAGCAGTAAACCATATTCAGAAATCCAAAATAAAGGTAAAAGTTTTTCATGGCCACCACAAACATTTTGAATTATTATTTCTGAAAACAGTAACATGTTACAACAGGATGTTTATGTTATAGCTGGTCCAGGTAGAGCTTATTTCAACTAACATAAATAAAGTTGGGTAGTATAATCTGTAATAATGGATCATCATATTTTATGAACCAATCACATGCATCTTCTTCTGCAAAGTAATCAGTAACAATAGACGTCAAATAAATCGTAGTAGAGTTTAAAAGTACAATATCAGCCTCTGAAATGTAGTGAAATATAAGTATAGTAGTACAATACTCCTGCACTGCACATGAGTACAGTACTTGAATAAATGTACTTTGTTACATTCCACCAGTGACAGTGAAGTGAGGGTTTATACCTGTTGGTGCGGCAGCTTCTGCTGATGCCAGTGGTACTCTATACTGGTTAGCTGCTGGAGCAGCACAGACGAGTCCACCTCTAAACTCTGGTACAGTTTACTGTAAGCCACCCACTTCCTGTCAGGGATACACAAACACACACACAGAGAAGTGCAACAGAAAGACAATGTGGTTACATAGACCCCTATTGTGCTATCAATACAAATATTTCTGGATATTGATAGACATTGGCATGTGAATGTGAAATAAAAGTTTAATGCAATTTATAATTAATTTTATGTTATTTTATATCCGGAGCAGAATTAATCTTTGTTCCACTGTTATGTTTTACATCAGCCAACTCCAACTCAAATGTGTAAAACAAAACCATCAGTTCTTTGCGAACCCTATTTCCAGAAGGGTTGGGATATTTTCCAAAATGCAATTAAAACAAAAATCTGGGATTTGTTGATTCACATGAACCTTTCTTTACGTGACAACAGTACAAAGAAAAGATTTTCAGTAGTTTTACTGACCAGCAAATTTTATGCCTGCACACACACTCAACAAAAGTTGGGACAGAGGCATGTTTACCATTGTGTTACATCACCTTTTCTTTTAAAAACACTTTCTAATCGTTTGGACTGTGGCGATTCTCCTGTTCATGATGTGCTATGCATTTTCAATCTGGACTAGGAGCAGGCCAGTCGAGCACACACACTATGTGTCTATGAAGTTCTGCTGTTGTAGCCTGCACAGAATGAGGCCTGAAATTATGTCCCGGGAAGAGATGTTGCCTTGATGGCAACATATTTCCCAATAGAAGAAGATACTTTTATTGTCACATACATGTTGCGAAATTCATTCTCTGCACTTTAACCCATCCCTCAAGGGAGCAGTGGGCAGCTGCTGTTCAGCGCCCGGGGACCAACTCCATATTTTTATCAGTGCCCGGTCTATTGCACTGAGAACCTGGACCAAGATTCAAAAACACGCTAGGTTTTTGATGGTAGGGGAAACCAGAGTGCCTGGAGAAAACCCCAGACACCACAGAAAGGCCAAAATGACCGGGGTTTGAACCCGCAACCTTCTTGCAGTGAGGCCACAGTGCTATCCACCGGACCACTGTGCCACCCAAGGTCATAAATGCCTCTGCATCAATGGTAGCCCCACACACATGCGACTCGCCCATGTCGTCAGCACTGATGCACCCCCATACCATCACAAATGCTGACTTTTACACCTTTAGCTGATTATTTGGATAGAAAATGTAAAACAAGCAGAAGTGTGTACTCATGTGACCACAGCACATGGTTCCACTGTCTTTAGGTCCACCTGAGATGACCTCGAGCCCAGGGAACTCGGCGGTGTTTCTGAATACAGTAGATGTATGGCTTTCTCCTTGCGTCCAGTTTCAGGTTGCATTTCTGGGTGCAGCGGTGGGCTGTGTTAAGTGACAATGGTTTTCCTGAAGTTCACCAGAGCCCATGAGACTATATTTTTCTCAGAAGCATGATGATTTCTTAGGCAGTACTGCCTTAGGGCAAAGGTTGCCCACAATGGAGGTTTCCGACCTTGCTCTTTACACGGAGATGTCTTCAAATTCCCTGAACCTTTCACAATATTATGTACTGTTGATTTTGAAAGGCCTATATTCTCTGAAATGTCGGCATGACTGTACAATTTTCTCATGAAATTTGGCACAAAGAGGTGAGCCACGACCCATCCTTACTTGCAAAGACTGAGCCTGTGACTCCTCACCTGTTACCAACTAGTCTGCTTATTGTGGAGTGTTACTTGAATATTCCGTGCACTTTTCAATCTTGTTTTAACTCTGTTCCAACTTTTGTTGATTGTTGCAGGCATGAAATTCTAACTTTGTTTAGATTTACGAAATACACTTACACTGGCCAGTGAAACAATTGAAAGTGAATTAACACATCATTAATTTGGACTGCATAATTCTGTAAAATATGATCATACAAATTCTGAAGCGAATAAATTATAAAATTGAATATTTCCCTGCCCTAAAGAAACATAATTTGTTGTTAAATGAACTATAAATCTTATTTACAGCGCATATCTTAACATGTTTAATATTATATGACGTTGCTGTCTAAACACTGGTATTCTCTGCTATAATAATCTGCTATAAGTATGCTTGATGTTAACATGGTGCTTACGCCAGATCCTGGAGAAAAGGCGAGAGGTCATTTTGCGTAGCATAGAGCTCCAGCAGAATCTGAGCCTCGCCACATAATGCCCCTTTCCACGGAGCAGAACTCTGATAGAGATGAAACAAGACAGGTACAATTTAAGAAGAGAGTAAGAACAGTAAGAGCTTTAAATCTAACAAACAATGCAAGCGTGCTTGTCCTTTACCTTTTGCTTAGACATGTAAGCCTGAACAAACTGCTGCAGAATCCCGCAGTAGTTGATGTAAGCATTACGCCCGGCACTCAGCGTCCCGTCTCTCTGTCAGTCACAACGCACAAATCCAGTCATAAAGTTGCCCTACTCGTTTCTCACACTTGAATGCTGGTGTCATTAACTTCACTGGAGGCCATATATTCCAGTTGCTCTTTTTGCACAAATTTCACCATGAAAGACCAACACCTGACATTTCATTGATGCACATTCTGGTTTTTTTTTTTACACAGAAATGTTATATAATGTACACAAAACCAATGCAGTGTTACAGGATGAGAATGTGCTTTTTCTTTACCCCTTTGTGGATGAACTTGAGATTCAGGTGACACTGGCCGCGATCAGGATACGTCTCTGTTCTGGGCTCCAGATTGTACCAGTTATCTTCGGAACAGTGGAGATCCTAAAGTGAGATAATGGGTGTTAGACAGTGAAGAGTAAACTAGCAGATTTGAAAATAATTGCATTTACTACCTTCAGTTTTAGGACAATCTTTCCCAAAAAGTCATCTGTGCCTTTCTCCTTTTTGGCCTCTTTGATCATCCTAAACAAGTACAAGTAGAAAAGTTCACCTGCTTTGCTTGGTTAACTGTTTCTGTGTGACTCACAGAGAGGGTGTAATACCTTCTTAAACTATTAAAGTTGGATTTGATCTCCTCTAGTTTCTGAGTGAGTGAAACCTCTTCGTCCTTATCCCTGAAACAGAAATGACCCTGTTAAGTTGAATGCCACGAAGAGGAAGATTTCAAAGCAGAAAAAAACTAATGGAGCTCTGGATGTGTTCCTCACCACATCTCGAGGTGGAAGCTGGCGCCAACGATGTCTACAAACTCTCTAAACCAAAAGGGAACATTTTTAGGGAAGAGAAATTTCAACCTGGTTCACTTGACATAAACATACACGTTCAGACTCACAGTATGAAGGTTTGGTTCCAGATGGGGTTAAGAGTCTGCTTTTTTATGTCTGTCTGGTAGATTTTGTCGTCTGATACAGCATCCTTTACAACAGATTTACAGGGTTTGGCTCTGGACCGGCGCGTTCGACTCTCCTCCTCGTCCTCCAGTATGGTCAGTATGCAGTATGGGTCACTGAAACCTGAGATAAGCAGTAGACTCAGGTCATACAGTGCAGCAATATGTGACATTATTTGATAATTCAAAGACAATAACAGACTACTCCACGGGCAAGCACATCAGAAATTGAAGACCTCACAACACAGTTGACAAGAAATGAAAGCGAAGGTTAAAATGTCCACAGGGAAACACCTCAAGTACTTTCACAGTTCAACTACAGAGTCATCTGAAGAAACAATCACAATGATTAATTAAAAGTGCTAAATCCTGATTTAATGTTAATATTCTGATGTTCAGCATGTATCATTTTTACAGTTCACAGTTTTAATTTGTATGTTAGCATGCTAACATTTGCAAATTAGCATAGCATAGTTCCACTGAGGCTCATGCGAATGTCATTAGTTACAGTATTTGGTTAAAAACCAATGGATTCAACAGTTTGGAATTTTGGTCTAATGACTAAATCAGTAATCATCAACATTGTTGCAGTTCTTCCTGAGGGGAACATGAACGTCTCAATGGCAGTTCATCCAAAGTGGAGGCACCTCACTCTCTGCCAAAAATGTAAATCTGGTGCTAGATGAATAATCAGTGGATCACTGGTCCTTAGGATACATCAGAAGGGAATCATGAATGTCTGCACCAGATTTTGTTCACTATATTGAGATAATTCTGGTGAAACTGCTGGTGGCACTAGATGAAAAGTCAAGTCATCACCAAAGCCATTAGGATTCATCTTTACGGGACAATGAATCAAAGTACATGGTAGTCTGACAAATAGTAGTTCACTCACTCTGGCCCAAAGTCGTGGACCAACCAACAAACCAATGGACTGAGGTTCCAGTCATCACATCACTGTCAATTGTATGGTCTGCAGAGGTAAAGCAAGAACTCACCACTGACATCTTTTCCCAGGATTCCTTTGGCTTCCTTTACAGTGGCCATCAGACAGTATACTGGGGGCTGTAAGGGTCAGACTGTTATTTACATACTTTGGTACTCAGAAGGCCACTTAATAGCTGCCCCAGCTATTACATGCACATTGACTCATTTCTGGTAAAGTAAATGGAAGGTGGTGGAAAGTTAAGTGCGCTTGATACGAGTACTATAAATATATACGTATTAGGGGTCTCTTTAGGCACATTCATTGGAACAAACATGCTGACTTCCTTTTCTCACCTCTGTGCTCTGTACTTTCTCCATTAGACTGTCGTGCTCTGACTCTGTCATAGTGAAAGCCTGGTTGGTAGGACAGACAGAAAACAACAATCTCTGTAATCACTCATACACCAACACCGCAACGGATTTATTGGTGGTGTTAAAGCTGAGGTGTTTACCTCCTTGATGTATTGGTGAAGCTGGCTATCTGTGAAAACCTCAGTTGATGGCGGGTTGCCCATTTTATGAGCGATGGTGTAGATCAGCTCCTTATACAGAGGCTTCAGCTTTAAACAGAAACAAACAGAGTGAGAGCTTGGTTGGAAAAAAACATTCTGCGTGAAGTACAGCACATGAGTGACGATACCTCCAGCTCCTTGTGTCGTCGTGCTTTCTCTTCTGGGTTTTCCTCTTCTTTGAAATCCTAAAGGGAAAGAGCAGTTCTTTTTCTCTATGATTCTGTCAGATGCACGAGGTAAAAGAAGATATTCTAGGGCTAAACTTGAGGACACAGAGTGCTGCCTACCCTCCTTTCTCGCATTTTCCTCGTCAACCCCAGTTTCCGTACATGGCCAGGTGACAACTGACAAGAGAAAGACATAAAAAGACAAAAGTCAGCCATGACCACACAGATACTTTAAGACCATATCAGTGACTTCATATGTTGTAGGCTGTTTATCGCAAATCATCAATTACTGTTGACTGTTATCCAAACAATGCTGTAACCATTGGTTTCCATTCATTTCCATACAGTATAACATTTTCTTCATAGACTCTTGAAACTTGCTTGAGTTGTGTAATCCATCACAGTGAAGGCTAAAGGTCTACTCCGCACTAGAATTTAATTTCCGTAAAATTGGGAGACTAGCGAGAAACAGCTTATAAAAACAATTCACCAGGGGCCCAGATATCCTGACTTTTAATCCAAAACCCCAAAAATGATCTGACCTTAAGCAACTCAGTAGTGTCTTTTGGTAGACACTTGGTAAATGTCTTTCAAACTCTACAACAATCCTGTAACACTGATTTTCTGTTAAAAATGTGCAGTCACAAAGCCCAAGCCAAGAGATTGCCTGATGATGCCATCAGAGGTTATCTGCACTTAATCTTCATTTATTAATCAAATGTGAGGCTTCTGATTAACACTGCACTGTAACTTTTATTGTCTTGTTTTCTCTTGTTTTTATTTTTTATTTGACACTTTCTTAATTGTATTTAAATGTCTTATTATGTTGTTCTTATGTCTTATTTAAAACACCTTGTGGTTAAAATGTGCAATACAAATAAACTTGGCTTGCCTTAAACTAGATTACCACTCAACACAATGAACTACACAACTCAAAGACGTTTTAAGAGACTGTTCACTGATATTTTCACCATTATGATCCACATTAAAATATCTCAAAACTTTGTACAGACATCCATGGTCAGGATGAATCCTTTACGCAGTAAAAATACTTAGTAAGTAGTAAAAAAAAAACAAGGAGCTGAAACTTGAATATAAAAAGAGTGGCCTGGTCCATTAAGACAAATCTTCTATAAAATAGAAGGCTGCAGCCAGCAGCTGATGTGTTTTACCTGTCTCAGTCTTGATAAGCCATGTTCCTGGAAAACAGAAGATAAAGGTGCTTATGTGTAAATACAGGGAATCTAATAACAATGTCAAAGTACATAGTTTTGAACCATTGTAAAAAAAAAAAGAAGTGTAGTGTGAGCATAGTATTAATGTAAAAGAATGTAAACAGTACATTTGTAAATGTAAAATCTAAATGCTTAGCTATATAGAGCAGGAAAATAAATTAAGCATCTTTGTGGGAAAATGAAAAGAAGAGATTTTAATCAGTGTAGAGTAGGGCTGCAACTAACAATTATTTTCATTATCTATTAATCTGTTGATTATTTTCTAGATTAATTGTTTAGTCTATAAATGTTCTTATCTAATACTGAATGCTAGGCTCAAGAAACACTTGTGTTTTTGATTGCTGATAAGGTCTGCTGTTGTAAGGGACTTCCTCTATTGCTTCTGAAGAAACTGACTTAGAGGCAACAAACCACTCAGTATTCAATATTCACCAATATTCAAACCAAGCAAATTCATGTGGAAGGGAATGATTGGTAACTCATCCTAAAAATATGTATGCAAAATACACCTCTACCCAGCCACATCCCACAAATATACACAGCAAAGCATAACCATTTACATTTTGTTTGCATAATCATGCAGTTGTAGCAATGTTGCAAAACTCTGTAAAGATACTGTGCACTCAAAACATGTTTCAGTTAACCTCACAAATGGCATAGTCTCCTACAAATGTGTGAACTGTCAACAACTGCAACATACGCAGAAGTCTGTATGGCGTCTTCCGTGACACACATGCTTCATTCTGCATCATCTGATCTAAGCAAACATTTAAACCAGTTGTGAATCATAGTCACAGCATCTTGAAATAGCCATTTGGACACCATGACTCAGTATTTGGGTGCAAATTATAACACCATTTAAATCATCTGACAGTTGTGGGTTGGGGGAAGAAAACAAGAAATGAATATGATCAGCTGAGGGCCTGATAGTCTGTGCAGAAATGATAAAAACAAAATCTAGAAAACGCAAAACCGGACCAAAAAATTAGAACAGAAGTAGATCCTATTTTAATAAATTTGACAGCATCATCAGTTTGACCATCACCACGGTGCCAAGTAAACAAGGTGGTTGGTAACTGGCAGAGAGCCAAAATGAAACAAATATTTAGTCAATTTCAGAAATGTCAACTTATACAAATGCGTTGTAGTTCATACCTGTTCAGGTGTTTGCAGTAGATTGTCTCCTGTGCCGGTGGGTTCACTTTGACTTGACATAATGATGCTAATATTTGACACACAGACAGGAGTCTGTGTACGCTGGTGTGCTCGTGTGTGAGATAGGGAAGCTGTGTGCGAAAGACGCTGTTCGATGAACTATCACACAGCAGCCGGAAGTCATCACTTCCTGTAGAAGGTGGTAACGTCAAGAACTGTGACTTATGTCTTTTTCCTCATGCAGTGCCCTCCATTTTGTCTGAATGCAAAATAACAGACCTCTCTCTCTTTCTCCTGTGTTTGTTAGAAAACACAAACCTGAACACACACATACACACACACACACACACACACACACACACACACACACACACACACACACACACACACACACACACACACACAAGCCAAAGCACAAACCCAAACTTCCACACATGTGATGGGTTTGCATGTGATGTTGCTGCCCAGGCCTGCTGTTATTATTTAATTGTTAGCATCATGACCATGGATGCTATGATAAATCTTATCTCACATGAAGAATGATTAACTGCAGCTGAATGAGCTAATGAGACGCCATGTAACATGAGAGCAGTAGCTCTGTGGTTTGGGTATTGTTAGCCCCAGTGTTCCATTAGGTTTTCAAATGTTTATTTACCTTATTGTGCTATTATGGTCACTGCACTGAGTTAATATCAGCCAGTACTCCAGTATGTATTTACAGACACGTGTCTACACCTTCATCTGTACGTTTTCTATATCTATTTCTGTATCTGTATGTCTGTATCTACACATCTTTCTGCAGTTTTACCGTAGAACCATAGCGCTTTTAAAATGTTTTGGGGGTATATTTTTTTGTCACCATCTAAATTAGCTGTTGAAAGTTAAACTGCAACCAACCACAAAGAGAAATATGTAACAAGTTGCACGACAATTCAATATTTCCACACCTCATTACAATTTGTTTGTACCTGAAGGTGATTTTTCCTTAAATATGAAAAATGTTTAAAACACAACAGCTTGTATAAATATTTTAATATATGTTATGTGTACTGTAATAATAATACTGCAATACTTTTGTGCTAAGGAGTTGACTCTGTTTAGCTATTTCAGTGAGCTAGTTAGGTAGCCAGTTAAGCCTGCTCTTATACTAATCTTACATCATTGTAAAAAAAAAAAATGGTGTTGTGTTAGTGTAGTATTAATGTAAAAGAAAGTAAACAGTAGATTTACATCTTTGTTTTGCTTGTTTTGTCTGACCAATGTACATAATCTCCTGTGGAACCAGGTCCGGAGGCAGACACCGCTTCCACATTTAAGGGTTGGCTCAAGACTTTCCTCTTTGATAAAGCTTATAGTTAGGGCTGGCTAAGGTGAGTCCTGAACCATCCCTTAGTTATGCTGGCATAGGCCTAGACTGCCGGGGGGACTTTCCATGATGGACATGAGCTACTCTCTCCTCCTCTTTCTCTCCCTCTGTATGCAATTTCATCCCATTAATGCATGTTACCAACTCAACTTCTTCCCTTTCCAGTAGTCTTGTGCTTTCTCGTCCCTCTCTTCTCTCCTCACGCATCACTTCCTGCCGGTGTTTCTGGCTTTGAAGCTGTGGAGTCTGGATCTGTGGTTGCGAGTCACCCTCTGCTACAATTATTGTTACTAGTCATATTGTGATTATTATTGTTGTTATTAGCATCACCATTATGATTATTACCATTAACGATGTTATCATTAACATTACTATAAATATCTGTACTATTAATCATTCAGTCTGTAGCAACATCACCTTTACTGTCTGTATTTCTGTGTGCATATTGTAGGCTGCTACCCCCAAAGCCCCTCTGATAAGGAGGAGATATGGCTATTTCCCTCCCTTTCTCTCTCCCTCACCCCCAACCAATCGAGGCAAATGGTCGCCCACACTGAGCCATGGTTCTGCTTGAAGTTTCTGCCTCTTCAAAGGAAATTTTTCCTTGCCTCTGTCGCCCAGTGCTTGCTCTTGGTGAGAATTGTTAGGTTTCTGTAAATAATATCACAGAGTACGGTCTAGACCTCCTCTTTTCTGAAAAGCACCATGAGATAACTCTTGTTGTGATTAGCGCTAATATAAATAAAATTGAAATGAATTGAACCCAAAGAAACTCAAATTTCACTGCCATAAAAGACAAACCAGCAAATATTCTTTCTAGAGGCAACAACAAGTGAATATGTTGCTTTTTTACCTGAAATGATAACTTTATTAAAGTGGTTTGGACTGTGTGTGTGTGTGTGTGAGTGTCTTGTCAGAGAGAGACAAAGAGATGGCCAGACAGACAAAGACCTCCACTGTTTGTCAATCCACATCATGAAAGTGTGTCTTGTTGCATCTTTCACAACCATGTGGGTACTTTTGCAACCTGACCGCTCTACCTTCCTTGACTCATTCTGAGAAGCCCTGCTCCTTACCATAAGAGGCACGGGCCATATACTGGGCATGCACAAGAAATCATACAGTAAATGTTATGGCCCCGGCCTATTCCTTCAACTAAGCATTTAAAGTATTTGTGTGTCCCTCTGTTTGACATAATATTCTCGTATTGGCCTGTAACTTATCTGGAGCTCTGCCTATTAGAAGTGTCACCATGCAATAAGAATCTACTCTTTTAACAGATGTAAATCTAAGTTAGAATAAATGCATTCGCACACATAGCATAGAAATGTCCAGTACACACAAACATACGACACATTTTGTGCAATAATTTAAAAGGTTAGAATAAGCTGGATGTGTTTTTCATGTCATGGAAGGTAATAGTGCATAATATGTGCCTCTCATTTTTCCTGTTTCAAATCAAATATGCCAGTGATATATAGAACAGAATATTTTGAAACATGATAGAGGAGATGGTTAGTGAAGAGAAAAAATAGGATTAGAATTATGCAGGATGAATAACTCTTGTAAGTAAATATATAGGATATTTAAAATGAATAAATTTGAAAAAAAAAACTGTTCCCAGCGGTCTAATATATTTTAGAGAGAAAGTTGTTGCAGGTGGTTGTACATTGTACAGTGGTGAGTTTGAAAGTGACAACTGGGACTAAAACTGCATAAACTGTTTAAATATGACATCCACTTTTGCCAACTCCGTTTTTGAAGCATTTTAATGGTACACGATGTTTCCATAAACAAGGACGGACAATAAAAACTTTGATAGCAGCCTCTTTTTTACATTCATGGTGAAACAGTTCTTTGATCTGTACACAACATCAATAGAACAGCAAATCTTTAGTAGTAGTAGTAGTAATAACAATTGCCCCTATCTATGTCTGTAAAATGTTAACATCGGTCCAAAAAAAGTGTGCATATTTCAGTTAGGAAAGATGACAAAATACTTTCCTTTTTCTGATCCACACAAAAAACCTTGAATATTCAGTGCCCTACCAAACATTTAACTTTTGATACAGTCCATGAATGATAGCCCTATAGTCGGCATAGAACCTTCTGGAAACCTCTCTTACTTTATTGCTTACCTTGTCCCCATTCAATCATATCCCAGTGTGACCATTTAATATTTATAATTTACACCCAATGGACACTTAACATTGATCATAAAATCTCCTTTTTTCAATACACACATATCCTAAGGCTGCGTGACGTCACTTTGTGGGCGTGTCACGAGTACGGCGGAAGAGCAGGTGCAACACAAACCACCAAACCCACCAGCGGCAACATCATCACAACAACAGTTACCAGGCTGCGGACAGGCCTGCAGATCCGTTTTCTGCCAGAGGAACATAACATTTTACCTTTTTTTCTTTTTTTTTTGCTGTCGGAGAGTCTGTAGGCCCGTCGACATGACTCTGAACCAGAACCACTCTGAGTCCGGCGGAGTCATCGTCAACAACAGTGAGAGGTAACAGTACCGGAGTGCAACGGGCTAGCTAGCAGGCGGACAAGTTTTTAGGCTCTCTCTCCGGGGAGGACGTCACACCAAACTCACTGAAAAAGAAAGACAGAAAATGTGGCTCTGCTAATTGGCGAATTACTTTATTACCAGGAGCACTCGCAAATTCGACATTTCTGACTGATACACAGAGCGAACTAACGCTAACTTAATAGCAAAATATATTGCGAGCACCGTGAAGCAGTCATATAAAACTCGTCATTTTATTTGAACAACGTGCCTTTTGATACATCACAGATA